>CM022753.1:9644897-10244897 GCA_012411365.1 Ameiurus melas | reverse complement strand
TTTGGCCATAATCGTGCAGTCTTACGTCCGTTGTGACGTCATATCTATCAAAAGAAATACAAATTTAGAACCGCCCCTGCAATACACCAATATTTTACATTAAGCTATAATATGAAGTATAACGGTGGTGGAATGGTATATTAACGACAGTTTATTTGAGTGGATCGTAGCTTCTCTCATTACTAGCCTACAGTCAAGTATTGAACGCGAATTCTCTAAGCTACCAATTTCACCGTTACCTTCACTGAATGTTGCAGTGACACTCCGGCTTCGGCTACCCGAGAAAAGACTAGCCTTTCCACGAGTCTGGAGACTCAACCTAAGTAATGTCAAACACCGGGACATCTCTCCTATGTTGCAATTTGACCGATTACTCCTCGAAGCATGTGGAACAAACACCGTGAAAGAAGAACTTTCTCGTGGCGCTGATTGATGACGTTATAGGTAGCTATGAATGTGCCTGTACCAAGTGAGCCGCACAAGTCCTGAAAAGTGAAGCCAAACATTGATCGCCCCCAGGTGGCTGGATGCAGCATAGGTCATAATCCCCGCCTTCTCTATGTAATCTAATGGGACATGAGACAAACTAAACAATCAAATTACACTTCAAATAAAGAAAAAATTTCTTCCGAAAATGGTTTCTGAAAATAAAAAAAAGATTGTTAATAAAAAGGTTTCATAAACAGTCCTAAAATGCTCTGGTGTTATGGAGATTTATTAATATATCCTGAGCAAGGCCCTTAACCCTCAGAAATATAAATGAGATAAATATAAATCGCTCTGGATGAGGGCGTCTGCCAAATGCTGTAACTGTGAACTTTGTGCCATTTGCGTGAGAGTCTCCCTCAGTCAGTACTCCACTCCCCACTACAGGAAGACCTCAAGCCCTCACCTTTCCCTTTTCCCCCACACGTTATTTCGCATCTATGCTGCCTGCCATGTGTGTGTTTGTCCCGCTGTTAGCTACATATACATTATACATATATATATATAAAACAATTACTTAGGATAGCACGCAGGTCATTCTCATGCAATTAAAAACATTCAATTTCAACTTCCAATTCGAATCTGGCTCAAATTATACAAATCGGTAAGTGAATTCTGCTAGTGATTATGGTAGTGAGGTCTGGGGGCCACTCACAAGCCAAACTTTACACAATGGGACAAACACCCAGTTGAATTTTTGCACACACAATTCTGTAAATCCATTCTAGAAGTTCGGCTGAAACACTACAAACAATAGCTTCAGAGCCGAATTATGCCTATTCCATCTAATGCTCAAAATCCAGAAAAGATCAATCAAATATTGGATCCACCTTAAAGCAGTGACCCCCAGACCTGAGAGAAGTCTCCTCACCAGGATGGTCCTGAACCTCAGCTCGCTAACACACACGTTACTAAATCAGGAGCAGCTGGACATAAGAACAATCTAGACCTCACCAAATTATGACACTTCAGAAACAAAACTACATCACCCACTGGAACACATAAACACATGTGCAAAGTAAAATACAGTGCTATCGGGCCCTAAATTGGCTGTACACTGTAGTTGACTACCTGAGCACAGTGACTGAACACCAACACAGAACCATGCTGACCATGTGTATACAGTGCCTTGCGAAAGTATTTGGCCCCCTTGAACTTTTCAACCTTTTGCCACATTTCAGGCTTCAAACATAAAGATATAAAATTTAAATTTTTTGTGAAGAATCACCAACAAGTGGGACACAATTGTGAAGTGGAACGAAATCTATTGGATATTTGAAACTTTTTTAGCAAATAAAAAACGGAAAAGTGGTGCGTGCAAAATTATTCGGCTCCTTTACTTTCAGCGCAGCAAATTCACTCCAGAAGTTCAGCGAGGATCTCTGAATGATCCAATGTTGTCCTAAATGACTGATGGTGATAAATAGAATCCACCTGTGTGTAAAAAGTCTCTGTATAAATGCACCTGCTCTGTGATAGTCTCAGGGTTCTGTTGAAAGCGCAGAGAGCATCATGAAGACCAAGGAACACACCAGGCAGGTTCGGAATACTGTTGTGGAGAAGTTTAAAGCCGGATTTGGATACAAAAAGATTTCCCAAGCTTTAAACATCCCTAGGAGCACTGTGCAAGCGATCACGTCCCTCGAGCAAGACCTGGCCGTCCCTCTAAACTTTCAGCTCAGACAAGGAGAAGACTGATCAGAGATGCAGCCAAGAGGCCCATGATCACTCTGGATGAACTGCAGAGAACTACAGCTGAGGTGGGAGAGTCTGTCCATAGGACAACAATCAGTCATACACTGCACAAATCTGGCTTTATGGAAGAGTGGCAAGAAGAAAGCCATTTCTCAACGTTTGGTGTGACGTTTGGTGTGTCTCCCAGGTGGCTTGTGGCAAACTTTAGACGAGACTTTTTATGGATATCTTTGAGAAATGGCTTTCTTCTTGCCACTCTTCCATAAAGCCAGATTTGTGCAGTGTACGACTGATTGTTGTCCTATGGACAGACTCTCCCACCTCAGCTGTTGTGTAAAATCTGAAATGTATTAAATTCACTTCATTAACAGCTGCAGTAATTAAAGTTTCAAGTCAAATGTTTCCTGAATACTGATTACATGAGAAACATTTTTGTGCTACAGCGGTACACCTGTACAGAAACATAACCTGCATTTGGAACAACCGAACCCAGTAACACTTTGTGCAATTTGACTCGTGCAGCATCTTTTTCTCCCACCATGTATATATCCCCAGAGACTAAGAAGTACAAATAGAGTTAGAGTTTCCAATTCCAGACTGCTGGGACTACGGCTGGTCCTAAGGCCATACATACTTCATTAACATCCATAATGAACTTTTTCACACTGTCTGTTGTTACGCAGATGAGGATGGGTTCCCTTCTGAGTCGGGTTCCTCTCAAGGTTTCTTCCTTTTAAACATCTTAGGGAGTTTTTCCTTGCTACCATCGCCACTCAGTGACTTGCTCAATTGGGATAAATTCACACATTTAATTTCTGTATACCATGTTGATATTTCTGTAAAGCTGCTTTGAGACAATGTCTATTGTAAAAATCGCTATACAAATAAAACTGAATTGAATTGAACTCAAGTTACATTCTATAAGAGTTTAAGAGATAATAGTACAAATTGAGGAGGGAAAGGTTTTTTTTTTTAATATACAGAGTTAAGTGCAAATAAATATAAATAAATAAAACTGTATGATGTATGACAGTTGAGATCATCACTGAATTGTGCAAAATGATGCATAAAATGTGGCAATCATGGAGCAAATACACATTAAACAACCTCCACACAACCACAAATGTGTCATTAAAACATTAGTAAAATAAAAGACACCAGACTAGCATTAATCAAATGGACAATTAAAACAAAGTGAAATACTTTAATTATAATAATAATTGTGTTCATATATGGACAATTGTCCGTAAATAGTTGGTTCTTCTTTCTTCCTCTGTCTAGGAGGTAGATGTTATGGTCTGACTGCCCCAGGGGTACTGGCAATGATTATAATGGTTATAATGGGAATTGTATGGGTTTTAATGGAAGTTGTAATGGTCCCTGTGAGTCTCTACTGGTAACTTGTTGCCTTCTATTGGTGGCATATTATGTCCAGTGGATACCATTATGGACCAATAATGGTAATGGTTTTAATGGTTAGCTGATGGGTTGTAATGGAATTTCTAGTGGAAACCATTAGAGTTTCTGTGATGATTTATATTGTGTTTTTTCCCCAGAAGGGATCATATTTACTTTTAAATTTATGGCATTTAGCAGGCGCCCTTATCCAGAGTGACTTATGGTAACACTGATTACCTACAGCCGAGCCAGTCTTAAGCATACTGCACTCTTGCTTCTGTTTTGCTTAAATAAACAGCGCCATAACATTTAGGTGCAGTCCTTATCCACGTGTATGGATATGAGTGGGAGTTACAGATGAGATAGAGACCCCTCTGCTGTTTTCATTCTAATACATTACCCAAGACTCAGAAACCACAATATTTAAAAACTTATTAGAAAATCTTTTGGATTTTTATTACAATTCATCAGAGTATACGCCACCCTGACACTCCAGTCCAGGTGGTGGCGGTAACGCGCCCAATAGCTGTTTCTCCATCCTCCAGAAAACACTGAAGGAGAAAATGTTTTTTTTTTCTCTCTCTCTCACTCTCCTAAACATCTCGTTACCTGACAATAAAGAGAAAGAGCTCTCTTTCTCTGAGATTGTAAGTTTACACATACAGTTAGATTTGCTGAAATTAAAAGCGCGTTTCTGTGAGAACTCCTTTCTGCCCCCGAGGTGAGTTTAACAGAAGCTGTGTGGCGGATTCTCGGATGCAGTCTCTCTGTGCTTTAGCCTCTTTTTTAGTCTCTCTGTAAACACCGAGGAGCCAAAATATTATTATTATAACACCGAACTAATATGCTGTTGGTCTTCTGCGTGCCGTCAAAATATTTCTGACCCCCTAAGGCATGGAGTCTGCCGGACTTTTGAAGGTGTACTGTGGTATCTGGTACCTTAGCAGCAGATGCTGTAAGTTTTTTATATTGAGCCTCTGGGGATCGGACTTGTGGTTCCATCTCATTGCGTTCCCGACACAGCTCATTTGAATGTAGTGACACGCCCAAACAACTCCATTAAAGGTCAATCGCACAGACAGCTGGGAGCACTAAAGCAGGGTAAAGGCTAAACTACACAAGTGGCCGTTATTTTGACTCAATTCTATGTCAATAAAATATGTAATTATATTTAATAATAGTAAGTGAGTGCTAAATCTTTGATCAGCTGAGGTGTTTGTTTACGGCTTACGGCTCTGTGCAGACAGACAGGCACGTCCTCCGTTTCTACATCTCCATTACTTTTGTCATAATTAAATGATGAATTTAATTTCTCTTCATTTATGGATTTGTTTTGGTTACTCTGTTTATTTTTCATATTCATTAATTAATGCCAATAAAATAAAATGACTGTTTTTCACAAAATGTTCTCTTGACATAGTGAACTAGCACAAAGGATGTTTTTGGCTCCAAAACTCTTCTATTAGTCTCTAAATGCTGTGAACATAATAAAAATAAACAATTGTACAATAGTCGATGCAGATTATAGGATTTGAAGTTGATCAGTTGAGGTTTTCTTTAGTCAGTCGTCTTATGTGTAAATCTATACAGTACATACTCAGGAATAGGATACAAGCGTTTTCATGAATGTCAAATTTCTTGCGTAAGTGCTCGTACTAACGATTTATGCATAATCAGTTCGCATTCAGCTTGATAAATGATGCACAGTGTGTTTCAGAGCACATTATCCTACTGAAAGAGGCCACTGCCCTTAAGGAATACACTGCCATGAAGGATCCGCATCTGGTCCACAGTGATGTGTAGATAGGTGGCATGGGTCCACATGAATGCCTGGCTTTAGGATTTCTATGACCCCATGATCCTGTTCTGACACTCGAGTGCCTGATGTAGGTGCTTTTGGCAGTGGACGGGGTTCAGCATGGGAACACTGAGCGGTCTGCAGCTATGCAGCCCATACAGAGCAAGCTGTTATGCACTGTGTGTTGTGACACATTCCTCCTGTAACCATCATTAAAAAAAACTGTGCCACAGTAGCCCTTCTCATGGTTTGTTGTACTTAGCCATCAATGAGTTTTGGTCGCCCAACACTCTGTTGCTGGTTTGTAGTTTTGTTTCTCCTCAGACCACTGGCAGTAGGTACTCACCACTGCTGACTGGGATTCACTTCAAAACCCTGCCCTTTTGGAGATTCTCTGACTCAGTCGCCTGGCTATAATCATTTGGCCATTGTCAGAGTTGCTCAGGTCTTCATGTCTGCTCATTTCTCCCACATCCAGCACATTGACTACAATAACTGACTGTTCAATTACCATCGAATATATCCCAGAGCTTTAACATGCGTCGTTGTCTCTAGATAATCAACGTTATTCCCTTCATCTGTGAGTGGTCATAATGTTTTGGCTCATTAATACCTAATTGATATTAGGTATTCATGTCATTCATATTTTAATAAATAATAATATAAAGAATAATATAAAGAAATATTATTTTATGCTTTAAAATATACACTACCATTTTGAAAAAAGTAAAAAATTATTTGGTTATAACTAGATGTTATTTCAGAAAATCTAATTGTACTGTTTTTATTCATGGAAATTTACATACTAATGCATTTAAATGGGTTAATATTGTTTTTATGTAGGTTAAATACATGGTACTGATAACGGTGGCAATAAATCTTACTCCCCATACGCACAGATCTTTGGTTTGTATTATGTAATGTGCATATACAGTACTGTGCAAAAGTCTTAGGCAAAGATGCATTCAAAAATAAAGAAATTAAATGTTTCTACATTTTAAGAAAATACTGTAAAGTGTAGCAATAAACAGTAATGAAAGAAACAAAGTCACTATTTAGTTTGACTACCCTTTGACTGCTTAAAAAAAAAAAGTAGTCTCGGGTATACTTTCTCCAGTTTTACAAGGAAATGAGCTGTAGGTTTTCTGAGCATCTTGCAGAACCAGCTATAGTTCTTCTGAAGACTGAATGTCTCACCCTTGGTTCTTATTCTTGCAGCAAAACCCAGCAGCTTTCATTGTGTTTTTTGTCTAAAAAGTGGTCTCTTCTATTGTATGCTGCTTTCTTTAATGACATAAAAAAAAAATTGTGTAACATTTCATTTTGTACTGGAAATATAATGTTTGGAAATCTAAAATGTTTTTGTAATGATTTGATAATGTAGAAGTCCTTACATAAAAATCTGTAACAAGGTTTGTACAAAACAAAATAGGGTGCCTAAGACTTTTGCACAGTACTGTAAACAATTGATACAGACTGTTGAATTTATGGTATGCATTAACAGTTCATTAGGATTAAATTAAATTAGTTAAGCAAATGATTGCATATGGATTTTACATTTAAACACAGCCATTGTTCCTGCATCTGATCACACTGTTGACAGTAACCTGGACCTCTTCTGCTAAAGATGAAACACGACGTGCAGAAAAGTCCCATTTTTACCCTCTCACTCTTACTGAGTCACTTACTTTAACCCCATGATAAATGTAATCCATTGATTTCAAGAATATTGTTTTCTCAATTTAACAGTAAAAAACACCAACTGCATTTCATAGCATCATTTTTAAATGTTCATGTAAGAAATACATCTCTGGTAGAAATAGAAAAAATCCTGTCTGATAATTTATAATTTTTTTATTATTATTTTTTTTTTTTTCGAAATACGTTCTTGTATGAATTGTATTTTTCTAGGTCAAGGAAGTTAAATAAAAGTTCAGCAGGAAACAGATGTCACTCTTCCAGGAAGTCTCCAGCTCCTGGTCCTGAATGCTCACAGGTAAAGCTGAATGATGATGTGTGTGAGAAATTAATATCATGATGTTAAATTGTGACCAGTTTTCTGTTTGTTACTGCCTTTATTGATCATCTACAAGCTGTCTTGCTAATCACTTATAACTTAATGAAATTCGATCAAAAACTTTTCATATTTGCAAACTAGAGTGTATGGTTATAAAGAGATTTATAAACTGTGAATTTTGTTTGCTGAATAAGTGTCATTGTTTGATCTTTAACTTTGTGAGGAGATGAAAACAGAGACTAAAGCTTCAGGGACAGAAGGCAGTCTGAAGAAAGAGACCCTGGAGCTGAGCATCAGTAACCATGGAAACGGCTTCGACAACACACCTGAAATTATCTCCATTAAAGAGGAAGAAGCTGATGATAAAGACTTCCTCTGTAAGACATCAGGGCACTTTAGAGTCATGTCTGGAGCTCAGTAATTCTGTCACTGATTATTCTCCCTACATGTAGTGCACTAAAATCAGGAAATGTGTCATTTAGGACTGAGCCTCTGTCTGATTATTTATTCAACAGTTCAGTTACTGGTAAAAGGTGAATTGTTAGATTATCCGTGCCCATTCACTTTATTGCAGGTTAGACCCACCCATTCACTTTACAGCAGGTTAGACCCAACCATTCACTTTACAGCAGGTTAGCGACACCCCACCTTTCAGTAGGTTAGCCCTGCCCCTTCAATTTACAGCATTAAAATTCTGTTTTTTCTTTCTGTCTGCTCGAATTTTATTGTTGTTAATGTTTACAAGTTTTTTCTGTCATTTGATGTTCCTGAGAAACCCGGAACATTTTGCTGGGAAAAATACTTTATGTAAGCACAAAAAATTGCACTTTATTAAAAATATTTTACATAATTTCTCCCCATTGTTTTGTTTTCTCTCCTTCCAGATTGTGAAGTTTGCAAATCCTTCTTCTTTAATAAGTGTGAAGTCCACGGTCCAGCGCTGTTCATCCTTGATACTCCTGTTCCTATGGGGGTCGCTGACCGAGCCAGACAAACTCTTCCTCCTGGACTGGAGATTCAGAAGTCTGGTATTCCTGACGCAGGCCTGGGCGTGTTTAATAAGGGGGAGACTGTTCCAGTAGGTACACATTTCGGACCCTACCAGGGAGAGCTGGTAGACAGAGAAGAAGCCATGAACAGTGTCTACTCCTGGGTGGTAAGTTACTATTCATTTACTATAAATATTAAATGTTTAATATGTTAATAATTAAAATGTCCTCTGTGTTGGATAGAATTCAGTACTCTAGTGAAATTTTGGGAATAATGTTACCATCTACATTTTTCTCTCGACAGTTCACAGGATGGCACCACTGGATAAATATTCATTCAAATTTGTATCAGTTTCTTAAATATGAGGAGACACTTTAAACACACTTTCATCTTCCTCAAACTTACTAGCACTTAATACCTAGAAAACATTTTACTGATTTGCTTAAATGATCTGCAGGAATGTGTTGGCTTGATGTGAGGACTGTTGCCTAAAAGCTTAGATTTTTTTTCATTTAAGAAATATAATTGTTTACTTTTAGCTTTACAATAAAATCCATCTCCACCTCTTTGTTCTGGTAAATTGGCTAGATTAAACTTACTGCCAGAATTGTAGTAATCTTGATTTTATTCATACTCACGGATAAAGTCATGGTAAAAAGAAAGTAGTGTACATTGTCCTTCATTTCTATGTTTTTATTCAGTTATCTGGGCCTAAATAACCATTTTCTGGTCCTCATCAATTTCTATAACCAAAAACACCAGATGACAAAACAACAAAAAATTTCAATGTGTAGTCTTTTTTTTCTCAAAAATTAAACCAACATTTAAAAACGAGGTGGGGGAAAAAATAAATACACCCATCTTACTTCCACAAACAGTAAAAGAGTAATTAACAGCCAGCACTTACTAATGAAATACTAGTAGATTAACTAAGATTAGTTAATCATCAAGTGTGACTACATTTATAAAAACAGAACTTTAGTCAGTTTGGTGTTCTGGAGCACTCAGGTGTGTGGCTACATCATGCCAAGAAGAAAGGACATCAGCCATGACCACAGAGAAGCAACTGTTCCTGCTGGAAATCAGTCTGGGAAGGGTTATAATCCCATTTCCAAGCTATTTGAAATTCACCATTCTACAGTGGGAAGGATTGTTTACAAATGTAGAGCCTTCAAGACAGTTTTCTGTCTTCTTAGGAGTGGCCATCTCAGCAATTTCAGTCCAAAGTCAGACCATATAATGTTCAAAAATATAAAGGAAAAACCAAAACCTACATCATGAGACCTACATGTCTCTGAAGCACATGTAAATGTTTATGTTCATGACAGTACAATCAGAAATACACTGAACATGTATGGCTTTCATGGAAGGGTGGCTAGAAAAAGCCTCTTCTCTCCAAAAAAGAATATGGCAGCTTTTAGGTTTGAAAAAAATGCCTCTGAACAATTACTACATATTTAAATATGTTGTGTTTTTTTTTTGGTTGTCACCTGAGGCTTATTTGATTATTTAATTTATTTAATAAGTTGGACCACACTGTTTTCATTTAGGCCCTGGGAAATATAAACACAGAATTGAAGGTGGGTGTACTTTCTTTTTCCCCATGACTGTTTGTTGATAAATGCCAATCACACGGAGCTGTACATGACAATAAAGTTTGGCATCATCAGAGTGCCACCAGCTTGGAAAGGGTATCATAACTGGATCTTTCTGACAATTGTTGAGTGCTTTAAAAGGAAGGTCAGCCAGTATCTTTGTAGGTGGTTGGGTCTTCCCAGATGAGAACAGACTGATACTGACTGTTTTAATGTGGAGTTTATGGTCACCCAGGCAAGAAAGGTGCTACAATACAGCAACCTCTAATCAGCAGTCTCTCATCATATAAAGTTGTGACCAAGATACCTCATACTCCTGCTATACTTCCCACAACAAATGTTAAGTCACATGATCATAGGCAAAACAGGATTTGCGTACTCCCCTGACCATTCATAAAGTTGTGCAAGAGTAAAGAACTGTTTCCATAGCCTGGGTGGAACTAACATTGTTTCTCCTGAATCTTAAATTCACCTAGCAGACTTGAGTCTTCACTCCAGACCAGCCATAATCCTTGTCTAGGACATTGAGAAGCATGATTCCCTTATAATTGTAACACACCAGTAGGTATCCCAAAGGCACTGCCCCACATATCTCCATGCAACATGATAATCAAACAACTTCAGTCCTGTTCAGCATGCCTTTAACAGCTCTAGCCAGAACTCATCCATCCCTATAGCCTCACCTCTAAAACTGCCTCCTGAAGGCAGGGAATGCCCACTGGTTTATGGAGTTTCTCAAAGTTCCTTTCATTGCTTCCTTCCAACAATATCCCCAGTGGAGTTCACCCCTTCTCCCCACTTGCTTAGCAAAGATTATGCCTGATCTTTAGTGAAAAGCTGTGATTTAACTCACTGCCAGTGCAGTATGCAGTTACCTCATGATTAAACATAAAGAGAAATTACAGACATCAGCCGGACTGGAATAAACTTTCTGCTTTTGATAAATATTATCAGTGACTTTTTGAGACCACAATCATTGTGCTACATTAAACTTTGTTAGAAGAGGATACTGATCATATAATCATATTCTCATGTGCTGATTTAATGGATAAAATGTACCTTTTTTTTCAGATATACACGAGTATGCAGTGTGAAAAATACATAGATGCTAAGAGAGTGATGCATGCTAACTGGATGAGGTGAGGAATACACCACTTGCTTTCTCTCAGTCTGTATCTCTGACATGTTGCTGCGTGATTTTCATGATTAATTCAGTTAATTTGTAATTTTTCTAAATGTTCTTACATTCCGCCGGTGGAATGGGACACAACAAAAGAGGTGAAAATTAAATTTTTTGACTACTGGTAAAAAGAGTTAATTGTATGTTTCTTACAATATATGTGCTTTCATATATTCCAGACACATACAGTACCTTGCGAAAGTATTCGGCCCCCTTGAACTTTTCAACCTTTTGCCACATTTCAGGCTTCAAACATAAAGAGATAAAATTTTAATTTTTTGTGAAGAATCACTAACAAGTGAGACACAATTGTGAAGTGGAACGAAAGCTATTGGATATTTTAAACTTTTTTAGCAAATAAAAAACGGAAAAGTGGTGCGTGCAAAATTATTCGGCTCCTTTACTTTCAGTGCAGCAAACTCACTCCAGAAGTTCAGCGAGGATCTCTGAATGATCCAATGTTGTCCTAAATGACTGATGGTGATAAATAGAATCCACCTGTATGTAATCAAGTCTCTGTATAAATGCACCTGCTCTGTGATAGTCTCAGGGTTATGTTGAAAGCGCAGAGAGCATCATGAAGGCCAAGGAACACACCAGGCAGGTCCGTAATACTGTTGTGGAGAAGTTTAAAGCCGGTTGGATACAAAAGATTTCCCAAGCTTTAAACATCCCAAGGAGCACTGAAACGGCGATCATTTTGAAATGGAAGGAGTATCAGACCACTGCAAATCTACCAAGACCTGGCCGTCCCTCTAAACTTTCAGCTCAGACAAGGAGAAGACTGATCAGAGATGCAGCCAAGAGGCCCATGATCACTCTGGATGAACTGCAGAGAACTACAGCTGAGGTGGGAGAGTCTGTCCATAGGACAATAATCAGTCGTAACATGCACAAATCTGGCCTTTATGGAAGACTGGCAAGAAGAAAGCCATTTCTCAACGTTTGGTGTGACGTTTGATGTGTCTCCTGAGTGGCTTGTGGCAAAATTTAGACGAGACTTTTTATGGATATCTTTGAGAAATGGCTTTCTTCTTGCCACTCTTCCATAAAGCCAGATTTGTGCAGTGTATGACTGATTGTTGTCCTATGGACAGACTCTCCCACCTCAGCTGTAGTTCTCTGCAGTTCATCCAGAGTGATCATGGGCCTCTTGGCTGCATCACTGATCAGTCTTCTCCTTGTCTGAGCTGAAAGTTTAGAGGGACAGCCAGGTCTTGTTAGATTTGCAGAGGTCTGATACTCCTTCCATTTCAAAATGATCGCTTGCACAGTGCTCCTTGGGATGTTTAAAGCTTGGGAAAATCTTTTGTGTTCCAAACCGACTTTAAACTCTCCACAATAATTTACGGACCTGCCTGGTGTGTTCGCTTGGTCTTCATGATGCTCGCTGCGCTTTCAACAAAACCCTGAAACAGACTATCACAGAGCAGGTGCATTTATACAGAGACTTGATTACATACAGGTGGATTCTATTTATCACCATCAGTCATTTAGGACAACATTGGATCATTCAGAGATCCTCGCTGAACTTCTGGAGTGAGTTTGCTGCACTGAAAGTAAAGGAGCTGAATAATTTTGCACGCACCACTTTTTTATTTGCTAAAAAGGTTTCAAATATCCAATAGATTTCGTTCCACTTTACAATTGTGTCCCACTTGTTGGTGATTCTTCACAAAAAATTTAAATTTTATATCTTTATGTTTGAAGCCTGAAATGTGGCAAAAGTTTGAAAAGTTCAAGGGGGCTGAATACTTTCGCAAGGCACTGAATATTCTAGACACATGAAATGTTTCAAGCCTTTTTTTTGTTTTGTTTTAATCTTGATGATTACAACTTACAGCTCATGGAAATTAAAAAGCCAGTATTTCAAAATATTAGAATAAGGAATTTATAATTTCGATAGTCAATATTGAGTATTGAGTCACCTACAGGAAGGAGGTTCAACATCTGGTGGAGTGGTAAACTTATAATAATATGGACCTTAACATCACAAAAACTAAAGAGATGATAATAGACTTTAGAAGATCCAGACGCACTGAGCATCTTGCTCTCTGTGTATTAAGAGAGATATATGGAGAGACTGGGGAGTTTCAAGTTCCTGGGAGTTTACATCCCAGCAGATCTTACATGGTCAGTTAACATATTTCACCAGGTGAAGAGGACCCAGCAAAGACTGTGCTTCCTTAGAAAGTTAGCAGCCCCACCTCCCACAATAGCTGCTGATTTGTTTCTACCATGCCACCATTTAGAGCCTATTGACCTACTGTTGTGCTGTGTGGTATGGCAGGTGCACTGCAGAAAACAGGAGAGATCTACAATGTGTGGTGAAGGCAGCACAGAAAATAATTGGGAACCCACTCATATCCCTGACAGAAATATACACTGGCTGACTTAAAAAGAAAGCCAGTTGTATTACAAAAGACCCAACTCACCCTGGACAGGTTATCTCCCCTCCCCTCTCAGAGAAGATATAGAACATTTAAAACCAACACAAACAGGTTAAAGCACAGCTTATATCCTAGATCTGAAAACTATCTCCAACCATGCTCACCCCTTTGATTGAAAGAGAGCTGATGAAAAGAGACCGTCCTACATGCACTAGTCACTTTTGTATTTAAAATTTTACTAGTAGGTTTTTAGGGCTATTTTTTGTGTTTTTAGGTTGTATTTATTATTGCATTTATTATTTTTAAATTTAATGGACATTGTTTGAGGAGCTGCTTAACAAATTTTTGTTGTTTTTTGACCATGACAATAAAGATCAATCAATCAATCATCGACATTTTCCAAAGTCCATATTAATAAATAAAAAAACTATAAATAAGTTACTTAATTTTTTAATTGCATTATGTAAGAACAATATGGGTATTTTTTTCTTTTTTCCCCTTTCTGCCAGTTGACCTCTTTTTAACTTTTAGGTATGTGAATTGTGCTCATAGTGATGGCGAGCAAAATCTTGTGGTGTTTCATTATCGAGGGGGGATTCTGTACCGTTGCTGTCGACCCATTTCTCCAGGACAGGAGCTCTTGGTGTGGTATGAAGAGAAATATGCCACTGATGTAGGCCCTACATTTTCCCACCTCTGGAATATAAAGTGCTCTCCCAATGGTAAGGTCTATACCTAGTGATTCTGCAATATTTATTTGGTCTTAAAACAGTCAGTAAAGCTAAAATCTCAATTGCGTTAGGTTCTTATAACACATTTGATTCTTTCTTCTTGAACTGAGTTGAGATCAAACAGGCTGTGTGCTTCAAGGTTTTCCTCAAAAGGAACACAGAATTACTGAACTAGAATTATATTTCTGTGAAGCTGCTTTGGGACGATGTCTATTGTTAAAAGCACTATACAAATAAAATGGAATTGAATTGAATTTCCTTTTTCATTTCTGTTGACTGCAAGAGGTGATGCAAAGCACACTGGATGCTTCTACGCCTATTAAAAAGTTCAGAACTTTACACTGATGTAGTGAAATGACTGATGTGTATAGTAATACAATACCCTTATAACACAGGGGACAGCTTCTTTGTAGTTTTATTATTTACACTAAAGGGTAACACAATACCACTATCTGTATCTGTTTAGCGCTGTATTTGTATTCATGTATATACCACTGTGCCCTGGAAACAGTGAAAAAATAGAAAAAGAAGTCATTGTTCATTCACAAAACATTACAACCAAAAGCAATTTTAACATAACTTCTTATTTAACTCTTGAACCAGAAAGCATTGGACCTTTCTGGCATGCTTCTTGTCTTCTAATTTATGTGACTAAGTAAGCAAACTCTGTTTCAAAACTCCAATGGCTTTCCCAAATCAAGGACCTGTTTATAGTGTACATCAGTAGCCATGTAATAAAGCAATAAGACATTAGATCGCATGATTTAAGGTGGTAGAGATAATCTGCCATCATGATTTTTGCCATTTGATTTTGGACCACCTTGAATTCGAAGAGGAAGAGTGATCTGTGTCTTAGCATACTTCATGTGGAGCCATTGGAGTGGGGCGTGGAACAAAGGGTAAAGGGGCACTCCAATTGGTAGTACTGAAGTTTGAGGACTTGATGGCCAAACACTACAGCTCTATTGTGCTATACTTTGTCTCCCTTACTGGGAGCTTCTGCATCACTTTGGTCCCCAGCTCTCTGTCTGAAGTTTCAGTCTACAAAACAAAAGATAGAGAAAAGTCAGGAGGATGCAACACTAGGCCCCCACATAAAACCACTTTTACCTGGCAAAAAGCCAACTCGCATGTCTTCACTGGACCTGATCAGACACTCTCTTTTCAATGAGGTCAGTCAACATTTACATTTATGGCATTTGGTAGATGCCCTTATCCAGATTGACTTACATTTTCTCATTTATACAACTGAGCAGTTGAGGTTTAAAGGCCTTACTCAAGGGCCCAGCAGAGGCATCTTGGTGCGATTTGAACTTGCAACCTTCCGATCAGTAGTCCAACGTCTTAACCACAGAGCTACCACCAGCAGACTGTTGACGTTCGAAAAATTAGGCACAAGCCTATGATATAGCCAACCAGCCCCAAGAACTGCCTCGCCCCCTTTTTAGTCTTTGGACCAGAATAGTTGCTGTCTTAGCAATTTGGGGATGCACCTGCCCATGGCTCAAGTGGAAGCCCAGCTATTGGAATTTGACCCGTCCATTTGCACACTTCTTTGGATTTACTGATAGTCTCACCGATTTTAAGGATCCGTCTTGTAAATGCTGCTGCCAATTGTAAATTATCATATTATCTAAATAAGCAGGGGCATATTGACAAATTGGTGTAACCCAAATGGAGTAGAAAAGGCGTTTTTTTTTTTTTCCTGGAGTCAAGGGAATTTGCCAGTACCGTTTGCTTTTTATTTAAAGTTTCATTTTTATTGAACATTTCTGCTGAACATTTCTACAGAACATTTCTACATTTCTACTGAACGTTTCATTTTTATTGAATATTTTTGCTGACCTTCTGATGAACCATTTCTGCTAACATTTCTAATAACCTTTCTGCTAAATATTTCTGTTGAACATTTCTGCTAAGCCTATCTAAATCACCTTTTCTGTTCTGTCCTCCCCACCCTTTCCCAAAAATAAAAACAAATTGAGCAACAGCAGTAAATATTCACAGGTTTTTTTCTTTTTATACAAAGGAAAACAAAATTGAACTCACAACGCACCCCTCCGGCTCATCATGGTTACCCATTAACTGTCGCTGGTTATAAAGATATTCTAAAATTCAACAACAGGCACCAACCTTTAAGTGGGTAGTGTCTGTAACTCCATGAAGTATGCAATAAAGGGATGCCATTTATGAAAAAACTTATCTGTACAACCATTCATCGTGTATCTTATTTTCTCGAGTTTCAGAAAAAACATCACGTCCTTTATCCACTGGGAGATAGATGGGTATTTAGCAGACTTCCAATGTAACAGTAGGGAACGTCTTGCTATAAGTGATGTGAAAGCAATAACATCCTTTTGTATCGAGCTCAAAGGAATTGAAGCTTGAGGAATCCCACATATTGCTGTCCATATCAATGGACAAGGCTTTAAATCTGCCCTGAGAATAGTGGACATGATGGTAAATAAGCCAGACCAAAAACTATGGAGTTCAGGATAGAAGAAAAACATATGGCCAAGATGACAGGGAGAGCCATGGCATTTATCAAACTTGTCCTCTACATTCAGATACATCACAGACAATCTCGACTTGGACAGATGGACTCTATTTAAAACTTTGAACTGTATAAGTCCAAGACGAGCACAAGAAGTGGTAGTCTGTACCCTCCCTATAGCATGTTCCCAACACTCCTCATGGTTTCCCACGCATTCCTAATTTTGTTATCGACCGAATACATAGCGTCAAAATAAAATCTTTGAAATCATTCCCCTCTGATACGGGTTATTTGAAGACAGGTCTTCCTAAGCCTGTTCAGGAGGAGCAGAAGGGAAATCAGGAAAACATCTAGAAACGAAGTTCCGTATTTGAAAGTACCGAAAGAAATGCGTCAAGGGGAGATCGTAAGTGGATTCAAATTGGCAAAGCTATCGAACACACCATCAGAATACAAATTTCTAACTTGTTTAATACCCTTGTCATACCACACTGAGAATGAGGAGTCCAAACATGATGGGGGAAATAGATGGTTGTTGACTAAAGGACACAAAGAGGATGCACCTTCAAATTTAAAATATCGTCTAAATTGATACCAAGTCATAAGTGTGTTGAGGACAACAGGGTTATCAGTATATAGGGAATGTTTAGTAGGTAAAGGGGAGTAAAGCAGAGCAGGTAAAGAGGGTTCACTACAAGAAGATAATTCCAATTTAGACCAAGAAGATCCAGGAGATTGAACCCAGTAACTAAGTTTATGGATGTGCGCAGCCCAGTAATAGAATTGAAAATTGGGTAATACAAGTCCTCCACTAAGTTTACATTTTTGCAATAAAGATTTACTAACCCTTGGTGGCTTCCCTACCCAAATAAATGTACTAATTATCTTATCCAATGAATCAAAGAATGATTTTGGGAGAGAAAGAGGCACTTGTTGGAACAAGAAAAGAAACTTTGCTAATATATTCATTTTGACGGCATTGATCTTGCCAATTAGGGAAAGGGGTAAGTTACCCCAACTCTGAATGTTAGATTTAACCTTTGAGATAAGGGGAGTAAAGTTTCAGCTGGTTTCAGCTAAATGTTAAGGGTTAAATCGAGTTGAAAGTGATGCTTGTTGATGACCTATTACCATCTTCTCAAACCACTTCATGATGACTGGAGTGATAGCTATGGGACAGTAGTAGCTGTGGGACAGTAGTCATTCAAGCGTGTCACAGTACATTTATTTGACACAGGTATGATGGTTGTTGGTCTGAAGCAACTGGGAATGATCACCTGCCTTTAGAGAGATCTAGAAGATATCTGTGAGGACATCAGTTACATATTCCAGGCATACTGAGTGTTCTGAGCACTTGTTAAAATATGTTGTCAGGTCTGACAGCTTCGTGTGGATTTACCTTCATAAATGCACTGTGAACACAGACAGAGTACCTGATTGCCCAGTGGATTAGGGTAGTTTACCTCACAGGAATGTCCTTTTGTTATACTGAAGGTATGTGCTGTGGCTTATGGCTTGAATGGCCAACATTTATCCCTGGTGCTTTTGGAAGTGGTCATGAACCTTCGGAGGGTATTTTTCGCTCTGACTGCCTGAGACAGATTTGATTTTTCTGTCCTGAGTACTGTCATATTACCAAATCTGACAGCACCACCACAAGCTCTATGCAACGACCACATCTTCCTCATTAGCCATTGCTTCTGGTTGACTCTTACAGTGATTATGTTGAACACAGGATGACGTTATCTATACAGTTGTTAATTTAGCTAATAACAGATGATTGGTACTCTTTCAAGTTGTTGATATTGCAATAGGTAGCTGCTTCTTTTGAACAGTTTGTACAGTCAAAGCAGTTCTATAGAGCTAAAGTGGCATCCTTTGGCCATATTCTTTGCTGTTAAGCAACTGGTTTAGTGTATTTCAGTAGTGGTCTTAATTTATATAATGGATATATTGTATGAGTAGGCAAGGTGTGGTGGGTTTCAGTCAGTTAGTCTTTGACATGTTTGTGTACATTACTTGTGCCTCTGATTGCAAACGTAATATTTTGGTTGAAGAATAGCTGTGGGAGAGCAGGGTGAAAGTTGGAGGCAAATTATCATGATGGAGATATCAAGATTTCCAATAGCTGCCCCTCAATATGCTTGCATATTACTAATATTAAAGGATAAAAGATTGTCAAGGCCAGATAAAGGTTGGAGAGGATTGAGTGAATGGTTTAATGTTATTATATATATAATATAATTTATTTATTTATTAACCATTTAACCAAACCTCAGCACTGAGAAACTGTCCATCGGTATTTGGAGTAAGCTATAGACCACATAAGCCACATTCTGGGTTGTTGTTGGTCCATTTCAATCACCAGTCTTATTGGATTATCAGTGACTTCTTTTCAAATATGCCTCAACTGCAGGTTAGGGCAACTATTAAGCAAGTCAATGTGAATATCATGTGATTTGACACTTGAAAAAATACCACACCTTTTCTTGATTTTATAGCAATTCGTTCCAGTGTACCAGAATGGAGGTTGCCATATTTGTAAGCAAGAAGGACTTGCCATTTGGAGCATAATCTTCTGCTCTCCATTGCCTGCACTGCATATGGGACTACAGGTGTTTGTGCACAGGTTCCATGCACAATGCTGTGAAAAAATATTTGCCCCATCCTGATTTCTTTTGTTTTCGTGTATATCTCACACCAAATTGTTTCAGAAATTAAAACAAAATCGAAGATAAAACAAAAGCAAACTGAGTAAACACAAAATATAGTTTTTAAATTATAATGTTATTTATTGAATCAAAAAAGTTATCCAATACCAACTGGGCCTGTGTTAAAGTGTTTGCTCCAAAAGTTACTGATTCCCCAAATCTAAGAAACTCCATTTTTAATGTGGTTCAGCTGGACTAGACTAAACCAGGTCTGATTACTGCACACCCTGTTCAATCAAATCAACACTTAAATTTAACTTCAACAGCATGAACTTAGTTCTTGGTCTTACCCCGTTACACACTATGCCTAAATTGAAAGAAACTCCAGAAATGATGAGGAAAAAAGTGATTGAAACACATTATAATATAATGGTAAGCCTCCTTTGACCAGAAAGTAGGAGGAGGGGAGTCTCTGGTTCAGCCTTTGGTCGACCCCCTCGATCAGGCACACCTGGGCCCAACAATATTTCAGGGGGCTGTTCTCTTTCTGCTCTCGGCCTTAGTTCCCCTGCCGCTTTACCTGCTGGAACACAGACCAGAGCGGGTTAAAAGTTCTCCTCGCCTCGGGCCATGTAGGCTTGCCGCACTCATTCTTCTTCGCTAACTGGGGCGGTTTCGGCAGGTCCAGTGTGGGCACATCCAGGTTTTCTGGGTCTTCTTCGGCATCCCCTGGTCCGGCTCAGTCGGTCTGGGCTTGTCCTCGGGTGTCCCGTAGTCTGGGCGGCCTTTGTGGTGCTGTCCCTCTTTTCCAAGGCCCAGGGTGGTCAGGGTGCATTGAAGGGCGGTCAGTAGTTCCTTAGGTGTCCCGGGGGCTTGCATTCCCACGGCCTGGCGTTTCCATGGCCTGGCATTCTGTAAGCGGCAGAGTCCTCAGGATCTGGTCCAGGGCCACCCTCTTTACAACCTCGTTGGCAGAGTTCAGGTCTGGCTGGAGCCACCTCTTTGTGAGGCGCAGGAGGGTGTCCATCTGTCCTGTCCTGTCCTGTCTGTCTCTCTCCAGAGAGCAGCGGGCCGAGGATGCATAGCCACTCCTCAATACCCCAGCTGTCCCAGTGAGCAACCCGTTTGAAGGCTTCCAGGTAGGCCTTGATGTCGTCCTCTGGGGTCAAGTGGGGAAGCAGGTCCTGGGCTTCTCGGCTGGGATCAGGGTGAGAAGGGGCGGTCACAGAGGTCATGGTGTTCAGGGTCAGCAGCTCCCGGGTTGCGATCTGTAGGCTCTGGGCGAGCTGATGTTATTGTCCGTTGCTGGAGGCTGGTCTCCATTAGTTGCTGCAGCAGGGAATCCATCTATTTAATTTTTTATTTTATTTTTTATAAGGGCGGGTGCCTCATGCCTGCATCCTCCACCAGTTTAGGGAATTTAACCAGCAGGGGACAGAGCACAGACGCACAGGAGGCCGGTTTACTGTTTCTCGTGGAGAAATCTTTATTCACAAACGGGTCACGAAAGGGTGTGAGTGCGTGTGTGTCGAAGTGTTTCGTCGCTGCGGGGTTGCCTAGGGCGTGCTGGGGGTTTCCCGAGTATCGGGGATCCCGTCTTGCCGTCAGGAGTAGCCGCGGGTGCAACAAGGTGGCAGAGTCTTCGCTCATGTTGGGATTATCTGTAAAACCTACAGCAAAGGTTATCGCATGCACACTGAAAGCCTCTCCCTTGCAAGTGGAGTATCGCCCCTTTTATATTCTCCCTGTTGTCTGCTGGATGGTGGAATTTTTCTGTGCCGCCTACCATTCAGCAGCCGTGTATGTGTTGGCGGCCCTGCCCCGCCACCACGCATTCTCCGGTATCGGTGGTGCTTCGGCAGTTGCGGGAGGAGCAATCTTTGTTTCTTGTGCATCGGCCGCGGGCCTGTCGCCACAAGAAACATATCAACGCAGGATACAGATTTTAAGTGTGTGAATATGCCCTAATGAACAAGCCAGTGGCGACGGTGGCAAGGAAAAACTCCCCAAGATGATATGAGGAACAAACCTTGAGTGGAGCCAGACTCAGAAGGGAACCCATCCTCATTTGGGTAACAATGGAAAGTGTGAAAGTAAAGGAAAGTTCATTATGGTTTTTACATGAAGTTTGTTTGTTGAACTGTTCACCAAAAGAGACTTGAATGTGCATGTGGTAATTGCAGTCCTAAGGCCACAACAGCAACCGTAGTCCCAGCAACCACAGCGAGAATATCCATGTGAAATTGAGGTCCAGAACCATTTCATGGTACTTCAAGCGGTACCATCCTAAGCAATCTCCAGGCAGTAGCCTCCAGTTGATGAGATCTCCATGCAGAGGTAAGGTATGGATCAGGCAAGTCCGTAGAGCAAAAAGGGTCAGGATCACTGGCATATCCATAAAATCATGTGTTGCTCAACAGAAGGAGAGAGGTAAAGAGAGGGAGAGATTATCCCTGCTTTTGACACCAGAAAACTGTTAAAATCTTTGTTCAATACCATTCACAGAATAAGAACTTGTACCCTGCACTGACTGATTTCCTCTTGTCTGGGCCCAGGAAGATGTCACATTGACACCATTGTTCTATACACTATATACATAAAAATTACTTTTTTGGCGCTGTTTTTGTAGTCATGATGGCTTTTTTTTATCAAAAAGTTTTCTGTTCTCAGACACTAATGATTGTGACGGTTGTGGCGCAGTTGGTACGACTGATTGTTGTCCTATGGACAGACTCTCCCACCTCAGCTGTAGTAGAGTGGCAAGAAGAAAGCAATTTCTCAAAGATATCCATAAAAAGTCTCGTCTAAAGTTTGCCACAAGCCACCTGGGAGACACACCAAACGTCACACCAAACGTTGAGAAATGGCTTTCTTCTTGCCAGTCTTCCATAAAGGCCAGATTTGTGCAGTGTACGACTGATTGTTGTCCTATAGACAGACTCTCCCACCTCAGCTGTAGTTCTCTGCAGTTCATCCAGAGTGATCATGGGCCTCTTGGCTGCATCACTGATCAGTCTTCTCCTTGTCTGAGCTGAAAGTTTAGAGGGACGGCCAGGTCTTGTTAGATTTGCAGAGGTCTGATACTCCATTTCAAAATGATCGCTTGCACAGTGCTCCTTGGGATGTTTAAAGCTTGGGAAATCTTTTTGTATCCAAATCCGGCTTTAAACTTCTCCACAACAGTATTACGGACCTGCCTGGTGTGTTCCTTGGTCTTCATGATGCTCTCTGCGCTTTCAACAGAACCCTGAGACTATCACAGAGCAGGTGCATTTATACAGAGACTTGATTACACACAGGTGGATTCTATTTATCACCATCAGTCATTTAGGACAACATTTGGATCATTCAGAGATCCTCGCTGAACTTCTGGAGTGAGTTTGCTGCACTGAAAGTAAAGGAGCCAAATAATTTTGCACGCACCACTTTTCAGTTTTTTATTTGCTAAAAAAGTTTAAAATATCCAATAGATTTCGTTCCACTTCACAATTGTGTCCCACTTGTTGGTGATTCTTCACAAAAAATTTAAATTTTATATCTTTGTTTGAAGCCTGAAATGCGGCAAAAGGTTGAAAAGTTCAAGGGGGCCGAATACTTTCGCAAGGCACTGTAAGTCACCTTGCCGTGATCTCGTATAGATGAGAAACATCAAGCGTTATCTGCCGTTTCAACCTGCCTGCTCTCTGTTTGTAGCTGTTGCTCGACCATGTCCCTCCTGGCACAAAAGGACATGAGCACTTTTTGTTTTCCTATGTGCTATAGATCCATAGACTTTTGCGGATGCATCACAGAAAACATTCAATTCATGTGTTCAAATGTCAGTACATGATCCATACCATCTAGGAAATCGAATTTAGTGGTGTTCAGTGTAGTGAGGGTAGTTTTCCCTTCTACTGAAGCCATGCATGCTGTAAGAAATCTGGACCCACTCTAGGAATGGGTCATCCCATGCTCTTTTTTTTTCCAACTATAATTGTGGAGAATGACTTTGCCTCGAGTGACAAAAGAATTTACGTAACCTAATGGATCATAATTCTTGACTAACACTTTGTACATTTTTCATCGTTAGGATCTGATAGTTCACAGGATGTTATTTGTATCGAAGAGTATCTGAAGGACAGTGCCAATTTAGTCAGTGTTCCTTCAATCAAATCTTCTGAATCTTGCTTCACTAGCTGAATTGTGCTGCTTGCTAGAGATTCCATCAGTAGTTGGTCTACAACTGAAAGTTAATTACTTGCCTGTTTTCGGATAATAAAGCAGCAGGAATCTCAATCTCATAATTCTCCTCCATAAAAGTTCTTTATCTTGAGCTGTGCTTCTTAAGGACTGCAAACAGTTATCCACATAAAACGACCGAAGGACTGGCTCTGTGATGATTTTGTCTGATTCAAGTTATTTCACATCCCTTTGGAATGCGTAGATTGCACAACAATGAGTTATGCAAAAGTTATACCAAAACGTAAAACTTGCCATTTACAGTGGTGTTTGAAAGAGCTTACAACCAAATACCTTTAGGTCGGTGCAGGCTGGTCTGTTTTTGGCTTTGTCTACAAGAATTAAATCTAATGTTTGGCAGTTACTGGAAGCCTGTGGAATTAATGCAGCAGTGAGGTGATGTGGGAGAACTTGCAGAGATTGCTAACATGTTTTGCAGACCTATCATGTGCAAGTCCCACCTTAAAATGACAAAGCATCCAAGTGGCCTCTATGTTTAGAAATGGTTGGATTCTCTTGAGTTTGTAAATGATCAGTGTAAATTTTTATTGTTTTCAGAAGCTGCATAAGATATTTAAGCTTCACAGGAGACAAAATAATAACGGTTTACACTGATTATCTTGTTCAAAAATGTATACCCCTGGTTCTTCATGTAGTGTGTTGCCTTCTATAGCATCAATATATGGTTGCACCTTTTTTGTAATAGTTGTGTACCAGTTGTCCTCAGTGTGAAAATAGGCATCTCAACATCATATAGCCACTGTTGGAAAGGGGTCAAATATGCAGAAGATGCTGGAAAAGTAAAGAATGTGCAGGACCTGGAGGTTGTTTCTGAAGAACAGTGGGCAGTTTAACTGCTCAGGACAAACAAGGGACTCATAAACAACTATTACAAAATATAACTGTATTAACACACAGTATTAAGAATCAAGTGTATGTAAACTTTTGAACTGGTTCATTTTGTGTAAATTCCCTATAATAGTTTAAAATTTTTGCTGCATTTCATATTGAGGTTCATATAATTTTTTTTTCTGTTTGAATTCTACAGAAGTAACTGAAGCTCTGTTGCAAATCTTCTCCTGCTCCTTGTGCTCACTTTCCTATACATCTCGAATGTACCTTGACAAACACATCAAGAGATGCCACTATGAGGAATATGTGAGACTGCAGAAATTTGGAGAGATTATATCTGAGGTTCAGAGGCCCACAAAAAGCTCAAATAGTCAGCAAATGTCATCTGTCACTCTTAGTTCAGACACTTCTCCCAGAGAAATGCTGAAGGAAATTCACCATTGTTCAGACTGTGGAAAAAGATTTACTCGACAGGGTAATCTTCAACGACACCAGCACATTCACTCAAGAGAGAAACCGTATAACTGCTCAGAGTGTGGAAAGAGTTTTAATCGAAAGGATCATCTGCAACAACACCAGCGCATGCACGCTGGAGAGAAGCTGCATAACTGTTCAGAGTGTGGAAAGAGTTTTACTGATCAGATTCATCTCCAACAACACCAGCGCATTCACACAGGAGAGAAGGCATATCACTGCTCAGAGTGTGGAAAGAGTTTTACTGATCAGAGTTCTGTACAGCGACACATGCGCATTCACACAGGTGAGAAGCCTTATCAATGCTCACAGTGTGGAAAGAGGTTTCGTCATCAGGGTAATCTTCAACGACACCAGCGCATTCACACAGGAGAGAAGCCGTATCACTGCACGCAGTGCGGAAAGAGTTTCTCTCAACAGAGTCATTTCCAGCAACATCAGCGCGTTCACACAGGAGAGAAGCCGTATCACTGCCCACAGTGTGGAAAGAGTTTTACTCATCAGGATAATCTTCACCTACACCAGCGTGTTCACACAGGAGAGAAGCCGTATCACTGCTTGCAGTGTGGAAAAAGGTTTAGTCATCAGAGTAATCTTCAACGACACCAGCGTATCCACACAGGAGAGAGGCCACATCGCTGCTCTCAGTGTGGGAAGAGTTTTATTCAAAAGGCTGAACTTCAATTACACCAGCGCATCCACACAGGAGAGAAGCCATATCAATGCTCAGAGTGTGGCAAGACTTTCTCTCACAAGGATTATCTCAAACAACACTATCACATTCACACAGGTGAGAAGCCATATCTGTGCTCACAGTGTGGGAAGAGTTTTATTCAGAAGAGTGCTCTACAGCAACACGAGCGCATTCACACAGGAGAGAAGCCGTATCACTGCTCACAGTGTGAAAAGAGTTTTACTGACCCGAGAAATCTTAAACAACACCAGCGTATCCACACGGGAGAGAAGCCACATCACTGCTCACAGTGTGGGAAGAGTTTTATTCAAAAGATTGAACTTCAGTTACATGAGCGCGTCCATACAGGAGAGAAGCCGTATAAATGCTCACAGTGTGGGAAGGGTTTTAAGCGAAAGGATCATCTCCTACAACACCAGAGCATTCACAGAGGAGAGAAGCCGTTTCACTGCTCACATTGTGGAAAGAGTTTTACTCAAAGGGGTGCACTTCAAAAACACGAGCGCATCCACACAGGAGAGAGGCCACATTGCTGCTCTCAGTGTGGGAAGGGTTTTATCCAAAAGATTGAACTTCAATTACACCAGCGCATCCACACAGTAGAGACACCATTACCTACAACACCAGAGCTTTCACATAGTAGAGAAGCTGTATCACTGTTCACAGTGAAGGAAGAGTTTTACTGACCCCAGTAGACCCCAGTTCCGAAGACATCAGAGCATTAACACAACTGCTTGAAGGCATCAGAGCATTCTCACAGAAGCCTGCTTAAAATATCACTGCTCACAGGACCAGGCTTGTGTGATATAACAATTTTATCTACACAGTCTCTACACAATATTTACACTTCCCTCATATCTAGTGGTGTTTATTCTGATTATACTGTATTACCATACCTACCAGCCTTTACACTTGGATATGTGAAATTTAGCGAAAGAAACAAAATAAGAACTTTCAGTGTTTGCAGAAATTAACAGAGGCTGAAATGTTTTATCTGAAACGTTTTAATAGGTCTACAACAAAGTGTCAAATTTTGACACTTAACTGACATTTTATGTTAATATTGATCATTAGAATGTGACTAGATATGCTTTTTTGCTCTTTTAAGCAATCACTACTCACACTGGGCCTCATTTATCAAGCTGGATATGAATAGATTAATTTAAAGTTTGTTTGTAGGAGCATTTACACTATTTGGTATTAATGGAAAACCGGAAAGTTCTGCAAAATTTTAATATCCTCTGTGTGTGTGTGTGTGTGTGTGTGTGTAAATATATGCATAAAACATGAACTAATGTAAACATAATTTGTTCAGCTTTGTTCAAATAATCAAATTTGCTATGAGCTACTGCGATTTTATAAATGCCTTACACTGTCATTTTTACATCTACAGTATAAGATTAAATAAAAAAATGTTGTTACATTTACCCACACCAAATTAACATTTTGTAAAACTTAGTCATTTCATATTTAATGTTATTACTGAGTTAAAAAAAAATGTATGTATTTTTTTTCCCTCTTGGCTAGACTGTATATCTAAGCATCTTGGGAAATTTGTCACATTTGAATGACACTAGATACTGTTTTATGCAGGTAAAACCTGATAGCATTCAGTATGTGTTTTGAAGTGACTGTAATATATTACCTATTTGTAATATGTAATTTAAAAAATAAATTAATTAATTAAAAAATAATAATAAAAATATATATATATATATATATATATATATATATATATATGTATATGTGTGTGTGTGTGTGTGTGTGTGTGTGTGTATATGTTACTTTCTTTATTAACGTACATCTTTCTGTAACATTAAATTATTATGTTGTAAAACTGTTTGGAAAACTTTTCTTATACTGACAGTAATCATCTAATCCAAAATTTATACTTACAGCATCTCACAAAAGTGAGTACACCCCTCACATTTGTGTAAATATTTGATTATATCTTTTAATGTGACAACATTGAAGAAATTACATTTTGCTACAATGTAAAGTAGCATACAGCTTGTGTAACAGTGTAAATTTGCTGTCCCCTCAAGATACTTCAATTAAATTTTATTTGTATAGCGCTTTTTACAACAGACATTGTCTGCTTATTTATATTCCTACTGGAACATCCAGACAGTAAGGCATTACAGTAATCTAATCTAGAGGTGATGAATGCTTGAACTAGTATTTCCGCATCATGTAGTGACAATGTTTCTTATCTTAGAAATATTTGTGAGATTAAACAAAGCTATCCTAGTAATATTATCTACATGAGCATCAAATGAAAGACTGGAGTCAATAATCACGCCAAGGTCTTTAACTGCTGTACATGATGAAGAAAAAAATATTTTAACAGAAAGACCAAAAATTTTATATTTAATTTTTTTTTTTTTTTTTTTTTTTTTTTTTTTTTTTTTTTTTTTTTTTTTTTTTTTTTTTTTTTTTTTTTTTTTTTTTTTTTTTTTTTTTTTTTTTTTTTTTTTTTTTTTTTTTTTTTTTTTTTTTTTTTTTTTTTTTTTTTTTTTTTTTTTTTTTTTTTTTTTTTTTTTTTTTTTTTTTTTTTTTTTTTTTTTTTTTTTTTTTTTTTTTTTTTTTTTTTTTTTTTTTTTTTTTTTTTTTTTTTTTTTTTTTTTTTTTTTTTTTTTTTAAAAGGTGTTTTTTTTTTTTGGAGGTTTGTGTAATTTGGGAAAGGCCAGAGTTACATATTGTACCCGAAATTACTACATGTAAATATAATCGTCACATATTAAGACCTGGCCAGGAGAGGACTGTTAACCCATTAAATAAAAAAAAAAGGACACAACCCTGATCAGAGGTCAGTAGAAGGTCATTTACTACTTTAACTAATGCTGTCTCTGTGCTATGATGAGGTCTAAATCCTGACTGATACATTTCATGAATGTTGTTCCTTTCTAAGTATGAGCATAACTGCTTTGCTGCAACCTTGATCACTCTGGATGACTGCAGAGAACTACAGGGGGGTGGGAGAGTCTGTCCATAGGACAACAATCAGTCGTACACTGCACAAATCTGGCCTCTTTATGGAGGAGTGGCAAGAAGAAAGCCATTTCTCAACGTTTGGTGTGACGTTTGGTGTGTCTCCCAGGTGGCTTGTGGCAAACTTTAGACGAGACTTTTTATGGATATCTTTGAGAAATGGCTTTCTTCTTGCCACTCTTCCATAAAGGCCAGATTTGTGCAGTGTACGACTGATTGTTGTCCTATGGACAGACTCTCCCACCTCAGCTGTAGTTCTCTGCAGTTCATCCAGAGTGATCATGGGCCTCTTGGCTGCATCTCTGATCAGTCTTCTCCTTGTCTGAGCTGAAAGTTTAGAGGAACAGCCAGGTCTTGGTAGATTTGCAGTGGTCTGATACTCCTTCCATTTCAAAATGATCACTTGCACAGTGCTCCTTGGGATGTTTAAGGCTTGGGAAATCTTTTTGTATCCCAATCCGGCTTTAAACTTCTCCACAACAGTATTACGGACCTGCCTGGTCTTCATGATGCTCTCTGCGCTTTCAACAGAACCCTGAGACTATCACAGAGCAGGTGCATTTATACAGAGACTTGATTACACACAGGTGGATTCTATTTATCACCATCAGTCATTTAGGACAACATTGGATCATTCAGAGATCCTCGCTGAACTTCTGGAGTGAGTTTGCAGCACTGAAAGTAAAGGAGCCAAATAATTTTGCACGCACCACTTTTCAGTTTTTTTATTTGCTAAAAAAGTTTAAAATATCCAATAGATTTCGTTCCACTTCACAATTGTGTCCCACTTGTTGGTGATTCTTCACAAAAAATTTAAATTTTATATCTTTATGTTTGAAGCCTGAAATGTGGCAAAAGGTTGAAAAGTTCAAGGGGACCGAATACTTTCGCAAGGCACTGTATATGCGTGACATCCTCCAAAATTATATCTATGACATAATATAATACTAGGACATGTATCTGACCTAAAATGATACGAAATATAATTGTTTACTTTAAAATGTATAAGCTCCCAACAAAGTATGGTAAGGTGAAAAAAGTGTAATTTGAAGCGCTGAAAATCAATTTTTCAAATGTGCACTAACTACACTTGCTTACATTCATCCTGTGTGTCCATGCACACTGGTGCTCTTCAGGCGGTAAAAACGCTATACAGCGATTCTAAAGTGCCTGGGAGCTTAGGAAAGTGTTTTTTCTAACAAACTCATATAATCGTGTGCGTGACATCCTCCAAAATGATATTACTGGCATAATATAATACTAGGACATGTATCTGACCTCAAATGATACGAAATATAATTGTTTACATTAAAATGTACAAGTTCCCAATGAAGTATCCCAGAGGAAAAGAATATTAGAAAAGAGCTCTCAAAACATCTCATGTATTTCTCCTAGACAACAATGAGGTCTGTGTGAAACCAAAATACTAGATTATGGCTTATTTCTCCTGTTTCTCTATTTTTTCTCCTGGAGAAAAAGCCACACAAAATCTCAAAGTTGCCTCCTTTTAAATTTCAAAATAGATCTCATCAAGCTCTCAAATAATTCTCAGATTTTCTCAAGTTTGGTATGTCTTTTTTATCTCAGGCAGAGAAACCATTGAGCTCTCTCTATGATCACAGTCTATTCTCATCCCTGTCTAATTCGTGCAACTCATGGTGAGCTCAGATAACACAAATAAAGATCTCCAACACTCCAACACTTTCTCATCCATGCTTAATGGTTTCTTTTAAAAAAAATCATAAAGAAACTCAGGGTGCATGGTGGCTTACTGGTTAGCACGTTTGCCTCGCACCTCCAGGGTCCGGGGTTCGATTCAACCATGTGTGTGCATGTTCCTCCCCCAGTCCAAAGACGTGTAGGTTGATTGTTAAATGTCCATAGTGTATGAATGGGTGTGTGAGTGTGTATGTGATTGTGCCCTGCGATGGCCCAGGACACTGTCCAGGGTGTACCCTGCCTTGTGCCTGGTGCTTCATGGGATAAGCTCCAGGTTCCCTGTGACCCTGAAGCAGGAATCAGCGGTTGAATATGGATGGATGGATTAAGAAACTCAAATACATGGTCCTCATTGTAATGAATTTTATATGCTTGTCCATGACAAAAACAAACTTCCAAGACATTTTAAATATGTTTTGCTATTTACAGTGGGTGTCTGTGCTCTCAACAGACATAAATATTTGTGCAAAAGCAGAGAAGAGGAGTTATCAAAAAAAATGTTTGAATTTCATTCAATTCTGAAGACATTCAGTTTGGATGTCAGAGGGACAGTGCAGAGTGATTAGTGTGAGCAAGTCACTTAGCGCTTTTCCTATTATTTTGTGTCTGTTTGCAAATGTCATTATGAGTAGAAGGCTCTGTGTGTTTCTGTAAAGTGGACTATCTCCAGTGTTTGTTGAGTTTTGGAGTTTTGTTCCCTCCTCTATGTTTAGCTCTACATTGTCCTCAAATGATAGGTCATCATCAAATGTCAAGTTATCATCTGAAGTTCCCTGCTCAACAAATTGAAATGTATCTGTGTGAAAAGACAGAAGAGAGTTCACTCTCTGATTCTGCATTAAGGCCAGTGCGATGTGTCTCTGTTATGTATTCATAACACTGGGACAGTGTATGATTGGAGTTATGAACGTCACAGGAATTCATGACAGATGGGTTTTCCAGATCAGCAAAGTCCTCAGCTTCCAGAGTAGCAGGACGAGGTACTCCTTCGGTTCAATAGTCATCTGGCCTCCACTTTGATTTTAGAAACTAAAAGAAGAAAAATGTTGTAATACATTTTATAGATTTGTTGTCAGTTATGTACACAAAATGTTTAAAAGCAGCATTGGTAAGTTTGTGGCTCACTAATCTTGTGGTTATTTTCCATAGTAATTCTGGAAATCTAAACACATTACCAATTACTATACATCAAGTTGTCAGAGTAACCTGAGCTGCCATTTAAAGCTTTGTAAACCAATTCAAGTACAAGTGCAAGTTAAGTAGTGTTTTGTTAACACTATTGGCACTACAACTGATTACAATTTAAAGCTCTATAACATGGTATTTCTTAAATTGCCACTATATGAATAGACCAGATGCTATCTTGGAAATAATCTGAATGTCTATTATACCATTATGATAGACATTCAGATACAGTGTAAAGGACATTATGGTAAGCATGTCAGCCAACTGTGCAGACACACCTGGATGGATTCAGGGACATAGCACCTTCCTACTCATTTCAGCTTTCAGATAAGTGTGCTGCTGTCCAAGCCCTCTCCAGCCAATTCTTTGTTTATACAATGATCCAAAATAGTCAGTTCTGACATTGGAAGTAGTCTGAGAGAATAATTTACAGTATACCATATTCATTTTCACAATTAATATGGAACCAAAATTCTTTGTGTAGAAAATTGATCATGCTTCATTACTCTATGGAGTTAGATGTTTTACATTTTTGAAAAGTTGTTACCTGTATTCTCAACTGCTTGTGTGTCTAGGTAAATTTTTTTATAAATAATTCAGTTACCACACTTCAACCATAATGCATATTTCAATTGGATGTGCAAAATATTAGGATGACCTCAATATAACTCATTACAGTTCAACAGCACCACAAATTACAGTCTACAAAATTAACATTAAAATGAATCAACATCTCTGAGTTGTAAACTGAATATTATAATGCTCATGAAGGAGGCTTTATTGAAGGGCTGATATATTTATCAATGCTGTCAGAAGCAAAGCAGCTGCTGAAATTTGGCTGGGAGAACATAATAATATAACAACAAAAACATCTGAAATCTTCTCACCTTTCTTCTGTATCTTTTGCAAGTACTTTGCTGGCTCTTGACTTTTCTCCTCCAGCGTGAGTCATACTTCTGCGCCATTTCCAAATTCAGGACGCATCAATTTCCCTGAAATAATGTCAACAGACACAAAATAACCTCTCTGAGTACAAATAAGCATTTGAAAACTCAATCAAAAATCAATAATATAATCAAAATCAACATGCCTCTCTCTCATTCAGTTACATTATTTTTCCAAATGCAACTACTTCATGGACCATACTACAGTATATGATTTAATCCTATTTTCACATACAGACAGGCTACAAAGGAAAAACCAGCTTAAAGTGTCTCAGTAAGGTATTGGGCAACCACGTGCTGCTAGAACAGCTTCAGTGCTCCTTGACATTGATTCTCCAAGTCTCTGAACTCAACTGGAGGGATGAACACCATTCTTCCAAGTGTTTTGATTGTGATGATGTAGACGGAGAGCACTGTCTAACACATCAGTCCAAAATCTCCATAGGTGTTCAACTGGGTCGGGATCTGGTGACTGTGAACTCATCAAACCATTCAGTGAGGGCAATAGGGGCACTGTCATCCTGGAAGAGATCACTCCCATGAGGAGAGAAATGTTTCATCGTAGGATAAAGGTGATCACTCGGAGCAAATTTGTATTGATTTGCAGTAGCTTCTTCCTCTAAGGGGACAAGGGGACCCAAAACATTCCAACTCCCCAGAGCCAGCGGACCCCTGTTATTGGGGTGCAGCATTCATGCCTCTCCTTTTCGCTTGGTGTATGCCACAGATGACCTCAACCACTTGAGAATATGGAGAGGGATGGCTCATCTGACCGTATTACTTTTTTCCACATCTTAGTAGACCAGTGTCATTCTATCACTCTCTATACATATCTTTTGGTTTTCATCTCTTCACTTCAGAGGATTGGAGAATTTATGCCATGGCCCATTGAAACCGTTCTGGTGGCCTGTGGTGCCCAAAGCCTCACTAAGATACAAAATGTTGGTTTTTCCTTAAATTAGCTAGGTTGTGTAATAAAGACTTACCCTACAACCATCGAACACACATGTAACTTCTATGGAAGAGCAATATTTACGCTGGACTGGTGTCAGAAATGGAGCTGCAACGATGGTGACACTAGTGATGACAGAAAAGACACACTCTTACACAATTAATACATACCAGTTGGATTTACAACTTTTTGCATATACTAGTGTTACAGTAATTGGACAATTATACATTTGTCCAACTTTTCCTATTTAAAAAACTGATGATGAAGATGAAGTATATAATCTTTTTTTTTCTTTTTTTCTTTTTTAAATCAGTTGTAACATTTATGATAATAGATGGTTGGCATACTTCAACACTGGAAGTGTGCACTGATTTCACGTAAAAAGCACAGAAAAACAGCATTAGAAATGTTACAGTCATATCATTTCAATAATTTACCTGCCAAAAACCCACAAGAGGAAGTTTATTAAACCAAAGTGGTATTTTGAGAATGAAGAATTCCTGGCTGAACACCTCTGACAGTGTGAATAAACAATTTTGATAAACCTAATATAACATATAGAGTATAGAACAAAAGCAGCATTATTAGTTAACTATATTAACCTTTTATTTTTATAACAGTTTTATTGGGGTAAATAGCCGATTCTTATATCATATTTTCGCTAATTCAAACTTCACAATAATATATTTTTCATACTTCTGAGTACAATCAGCATAACTACATTTGATTGCTTTTAATTAATTATTAACTCTTTGGTAAAATGAATCCACTACATGTTTATCCACTCACTGCTCTCAGAGGTTGCACAAATTACCGCAAAAAGAACTGTGAAGTGTGAATCAGCATTAGGACATTTCATTGGACAAGAGCGCTGTCCATTACACATGCTGCATTGTGATTGGTTCATTTTAAAGGTGGGCTTAATGTACGAGGAACACAGAGAGCGAAAGCGGCCAGAAGGAATGCATGAGAGAAACACCAGCTCGTAAAAGAAGGTAAGGTAATTCTTTGCGAAGTTTCATTTTGTAATAAGACAGCTCCTGATGTGAGACAGACATTGCCATCTTATGTAACTATCGGCCATCTTGTGTAACTAACCGACTGAACTTCAGCTAGCAGCAAGCTAGTGTTAATATGTTCACTGAGAACTTATTAACATAAGCATACAAAAAGCATTTGAAAAAATCAGCTATTTACAATTTCGGACACAATGCTGTGATTTAAAGACGAAATGTCCGTTTTAAGCTCATGTTTGCTAGAATTCATGCTGTGCTAAACATGCTGTTCAGTAGCATGTTAGCTAGAAAGCTAAAATTTTTGTGGGGAAATGGGTGTAAAAAAAAAAAGTCCACAGGAAGAAGTAAAGCTTGAGCCTTGAACTTTCACATGTTAGATTTGACTCAACAGAAGTATCTACTCTACATCAGTTTAAACTATTTTAGAGTAGAGTTCATCTTAGGGCTAAGCGCTAGTTAGCTGCCTTCTCTTTAAACAGTATAGCTGAAGCTCTGTTTAATTATTTAATTTAATTAAACTACATAACAGATTTATAACTATGCGTAAAGATAAAGAGAAAAAACATGACTTGCCTTGAGTTAGTGCCCAGCTCTGCCGCTCCACTCAGATGAGGCTGTGAGAGAATGAACTCCAGCGGGAAGGGAGGATGTTGTTTTGGCCACTCTCAGCTCTTCACTAGACGGGTTTGTTAATCGCGATTTCGACGACATATTAGCAAGGAAGGGATTGTGACTTCAGAATCTTTTATTCAGTTATATAAAATAAACATTTTTACAAGTCATGGAAATGCCTTGAGCATAATCTACTTAACAATCCATTCATATATAACACAAACATACCAGTTCAAGATAAAGCCTATACAATCAAATCCAATGTGGTTTCGGGACAATATGTGCGCATGCGCGCGCTTAATTTCGTATGGTTTGGTTTCGTATGTGCAGTTTTGTATGCAAGAGATTTTTGTATTCCCGTAGAAAATGAAATAAAAATCAATCTTAGTAAACAATGAACAATCACATCTAGATATATTTCTTTGAAATTACACAGCAGTAACTTCATTAATCAGTTTTTTTTCCTGCATAATTTCAAAGTAATATAGTGTTTCAAGAATGTTAACATTGTTCAAGCCTCTTTTCTACGTACAGTGGGGGAAAAAAGTATTTGATCCTCTGCTGATTTTGTACGTTTGCCCACTGACAAAGAAATGATCAGTCTATAATTTTAATGGTAGGTTTATTTGAACAGTGAGAGACGAAATAACAACAAAAAAATCCAGAAAAACTCATGTCTAAAATGTTATAAATCGATTTGCATTTTAATGAGGGAAATAAGTATTTGACCCCTCTCTGCAAAACATGACTTAGTACTTGGTAATGACTTAGTAATTACTTTTAATTTTCAATGCCCTGGCTGAGGGAAGGAGGTTCTCACCCAAGATTTGACGGCATACATGGCCCCGTCCATCGTCCCTTGATGCGGGTGCAAGTTGTCCTGTCCCCTTAGCAGAAAAATACCCCCAAAGCATAATGTTTCCACCTCCATGTTTGACAGTGGGGATGGTGTTCTTGGGGTCATTGGCGACATTCCTCCTCCTCCAAACACGGGCGGAAGTTGGGGTGATGCAGAAGAGCTCCATTTGTGCTCATCTGACCACCAGAGGACAACTGGTTGAAAGTGTTGTGGTCAGATGAGACCAAAATGGAGCTCTTTGGGATCGACTCATTAATTTTTTATTTTCTAATTATTATTATTATTATTATTATTATTATTATTATTATTATTATTATATTATTTATTATTTATTTATTATTATTTATTTATTATTTTTATTATTTTAATTTTTTTTCTTCTCAATGAAATATTTGGGAAAGGGAAAAAGAAAAAGGGAGAAAAGGTAAATGAATCACATGAAGATGAATCATATGTAAATGAATCGCATGAAAATGAATTATATGTAAATTAATCACATGCATGAATATGAATCACATGAAAATGAATCATGTGTAAATGAATCACATGAAAATGAATCACATGTAATTAATCACATGTAAATGAATCATATGAAAATGAATAAATAAACAAAGGCAAAAAAAGAAAAAGAAAAGCAGCATTGGTAATTTTGTGGCTCACTAATCTTGTGGTTATTTTCCATAGTAATTCTGGAAATCTAAACACATTACCAATTAATATACATCAAGATGTCAGAGTAACCTGAGCTGCCATTTAAAGCTTTGTAAACCAATTCAAGTACAAGTGCAAGTTTCACATCAGTAAGTAGTGTTTTGTTAACACTATTGGCACTACTACAATTTTAATTTACTATTACAATTTAAAGCTCTATAACATGGTATTTCTTACATTGCCACTATATGAATAGACCAGATGCTATCTTTGAAACATCTGAATGTCTATTATACCGTTATATGAATACAGTGTAAATAACATTATGGTAAGCATGTCAGCCAACTGTGCAGACACACCTGGATGGATACAGGGACATAGCACCTTCCTACTCATTTCAGATAAGTGTGCTGCTGTCCAAGCCCTCTCCAGCCAATTCTTTGTTTATACAGTCATCCAAAATAGTCAGTTCTGACATTGGAAGTAGTCTGAGAGAATAATTTACAGTATACCATATTCATTTTCCCAATTAATATGGAACCCAAATTCTTTGTGTGGAAAATTGATCATGCTTCATTACTCTATGGAGTTAGATCTTTTACATTTTTGAAAAGTTGTTACCTGTATTCCCCACTGTTTGTGTGTCTAGCTCAAAATTGAGGTAAATAATTCAGTTACCACACTTCAACCATAATGCATATTTCAATTAGAATGTGCAAAATATTAGGATGACCTCAATATAACTCATTACAGTTCAACAGCACCACAAATTACAGTCTACAAAATGAACATTAAAATAAATCAACCTCTCTGAGTTGTAAACTGAATATTATAATGCTCATGAAGGAGGCTTTATTGAAGGGCTGATATATTTATCAATGCTGTCAGAAGCAAAGCAGCTGCTGAAATTTGGCTGGGAGAAGAACATAATGACAGCTGTCCATATAACAACAAAAACATCTGAAATCTTTTCACTTTTCTTCTGTATCTTTTGCAAGTACTTTGCTGGCTCTTGATTTTTTTCTCCTCCAGCATGAGTCATACTTCCGCGCCATTTCCAAATTTCGGAAGCGCCAATTTCCTGAAATAATGTCAACAGACACAAAATAACCTCTCTGAGTACAAATGAGCATTTGAAAACTCAATCAAAAATCAATAATATAATCAAAATCAACATGCCTCTCTCTCATTCAGTTACATTATATTTCCAACTGCAACTACTTCATGGACCATACTACAGTATATGATTTAATCCTATTTTCCCATACAGACAGGCTACAAAGGAAAAACCAGCTTAAAGTGTCTCAGTAAGGTGTTGGGCAACCACATGCTGCTAGAACAGCTTCAGTGCTCCTTGACATTGATTCTCCAAGTCTCTGAACTCAACTGGAGGGATGAACCCCATTCTTCCAAGTGTTTTGATTGTGATGATGTAGACGGAGAGCACTGTCTAACACATCAGTCCAAAATCTCCATAGGTGTTCAACTGGGTCGGACGGATCTGGTGACTGTGAACTCATCAAACCATTCAGTGAGGGCAATAGGGGCACTGTCATCCTGGAAGAGACCACTCCCATCAGGTGAGAAATTTTTCATCGTAGGATAAAGGTGATCACTTGGAGCAGCTTTGTACTGATTTGCAGTAGCTTCTTTCTCCTCTAAGGGGACAAGGGGACCCAAAACATTCCAACTCCCCAGAGCCAGCGGACCCCTGTTATTGGGGCGCAGCATTCATGCCTCTCCTTTTTTCTTGGTGTATGCCACAGATGACCTCAACCACTTGAGAATATGGAGAGGGATGGCTCATTGCTCTGACCGTATTCTTTTTTCCACATCTTAGTAGACCAGTGTCATTCTATCACTCTCTATACATATCTTTTTGGTTTTCATCTCTTCACTTCAGAGGATTGGAGAATCTATGCCATGGCCCATTGAAACCGTGCTCGTGGCCTGTGGTGCCCAAAACCTCCACTAAGACACAAAATGTTGGTTTTTCCTTAAATTAGCTAAGTTGTGTAATAAAGCCTTACCCTACAACCATCGAACACACATGTAACTTCTATGGAAGAGCAATATTTACGCTGTACTGGTGTCAGAAATGGAGCTGCGACGATGGTGACACTAGTGATGACAGAAAAGACACACTCTTACACAATTAATACATACCAGTTGGATTTACAACTTTTTGCATATACTAGTGTTACAGTACAATTATACATTTGTCCAACTTTTCCTATTTAAAAAACTGATGATGGAGATGAAATATATAATCTTTTTTTTTTTTTTTAATCAGTTGTAACATTTATGATAATAGATGGTTGGAATACTTCAACACTGGAAGTGTGCACTGATTTCACGTAAAAGCACAGAAAAACCGCCATTAGAAATGTTACAGTCATATAATTATCAATAATTCACCTGCCCCAAAACCCACAAGAGAAAGTTTATTAAACCAAAGTGGTATTTTGAGAATGAAGAATTCCTGGCTGAACACCTCTGACAGTGTGAATAAACAATTTTGATAAACCTAATATAACATATAGAGTATAGAACAAAAGCACCGTTATTAGTTAACTATATTAACCTTTTATTTTTATAATAACAGTTTTATTGGGGTAAATAAATAGCCGATTCTTATATCATATTTTCACTAATTCAAACTTCACAATAATATATTTTTCATACTTCTGAGTACAATCAGCATAACTACATTTGATTGCTTTTAATGAATTATTAACTCTTTGGTAAAATGAATCCACTACATGTTTATCCACTCACTGCTCTCAGAGGTTGCACAAATTACCGCAAAAAGAACTGTGAAGTGTGACTCAGCATTAGGACATTTCATTGGACAAGAGCGCTGTCCATTACACATGCTGCATTGTGATTGGTTCATTTTAAAGGTGGGCTTAATGTACGAGGAAAACAGAGAGCGAAAGCGGCCAGAAGGAATGCATGAGAGAAACACCAGCTCGTAAAAGAAGGTAAGGTAATTCTTTGCGAAGTTTCATTTTGTAATAAGACAGCTCCTGATGTGAGACAGACATTGCCATCTTATGTAACTATCGGCCATCTTGTGTAACTAACCGACTGAACTTCAGCTAGCAGCAAGCTAGTGTTAATATGTTCACTGAGAACTTATTAACATAAGCATACAAAAAGCATTTAAAAAATCAGCTATTTGCAATTTCGGCACACAATGCTGTGATTTAAAGACGAAATGTCCGGTTTTAAGCTCATGTTTGCGAGAATTCATGCTGTACTAAACATGCTGTTCAGTAGCATTTTAGCTAGAAAGCTAAAATTTTTGTGGGGAAATGGGGAAAAAGTGAAAAAAAAAAAAAGGTCCACAGGAAGAAGTAAAGCTTGAGCCTTGAACTTTCACATGTTAGATTTGACTCAACAGAAGTATCTACTCTACATCAGTTTAAACTATTTTAGAGTAGAGTTCATCTTAGGCTGCGTAGCGCTAGTGCCCTTCTCTTTAAACAGTATAGCTGAAGCTCTGTTTAATGATTTAATTTAATTAAACTACATAACAGATTTATAACTATGCGTAAAGTCATGGAAATGCCTTGAGCATAATCTACTTAACAATCCATTCATATATAACACAAACATACCAGTTCAAGATAAAGCCTATACAATCAAATCCAATGTGGTTTCGGAATAAAACATGTGCGCTGTTAATTTCGTATGGTTTGGTTTCGTATGTGCAGTTTTGTATGCAAGAGATTTTGTATTCCCGTAGAAAATGAAATAAAAATCAATCTTAGTAAACAATGAACAATCACATCTAGATATATTTCTTTGAAATTACACAGCAGTAACTTCATTAATCAGTTTTTTTCCTGCATAATTTCAAAGTAATATAGCGTTTCAAGAATGTTAACATTGTTCAAGCCTCTTTTCTACGCACAGTGGGGGAAAAAGTATTTGATCCTCTGCTGATTTTGTACGTTGCCCACTGACAAAGAAATGATCAGTCTATAATTTTAATGGTAGGTTTATTTGAACAGTGAGAGACAAAAAATAACAACAAAAAATCCAGAAAAACTCATATCTTTGACGGTACGTGGCCCCGTCCATCGTCCCTGATGCGGTGAAGTTGTACCGCCTTAGCAGGGATACCCTCAAAGCATAATGTTTCCACCTCCATGTTTGACCGGTGGATGGTGTTCTGGGTCATAGGCAGCATTCCTCCTTCTCCAAACATGGGGGTTAGTCGATGTTACAAGAGCCCCATTTTGGTCTCATCTGACCACAACACTTTTACCCAGTTGTCCTCTGGTGGTCAGATGAGACCAAAATGGAGCTCTTTGGCATCACCTCAACTCGCCGGGTTTGAGGAGGAGGAATGTTGCCAATGACCCCAAGAACACCATCCCCACCGCCAAACATGGAGGTGGAAACATTATGCTTTGAGGGTATTTTTCCGGCGGGGACAGGAGTAACCTCACCGCATCAACGGGACAATTGACGGGCCATGTACCCAAATCTTGGGTGAGAACCTCCTTCCTTCAGCCAGGGCATTTTTTAATTGAAAATTAAAAGTAATTACTAAGTCATTACCAAGTACTAAGTCATGTTTTGCAGAGGGGTCAAATACTTATTTCCCTCATTAAAATGCAAATCGATTTATAAAATTTTTGACGTGTTTTTCTGGATTTTTTTGTTATTTTGTCTCTCACTGTTCAAATAAACCACCCATTAAAATTATAGACTGATCATTTCTTTGTCAATTTTTTTTCGTCATTACCAAGCCTCTTTCGACTAATTGTAGCTTTCATTTCAATGGCGGGGGTTTGCTTGACTTTGTCGTAGTGTTTGTGTTTGCGTCCATGTAAACGTAGTCATTGTGATTTTCAAATCAGTGAAAATGGGTTTGTGTGGGTACCTGAGGGTGTCCCCTTTGCAGAGAACACCTTTGTTATTTTTTTTTTGACTATTTTTATTTGAAGTTAAGTGCAATTCTTACTGTGAAATGTGGTAATGATTTTCCACCACCACTGTTACTCTACGTGAGGAGGATTCATCTATAATTTGTGCTTTCTTTTATTCTTGCAGCCTACATCATGCGCTGTGGCACACTGGATGGATGGATGGACACCAGTTGAGAAAACTAAGGTAAAAAAAAGCCTTGATAAACAAATCAAGGCCACAAAGACTCTATAAATTCTTGAATGTTTCACACCAGATGGATGGCCATTTGTTGAAAAAATCCTCACATACAAATGTTGCATGAGGACCTCAAAGTTGCCAAATTTTGTATGGTGTACAACTGTGGTGAACACTGTTCTAAATACATAGTCATAGTGAGAAGATGCACATTTATAGTTCAGATTTTATAAATGATGTATGGGACAAGTTCTTGCTGTCTTACAAGTTTTAACCTGTTATTACACAGCTAACTAAAATACTACATTGTGATTGTTTTGGGTTTTTTTTTTGTATTAATTTGAACAAGCTTCGATCTCCTATTTCACACTCAAAAGCATGGGGGTGTAGCATACTGCAAAACTCAAGTATATTTGTATCATTTCTATCTCTCAGTTCTTCAGCTCTCAATTTACCAGTCTGTACACTACCATTAAAAAGTTTGGACACATTTTCTCATTCAAGTGAAGGGGAAATTGTGTCCAAATACCATCCAACTGGTAGTGGATCTTCCATCAATCATCTCTTGTCACAAGCCAGTGAGGGTGGCTGGACTAAGCTGTTGTTCCCTCACTCACGTTCCAGTGATATTGCGAGATGAGATAGACCAGGACTAGCTTGTTCAGGATAGTCAGTACCTGTTATTGTACCTTAAATGCAATCTGAAGAGATCTCCACTGTCAATTTTTTTGTCAATGTTCTAGCCCTGTCATTGTGGGGCAAAAAAAATCATTCATATGCAGGGCATTGCTCTGTGTTGTTGTGTAGGGTAAACTTGGCCATTTTAATAAAGAGTTCATTTGTTTCAGCATTTGTGAAATTGTCGTTATATGGAGAAGAGTGTGTATATATAGTAATGGGAGAAGAAAATTATATATATTTGTGTGTATGTGCAGTGGGGGAAAAAGTATTTGATCCCCTGCTGATTTTGTACGTTTGCCCACTACAAAGAAATGATCAGTCTATAATTTTAATGGTAGGTGTATTTGAACAGTGAGAGACAAATAAACAACAAAAAAATCCAGAAAAACTCATGTCCAAAATGTTATAATCGATTTGGAGTTGTCTTGTCTCATTAGCAGAGAAAATACCCTCAGCAGTGTTCTGGGGGTCATTCAATTCTCCTCCTCCAACACGGCGCGAACGGGTTGAGGATGTCAAGAGCTCATTTGGTCTCACCTGACCACCAGAGGACAACTGGTTGAAAGTGTTGTGGTCAGATGAGACCAAAATGGAGCTCTTGGGGGGAACTCAACTCCGTCATGTTTGGAAGAGGAGGAATGCTGCCTATGACCCCAAGAACACCATCCCCACCGGCCAAACATGGAGGTGGAAACATTATGCTTTGGGGGTATTTTTCGTGCAGGACAGGACAACTTCACCCGCATCAAAGGGACAATGGACGGGGCCATGTACCGTCAAATCTTGGGTGAGAACCTCCTTCCTTCAGCCAGGGCATTTTTAATTGAAAATTAAAAGTAATTACTAAGTCATTACCAAGTACTAAGTCATGTTTTGCAGAGGGGCCAAATACTTATTTCCCTCATTAAAATGCAAATCAATTCATAAAATTTTTGACAACGCTTTTTCTGGGTTTGTTTTTTTTGTTATTTTTCTCTCACTGTTCAAATAAACCTACCATTAAAATTATAGACTGATCATTTCTTTGTCGCTGGGCAAACGTACAAAATCAGCAGGGGATCAAATACTTTTTTCCCCATTGTATATTCGGACGCCGATGATTTTTCGTCATTACCAAGCCTCTTTCGACTAATTGTAGCTTTCATTTCAATGGCGGGGTTTGCTTGACTTCGCCGAAAGCGGCGTTTGTGTTTGCCATCCATGTAAACGTAGTCATTGTGATTTTCAAATCAGTGAAAATGGGTTTGTGTGAGTACCTGAGGGTGTCCCTTGCTGCAGAGAACACCTTTGTTATTTTTTTTATTATTTTTATTTGAAGTTAAGTGCAATTTACTGTGAAATGTGGTAATGATTTTCCACCACCACTGTTACTCTACGGAAGGAGGATTCATCTATAATTTGTGCTTTCTTTTATTCTTGCAGCCTACATCATGCGCTGTGCCACACTGGATGGATGGATGGACACCAGTTGAGAAAACTAAGGTCAAAAAGCCTTGATAAACAAATGCCGCATGAAGGCCACAAAGACTCTATAAATTCTTGAATGTTTCACACCAGATGGATGGCCATTTGTTGAAAAAACCCCTCACATACAAATGTTGCATGAGGACCTCAAAGTTGCCAAATTTTGTATGGTGTACAACTGTGGTGAACACTCTTCTAAATACATAGTCATAGTGAGAAGATGCACATTTATAGTTCAGATTTTGTAAATGATGATGTTGACAAGTTCTTGCTGTCTTACAAGTTTTAACCTGTTATTAAACAGCTAACTAAAATACTACATTGTGATTGTTTTGGGGGGTTTTTTTGTATTAATTTGAACAAGCTTCGATCTCCTATTTCACACTCAAAACCATGGGGGTGTAGCATACTGCAAAACTCAAGTATATTTGTATCATTTCTATCTCTCAGTTCTTCAGCTCTAAACTTACCAGTCTGTACATCAACATAAGTTTGGACACATTTTCTCATTCAAGTGAAGGGGAAATTGTGTCCAAATACCATCCAACTGGTAGTGGATCTTCCATCAATCATCTCTTGTCACAAGCCAGTGAGGGTGGCTGGACTGTGCTGTTGTGTCTCTCACCACGCTCCAGTGATATTGCGAGATGAGATAGACCAGGACTAGCTTGTTCAGGATAGCCAGTACCTGTTATTGTACCTTAAATGCAATCTGAAGAGATCTCCACTGTCAATTTTTTTGTCAATGTTCTAGCCCTGTCATTGTGGGGCAAAAAAAATCATTCATATGCAGGGCATTGCTCTGTGTTGTTGTGTAGGGTAAACTTGGCCATTTTAATAAAGAGTTCATTTGTTTCAGCATTTGTGAAATTGTCGTTATATGGAGAAGAGTGTGTATATATAGTAATGGGAGAAGAAAATTATATATATTTGTGTGTATATACAGTGGGGGAAAAAAGTATTTGATCCCCTGCTGATTTTGTACGTTTGCCCACTACAAAGAAATGATCAGTCTATAATTTTAATTGTAGGTTTATTTGAACAGTGAGAGACAAAATAACAACAAAAAATCCAGAAAAACTCATGTCCAAAATGTTATAAATCGATTTGCATTTTAATGAGGGAAATAAGTATTTGACCCCTCTGCAAAACCATGACTTAGTACTTGGTAATGACTTAGTAATTACTTTTAATTTTCAATGCCCTGGCTGAGGGAAGGAGGTTCTCACCCAAGATTTGACGGTACATGGCCCAGTCCATCGTCCCTTTGATGCGGGGAGGTTGTCCTGTCCCCTTAGCAGAAAAATACCCCAAAGCATAATGTTTCCACCTCCATGTTTGACAGTGGGGATGGTGTTTTGGGGTCATTGGACCATTCCTCCTCCCAAACACGGCGAGTTGAGGTGATGCCAAAGAGCTCCATTTTGGTCTCATCTGACCACAACATTTTCACCCAGTTGTCCTCTGGTGGTCAAATACTTATTTCCCTTATTAAATTGCAAACCAATTTATAAAATTTTTGACATGCCTTTTTCTGATTTTTTTATTTAATTTTTTGTTATTTTGTCTCTCACTGTTCAAATAAACCTACCATTAAAATGATCATTTCTTTGTCAGTGGGCAACGACATAAATCAGCAGGGGATCAAATACTTTTTTTCCCCCACTGTATATGTATGTATGTGTGTCCAATGCATGCCTCACATATTACGCCATAGTAGCTCCGAGTACTGCTCATTTTCTTCCTACTTACAAGAAATGAGTCATCAATGAGATTGAGCAAGGTATCTCCTCGAGTCTCAACTATGACTCCTGCTGCTAATTGCTTATCTCCTAGTGAATTTTTGGAGCATCATATGAGAAAGAGGTCAAACAAAATTGAAACTAAAATGAGGCTGAAATGAGAATCACAATTTTGTTTCCTGAGCTGTTGAAGAGTAACCATTGAGCAATAAAATTTTCCTCTGGGATGGAATTGTGAAAAAAAGTGACATTCGAAGTGCAGACAGTCACTTTTTGTCAAAAAAATTTTCAGAAATTTTTTTTCAGACAGTCACTTTTTTTCAAAAGTGCAGACAGTGACTTTTTTTTCAAAAGTGATCTAACTAAGCTTGTTTACATTCGCCAAGTATGTCCATGTACATCGGTGCTCTTCAGGCTGTTAGAACGCGAATACAGCGATTTTCTCTGCGGCTGCGCTGCTTAGGAAAGCGTTTTTTTCTAACAAACTCATATAATCATGTGCGTGACATCTTCCAAAATTATATCACAGACATAACATTATACTAGGACATGTATCTGACATCAAATGACACGAAATATAATTGTTTACATTAAAATGTACAAGTTCTCAATGAAGTATGGTAATTTGAAAAAAGTGACATTCGAAGTGCAGACAGTCACTTTTTGTCAAAAAAATTTTCAGAAATTTTTTTTCAGACAGTCTCTTTTTTTCAAAAGTGCAGACAGTGACTTTTTTTTCAAAAGTGATCTAACTAAGCTTGTTTACATTCGCCAAGTATGTCCATGTACATCGGTGCTCTTCAGGCTGTTAGAACGCTATACAGCGCTTACTTCGCGTGGTGGCTTTAGGAAAGCGTTTTTTCTAACAAACTCATATAATCATGTGCGTGACATCTTCCAAAATTATATCACAGACATAACATTATACTAGGACATGTATCTGACCTCAAATGACACGAAATATAATTGTTTACATTAAAATGTACAAGTTCTCAATGAAGTATGGTAATTTGAAAAAGTGACATTCAAGTGCAGACAGTCACTTTTTGTCAAAAAATTTTAAGAAATTTTTTTTCAGACAGTCTCTTTTTTCAAAAGTGTCAGACAGTGACTTTTTTCAAAAGTGATCTAACTAAGCTTGTTTACATTCGCCAAGTATGTCCATGTACATCGGTGCTCTTCAGGCTGTTAGAACGCTATACAGCGATTCTCAAGCGGCTGCGCTGCTTAGGAAAGCGTTTTTTTCTAACAAACTCATATAATCATGTGCGTGACATCTTCCAAAATTATATCACAGACATAACATTATACTAGGACATGTATCTGACCTCAAATGACACGAAATATAATTGTTTACATTAAAATGTACAAGTTCTCAATGAAGTATGTAATGTGAAAAAAGTGACATTTGAAGTGCAGACAGTCACTTTTTTTCAAAACTGCTCTAACTAAGTTTGTTTACATTCCCGTGCGGCGCCCATGTACAGTGTTGCGCACCCTGTTAGAACGCTATACAGCGGTTTTCGGCGCCGCTCGGGGAGCTTAGGAAAGTGGTTTTTCTAACAAACTCATATAATCATGTGCGTGACATCTTCCAAAATGATATTACTGTCATAATATGTGTTTGTTGAGTTTTGGAGTTTTGTTCCCTCCTCTATGTAGCTCTACATTGACCCTAAACGGCTATGTCATCATCAAATGTTGTAATACATTTTATAGATTTGTTGTCAGTCATGTACGTAAAATGTTGAAAAGCAGCATTGGTGAGGTTCGGACTCGGTGTTCGTTGAGTAAGACGTGAAGTTTGAGTCTCCTGTGATTTCGATCAAAATTGTAATTAATTAGCACTTTCTTTGGTGTATATAATATAATATATTAAATATTATATATAGTATATTTTGACTTATTCTACTCTTGCTTATTTGTACTTTGAACTCGATGGTTCGTTAAAGATGTCGGGGAAGAATTCAAAACCGGTGGTAGCATTTAGACAAAACTGAGGTGTAGAGAGTCTCCTTCGTTGAACCGCAGTCGCTCTCTCTTTCTCTCACCATGAACCCGCACCCGCGCCTCCTTCTCCTCATGAATCCGTAGCCGCCTCCGTCCCTCTGTGAACCCGCGTCGCATCCGGCCCCGAGTGGTGGCTCTGACTTCGCGTTAGGCTTGAGGTTGCTGGCTGTACTGAGGAAGGACATCGCTGATTTTAGGAAGGAGTTCCAGGAGTTTCAGGAGCATCTGAAGCACCAGGAGACTCACCATGAGAATCAACAGAAGACCCTCAGGGATGCGCTATCTATTATCCAGCATGACCTGTAGGTCAGGAAAACACAGCATGATAGTGATAAAGTCGCCACCGAGGCCACCATATCAACACTGAAAGGTCCTGTGGGGGAAATGGGGCACACTCTTTCCGCTTGCATCGTTGATATCGTTCATATGAAGACTCGAGTCTCACCGCGCACCGCGTGACTCAATTAGAGAATAAATGTGAGGATCTGGGTCGAGGTCACGGCGCAATAATGTTAGGATAGTCGGAGTTCCAGAGGGCGCAACACCTGTACAACCGCTGCTGTAGCGGCCCTGTTAAAGGAGGCGTTTGGTCTGGAGAAGGAGCCGGTTTTGAACCGGTCCAACCGGACCTTCAGCCAAAGCTGTCTGGTGAACGACCACGCAGCTATTGTGAGGGATCTGACCATCTCCGCTTCTCCTGATTACATACAGTCAAGATAGCCCGCGCGCGCGTTTTAACGAGGTTCGCGTCAACTTCGAGATATTGAGGGAGCTCGCTATGGAATACTTCATCCAGCTCGCCGCTGCATTAATATAACGGAGTCCAGAAGGACTTTATTTCAGCGGAGGAAGCAGCACACGTTAAACTCTTAATACGGGGTGAACTGCATCACTTACACAGTGTAGTGTTCTTTATTTATTTGTTTGTTTGTTTATTTAGCTTTTTGTGGATATTGTGCATTACTTCGTTTAGAATTTGTTTATTTATTTATTTATTTATTTTATCAGATCGATTTATTATTTTTATTTATTTATTTTAAATTACTATTTATTACTTATTTATTTGTTTGTTTGTTTGGTTTTTAAAATGTGCTACCACTGTATAAGATTATTAGTCCTAGTAAAGTCTTTAAAGTCTTTATTATTGTTTTTTTGTTGTTGTTCTTTCTTTACTTTCGTTTTATTCATATTTTTTCTTTTATTCTTTATTCTTTTTTGACCTGCCTTCCAGCTCTACATAATTCGAATTTTATATTGTCGGTGCATTATTACTTCGTTATTCTCTTCTTGTATTTTATTTTAATATGCTACATTGTGTAATATTATTAGGTATAAGTCTTAAAAAGGTATGGACATTTTATTTTTGTTAAAGTGCTCAGAATATTTTTTTAGATTGGAAGTCAGCATGGGACTTTTTTCTTACTGGATTTTTTTTTAGTAATTTTGTTTAGCTTACCTCGGTCCACTTTGTGGACAACCTAGGGGTACACTCGCTGTCTCCTTTGTTTTATGGAGACTTTGGGTGTGTGTCCCTCTTCAGCTCCAATTGGCTATTTATATTCTTATTTTTACTTTAGTTCTTTGGTTTTAGCATTTTTACCAAACCAGCAACAGCTATTAACGTAGGACTTGATGGGGGGGGGGGATTATTTTTATTTTCTCTATTATTATTATTATTATTATTATTATTATTATTATTATTATTATTTATTTATTATTTTTTATTATTTTAATTTTTTTCTCTCAATGAAATATTTGGGAAAGGGGAAGGGAGGGAGAAAAGGTAAATGAATCACATGAAGATGAATCATATGTAAAATGAACGCTACAATGAATTATTGTAAATTAATCACATGCATGAATATGAATCACATGAAAATGAATCATGTGTAAATGAATCACATGTAATTAATCACATGTAAATGAACCATATGAAAATGAATAAATAAACAAAGGCAAAAAAGAAAAGAAAAGCAGCATTGGTAATTTTGTGGCTCACTAATCTTGTGGTTATTTTCCATAGTAATTCTGGAAATCTAAACACGTTACCAATTAATATACATCAAGATGTCAGAGTAACCTGAGCTGCCATTTAAAGCTTTGTAAACCAATTCAAGTACAAGTGCAAGTTTCACATCAGTAAGTAGTGTTTTGTTAACACTATTGGCACTACTAATTTTAATTTACTATTACAATTTAAAGCTCTATAACATGGTATTTCTTACATTGCCACTATATGAATAAACCAGATGCTATCTTTTGAAACATCTGAATGTCTATTATACCGTTATATGAATACAGTGTAAATAACATTATGGTAAGCATGTCAGCCAACTGTGCAGACACACCTGGATGGATACAGGGACATAGCACCTTCCTACTCATTTCAGATAAGTGTGCTGTGTCCAAGCCCTCTCCAGCCAATTCTTTGTTTATACAGTCATCCAAAATAGTCAGTTCTGACATTGGAAGTAGTCTGAGAGAATAATTTACAGTATACCATATTCATTTTCCCATTAATATGGAACCCAAATTCTTTGTGTGTGGAAAATTGATCTTGCTTCATTACTCTATGGAGTTAGATCTTTTACATTTTTGAAAAGTTGTTACCTGTATTCCCACTGTTTGTGTGCTAGCTCAAAATTGAGATAAATAATTCAGTTACCACACTTCAACCATAATGCATATTTCAATTAGAATGTGCAAAATATTAGGATGACCTCAATATAAACTCATTACAGTTCAACAGCACCACAAATTACAGTCTACAAAATGAACATTAAAATAAATCAACCTCTGAGTTGTAAACTGAATATTATAATGCTCAGTGAAGGAGGCTTTATTGAAGGGCTGATATATTTATCAATGCTGTCAGAAGCCAAGCAGCTGCGCTGAAATTTGGCTGGGAGAAGAACATACATGACAGCTGTCCATATAACAAACGAAAACATCTGAAATCTTTTCACTTTTCTTCTGTATCTTTTGCAAGTACTTTGCTGGCTCTTGATTTTTCTCCTCCAGCATGAGTCATACTTCTGCGCCATTTCCAAATTTCGGAGCATCAATTTCCCTGAAATAATGTCAACAGACACAAAATAACCTCTCCGAGTACAAATGAGCATTTGAAAACTCAATCAAAAATCAATAATATAATCAAAATCAACATGCCTCTCTCTCATTCAGTTACATTATACTTCCAACTGCAACACTTCCATGGACCATACTACAGTATGTAATTTAATCCTATTTTCCCATACAGACAGGCTACAAAGGAAAAAACCAGCTTAAAGGTGTCTCAGTAAGGTGTTGGCCGCCACCACATGCTGCTAGAACAGCTTCAGTGCTCCTTGACATTGATTCTCCAAGTCTCTGAACTCAACTGGGGGGGATGAACCTCCCAACTCTTCCAAGTGTTTTGATTGTGATGTAGACGGAGAGCACTGTCTAACACATCAGTCAAAAATCTCCATAGGTGTTCAACTGGGTCGGGATCTGGTGACTGTGAACTCATCAAACCATTCAGTGAGGGCAATAGGGGCACTGTCATCCTGGAAGAGACCACTCCCATCAGGTGAGAAATGTTTCATCGTAGGATAAAGGTGATCACTGGAGCAGCTTTTGTACTTATTTGCAGTAGCTTCTTCCTCTAAGGGGACAAGGGGACCCAAAACATTCCAACTCCCAGAGCCAGCGGACCCCTGTTATTGGGCGCAGCATTCATGCCTCTCCTTTTTCTTGGTGTATGCCACAGATGACCTCAACCACTTGAGAATATGGAGAGGGATGGCTCATCTGACCGTATTACTTTTTCCCACATCTTAGTAGACCAGTGTCATTCTATCACTCTCTCATACATATCTTTTGGTTTTCATCTCTTCACTTCAGAGGATTGGAGAATCTATGCCATGGCCCATTGAAACCGTTCTGGTGGCCTGTGGTGCCCAAAACCTCCACTAAGACACAAAATGTTGGTTTTTCCTTAAATTAGCTAAGTTTGTAGGCAATAAGCCTTACCCCTACAACCATCGAACACACATGTAACTTCTATGGAAGAGCAATATTTACGCTGTACTGGTGTCAGAAATGGAGCTGCGACGATGGTGACACTAGTGATGACAGAAAAGACACACTCTTACACAATTAATACATACCAGTTGGATTTACAACTTTTGCATATACTAGTGTTACAGTACAATTATACATTTGTCCAACTTCTTCCCTATTTAAAAAACTGATGATGGAGATGAAATATATAATCTTTTTTTTTTAATCAGTTGTAACATTTATGATAATAGATGGTTGGCATACTTCAACACTGGAAGTGTGCACTGATTTCACGTAAAAAGCACAGAAAAACAGCATTAGAAATGTTACAGTCATATAATTATCAATAATTCACCTGCCAAAACCCACAAGAGAAAGTTTATTAAACCAAAGTGGTATTTTGAGTAGGAAGAATTCCGGCTTACCCTCTGGAGTGTGGTAACACAATTGTGGTAAGCCTAAATATAACATATATAGTATAGACACGTTATTAGTTAACTATATTAACCTTTTATTTTTTAACAGTTTTATTGGGGTTGATAATAGCCGATTCCTATATCACATATTTTCACTAATTCAAACTTCACAATAATATATTTTTCATACTTCAGGTACAATCACATAACTACATTTTGATTGTTTTAATGAATTATTAACTCTTTTGGTAAAATGAGATCCACTACATGTTTATCCACCACTGCTTCTCAGAGGTTGCCAAAGTACCACAAAGAACTGTGAAGTGTGACTCAGCATTAAGACATTTCATTGGACAAGAGCGCTGTCCATACACTGCTGCATTGTGATTGGTTCACTTTAAAGTGGCGGCTTATATGCAGGGAAAACAGAGAGCACAGCGGCCAGAAGGAATGCATGAGAGAAACACCACCGGTTAAAGAAGGTAAGGTATTCTTTGGCGAAGTTTCATTTGTCAATGAGACAGCTTCCTGATGTGAGACAGACATTGCCATCTTAATAACAACTGTCGCATCTTTGTTAACTAACGACTGAACTAGCTTCTTATCCTAAGTGTTAATATGTTCACTGAGAACTTATTAACACATACAAGCATTTAAAAACACTATTTGCAATTTAGGACACAATGCTGTTGATTTAAAAAAACAAATGTCCGTTTTAACTCATGTTTGCTAGAATTATGCATGCTGGCAAACATGCTGTTCAGTATGTTATGCTAGAAAGCTAAAAATTTTGTGGGAGAGTAGGTGTAAAAAAAAAATCAAGGAAGAGTAAAGCTTGAGCCTTGAACTTTCACATATTAGATTTGACTCCACAAAGTATCTACTCTACATCAAAGTTGAAACTATTTAGAGTAAGAGTTCATCTTAAGAAAAAAGCGTAGTTAGCTGCTTCTTTAAACAGTATAGCTGGCTCTGTTTGTAATTTATAAAACTACATATAGATTTATAATCATGGGAAATGTCGGCAGCTTGCATAATCTACTTAATAATCTTTCATACTATATAAAAACAATTCAGGTAAATAACCTATATAATCAATCAATGGGATAATAAGCGGCAATTGTTAGTCTTAGTTTCGTGTCACCTGAGTTTTGTATGCACAAAATTTTGTATTCGTGAAATAGAAAAAAAAATTAATCTTAGTAAAAATATCAATCACATCTAGATATATCCCAGTTTTAATAATATCTCTAAATATGTGTTAGCTCTTTTGATCCTCTGCTGTTTGTTGCCACTGGCAAAAGGGTGATCAGTCTATACTTGGTAGGTTTGTTGAACAGTGAGAGACAAAATAACAACAAAAAAAAAAAAAAAAACTTTCATGTCTTAGTTGATGTTTATGTTCGTTCACTAGTCCCTTTGATGCGGTGGTGATGTCCCGTACATGAAAAAAATATATAAGCAATAGCTTTTTCCACACTCCATGACGGCGGATTGGGATGCGTTTGAGTTCATGGGCGGCATTCCTCCCTTCTCCCAAGCATGGCGAGTGACGATGCGTAAACTCCATTTTTGGTCTCATCTGACCACAACACTGCACCCAGTTTATTCCCTCTGGTGGTCGAGTGAGACCAAATGGCCTCTGCATCACCCTCAACTCGCGTGTTTGGGGAGGAGGAGAACATGTTGCCCTAATGTTCAAAACCCTCCCCCTGTCTGCAATCAACGGAGGTGAAACATTAGGTGAAGCGATAAGGACGGGACGCTGCCGGACAGGGCCTTTATAAAGGAACGAAGACGGCCATGTACCGCAATCTTGGTGAGAACCTCCTTCCTTCAGCCAGAGGCATTTTTGCTGAAATTAAGTACAAATACTAAAGTCATTACCAAGTACTAAGTCATGTTTTGTAGAGGAATTAATCTTATTCCCTCATTAAAATGCAATCGATTTATAAAATTTTGGCGTGTTTTCCGGGTTTTTGTTGTTTCCTCTCACTGTTCAAATAAACCATCCTTAAAATAACTGATCATTCTTCATCATTTTTCATCATTACCAAGACCCTCTTTCATTAATTGTAGCTTTCATTTCAATGGCGGGGTTCGCTTGACTTTGTCAGCGTCTTTGTGTTTGCCGTCCCGTATGCGTAGTCGTAGTGGTTTTCAAATCAAAATAGGTGTGTGTAATTGATGGTGTCCCCCTTAGACCACCTTGTTATTTTTTTTTGACTATTTTATTTGTAAGTGCAATTTTACTAGAAATGTGGTAATGATTTTCCCCCCACCCTGTTGCTCCCTGAGGAGGATTCATCTACTAATTTGTAGCTCTTTTATTCTTGCAGCCTACATCATCGCCGAGCTGTCACACTGGATGGATGGTTGGACTCAGTTGATGAAAACTACGTAAAATGCCTTGATAAACAAATGCCTTCATGAAATGGCCACAAAGACTCTATAATTCTTGAATGTTTCACAACCAATGGATGGTGTGTTGTTGAAAAAATCCTCACCTACAAATGTTGCGAGGACCTCAAAGTTGCAATACTTGTATGGTGTACAACTGGAGAACATTGTTCTAAATACATAGTTCATAAATAGGAGAAGATGCATTAATAGTTCCAGATTTTATAAATGAAGATGTATGGACAAGTTCTTGCTTCCTATAAGTTTTAACCTGTTATTACACAGCTAACTAAAATACTACATTGTGATTGTTTTGGGGTTTTTTTTTTTGTTTTGTATAATTTGAACAAGCATCTCTCTCCTATTCTTTCACACTCAAAAGCATGGGGTGTAGCATGCAACTACCAAGTATATTGCCATTCTATCTCGTTCTTCAGCTCTCAATTTACCGGTCTGTACACTACCATTAAAAGTTTGGACACATTTTCTCTTCCAAGGAAGGTGAAATTGCTAATACCAATACCATACCCTGGTAGTGGATCTCATCAATCATCTCTTGCCCAGTGAGGGTTGGCTGGACTCACGTGTTCCCTCTCACGTCCAGTGATATTGCGGATGAGATAGACCAGGGACCAGCTTGCTCAGGATAGTCAGTACCTGTTATTGACCCTAAATGCAATCTGAAGAGATCTCCACTGTCAATTTTTTTTTTGTCAACTGTTTAGCCCTGTCATTGTGGGGCAAAAAATCACATGTGCGGCCTCCCTTGTGTTGTTGTGTAGGTAACCTGCCCATTTTAATAAAGAGTTCATTTTTTAGCATGAATTGTGAAATCCTCTATAGGAAAGAGTGTGTGTATATAGTAATGGGAGAAAAATTATATATATTTGTGGAGAAGTAGTGGGGAGGGTTGTCTACAGCCTGATCGTCTGTGTTGTATGGTACGTCCCTACCCCCGTATTTGAACAGTGAGAACACACAACATCAATCCAAAAACTCATCAAATATAACATCATTTGAGACTGGCGGAAATAAAATCTTGACCTCACACAAAACATGATGCTTGGTACAATTACCCATTTTCAATGCCCCAGCTGAGGAGAGTTTCTCACCAGATTTATGATTGGCAAGCGCCTCGCCGGTCCCCTGATTACGGTGAAGTTGTCCTAGTCACATTAGCAAAAATACTGGCGGTGCTGGTTATTAAACATTCTCCTCCAACACGGCGAGGTTGAGGATAAGATCCGCCAGGGCTCCATTTGGATCATCGACACAGAAAGCCTGGTTGAAAGTGTTGTTGTTCAGATGAGACCAAAAATGGAGCTGTTTGGGATACTCCTCTCACTACCTATTCAGAGGAGGAATGTTGCCCAAAACCTATCACCACAACCAAAACATGGAGGAGAAACATTGTGGCGGTATTTTTGCTAAGGGATAGGACAACTTCAGCGATCAAGGGACGCGATGGGCCGACCCTCGTCTGGGTGAGAACCCTCCTTCGTCAGGGCAAAAGTAAAATCATGACTAAGTCATGTTCTGAAGTCAATTATATCACGCTAAATCACAAATCAAACTCATATTTTTGACCATACGTTTTCTGGTTTGCTTTTGTTATTTTGTCTCAACTCAATAAACCTACCATTAAAATTATAGACTGATCATTTCTTCGTGGTGGCAAACGTATAAAATCAGCGGGATCAAATACTTTTTCCCCATCCTCTTGACGTTTTCATCATTACCAAGCCTCTTCGACTAATTGCTTTATTCCCCAATGGCGGTTTGGCACCGGCCAAGCATTTGTGTTTGCCATCCATGTAAACGTAATTCATGCCATTTTCAAATCAGTGAAAATGGTTGTAGTGAGCCTGAGGTGTCCCCTTTGCGAGAAAATCCCACCTTTGTTATTTTTTTTATTATTTTATTTCAGTTAAGTTGCAATCTTACTGTGAAATGTGGTAATGATTTTCCTGCACACTGTTACTCTCGTAGGATTCACTCCTAATTTGTGCTTTCTTTTCTTGGCTTCATCACTGCCTTGTGCACTGGATGGATGGATGGACACCAGTTGAGAAAAACTAAGGTCAAAAAAAGCCTTGATAAACAAATGCCGCGCCAAAGGCCACAAAGACTCTATAAATTCTTGAATGTTTCACACCAGATGGATGGCCATTTGTTTGAAAAAAAATCCTCACTACAAATGTTGTACGAGGACTCAAAGTTGCCATAAATTTTTTATGGTGTACAACTGTGGTGAACCTCTTTACAAATACATAGTCTAGGTGGAGTGCACATTTTGTAGTTCAGATTTTATAATGATGTACAAGGACAAGTTCAGTTGTCTTACAGTTTTAACCTGTTATTAAACAACTACAATACTATTGTGATTGTTTTGGAGGTTTTTTTATAGTAATTTGAACAAGCTCGTCTCCTATTTCACACTCAAAGCGGGCGGGGCAACATGCAAAAACTCAAGATTTGTATCATTTCATCTCGGGAGGTCGTTCAGCTCTCAATTTACCAGTCTGACACTACACTACTTAAAAGTTGGACACATTTTCTCATTCAGTGAAGGGGAAATTGTCCACATACTCATCCAACTGGTAGTGGATCTTCCATCAATCATCTCTTGTCTACAAGCCAGTGAGGGGTGGCTGGACTGTGCTGTTGTTCCCTCACCACGTTCAGTGATGTTGCGAGATGAGATAGACCAGGACCAGCTTGTTCAGGATCACTAGCACTTACTGTTCCCACCTTAAATGAATCTGAAGGTCTCCATTGTCAATTTTTTTTTTGTCGGTGTCCTAGCCCTGTCAATGCAAAAAAAATAATTCATATGCAGGGACATTGCTCTGTGTTGTTGTAGATCAAACTTCGTCTTTAATAAGTTCATTTGTTTCAGCATTTGTGAAATTGTCGTTATATGGAGAAGATGTGTATATAGTAATGGGAGAAGAAAATTATATATATTTAGGTAGTGTTATAGTGGGGAAAAGAGTATTTGATCTACTGTTTTTATGACGTTTGCCCACCGCAAACAGAATATCAGTTATGATTTGGTGTGGGTTGAATAGTTGAGAGACAAAATATAACAAAACAATCCGAAAATATGTCTAAATGTATAATTTGCATTTTGATGAGGGGAAGTGTATTGGCCTCTCAAAACATGACTGAGTACTTGCTGTGACTTAGTAATTACTTGAATTTTTTCAATGCTCGGCATTTGAGGAGAGGAGGTTCTCATCAAGATTTGATGAAGTATGCCTGTCTATCGTCCTTTTGATGCGTGAGGTTGTCCTGTCCCCTACCAAAAAATACTCCCCAAAGCATATCGTTTCACCTCCAACTGTTTGACAGTGGGGATGGTGTTCTTGGGGTCATTGGCGACATTCCTCCTCCTCCAAACACGGCGAGTTGAGGATGTAAAGAGCTCCATTTTGGTCTCATTCCGACCACAACATTTTCATTCAGTTCTCTGCGGTCAAATACTGATCTTCTTCATTAATTGAAACCAATTTATAAAGATTACTTACTTGTCACATGCGTTTTCTGGATTTTTTATTTATTTTTTTATTGTTGTATACTCACTGTGTTCAAAATAAACCTACCCATTAAAATGAATCATTGCTTTTGTCAGGTGGGCAACGTAGCAATCAGCAGGGGATCAATACTTTTTCCCCACTGTATATGTATGTATGTGTGTCCAATGTATCCTCACATATTACGCCCATAGTAGCTCCAGTACTGCTGATTCTTCTCCCTAATTACAAGAAACAGTCATCAATGAGATTGAGCAAGGTATCTCCTCGAGTCTCAACTAGACTCCTGCTAAGCACTGTTGCTTGTCCCTAGTGAATTTGCGGAGCATCATATGAAGAGGTCAAACCAAATTGGAACTAAAATGAGGCTGAAATGAGAATCACAATTTTGTTTCGAGCTGTTGTGCTGAAGAGTAACCATTGAGCAATAAAATTTTCCTCTGGGATGGAATTGTGAAAAAAGTGACATTCGAAGTGCAGACAGTCACTTTTTGTCAAAAATTTTCAGAAATTCTTTCAGACAAAGTCTCTTTTTCAAAAAGTGCAGTTAGTAACTTTTTTCAAAATGATCAACTAAGCTTGTTACCATTCGCCAAGTATGTCCATGTACATCGGTGCTCTTCAAGGCTGTTATGAACGCTATACAAGCGATTCTCAAGCGGCTGCGCTGCATGAAAAGCTGTTTTTTTCTAACAAACTCATATAATCATGTGTGCGTGATATCTTTCAAAAATTATATCACAAGAATAACATTATACTAGGACTGTCTGACATCAAATGACACGAAATATAATTGTTTGTTAAAAATTGACCAAGTTCTCAATGAGTAAGATGTAAATTTGAAAAAGTGACATTCGAAGTTACAGATAGTCACTTTTTGTCAAAAAAATTTCACTAATTTTTTTCAGATAGTCCTCTTTTTCAAAAGTACAGCGAGTGACTTTTTTTCAAAAAGTGATCTAACTAAGCTTGTTTACATTCGCCAAGTATGTTCATGTACATCTGGCACTCTTGAGGCAGTTAGAACGCTATACAGCGATTCTCAACTTGCCGCGCTTCTTAGGAAAAGCGTTTTTTTTCAACAAACTCATATAATCATGTGTCGTGACTTATCTTCCAAAATTATATCGAACAGATAACATTATACTAGACATGTATCTGTTATCAAATACAAAATATAATTGTTTACATAAAATGTACAAGTTCTCCAATGAAGTATTGTAATGTGAAAAAGGACATTTGAAGTGCAGACAATCCTTTCAACTGCTCTAACAAGTTTGTTACATTGCATTGAGATTATGTACAGTGTTCAGCAACTTCGTCCTGTTATCTTCAGCTATACAATGATTTTATAGCTGACACAGGGCTTTCGCTTTCATCATCTTTTTTTTCAAAACTGCTCTAACTAAGTTTGTTTACATTCGTGCAGTGTGCCCATGTACAGTGTTGCGCTTCGTCCTGTTAGAACGCTATACAGCTGTTTTCAAGCCGCTGGGAGCTTAGGAAAGTGGTTTTTCTAACAAACTCATATAATCATGTGCGTGACATCTTCCAAAATGATATTACTGTCATAATATGTGTTTGTTGAGTTTTGGAGTTTTGTTCCCTCCTCTATGTAGCTCTACATTGACCTCAAACGCTATGTCATCATCAAATGTTGTAATACATTTTATAGATTTGTTGTCAGTCATGTAAAAATGTTGAAAAGCAGCATTGGTGAGGTTCAATTCGGTGGAGTAAGGCGTGAAGTTTGAGTCTCCTGCTGATTTCGATCAAAAATTGTAATTAATTAGCACTTTCTTTGGTGTATATAATATAATATATATAATATAAAATATTATATAGTATATTTTGACTTATTCTACTTCGCTTGCTTATTTGTACTTTGAACTCGATGGTTCGTTAAAGATGTCGGGAAGAATTGAAACCGGTGGTAGCATTCAGACAAAACTGAGGTGTAGAGAGTCTCCTTCGTGAATCCGCGGTCGCGTCTCTCTTTCTCTCACCATGAACCCACCCGCCTCCTTCTCCTCATGAATCCAGCTCCGTCCCCCTGTGAACCCGCATCCGCGTCCCAGTGGTGGCTCTGACTTCGCCGCATTCAGGCTTGAGTTGCTGGCTGTACTGAGGAAGGACATCGCTGATTTTAGGAAGGAGTTCCAGGAGTTTCAGGAGCATCTGAAGCACCAGGAGACTCACCATGAGAATCAACAGAAGACCCTCAGGGATGCGCTATCTACTATCCAGCATGACCTGTAGGTCATGAAAACACAGCATGTTAGTGATAAAGTCGCTACCGAGGCCACCATATCAACACTGAAAGGTCCTGTGGGGGAAATGGGGCACACTCTCTCCGCTTGCATCGTTGATATCGTTCATATGAAGACTCGAGTCTCTCACTGCGACCGTGACTCAATTAGAAAATAAATGTGAGGATCTGGAGTCGAGGTCACGGCGCAATAATGTTAGGATAGTCGGAGTTCCAGAGGGCGCTGACACCTGTACAACCGCTGCTGTAGCGGCCCTGTTAAAGGAGGCGTTTGGTCTGGAGAAGGAGCCGGTTTTGAACCGGTCCAACCGGACCCTTCAGCCAAAGCCGAAGTCTGGTGAACGACCACGAGCTATTGTGAGGGATCTGACCATCTCCGTTTTCCCTGACTACACAGTCAAGATAGCCCGGGCCGCGTTTAACGAGGTTCGGCGTCAACTTCGAGATATTGAGGGAATCGCTATGGAATACTTCATCCAGCTCGGCCCGCATTACATATAACGGTGTCCAGAAGGACTTTATTTCAGCGGAGAGAAGCAGCAGAATACGTTAAACTCTAAAAAACGGGTGAACTGCATCACTTACACAGTGTAGTGTTCTTTATTTATTTGTTTGTTTGTTTATTTAGCTTTTTGTGGATATTGTGCATTACTTCGTTTAGAATTTGTTTGTTTATTTATTTATTTATTTTTATCAGATCGATTTATTATTTTTATTTATTTATTTTTAAATTACTATTTATTATTTATTTATTTGTTTGTTTGTTTGGTTTTTAAAATGTGCTACACTGTATAAGATTATTAGTTCTAGTAAAGTCTTTAAAGTCTTTATTATTGTTTTTTTGTTGTTGTTCTTTCTTTACTTCTTTCGTTACATATTTACATCTACATAATTCGAATTCTTATATTGTCGGTGCATTATTACTTCGTTATTCTCTTCTTGTATTTTATTTTAATATGCTACATTGTGTAATATTATTAGGTATAAGTCTTTAAAAGGTATGGACATTTTATTTTTGTTAAAGTGCTCAGAATATTTTTTTAGATTGGAAGTCAGCATGGGACTTTTTTCTTACTGGATTTTTTTTTTAGTAATTTTGTTTAGCTTACTCTAGGTCCACTTTGTGGACAACCTAGGGGTGATACACTGCTGTCTCCTTTGTTTTATGGAGACTTTGGGTGTGTGTCCCTCTTCAGCTCCAATTGGCTATTTATATTCTTATTTTTACTTTAGTTTTTGGGTTTTAGCATTTTTACATAACCAGCAACAGCTATTGAGTAGCCATGATGAGCGGGGGGGGATTATTTTTTATTTTCTTAATTATTATTATTTATTATTATTTATTTATTATTTTTATTATTTTAATTTTTTTTCTTCTCAATGAAATATTTGGGAAAGGGAAGGGAGGGGAGAAAAGGTAAATGAATCACATGAAGATGAATCATATGTAAATGAATCGCATGAAAATGAATTATATGTAAATTAATCACATGCATGAATATGAATCACATGAAAATGAATCATGTGTAAATGAATCACATGTAATTAATCACATGTAAATGAATCATATGAAAATGAATAAATAAACAAAGGCAAAAAAAGAAAAAGAAAAGCAGCATTGGTAATTTTGTGGCTCACTAATCTTGTGGTTATTTTCCATAGTAATTCTGGAAATCTAAACACGTTACCAATTAATATACATCAAGATGTCAGAGTAACCTGAGCTGCCATTTAAAGCTTTGTAAACCAATTCAAGCCCTCTCCAGCCAATTCTTTGTTTATACAGTCATCCAAAATAGTCAGTTCTGACATTGGAAGTAGTCTGAGAGAATAATTTACAGTATACCATATTCATTTTCCCAATTAATATGGAACCCAAATTCTTTGTGTGGAAAATTGATCATGCTTCATTACTCTATGGAGTTAGATCTTTTACATTTTTGAAAAGTTGTTACCTGTATTCCCCACTGTTTGTGTGTCTAGCTCAAAATTGAGATAAATAATTCAGTTACCACACTTCAACCATAATGCATATTTCAATTAGAATGTGCAAAATATTAGGATGACCTCAATATAACTCATTACAGTTCAACAGCACCACAAATTACAGTCTACAAAATGAACATTAAAATAAATCAACCTCTCTGAGTTGTAAACTGAATATTATAATGCTCATGAAGGAGGCTTTATTGAAGGGCTGATATATTTATCAATGCTGTCAGAAGCAAAGCAGCTGCTGAAATTTGGCTGGGAGAAGAACATAATGACAGCTGTCCATATAACAACAAAAACATCTGAAATCTTTTCACTTTTCTTCTGTATCTTTTGCAAGTACTTTGCTGGCTCTTGATTTTTTTCTCCTCCAGCATGAGTCATACTTCTGCGCCATTTCCAAATTTCGGAAGCGTCAATTTCCCTGAAATAATGTCAACAGACACAAAATAACCTCTCTGAGTACAAATGAGCATTTGAAAACTCAATCAAAAATCAATAATATAATCAAAATCAACATGCCTCTCTCTCATTCAGTTACATTATATTTCCAACTGCAACTACTTCATGGACCATACTACAGTATATGATTTAATCCTATTTTCCCATACAGACAGGCTACAAAGGAAAAACCAGCTTAAAGTGTCTCAGTAAGGTGTTGGGCAACCACATGCTGCTAGAACAGCTTCAGTGCTCCTTGACATTGATTCTCCAAGTCTCTGAACTCAACTGGAGGGATGAACCCCATTCTTCCAAGTGTTTTGATTGTGATGATGTAGACGGAGAGCACTGTCTAACACATCAGTCCAAAATCTCCATAGGTGTTCAACTGGGTCGGGATCTGGTGACTGTGAACTCATCAAACCATTCAGTGAGGGCAATAGGGGCACTGTCATCCTGGAAGAGACCACTCCCATCAGGTGAGAAATGTTTCATCGTAGGATAAAGGTGATCACTTGGAGCAGCTTTGTACTGATTTGCAGTAGCTTCTTCCTCTAAGGGGACAAGGGGACCCAAAACATTCCAACTCCCCAGAGCCAGCGGACCCCTGTTATTGGGGCGCAGCATTCATGCCTCTCCTTTTTTCTTGGTGTATGCCACAGATGACCTCAACCACTTGAGAATATGGAGAGGGATGGCTCATCTGACCGTATTACTTTTTTTCCACATCTTAGTAGACCAGTGTCATTCTATCACTCTCTATACATATCTTTTGGTTTTCATCTCTTCACTTCAGAGGATTGGAGAATCTATGCCATGGCCCATTGAAACCGTTCTGGTGGCCTGTGGTGCCCAAAACCTCCACTAAGACACAAAATGTTGGTTTTTCCTTAAATTAGCTAAGTTGTGTAATAAAGCCTTACCCTACAACCATCGAACACACATGTAACTTCTATGGAAGAGCAATATTTACGCTGTACTGGTGTCAGAAATGGAGCTGCGACGATGGTGACACTAGTGATGACAGAAAAGACACACTCTTACACAATTAATACATACCAGTTGGATTTACAACTTTTTGCATATACTAGTGTTACAGTACAATTATACATTTGTCCAACTTTTCCTATTTAAAAAACTGATGATGGAGATGAAATATATAATCTTTTTTTTTTTTTTTAATCAGTTGTAACATTTATGATAATAGATGGTTGGCATACTTCAACACTGGAAGTGTGCACTGATTTCACGTAAAAAGCACAGAAAAACAGCATTAGAAATGTTACAGTCATATAATTATCAATAATTCACCTGCCAAAAACCCACAAGAGAAAGTTTATTAAACCAAAGTGGTATTTTGAGAATGAAGAATTCCTGGCTGAACACCTCTGACAGTGTGAATAAACAATTTTGATAAACCTAATATAACATATAGAGTATAGAACAAAAGCACCGTTATTAGTTAACTATATTAACCTTTTATTTTTATAACAGTTTTATTGGGGTAAATAAATAGCCGATTCTTATATCATATTTTCACTAATTCAAACTTCACAATAATATATTTTTCATACTTCTGAGTACAATCAGCATAACTACATTTGATTGCTTTTAATGAATTATTAACTCTTTGGTAAAATGAATCCACTACATGTTTATCCACTCACTGCTCTCAGAGGTTGCACAAATTACCGCAAAAAGAACTGTGAAGTGTGACTCAGCATTAGGACATTTCATTGGACAAGAGCGCTGTCCATTACACATGCTGCATTGTGATTGGTTCATTTTAAAGGTGGGCTTAATGTACGAGGAACACAGAGAGAAAGCGGCCAGAAGGAATGCATGAGAGAAACACCAGCTCGTAAAAGAAGGTAAGGTAATTCTTTGCGAAGTTTCATTTTGTAATAAGACAGCTCCTGATGTGAGACAGACATTGCCATCTTATGTAACTATCGGCCATCTTGTGTAACTAACCGACTGAACTTCAGCTAGCAGCAAGCTAGTGTTAATATGTTCACTGAGAACTTATTAACATAAGCATACAAAAAGCATTTAAAAAAATCAGCTATTTGCAATTTCGGACACAATGCTGTGATTTAAAGACGAAATGTCCGTTTTAAGCTCATGTTTGCTAGAATTCATGCTGTGCTAAACATGCTGTTCAGTAGCATGTTAGCTAGAAAGCTAAAATTTTTGTGGGGAAATGGGTGTAAAAAAAAAAAAAAGGTCCACAGGAAGAAGTAAAGCTTGAGCCTTGAACTTTCACATGTTAGATTTGACTCAACAGAAGTATCTACTCTACATCAGTTTAAACTATTTTAGAGTAGAGTTCATCTTAGGGCTAAGCGCTAGTTAGCTGCCTTCTCTTTAAACAGTATAGCTGAAGCTCTGTTTAATGATTTAATTTAATTAAACTACATAACAGATTTATAACTATGCGTAAAGTCATGGAAATGCCTTGAGCATAATCTACTTAACAATCCATTCATATATAACACAAACATACCAGTTCAAGATAAAGCCTATACAATCAAATCCAATGTGGTTTCGGGACAATATGTGCGCATGTGCGTTAAATTCGTATGGTTTGGTTTCGTATGTGCAGTTTTGTATGCAAGAGATTTTGTATTCCCGTAGAAAATGAAATAAAAATCAATCTTAGTAAACAATGAACAATCACATCTAGATATATTTCTTTGAAATTACACAGCAGTAACTTCATTAATCAGTTTTTTTTCCTGCATAATTTCAAAGTAATATAGCGTTTCAAGAATGTTAACATTGTTCAAGCCTCTTTTCTACGTACAGTGGGGGAAAAAAGTATTTGATCCTCTGCTGATTTTGTACGTTTGCCCACTGACAAAGAAATGATCAGTCTATAATTTTAATGGTAGGTTTATTTGAACAGTGAGAGACAAAATAACAACAAAAAAATCCAGAAAAACTCATGTCTTTGACGGTACATGGCCCCGTCCATCGTCCCTTTGATGCGGTGAAGTTGTCCCGTCCCCTTAGCAGAAAAATACCCTCAAAGCATAATGTTTCCACCTCCATGTTTGACGGTGGGGATGGTGTTCTTGGGGTCATAGGCAGCATTCCTCCTTCTCCAAACATGGCGAGTTGAATCGATGCCAAAGAGCTCCATTTTGGTCTCATCTGACCACAACACTTTTACCCAGTTGTCCTCTGGTGGTCAGATGAGACCAAAATGGAGCTCTTTGGCATCACCTCAACTCGCCGTGTTTGGAGGAGGAGGAATGTTGCCAATGACCCCAAGAACACATCATCCCCAAGTCAAACTATGGAGGTGGAAACATTATGCTTTGAGGGTATTTTTCTGCCAAGGGGACAGGACAACTTCACCGCATCAAAGGGACAATGGACGGGGCCATGTACCGTCAAATCTTGGGTGAGAACCTCCTTCCTTCAGCCAGGGCATTTTTAATTGAAAATTAAAAGTAATTACTAAGTCATTACCAAGTACTAAGTCATGTTTTGCAGAGGGGTCAAATACTTATTTCCCTCATTAAAATGCAAATCGATTTATAAAATTTTTGACGTGTTTTTCTGGATTTTTTTGTTATTTTGTCTCTCACTGTTCAAATAAACCTACCATTAAAATTATAGACTGATCATTTCTTTGTCAATTTTTTTTCGTCATTACCAAGCCTCTTTCGACTAATTGTAGCTTTCATTTCAATGGCGGGGGTTTGCTTGACTTTGTCGAAAGCGTGTTTGTGTTTGCCGTCCATGTAAACGTAGTCATTGTGATTTTCAAATCAGTGAAAATGGGTTTGTGTGGGTACCTGAGGGTGTCCCCTTTGCAGAGAACACCTTTGTTATTTTTTTTTTGACTATTTTTATTTGAAGTTAAGTGCAATTCTTACTGTGAAATGTGGTAATGATTTTCCACCACCACTGTTACTCTACGTGAGGAGGATTCATCTATAATTTGTGCTTTCTTTTATTCTTGCAGCCTACATCATGCGCTGTGGCACACTGGATGGATGGATGGACACCAGTTGAGAAAACTAAGGTAAAAAAAAGCCTTGATAAACAAATGCCGCATGAAGGCCACAAAGACTCTATAAATTCTTGAATGTTTCACACCAGATGGATGGCCATTTGTTGAAAAAATCCTCACATACAAATGTTGCATGAGGACCTCAAAGTTGCCAAATTTTGTATGGTGTACAACTGTGGTGAACACTGTTCTAAATACATAGTCATAGTGAGAAGATGCACATTTATAGTTCAGATTTTATAAATGATGTATGGGACAAGTTCTTGCTGTCTTACAAGTTTTAACCTGTTATTACACAGCTAACTAAAATACTACATTGTGATTGTTTTGGGGTTTTTTTTTGTATTAATTTGAACAAGCTTCGATCTCCTATTTCACACTCAAAAGCATGGGGGTGTAGCATACTGCAAAACTCAAGTATATTTGTATCATTTCTATCTCTCAGTTCTTCAGCTCTCAATTTACCAGTCTGTACACTACCATTAAAAAGTTTGGACACATTTTCTCATTCAAGTGAAGGGGAAATTGTGTCCAAATACCATCCAACTGGTAGTGGATCTTCCATCAATCATCTCTTGTCACAAGCCAGTGAGGGTGGCTGGACTAAGCTGTTGTTCCCTCACTCACGTTCCAGTGATATTGCGAGATGAGATAGACCAGGACTAGCTTGTTCAGGATAGTCAGTACCTGTTATTGTACCTTAAATGCAATCTGAAGAGATCTCCACTGTCAATTTTTTTTGTCAATGTTCTAGCCCTGTCATTGTGGGGCAAAAAAAATCATTCATATGCAGGGCATTGCTCTGTGTTGTTGTGTAGGGTAAACTTGGCCATTTTAATAAAGAGTTCATTTGTTTCAGCATTTGTGAAATTGTCGTTATATGGAGAAGAGTGTGTATATATAGTAATGGGAGAAGAAAATTATATATATTTGTGTGTATATGCAGTGGGGGAAAAAGTATTTGATCCCCTGCTGATTTTGTACGTTTGCCCACTACAAAGAAATGATCAGTCTACAATTTTAATGGTAGGTGTATTTGAACAGTGAGAGACAAAATAACAACAAAAAAATCCAGAAAAACTCATGTCTAAAATGTTATAAATCGATTTGCATTTTAATGAGGGAAATAAGTATTTGACCCCTCTGCAAAACATGACTTAGTACTTGGTAATGACTTAGTAATTACTTTTAATTTTCAATGCCCTGGCTGAGGGAAGGAGGTTCTCACCCAAGATTTGACGGTACATGGCCCCGTCCATCGTCCCTTTGATGCAGTGAAGTTGTCCTGTCCCATTAGCAGAAAAATACCCCCAAAGCAAGTGTTCTTGGGGTCATTGGCGACATTCCTCCTCCTCCAAACACGGCGAGTTGAGGTGATGCCAAAGAGCTCCATTTTGGTCTCATCTGACCACCAGAGGACAACTGGTTGAAAGTGTTGTGGTCAGATGAGACCAAAATGGAGCTGTTTGGGATCGACTCAACTCGCCATGTTTGGAAGAGGAGGAATGCTGCCTATGACCCCAAGAACACCATCCCCACCGTCAAACATGGAGGTGGAAACATTATGCTTTGGGGGTATTTTTCTGCTAAGGGGACAGGACAACTTCAACGCATCAAAGGGACGATGGACGGGGCCATGTACCGTCAAATCTTGGGTGAGAACCTCCTTCCTTCAGCCAGGGCATTGAAAATTAAAAGTAATTACTAAGTCATTACCAAGTACTAAGTCATGTTTTGCAGAGGGGTCAAATACTTATTTCCCTCATTAAAATGCAAATCAATTTATAAAATTTTTGACATACGTTTTTCTGGGTTTGTTTTTTTTTGTTATTTTGTCTCTCACTGTTCAAATAAACCTACCATTAAAATTATAGACTGATCTTTCTTTGTCAGTGAACAAGCGTAAAAAATCAAATCAGGGGATTTTTTCTTGTTATATATTCGACCGATGGTTATTTTTCGTCATTACCAAGCCTCTTTCGACTAATTGTAGCTTTCATTTCAATGGCGGGGGTTTGCTTGACTTCGTCGAAAGCGCGTTTGTGTTTGCCATCCATGTAAACGTAGTCATTGTGATTTTCAAATCAGTGAAAATGGGTTTGTGTGGGTACCTGAGGGTGTCCCCTTTGCAGAGAACACCTTTGTTATTTTTTTTATTATTTTTATTTGAAGTTAAGTGCAATTCTTACTGTGAAATGTGGTAATGATTTTCCACCACCACTGTTACTCTACGTAAGGAGGATTCATCTATAATTTGTGCTTTCTTTTATTCTTGCAGCCTACATCATGCGCTGTGGCACACTGGATGGATGGATGGACACCAGTTGAGAAAACTAAGGTCAAAAAAGCCTTGATAAACAAATGCCGCATGAAGGCCACAAAGACTCTATAAATTCTTGAATGTTTCACACCAGATGGATGGCCATTTGTTGAAAAAATCCTCACATACAAATGTTGCACGAGGACCTCAAAGTTGCCAAATTTTGTATGGTGTACAACTGTGGTGAACACTCTTCTAAATACATAGTCATAGTGAGAAGATGCACATTTATAGTTCAGATTTTATAAATGATGTATGGGACAAGTTCTTGCTGTCTTACAAGTTTTAACCTGTTATTAAACAGCTAACTAAAATACTACATTGTGATTGTTTTGGGGTTTTTTTTTGTATTAATTTGAACAAGCTTCGATCTCCTATTTCACACTCAAAAGCATGGGGGGTGTACTACTGCAAAACTCAAGTATATTTGTATCATTTCTATCTCTCAGTTCTTCAGCTCTCAATTTACCAGTCTGTATTCTACCATTAAAAAGTTTGGACACATTTTCTCATTCAAGTGAAGGGGAAATTGTGTCCAAATACCATCCAACTGGTAGTGGATCTTCCATCAATCATCTCTTGTCACAAGCCAGTGAGGGTGGCTGGACTGTGCTGTTGTTCCCTCACTCACGTTCCAGTGATATTGCGAGATGAGATAGACCAGGACTAGCTTGTTCAGGATAGCCAGTACCTGTTATTGTACCTTAAATGCAATCTGAAGAGATCTCCATTGTCAATTTTTTTTGTCAATGTTCTAGCCCTGTCATTGTGGGGCAAAAAAAAATCATTCATATGCAGGGCATTGCTCTGTGTTGTTGTGTAGGGTAAACTTGGCCATTTTAATAAAGAGTTCATTTGTTTCAGCATTTGTGAAATTGTCGTTATATGGAGAAGAGTGTGTATATATAGTAATGGGAGAAGAAAATTATATATATTTGTGTGTATATACAGTGGGGGAAAAAAGTATTTGATCCCCTGCTGATTTTGTACGTTTGCCCACTACAAAGAAATGATCAGTCTATAATTTGAATTGTAGGTTTATTTGAACAGTGAGAGACAAAATAACAACAAAACAATCCAGAAAAACTCATGTCTAAAATGTTATAAATCGATTTGCATTTTGATGAGGGAAATAAGTATTTGACCCCTCTGCAAAACATGACTTAGTACTTGGTAATGACTTAGTAATTACTTTTAATTTTCAATGCCCTGGCTGAGGGAAGGAGGTTCTCACCCAAGATTTGACGGTACATGGCCCAGTCCATCGTCCCTTTGATGCGGGGAGGTTGTCCTGTCCCCTTAGCAGAAAAATACCCCCAAAGCATAATGTTTCCACCTCCATGTTTGACAGTGGGGATGGTGTTCTTGGGGTCATTGGCGACATTCCTCCTCCTCCAAACACGGCGAGTTGAGGTGATGCCAAAGAGCTCCATTTTGGTCTCATCTGACCACAACATTTTCACCCAGTTGTCCTCTGGTGGTCAAATACTTATTTCCCTTATTAAATTGCAAACCAATTTATAAAATTTTTGACATGCGTTTTTCTGGATTTTTATTTATTTTTTTGTTATTTTGTCTCTCACTGTTCAAATAAACCTACCATTAAAATGATCATTTCTTTGTCAGTGGGCAAACGTACAAAATCAGCAGGGGATCAAATACTTTTTTCCCCCACTGTATATGTATGTATGTGTGTCCAATGCATGCCTCACATATTACGCCATAGTAGCTCCAGTACTGCTCATTTTCTTCTCCTAATTACAAGAAATGAGTCATCAATGAGATTGAGCAAGGTATCTCCTCGAGTCTCAACTATGACTCCTGCTGCTAATTGCTTGTCTCCTAGTGAATTTTTGGAGCATCATATGAGAAAGAGGTCAAACAAAATTGAAACTAAAATGAGGCTGAAATGAGAATCACAATTTTGTTTCCTGAGCTGTTGAAGAGTAACCATTGAGCAATAAAATTTTCCTCTGGGATGGAATTGTGAAAAAAAGTGACATTCGAAGTGCAGACAGTCACTTTTTGTCAAAAAAATTTTCAGAAATTTTTTTTCAGACAGTCTCTTTTTTTCAAAAGTGCAGACAGTGACTTTTTTTTCAAAAGTGATCTAACTAAGCTTGTTTACATTCGCCAAGTATGTCCATGTACATCGGTGCTCTTCAGGCTGTTAGAACGCTATACAGCGATTCTCAAGCGGCTGCGCTGCTTAGGAAAGCGTTTTTTTCTAACAAACTCATATAATCATGTGCGTGACATCTTCCAAAATTATATCACAGACATAACATTATACTAGGACATGTATCTGACATCAAATGACACGAAATATAATTGTTTACATTAAAATGTACAAGTTCTCAATGAAGTATGGTAATTTGAAAAAAGTGACATTCGAAGTGCAGACAGTCACTTTTGTCAAATTTAGAAATTTTTTCAGACAGTCTCTTTTTTCAAAAGTGCAGTGCTTTTTTTCAAAAGTGATCTAACTAAGTTTGTTTACATTCGTCAGTATGTCCATGTACATTGTGCGCTTCGGCCTGTTAGAACGCTATACAGCGATTCTCAAGCGGCTGCGCTGCTTAGGAAAGCGTTTTTTTCTAACAAACTCATATAATCATGTGCGTGACATCTTCCAAAATGATATCACAGACATAACATTATACTAGGACATGTATCTGACATCAAATGACACGAAATATTATTGTTTACATTAAAATGTACAAGTTCTCAATGAAGTATGGTAATGTGAAAAAAGTGACATTTGAAGTGCAGACAGTCACTTTTTTTCAAAACTGCTCTAACTAAGTTTGTTTACATTCGTGCAGTGTGCCCATGTACAGTGTTGCGCTTCGTCCTGTTAGAACGCTATACAGCGGTTTTCAAGCGGCTGGGAGCTTAGGAAAGTGGTTTTTCTAACAAACTCATATAATCATGTGCGTGACATCTTCCAAAATTATATCACAGACATAACATTATACTAGGACATGTATCTGACCTCAAATGACACGAAATATTATTGTTTACATTAAAATGTACAAGTTCTCAATGAAGTATGGTAATGTGAAAAAAGTGACATTTGAAGTGCAGACAGTCACTTTTTTTCAAAACTGCTCTAACTAAGTTTGTTTACATTCGTGCAGTGTGCCCATGTACAGTGTTGCGCTTCGTCCTGTTAGAACGCTATACAGCGGTTTTCAAGCGGCTGGGAGCTTAGGAAAGTGGTTTTTCTAACAAACTCATATAATCATGTGCGTGACATCTTCCAAAATGATATCACAGACATAACATTATACTAGGACATGTATCTGACCTCAAATGACACGAAATATAATTGTTTACATTAAAATGTACAAGTTCTCAATGAAGTATGGTAATGTGAAAAAAGTGACATTTGAAGTGCAGACAGTCACTTTTTTTCAAAACTGCTCTAACTAAGTTTGTTTACATTCGTGCAGTGTGCCCATGTACAGTGTTGCGCTTCGTCCTGTTAGAACGCTATACAGCGGTTTTCAAGCGGCTGGGAGCTTAGGAAAGTGGTTTTTCTAACAAACTCATATAATCATGTGCGTGACATCTTCCAAAATGATATTACTGTCATAATATGTGTTTGTTGAGTTTTGGAGTTTTGTTCCCTCCTCTATGTAGCTCTACATTGACCTCAAACGCTATGTCATCATCAAATGTTGTAATACATTTTATAGATTTGTTGTCAGTCATGTACGCAAAATGTTGAAAAGCAGCATTGGTGAGGTTCGAATTCGGTGTTCGATGGAGTAAGACGTGAAGTTTGAGTCTCCTGCTGATTTCGATCAAAAATTGTAATTAATTAGCACTTTCTTTGGTGTATATAATATAATATATATAATATAAAATATTATATATAGTATATTTTGACTTATTCTACTTCGCTTGCTTATTTGTACTTTGAACTCGACGGTTCGTTAAAGATGTCGGGGAAGAATTCGAAAACCGGTGGTAGCATTCAGACAAAACTGAGGTGTAGAGAGTCTCCTTCGTGAATCCGTAGCCGCGCTCCCGTCCCCCTGTGAACCCGCGGTCGCATCCGCGTCCCCGAGTGGTGGCTCTGACTTCGCCGCATTCAGGCTTGAGTTGCTGGCTGTACTGAGGAAGGACATCGCTGATTTTAGGAAGGAGTTCCAGGAGTTTCAGGAGCATCTGAAGCACCAGGAGACTCACCATGAGAATCAACAGAAGACCCTCAGGGATGCGCTATCTACTATCCAGCATGACCTGTAGGTCATGAAAACACAGCATGATAGTGATAAAGTCGCTACCGAGGCCACCATATCAACACTGAAAGGTCCTGTGGGGGAAATGGGGCACACTCTCTCCGCTTGCATCGTTGATATCGTTCATATGAAGACTCGAGTCTCTCACTGCGACCGTGACTCAATTAGAAAATAAATGTGAGGATCTGGAGTCGAGGTCACGGCGCAATAATGTTAGGATAGTCGGAGTTCCAGAGGGCGCTGACACCTGTACAACCGCTGCTGTAGCGGCCCTGTTAAAGGAGGCGTTTGGTCTGGAGAAGGAGCCGGTTTTGAACCGGTCCAACCGGACCCTTCAGCCAAAGCCGAAGTCTGGTGAACGACCACGAGCTATTGTGAGGGATCTGACCATCTCCGTTTTCCCTGACTACACAGTCAAGATAGCCCGGGCCCGGGCCGCGTTTAACGAGGTTCGGCGTCAACTTCGAGATATTGAGGGAGCTCGCTATGGAATACTTCATCCAGCTCGGCTTCGCATTACATATAACGGTGTCCAGAAGGACTTTATTTCAGCGGAGGAAGCAGCAGAATACGTTAAACTCTTAATACCGGGGTGAACTGCATCACTTACACAGTGTAGTGTTCTTTATTTATTTGTTTGTTTGTTTATTTAGCTTTTTGTGGATATTGTGCATTACTTCGTTTAGAATTTGTTTATTTATTTATTTATTTATTTTTATCAGATCGATTTATTATTTTTATTTATTTATTTTTAAATTACTATTTATTATTTATTTATTTGTTTGTTTGTTTGGTTTTTAAAATGTGCTACACTGTATAAGATTATTAGTTCTAGTAAAGTCTTTAAAGTCTTTATTATTGTTTTTTTTGTTGTTGTCTTTCTTTTACTTCTTTCGTTACATATTTTTTCTTTTATTCTTTATTCTTTTTTTGGACTCGGCCTTCCAGCTCTACATAATTCGAATTCTTATATTGTCGGTGCATTATTACTTCGTTATTCTCTTCTTGTATTTTATTTTAATATGCTACATTGTGTAATATTATTAGGTATAAGTCTTTAAAAGGTATGGACATTTTATTTTTGTTAAAGTGCTCAGAATATTTTTTTAGATTGGAAGTCAGCATGGGACTTTTTTCTTACTGGATTTTTTTTTTAGTAATTTTGTTTAGCTTACTCTAGGTCCACTTTGTGGACAACCTAGGGGTGATACACTGCTGTCTCCTTTGTTTTATGGAGACTTTGGGTGTGTGTCCCTCTTCAGCTCCAATTGGCTATTTATATTCTTATTTTTACTTTAGTTCTTGGGTTTTAGCATTTTTACATAACCAGCAACAGCTATTGAGTAGCCATGATGAGCGGGGGGGCTTGGGGGATTATTTTTTATTTTCTTTATTATTATTATTATTATTATTATTATTATTATTATTATTATTTTATTATTATTATTTATTTATTATTTTTATTATTTTAATTTTTTTTCTTCTCAATGAAATATTTGGGAAAGGGAAGGGAGGGGAGAAAAGGTAAATGAATCACATGAAGATGAATCATATGTAAATGAATCGCATGAAAATGAATTATATGTAAATTAATCACATGCATGAATATGAATCACATGAAAATGAATCATGTGTAAATGAATCACATGTAATTAATCACATGTAAATGAATCATATGAAAATGAATAAATAAACAAAGGCAAAAAAAGAAAAAGAAAAGCAGCATTGGTAATTTTGTGGCTCACTAATCTTGTGGTTATTTTCCATAGTAATTCTGGAAATCTAAACACGTTACCAATTAATATACATCAAGATGTCAGAGTAACCTGAGCTGCCATTTAAAGCTTTGTAAACCAATTCAAGTACAAGTAATTTACATCAGTAAGTAGTGTTTTGTTAACACTATTGGCACTACTACAATTTTAATTTACTATTACAATTTAAAGCTTATAACATGGTATTTAATTGCACTATATGATAACCAGATCTATTTTAAACATCTGAATGTCTATTATACCGTTATATGAATACAGTGTAAATAACATTATGGTAAGCATGTCAGCCAACTGTCAGACACACCTGATGGATACAGGACATAGCACCTTCCTACTCATTTCAGATAAGTGTGCTGCTGTCCAAGCCCTCTCCAGCCAATTCTTTGTTTATACAGTCATCCAAAATAGTCAGTTCTGACATTGGAAGTAGTCTGAGAGAATAATTTACAGTATACCATATTCATTTTCCCAATTAATATGGAACCCAAATTCTTTGTGTGGAAAATTGATCATGCTTCATTACTCTATGGAGTTAGATCTTTTACATTTTTGAAAAGTTGTTACCTGTATTCCCCACTGTTTGTGTGTCTAGCTCAAAATTGAGATAAATAATTCAGTTACCACACTTCAACCATAATGCATATTTCAATTAGAATGTGCAAAATATTAGGATGACCTCAATATAACTCATTACAGTTCAACAGCACCACAAATTACAGTCTACAAAATGAACATTAAAATAAATCAACCTCTCTGAGTTGTAAACTGAATATTATAATGCTCATGAAGGAGGCTTTATTGAAGGGCTGATATATTTATCAATGCTGTCAGAAGCAAAGCAGCTGCTGAAATTTGGCTGGGAGAAGAACATAATGACAGCTGTCCATATAACAACAAAAACATCTGAAATCTTTTCACTTTTCTTCTGTATCTTTTGCAAGTACTTTGCTGGCTCTTGATTTTTTTCTCCTCCAGCATGAGTCATACTTCTGCGCCATTTCCAAATTTCGGAAGCGTCAATTTCCCTGAAATAATGTCAACAGACACAAAATAACCTCTCTGAGTACAAATGAGCATTTGAAAACTCAATCAAAAATCAATAATATAATCAAAATCAACATGCCTCTCTCTCATTCAGTTACATTATATTTCCAACTGCAACTACTTCATGGACCATACTACAGTATATGATTTAATCCTATTTTCCCATACAGACAGGCTACAAAGGAAAAACCAGCTTAAAGTGTCTCAGTAAGGTGTTGGGCAACCACATGCTGCTAGAACAGCTTCAGTGCTCCTTGACATTGATTCTCCAAGTCTCTGAACTCAACTGGAGGGTGAACCCCATTCTTCCAAGTGTTTTGATTGTGATGATGTAGACGGAAAGCACTGTCTAACACATCAGTCCAAAATCTCCATAGGTGTTCAACTGGGGCGGGATCTGGTGACTGTGAACTCATCAAACCATTCAGTGAGGGCAATAGGGGCACTGTCATCCTGGAAGAGACCACTCCCATCAGGTGAGAAATGTTTCATCGTAGGATAAAGGTGATCACTTGGAGCAGCTTTGTACTGATTTGCAGTAGCTTCTTCCTCTAAGGGGACAAGGGGACCCAAAACATTCCAACTCCCCAGAGCCAGCGGACCCCTGTTATTGGGGCGCAGCATTCATGCCTCTCCTTTTTTCTTGGTGTATGCCACAGATGACCTCAACCACTTGAGAATATGGAGAGGGATGGCTCATCTGACCGTATTACTTTTTTTCCACATCTTAGTAGACCAGTGTCATTCTATCACTCTCTATACATATCTTTTGGTTTTCATCTCTTCACTTCAGAGGATTGGAGAATCTATGCCATGGCCCATTGAAACCGTTCTGGTGGCCTGTGGTGCCCAAAACCTCCACTAAGACACAAAATGTTGGTTTTTCCTTAAATTAGCTAAGTTGTGTAATAAAGCCTTACCCTACAACCATCGAACACACATGTAACTTCTATGGAAGAGCAATATTTACGCTGTACTGGTGTCAGAAATGGAGCTGCCGCGATGGTGACACTAGTGATGACAAAAAAAAAAAGAAAAAAACACACTATTACACAATTAATACATACCAGTTGGATTTACAACTTTTTGCATATACTAGTGTTACAGTACAATTATACATTTGTCCAACTTTTCCTATTTAAAAAACTGATGATGGAGATGAAATATATAATCTTTTTTTTTTTTTAATCAGTTGTAACATTTATGATAATAGATGGTTGGCATACTTCAACACTGGAAGTGTGCACTGATTTCACGTAAAAAGCACAGAAAAACAGCATTAGAAATGTTACAGTCATATAATTATCAATAATTCACCTGCCAAAAACCCACAAGAGAAAGTTTATTAAACCAAAGTGGTATTTTGAGAATGAAGAATTCCTGGCTGAACACCTCTGACAGTGTGAATAAACAATTTTGATAAACCTAATATAACATATAGAGTATAGAACAAAAGCACCGTTATTAGTTAACTATATTAACCTTTTATTTTTATAACAGTTTTATTGGGGTAAATAAATAGCCGATTCTTATATCATATTTTCACTAATTCAAACTTCACAATAATATATTTTTCATACTTCTGAGTACAATCAGCATAACTACATTTGATTGCTTTTAATGAATTATTAACTCTTTGGTAAAATGAATCCACTACATGTTTATCCACTCACTGCTCTCAGAGGTTGCACAAATTACCGCAAAAAGAACTGTGAAGTGTGACTCAGCATTAGGACATTTCATTGGACAAGAGCGCTGTCCATTACACATGCTGCATTGTGATTGGTTCATTTTAAAGGTGGGCTTAATGTACGAGGAAAACAGAGAGCGAAAGCGGCCAGAAGGAATGCATGAGAGAAACACCAGCTCGTAAAAGAAGGTAAGGTAATTCTTTGCGAAGTTTCATTTTGTAATAAGACAGCTCCTGATGTGAGACAGACATTGCCATCTTATGTAACTATCGGCCATCTTGTGTAACTAACCGACTGAACTTCAGCTAGCAGCAAGCTAGTGTTAATATGTTCACTGAGAACTTATTAACATAAGCATACAAAAAGCATTTAAAAAAATCAGCTATTTGCAATTTCGGACACAATGCTGTGATTTAAAGACGAAATGTCCGTTTTAAGCTCATGTTTGCTAGAATTCATGCTGTGCTAAACATGCTGTTCAGTAGCATGTTAGCTAGAAAGCTAAAATTTTTGTGGGGAAATGGGTGTAAAAAAAAAAAAAAAGGTCCACAGGAAGAAGTAAAGCTTGAGCCTTGAACTTTCACATGTTAGATTTGACTCAACAGAAGTATCTACTCTACATCAGTTTAAACTATTTTAGAGTAGAGTTCATCTTAGGGCTAAGCGCTAGTTAGCTGCCTTCTCTTTAAACAGTATAGCTGAAGCTCTGTTTAATGATTTAATTTAATTAAACTACATAACAGATTTATAACTATGCGTAAAGTCATGGAAATGCCTTGAGCATAATCTACTTAACAATCCATTCATATATAACACAAACATACCAGTTCAAGATAAAGCCTATACAATCAAATCCAATGTGGTTTCGGGACAATATGTGCGCATGTGCGCGCTTAATTTCGTATGGTTTGGTTTCGTATGTGCAGTTTTGTATGCAAGAGATTTTGTATTCCCGTAGAAAATGAAATAAAAATCAATCTTAGTAAACAATGAACAATCACATCTAGATATATTTCTTTGAAATTACACAGCAGTAACTTCATTAATCAGTTTTTTTTCCTGCATAATTTCAAAGTAATATAGCGTTTCAAGAATGTTAACATTGTTCAAGCCTCTTTTCTACGTACAGTGGGGGAAAAAAGTATTTGATCCTCTGCTGATTTTGTACGTTTGCCCACTGACAAAGAAATGATCAGTCTATAATTTTAATGGTAGGTTTATTTGAACAGTGAGAGACAAAATAACAACAAAAAAATCCAGAAAAACTCTGTGTCTTGAGCGGTACATGGCCCGTCGCCGTCCCTTTGATGCGGTGAAGTTGTCCCGTCCCCTTAGCAGAAAAATACCCTCAAAGCATAATGTTTCCACCTCCATGTTTGACGGTGGGGATGGTGTTCTTGGGGTCATAGGCAGCATTCCTCCTTCTCCAAACATGGCGAGTTGAATCGATGCCAAAGAGCTCCATTTTGGTCTCATCTGACCACAACACTTTTACCCAGTTGTCCTCTGGTGGTCAGATGAGACCAAAATGGAGCTCTTTGGCATCACCTCAACTCGCCGTGTTTGGAGGAGGAGGAATTCCTAAGAACACCATCTGTTGATGGGAAACATTATGCTTTGAGGGTATTTTTCTGCCAAGGGGACAGGACAACTTCACCGCATCAAAGGGACAATGGACGGGGCCATGTACCGTCAAATCTTGGGTGAGAACCTCCTTCCTTCAGCCAGGGCATTTTTAATTGAAAATTAAAAGTAATTACTAAGTCATTACCAAGTACTAAGTCATGTTTTGCAGAGGGGTCAAATACTTATTTCCCTCATTAAAATGCAAATCGATTTATAAAATTTTTGACGTGTTTTTCTGGATTTTTTTGTTATTTTGTCTCTCACTGTTCAAATAAACCTACCATTAAAATTATAGACTGATCATTTCTTTTCAATTTTATTCGTTACCAAGCCTCTTTCGACTAATTGTAGCTTTCATTTCAATGGCGGGGGTTTGCTTGACTTTGTCGAAAGCGTGTTTGTGTTTGCCGTCCATGTAAACGTAGTCATTGTGATTTTCAAATCAGTGAAAATGGGTTTGTGTGGGTACCTGAGGGTGTCCCCTTTGCAGAGAACACCTTTGTTATTTTTTTTTTGACTATTTTTATTTGAAGTTAAGTGCAATTCTTACTGTGAAATGTGGTAATGATTTTCCACCACCACTGTTACTCTACGTGAGGAGGATTCATCTATAATTTGTGCTTTCTTTTATTCTTGCAGCCTACATCATGCGCTGTGGCACACTGGATGGATGGATGGACACCAGTTGAGAAAACTAAGGTAAAAAAAAGCCTTGATAAACAAATGCCGCATGAAGGCCACAAAGACTCTATAAATTCTTGAATGTTTCACACCAGATGGATGGCCATTTGTTGAAAAAATCCTCACATACAAATGTTGCATGAGGACCTCAAAGTTGCCAAATTTTGTATGGTGTACAACTGTGGTGAACACTGTTCTAAATACATAGTCATAGTGAGAAGATGCACATTTATAGTTCAGATTTTATAAATGATGTATGGGACAAGTTCTTGCTGTCTTACAAGTTTTAACCTGTTATTACACAGCTAACTAAAATACTACATTGTGATTGTTTTGGGGTTTTTTTTTTTGTATTAATTTGAACAAGCTTCGATCTCCTATTTCACACTCAAAAGCATGGGGGTGTAGCATACTGCAAAACTCAAGTATATTTGTATCATTTCTATCTCTCAGTTCTTCAGCTCTCAATTTACCAGTCTGTACACTACCATTAAAAAGTTTGGACACATTTTCTCATTCAAGTGAAGGGAAATTGTATTGTGTCCCAAATACCATCCAACTGGTAGTGGATCTTCCATCAATCATCTCTTGTCACAAGCCAGTGAGGGTGGCTGGACTAAGCTGTTGTTCCCTCACTCACGTTCCAGTGATATTGCGAGATGAGATAGACCAGGACTAGCTTGTTCAGGATAGTCAGTACCTGTTACTTGTACCTTAAATGCAATCTGAAGAGATCTCCACTGTCAATTTTTTTTGTCAATGTTCTAGTTCTATTTTTTGTGTGTAGAAAATCAATTTGGCAATTTAATAAAGAGTTCATTTGTTTCAGCATTTGTGAAATTGTCGTATATATGGAGAAGTGTGTGTATATATAGTAATGGGAGAAGAAAAATATATATATTTGTGTGTATATGCAGTGGGGAAAAAGTATTTGATCCCCTGCTGTTTTGTTTGCCCACTACAAAGAAATGATCAGTCTATATTTTAATGGTAAGGTGTATTTGAACAGTGAGAGACAAAATAACAACAAAAAATCCCAAAAAACTCATGTCTAAAATATTATATCGGTTTTTTTTAATGAGGGAAATAAGTATTTGACCCCTCTGCAAAACATGACTTAGTACTTGGTAATGACTTAGTAATTACTTTTAATTTTCAATGCCCTGGCTGAGGAAGGAGGTTCTCACCCAAGATTTGGCGTTACATGGCCCCGTCCGCCGTCCCTTTGATGCAGTGAAGTTGTCCTGTCCCATTAGCCCAAAAATACCCCCCAAAGCAAGTGTTCTTGGGGTCATTGGCGACATTCCTCCTCCTCCAAACACGGCGAGTTGAGGTGATGCCAAAGAGCTCCATTTTGGTCTCATCTGACCACCAGAGGACAACTGGTTGAAAGTGTTGTGGTCAGATGAGACCAAAATGGAGCTGTTTGGGATCGACTCAACTCGCCATGTTTGGAAGAGGAGGAATGCTGCCTATGACCCCAAGAACACCATCCCCACCGTCAAACATGGAGGTGGAAACATTATGCTTTGGGGGTATTTTTCTGCTAAGGGGACAGGACAACTTCAACGCATCAAAGGGACGAGGGATGGCGATGTACCGTCAAATCTTGGGTGAGAACCTCCCTCCCTTCAGCCAGGGCATTGAAAATTAAAAGTAAATACTAAGTCATTACCAAGTACTAAGTCATGTTTTGCGAGGGGTCAAACACTTATTTCCCTCATTAAAATGCAAATCAATTTATAAAATTTTTGACAAAAGGTTTTTCTGGGTTTGTTTTTTTGTTATTTTGTCTCTCACTTTCAAATAAACCACCATTAAAATTATAGATTCATCATTTCTTTGTCAGTGGGCAAACGTACAAAATCAGCAGGGGATCAAATACTTTTTTCCCCCATTGTATATTCGACGCCGATGATTTTTCGTCATTACCAAGCCTCTTTCGACTAATTGTAGCTTTCATTTCAATGGCGGGGGTTTGCTTGACTTCGTCGAAAGCGCGTTTGTGTTTGCCATCCATGTAAACGTAGTCATTGTGATTTTCAAATCAGTGAAAATGGGTTTGTGTGGGTACCTGAGGGTGTCCCCTTTGCAGAGAACACCTTTGTTATTTTTTTTTATTATTTTTATTTGAAGTTAAGTGCAATTCTTACTGTGAAATGTGGTAATGATTTTCCACCACCACTGTTACTCTACGTAAGGAGGATTCATCTATAATTTGTGCTTTCTTTTATTCTTGCAGCCTACATCATGCGCTGTGGCACACTGGATGGATGGATGGACACCAGTTGAGAAAACTAAGGTCAAAAAAGCCTTGATAAACAAATGCCGCATGAAGGCCACAAAGACTCTATAAATTCTTGAATGTTTCACACCAGATGGATGGCCATTTGTTGAAAAAATCCTCACATACAAATGTTGCACGAGGACCTCAAAGTTGCCAAATTTTGTATGGTGTACAACTGTGGTGAACACTCTTCTAAATACATAGTCATAGTGAGAAGATGCACATTTATAGTTCAGATTTTATAAATGATGTATGGGACAAGTTCTTGCTGTCTTACAAGTTTTAACCTGTTATTAAACAGCTAACTAAAATACTACATTGTGATTGTTTTGGGGTTTTTTTTTTTGTATTAATTTGAACAAGCTTCGATCTCCTATTTCACACTCAAAAGCATGGGGGTGTAGCATACTGCAAAACTCAAGTATATTTGTATCATTTCTATCTCTCAGTTCTTCAGCTCTCAATTTACCAGTCTGTACACTACCATTAAAAAGTTTGGACACATTTTCTCATTCAAGTGAAGGGGAAATTGTGTCCAAATACCATCCAACTGGTAGTGGATCTTCCATCAATCATCTCTTGTCACAAGCCAGTGAGGGTGGCTGGACTGTGCTGTTGTTCCCTCACTCACGTTCCAGTGATATTGCGAGATGAGATAGACCAGGACTAGCTTGTTCAGGATAGCCAGTACCTGTTATTGTACCTTAAATGCAATCTGAAGAGATCTCCATTGTCAATTTTTTTTGTCAATGTTCTAGCCCTGTCATTGTGGGGCAAAAAAAATCATTCATATGCAGGGCATTGCTCTGTGTTGTTGTGTAGGGTAAACTTGGCCATTTTAATAAAGAGTTCATTTGTTTCAGCATTTGTGAAATTGTCGTTATATGGAGAAGAGTGTGTATATATAGTAATGGGAGAAGAAAATTATATATATTTGTGTGTATATACAGTGGGGGAAAAAAGTATTTGATCCCCTGCTGATTTTGTACGTTTGCCCACTACAAAGAAATGATCAGTCTATAATTTTAATTGTAGGTTTATTTGAACAGTGAGAGACAAAATAACAACAAAAAAATCCAGAAAAACTCATGTCTAAAATGTTATAAATCGATTTGCATTTTAATGAGGGAAATAAGTATTTGACCCCTCTGCAAAACATGACTTAGTACTTGGTAATGACTTAGTAATTACTTTTAATTTTCAATGCCCTGGCTGAGGGAAGGAGGTTCTCACCCAAGATTTGACGGTACGTGGCCCCCATCCGTCCCCTTTGATGCGGGGAGGTTGTCCTGTCCCCTTAGCAGAAAAATACCCCCAAAGCATAATGTTTCCACCTCCATGTTTGACAGTGGGGATGGTGTTCTTGGGGTCATTGGCGACATTCCTCCTCCTCCAAACACGGCGAGTTGAGGTGATGCCAAAGAGCTCCATTTTGGTCTCATCTGACCACAACATTTTCACCCAGTTGTCCTCTGGTGGTCAAATACTTATTTCCCTTATTAAATTGCAAACCAATTTATAAAATTTTTGACATGCGTTTTTCTGGATTTTTATTTATTTTTTTGTTATTTTGTCTCTCACTGTTCAAATAAACCTACCATTAAAATGATCATTTCTTTGTCAGTGGGCAAACGTACAAAATCAGCAGGGGATCAAATACTTTTTTCCCCCACTGTATATGTATGTATGTGTGTCCAATGCATGCCTCACATATTACGCCATAGTAGCTCCAGTACTGCTCATTTTCTTCTCCTAATTACAAGAAATGAGTCATCAATGAGATTGAGCAAGGTATCTCCTCGAGTCTCAACTATGACTCCTGCTGCTAATTGCTTGTCTCCTAGTGAATTTTTGGAGCATCATATGAGAAAGAGGTCAAACAAAATTGAAACTAAAATGAGGCTGAAATGAGAATCACAATTTTGTTTCCTGAGCTGTTGAAGAGTAACCATTGAGCAATAAAATTTTCCTCTGGGATGGAATTGTGAAAAAAAGTGACATTCGAAGTGCAGACAGTCACTTTTTGTCAAAAAAATTTTCAGAAATTTTTTTTCAGACAGTCTCTTTTTTTCAAAAGTGCAGACAGTGACTTTTTTTTCAAAAGTGATCTAACTAAGCTTGTTTACATTCGCCAAGTATGTCCATGTACATCGGTGCTCTTCAGGCTGTTAGAACGCTATACAGCGGTTTTCAAGCGGCTGGGAGCTTAGGAAAGTGGTTTTTCTAACAAACTCATATAATCATGTGCGTGACATCTTCCAAAATGATATCACAGACATAACATTATACTAGGACATGTATCTGACCTCAAATGACACGAAATATTATTGTTTACATTAAAATGTACAAGTTCTCAATGAAGTATGGTAATGTGAAAAAAGTGACATTCGAAGTGCAGACAGTCACTTTTTCAAAAAATTTTCTTTTTCTTTTACAGTTGTGATTTGTGCTCCGTTAGAACGCTATCGCGATTTTAAGCGGCTGGGAGCTGTAGGAAAGCGTTTTTTCTAACAAACTCATATAATCATATACATGACATCTTCCAAAATGATATCACAGACATAACATTATACTAGGACATGTATCTGACATCAAATGACACGAAATATTATTGTTTACATTAAAATGTACAAGTTCTCAATGAAGTATGGTAATGTGAAAAAAGTGACATTTGAAGTGCAGACAGTCACTTTTTTTCAAAACTGCTCTAACTAAGTTTGTTTACATTCGTGCAGTGTGTCCATGTACAGTGTTGCGCTTCGTCCTGTTAGAACGCGATACAGCGGTTTTCAAGCGGCTGGGAGCTTAGGAAAGTGGTTTTTCTAACAAACTCATATAATCATGTGCGTGACATCTTCCAAAATGATATTACTGTCATAATATGTGTTTGTTGAGTTTTGGAGTTTTGTTCCCTCCTCTATGTAGCTCTACATTGACCTCAAACGCTATGTCATCATCAAATGTTGTAATACATTTTATAGATTTGTTGTCAGTCATGTACGCAAAATGTTGAAAAGCAGCATTGGTGAGGTTCGAATTCGGTGTTCGATGGAGTAAGACGTGAAGTTTGAGTCTCCTGCTGATTTCGATCAAAAATTGTAATTAATTAGCACTTTCTTTGGTGTATATAATATAATATATATAATATAAAATATTATATATAGTATATTTTGACTTATTCTACTTCGCTTGCTTATTTGTACTTTGAACTCGATGGTTCGTTAAAGATGTCGGGGAAGAATTCGAAAACCGGTGGTAGCATTCAGACAAAACTGAGGTGTAGAGAGTCTCCTTCGTGAATCCGCAGTCGCGTCTCTCTTTCTCTCACCATGAACCCGCACCCGCGCCTCCTTCTCCTCATGAATCCGTAGCCGCGCTCCCGTCCCCCTGTGAACCCGCGGTCGCATCCGCGTCCCCGAGTGGTGGCTCTGACTTCGCCGCATTCAGGCTTGAGTTGCTGGCTGTACTGAGGAAGGACATCGCTGATTTTAGGAAGGAGTTCCAGGAGTTTCAGGAGCATCTGAAGCACCAGGAGACTCACCATGAGAATCAACAGAAGACCCTCAGGGATGCGCTATCTACTATCCAGCATGACCTGTAGGTCATGAAAACACAGCATGTTAGTGATAAAGTCGCTACCGAGGCCACCATATCAACACTGAAAGGTCCTGTGGGGGAAATGGGGCACACTCTCTCCGCTTGCATCGTTGATATCGTTCATATGAAGACTCGAGTCTCTCACTGCGACCGTGACTCAATTAGAAAATAAATGTGAGGATCTGGAGTCGAGGTCACGGCGCAATAATGTTAGGATAGTCGGAGTTCCAGAGGGCGCTGACACCTGTACAACCGCTGCTGTAGCGGCCCTGTTAAAGGAGGCGTTTGGTCTGGAGAAGGAGCCGGTTTTGAACCGGTCCAACCGGACCCTTCAGCCAAAGCCGAAGTCTGGTGAACGACCACGAGCTATTGTGAGGGATCTGACCATCTCCGTTTTCCCTGACTACACAGTCAAGATAGCCCGGGCCGCGTTTAACGAGGTTCGGCGTCAACTTCGAGATATTGAGGGAGATCGCTATGGAATACTTCATCCAGCTCGGCTTCGCATTACATATAACGGTGTCCAGAAGGACTTTATTTCAGCGGAGGAAGCAGCAGAATACGTTAAACTCTTAATACCGGGGTGAACTGCATCACTTACACAGTGTAGTGTTCTTTATTTATTTGTTTGTTTGTTTATTTAGCTTTTTGTGGATATTGTGCATTACTTCGTTTAGAATTTGTTTGTTTATTTATTTATTTATTTTTATCAGATCGATTTATTATTTTTATTTATTTATTTTTAAATTACTATTTATTATTTATTTATTTGTTTGTTTGTTTGGTTTTTAAAATGTGCTACACTGTATAAGATTATTAGTTCTAGTAAAGTCTTTAAAGTCTTTATTATTGTTTTTTTGTTGTTGTTCTTTCTTTACTTCTTTCGTTACATATTTTTTCTTTTATTCTTTATTCTTTTTTTGGACTCGGCCTTCCAGCTCTACATAATTCGAATTCTTATATTGTCGGTGCATTATTACTTCGTTATTCTCTTCTTGTATTTTATTTTAATATGCTACATTGTGTAATATTATTAGGTATAAGTCTTTAAAAGGTATGGACATTTTATTTTTGTTAAAGTGCTCAGAATATTTTTTTAGATTGGAAGTCAGCATGGGACTTTTTTCTTACTGGATTTTTTTTTTAGTAATTTTGTTTAGCTTACTCTAGGTCCACTTTGTGGACAACCTAGGGGTGATACACTGCTGTCTCCTTTGTTTTATGGAGACTTTGGGTGTGTGTCCCTCTTCAGCTCCAATTGGCTATTTATATTCTTATTTTTACTTTAGTTCTTGGGTTTTAGCATTTTTACCAAACCAGCAACAGCTATTGAGTAGCCATGATGAGCGGGGGCGGGGGGGCTTGGGGGATTATTTTTTATTTTCTTAATTATTATTATTATTATTATTATTATTATTATTATTTATTATTTATTTATTATTTTTATTATTTTAATTTTTTTTCTTCTCAATGAAATATTTGGGAAAGGGAAGGGAGGGGAGAAAAGGTAAATGAATCACATGAAGATGAATCATATGTAAATGAATCGCATGAAAATGAATTATATGTAAATTAATCACATGCATGAATATGAATCACATGAAAATGAATCATGTGTAAATGAATCACATGTAATTAATCACATGTAAATGAATCATATGAAAATGAATAAATAAACAAAGGCAAAAAAAGAAAAAGAAAAGCAGCATTGGTAATTTTGTGGCTCACTAATCTTGTGGTTATTTTCCATAGTAATTCTGGAAATCTAAACACGTTACCAATTAATATACATCAAGATGTCAGAGTAACCTGAGCTGCCATTTAAAGCTTTGTAAACCAATTCAAGTACAAGTGCAAGTTTCACATCAGTAAGTAGTGTTTTGTTAACACTATTGGCACTACTACAATTTTAATTTACTATTACAATTTAAAGCTCTATAACATGGTATTTCTTACATTGCCACTATATGAATAGACCAGATGCTATCTTTGAAACATCTGAATGTCTATTATACCGTTATATGAATACAGTGTAAATAACATTATGGTAAGCATGTCAGCCAACTGTGCAGACACACCTGGATGGATACAGGGACATAGCACCTTCCTACTCATTTCAGATAAGTGTGCTGCTGTCCAAGCCCTCTCCAGCCAATTCTTTGTTTATACAGTCATCCAAAATAGTCAGTTCTGACATTGGAAGTAGTCTGAGAGAATAATTTACAGTATACCATATTCATTTTCCCAATTAATATGGAACCCAAATTCTTTGTGTGGAAAATTGATCATGCTTCATTACTCTATGGAGTTAGATCTTTTACATTTTTGAAAAGTTGTTACCTGTATTCCCCACTGTTTGTGTGTCTAGCTCAAAATTGAGATAAATAATTCAGTTACCACACTTCAACCATAATGCATATTTCAATTAGAATGTGCAAAATATTAGGATGACCTCAATATAACTCATTACAGTTCAACAGCACCACAAATTACAGTCTACAAAATGAACATTAAAATAAATCAACCTCTCTGAGTTGTAAACTGAATATTATAATGCTCATGAAGGAGGCTTTATTGAAGGGCTGATATATTTATCAATGCTGTCAGAAGCAAAGCAGCTGCTGAAATTTGGCTGGGAGAAGAACATAATGACAGCTGTCCATATAACAACAAAAACATCTGAAATCTTTTCACTTTTCTTCTGTATCTTTTGCAAGTACTTTGCTGGCTCTTGATTTTTTTCTCCTCCAGCATGAGTCATACTTCTGCGCCATTTCCAAATTTCGGAAGCGTCAATTTCCCTGAAATAATGTCAACAGACACAAAATAACCTCTCTGAGTACAAATGAGCATTTGAAAACTCAATCAAAAATCAATAATATAATCAAAATCAACATGCCTCTCTCTCATTCAGTTACATTATATTTCCAACTGCAACTACTTCATGGACCATACTACAGTATATGATTTAATCCTATTTTCCCATACAGACAGGCTACAAAGGAAAAACCAGCTTAAAGTGTCTCAGTAAGGTGTTGGGCAACCACATGCTGCTAGAACAGCTTCAGTGCTCCTTGACATTGATTCTCCAAGTCTCTGAACTCAACTGGAGGGATGAACCCCATTCTTCCAAGTGTTTTGATTGTGATGATGTAGACGGAGAGCACTGTCTAACACATCAGTCCAAAATCTCCATAGGTGTTCAACTGGGTCGGGATCTGGTGACTGTGAACTCATCAAACCATTCAGTGAGGGCAATAGGGGCACTGTCATCCTGGAAGAGACCACTCCCATCAGGTGAGAAATGTTTCATCGTAGGATAAAGGTGATCACTTGGAGCAGCTTTGTACAGATTTGCAGTAGCTTCTTCCTCTAAAGGGGACAAGGGGACCCAAAACATTCCAACTCCCCAGAGCCAGCGGACCCCTGTTATTGGGGCGCAGCATTCATGCCTCTCCTTTTTTCTTGGTGTATGCCACAGATGACCTCAACCACTTGAGAATATGGAGAGGGATGGCTCATCTGACCGTATTACTTTTTTCCACATCTTAGTAGACCAGTGTCATTCTATCACTCTCTATACATATCTTTTGGGTTTTCATCTCTTCACTTCAGAGGATTGGAGAATCTATGCCATGGCCCATTGAAACCGTTCTGGTGGCCTGTGGTGCCCAAAACCTCCACTAAGACACAAAATGTTGGTTTTTCCTTAAATTAGCTAAGTTGTGTAATAAAGCCTTACCCTACAACCATCGAACACACATGTAACTTCTATGGAAGAGCAATATTTACGCTGTACTGGTGTCAGAAATGGAGCTGCGACGATGGTGACACTAGTGATGACAGAAAAGACACACTCTTACACAATTAATACATACCAGTTGGATTTACAACTTTTTGCGCATACTAGTGTTACAGTACAATTATACATTTGTCCAACTTTTCTATTTAAAAACTGATGATGGAGATGAAATATATAATCTTTTTTTTTTTTTTAATCAGTTGTAACATTTATGATAATAGATGGTTGGCATACTTCAACACTGGAAGTGTGCACTGATTTCACGTAAAAAGCACAGAAAAACAGCATTAGAAATGTTACAGTCATATAATTATCAATAATTCACCTGCCAAAAACCCACAAGAGAAAGTTTATTAAACCAAAGTGGTATTTTGAGAATGAAGAATTCCTGGCTGAACACCTCTGACAGTGTGAATAAACAATTTTGATAAACCTAATATAACATATAGAGTATAGAACAAAAGCACCGTTATTAGTTAACTATATTAACCTTTTATTTTTATAACAGTTTTATTGGGGTAAATAAATAGCCGATTCTTATATCATATTTTCACTAATTCAAACTTCACAATAATATATTTTTCTTACTTCTGAGTACAATCAGCATAACTACATTTGATTGCTTTTAATGAATTATTAACTCTTTGGTAAAATGAATCCACTACATGTTTATCCACTCACTGCTCTCAGAGGTTGCACAAATTACCGCAAAAGAACTGTGAAGTGTGACTCAGCATTAGGACATTTCATTGGACAAGAGCGCGTGTCCATTACACATGCTGCATTGTGATTGGTTCATTTTAAAGGTGGGCTTAATGTACGAGGAAAACAGAGAGCGAAAGCGGCCAGAAGGAATGCATGAGAGAAACACCAGCTCGTAAAAGAAGGTAAGGTAATTCTTTGCGAAGTTTCATTTTGTAATAAGACAGCTCCTGATGTGAGACAGACATTGCCATCTTATGTAACTATCGGCCATCTTGTGTAACTAACCGACTGAACTTCAGCTAGCAGCAAGCTAGTGTTAATATGTTCACTGAGAACTTATTAACATAAGCATACAAAAAGCATTTAAAAATAATCAGCTATTTGCAATTTCGGACACAATGCTGTGATTTAAAGACGAAATGTCCGTTTTAAGCTCATGTTTGCTAGAAATAATGGCCGTGCTAAACATGCTGTTCAGTAGCATGTTAGCTAGAAAGCTAAAATTTTTGTGGGGAAATGGGTGTAAAAAAAAAAAAAAAAAGGTCCACAGGAAGAAGTAAAGCTTGAGCCTTGAACTTTCACATGTTAGATTTGACTCAACAGAAGTATCTACTCTACATCAGTTTAAACTATTTTAGAGTAGAGTTCATCTTAGGGCTAAGCGCTAGTTAGCTGCCTTCTCTTTAAACAGTATAGCTGAAGCTCTGTTTAATGATTTAATTTAATTAAACTACATAACAGATTTATAACTATGCGTAAAGTTTTATTTTTACAATCATGGAAATGCCTTGAGCATAATCTACTTAACAATCCATTCATATATAACACAAACATACCAGTTCAAGATAAAGCCTATACAATCAAATCCAATGTGGTTTCGGGACAATATGTGCGCATGTGCGCGCTTAATTTCGTATGGTTTGGTTTCGTATGTGCAGTTTTGTATGCAAGAGATTTTGTATTCCCGTAGAAAATGAAATAAAAATCAATCTTAGTAAACAATGAACAATCACATCTAGATATATTTCTTTGAAATTACACAGCAGTAACTTCATTAATCAGTTTTTTTTCCTGCATAATTTCAAAGTAATATAGCGTTTCAAGAATGTTAACATTGTTCAAGCCTCTTTTCTACGTACAGTGGGGGAAAAAAGTATTTGATCCTCTGCTGATTTTGTACGTTTGCCCACTGACAAAGAAATGATCAGTCTATAATTTTAATGGTAGGTTTATTTGAACAGTGAGAGACAAAATAACAACAAAAAAATCCAGAAAAACTCATGTCTTTGACGGTACATGGCCCCGTCCATCGTCCCTTTGATGCGGTGAAGTTGTCCCGTCCCCTTAGCAGAAAAATACCCTCAAAGCATAATGTTTCCACCTCCATGTTTGACGGTGGGGATGGTGTTCTTGGGGTCATAGGCAGCATTCCTCCTTCTCCAAACATGGCGAGTTGAATCGATGCCAAAGAGCTCCATTTTGGTCTCATCTGACCACAACACTTTTACCCAGTTGTCCTCTGGTGGTCAGATGAGACCAAAATGGAGCTCTTTGGCATCACCTCAACTCGCCGTGTTTGGAGGAGGAGGAATGTTGCCAATGACCCCAAGAACACCATCCCCACCGTCAAACATGGAGGTGGAAACATTATGCTTTGAGGGTATTTTTCTGCCAAGGGGACAGGACAACTTCACCGCATCAAAGGGACAATGGACGGGGCCATGTACCGTCAAATCTTGGGTGAGAACCTCCTTCCTTCAGCCAGGGCATTTTTAATTGAAAATTAAAAGTAATTACTAAGTCATTACCAAGTACTAAGTCATGTTTTGCAGAGGGGTCAAATACTTATTTCCCTCATTAAAATGCAAATCGATTTATAAAATTTTTGACGTGTTTTTCTGGATTTTTTTGTTATTTTGTCTCTCACTGTTCAAATAAACCTACCATTAAAATTATAGACTGATCATTTTTTTGTCATTTTTTCGTCATTACCAAGCCTCTTTCGTAACTAATTGTAGCTTTCATTTCAATGGCGGGGGGTTTGCTTGACTTTGTCGAAAGCGCGTGTTGTGTTTGCCATCCATGTAAACGTAGTCATTGTGATTTTCAAATCAGTGAAAATGGGTTTGTGTGGGTACCTGAGGGTGTCCCCTTTGCAGAGAACACCTTTGTTATTTTTTTTGACTAATTTTTATTTGAAGTTAAGTGCAATTCTTACTGTGAAATGTGGTAATGATTTTCCACCACCACTGTTACTCCGTAAGGAGGATTCATCTATAATTTGTGCTTTCTTTTATTCTTGCAGCCTACATGGCGCTGTGGCGCACGACTGGATGGATGGACACCAGTTGAGAAAACTAAGGTCAAAAAAGCCTTGATAAACAAATGCCGCATGAAGGCCACAAAGACTCTATAAATTCTTGAATGTTTCACACCAGATGGATGGCCATTTGTTGAAAAAATCCTCACATACAAATGTTGCATGAGGACCTCAAAGTTGCCAAATTTTGTATGGTGTACAACTGTGGTGAACACTTTCTAAATACATAGTCATAGTGAGAAGATGCACATTTATAGTTCAGATTTTATAAATGATGTATGGGACAAGTTCTTGCTGTCTTACAAGTTTTAACCTGTTATTAAACAGCTAACTAAAATACTACATTGTGATTGTTTTGGGGTTTTTTTTTGTATTAATTTGAACAAGCTTCGATCTCCTATTTCACACTCAAAAGCATGGGGGTGTAGCATACTGCAAAACTCAAGTATATTTGTATCATTTCTATCTCTCAGTTCTTCAGCTCTCAATTTACCAGTCTGTACACTACCATTAAAAGTTTGGACACATTTTCTCATTCAAGTGAAGGGGAAATTGTGTCCAAATACCATCCAACTGGTAGTGGATCTTCCATCAATCATCTCTTGTCACAAGCCAGTGAGGGTGGCTGGACTGTGCTGTTGTTCCCTCACTCACGTTCCAGTGATATTGCGAGATGAGATAGACCAGGACTAGCTTGTTCAGGATAGTCCAGTACCTGTTATTGTACCTTAAATGCAATCTGAAGAGATCTCCACTGTCAATTTTTTTGTCAATGTTCTAGCCCTGTCATTGTGGGGCAAAAAAATCATTCATATGCAGGGCATTGCTCTGTGTTGTTGTGTAGGGTAAACTTGGCCATTTTAATAAAGAGTTCATTTGTTTCAGCATTTGTGAAATTGTCGTTATATGGAGAAGAGTGTGTATATATAGTAATGGGAGAAGAAAAATATATATATATTTGTGTGTGATATACAGTGGGGAAAAAGTATTTGATCCCCTGCTGATTTTATACGTTTGCCCACTACAAAGAAATGATCAGTCTATAATTTGAATTGTAGGTGTATTTGAACAGTGAGAGACAAAATAACAACAAAAAAATCCAGAAAAACTCATGTCTAAAATGTTATAAATCGATTTGCATTTTAATGAGGGAAATAAGTATTTGACCCCTCTGCAAAACATGACTTAGTACTTGGTAATGACTTAGTAATTACTTTTAATTTTCAATGCCCTGGCTGAGGGAAGGAGGTTCTCACCCAAGATTTGACGGTACATGGCCCCGTCCATCGTCCCTTTGATGCGGGGAGGTTGTCCTGTCCCCTTAGCAGAAAAATACCCCCAAAGCATAATGTTTCCACCTCCATGTTTGACAGTGGGGATGGTGTTCTTGGGGTCATTGGCGACATTCCTCCTCCTCCAAACACGGCGAGTTGAGGTGATGCCAAAGAGCTCCATTTTGGTCTCATCTGACCACAGAGGACATTTTCACCAGTTGTCCTCTGGTAAAGGTCAAATACTTATTTCCCTCATTAAATTGCAAACCAATTTATAAAATTTTTGACATGCGTTTTTCTGGATTTTTTTTTGTTTTTTGTTATTTTGTCTCTCACTGTTCAAATAAACCTACCATTAAAATGATCATTTCTTTGTCAGTGGGCAAACGTACAAAATCAGCAGGGGATCAAATACTTTTTTCCCCCACTGTATATGTATGTATGTGTGTCCAATGCATGCCTCACATATTACGCCATAGTAGCTCCAGTACTGCTCATTTTCTTCTCCTAATTACAAGAAATGAGTTATCAATGAGATTGAGCAAGGTATCTCCTCGAGTCTCAACTATGACTCCTGCTGCTAATTGCTTGTCTCCTAGTGAATTTTTGGAGCATCATATGAGAAAGAGGTCAAACAAAATTGAAACTAAAATGAGGCTGAAATGAGAATCACAATTTTGTCTCCTGAGCTGTTGAAGAGTAACCATTGAGCAATAAAATTTTCCTCTGGGATGGAATTGTGAAAAAAGTGACATTTGAAGTGCAGACAGTCACTTTTTGTCAAAAATATTTTCAGAATTTTTTTTCAGACAGTCTCTTTTTTCAAAAGTGCAGCCAGTGACTTTTTTCAAAAGTGATCTAACTAAGCTTGTTTACATTCCGTTGTCCATGTACATCGGTGCTCTTCAGGCTGTTAGAACGCTATACAGCGATTCTCAAGCGGCTGGGCTGCTTAGGAAAGTGTCTTTTCTAACAAACTCATATAATCATGTGCGTGACATCCTCCAAAATTATATTACTGGCATAATATAATACTAGGACATGTATCTGACCTCAAATGATATGAAATATAATTGTTTACATTAAAATGCACAAGTTCCCAATGAAGTATGGTAATGTGAAAAAAAGTGACATTTGAAGTGCAGACAGTCACTTTTTTTCAAAACTGCTCTAACTAAGTTTGTTTACATTCGTGCAGTGTGCCCATGTACACTGTTGCGCTTCGTCCTGTTAGAACGCTATACAGCGTTTTTCAAGCGGCTGGGAGCTTAGGAAAGTGGTTTTTTTTAACAAACTCATATAATCATGTGCGTGACATCTTCCAAAATGATATCACAGACATAACATTATCTAAGGACATGTATCTGACCTCAAATGACACGAAATATAATTGTTTACATTAAAATGTACAAGTTCCCAATGAAGTATGGTAATGTGAAAAAAGTGACATTTGAAGTGCAGTCACTTTTTTTCAAAAGTGCTCTAATTCAATTCAATTCAATTCAATTCAATTCAATTCAATTTTATTTGTATAGCGCTTTTTACAATAGTCATTGTCTCAAAGCAGCTTTACACAAATAAAAAACAGGTATAAACAGTCAGAAACATCTAAAGAGAGACAAACAGGAACAGATAAACAGAGACAAACAGGTAGAAAACAAATGGAATTTATCCCAACTGAGCAAGCCACTGAGTGGCGACGGTGGGAAGTGGAAAAACTCCCCGAAGATGTTTTTTGAGGAAGGAAACCTTGAGAGGAACCCGACTCAGAAGGGAAACCCATCCTCATCTGGGTAACACAGAATGTGAAGGTAACACAGATAATGTGAAGAATGAGAAGTATGGCCTTAGGAGCAGCCGTAGTCCCAGCAGAAGATTTGGGCTCATCCAGAGGCAGAGGGGATCTGGATCTCCAATATCTCCATAAATTCGTGTGGGGCTCGGCAAAAAGAGAGAGAGAGGGAGAAAACGATTAGGACTGTGAATTGGTGAGATAGAATCTAGTCAGGGTAAGCTTGAGTAAACAAATACGTTTTAAGCCTAGATTTAAACACTGAGACTGTGTCTGAGTCCCGAACACCAATAGGAAGACTGTTCCATAACTGTGGGGCTCTATAAGCGAAGGCTCTTCCCCATGCTGTAGACTTCACTATTCTAGGTAATATCAAATAGCCAGCATCTTTTGATCTGAGTAGGCGTGGCGGATCATATAAAACCAGATGGTCGCTTAGATATTGTGGTGCAAGACCGTGTAGTGCTTTATAGGTTATTAGAAGTATTTTAAACTTAATGCGAAATTTTACAGGGAGCCAATGCAGTGTGGATAAGATCGGGGTGATGTGGTCGTATCTTCTAGTTCTAGTAAGGACTCTAGCAGCTGCATTCTGGACTAACTGGAGTTTATTTATATTCCTACTGGAACATCCAGACAGTAAGGCATTACAGTAATCTAATCTAGAGATGACGAATGCATGAACCAGTATTTCTGCATCATGTAGTGACAATATGTTTTGTATCTTAGAAATATTTCTGAGATGAAAGAACGCTATCCTAGTAATATTATCTACATGAGCATCAAATGATATACTGGCGTCAATAATCACTCCGAGGTCTTTAACTGCTGTACATGATGAAATAGAAAGTCCATCCAGAGTTACTGTGTAGTCAGGAAGATTACTTCTAGCTACACGTGGGCCTAATAAAAGTATTTCTGTTTTATCAGAATTAAGTAAAAGGAAGTTAGTTAACATCCAAGGTCTAATGTCATTTACACAATCCTCAACTTTACTAAGCTTCTGTCTGTCCTCTGGCTTCGCTGACACATACAGCTGTGTATCATCAGCATAACAGTGGAAGCTAATTCCATGTTTACGAATAATTTGTCCCGGGTAGCATATAAATATTAAAGTAAAAAGCAGTGGGCCTAAAACAGAACCCTGGGGAACTCCAAAAGTAACCTCAGTAGCGCATGGAGAAATCACCATTTATATCTACGAACTGATAACGATTGGTCAGATAAGACCTGAGCCAGGAGAGGACTGTTCCCTTAATGCCAACAACATTTTCTAATCTATCAAGGAGAATAGTGTGATCTATGGTATCAAAAGCTGCACTAAGGTCGAGTAACACAAGCAGCGAGACACAACCCTGATCAGAGGTCAGAAGAAGGTCATTTACTACTTTAACTAGTGCTGTCACTGTGCTGTGATGAGGTCTAAATCCTGACTGATACATTTCATGAATGTTGTTCCTTTCTAAGTATGAGCATAACTGCTTTGCTACTACCTTTTCTGGAATCTTAGAGATGAAGGGGAGATTCGATATTGGTCTATAACTGGACAATTGAGACGGGTCAAGGTCAGGTTTTTTTATCAATGGTTTAATAACTGCTAATTTTAGAGATTTAGGTACATAGCCAATGGTTAGGGTAGAATTTACTATATTTAAAATTGACTTAATTACTCCTGGACAAATCTGTTTAAACAAACATGTAGGTACAGGATCTAGTATACAGGTTGATGAATTGGCTGATGAGATTAGTGTAGCTAGTTCGGTCTCTCTAAGCGGAGCAAAACACTCTAAACATTGATCTGATATTGCCACATTGTCATCTAATGGGTTTGTTACATTATTGACCGGTTGTAATTTAATGGCCTGTATTTCATCTCTAATATTTTAAATTTTATAAATGAAACATTTCATGAAATCTTCACTGCTATGAAATGATTGAGTGTTTTACTCTGAAGTGGTTTTATTCCTAGTTAGTTTTGCTACCGTGTTGAAGAGGACAATCTGGAATTGTTTTGATTGTCTCCTATTAAGGTGGAGAAGTAGATTTTTTTAGCATCTGCAAGAGATTTCCTATAATGCAGTAGGCTCTCCTTCCATGCTGTCTGAAATATCTACAGCTTGGTTTGGCGACATTTACGTTCTAATTGTCTAGATTTCTGTTTTAATGATCGCGTTAGATCATTATACCAGGGTGCTAATTTTTTTTGTCTAATTATTTTTCTTTTGAGTGGAGCCACTCTATCTAGTGTGTAGCGGAGTGTTGACTCCAAACTTTCAGTTGCCTGATCGAGTTCTACTGGATCAGGTGCTGATCCAAATGTAATTGATGTCTCTGGTAGGTTATTTATGAAGCTCAGTGCAGTAGCTGATGTGAATGTGCGTTTTATGCGGTAGCGAGGGGGAGTTGGATATATATAATCAATACGGATTATGAATGAGATATATAGTGGTCTGAGATAACTTCAGACTGCGGAATAATTTCAATATTTTCTATACTTAGTCCGTATGTTAGTATGAGGTCAAGAGTGTGACCACCACTATGAGTAGGCCCGATTACGTTCTGATTAATCCCTACTGAATCTAAGATGGACACGACCACTGTTCTCAGAGGGTCCTCCAGGTTATCAAAATGAATATTAAAATCTCCGACGATTAATGCTTTATTTACAGACACGACCAGGTTTGATACAAAGTCTGCAAATTCAGTAAGAAATTCAGTATATGGCCCTGGGGGTCTGTAAATAATAATTAGAGGAATTTACTTATTTTTTTTGGCTACGTAATTTACACTGGTATAAAGAATTTCAAAGGAATTAAACTTATGACTATATTTTTCTGTGACGACTAGATTTTCACTATGGATAAGACCAATACCTCCTCCTCTACCAGTTGAACGAGGCTGATGTACATAACTGTATCTCGGAGGACTGGCTTCATTTAATGCTATGTACTCATTTGGTTTAACCCAAGTTTCCGTTAAACACATTAAATTACATTCTTGGTCAGTAATGATGTCGTTGATAATAAGAGCCTTAGACATAAGAGATCTAACGTTTAATAGACCTAGCTTCAGATCAAAAATGCTGGCTGTGCATTCAGTATGATTTAATTTTATGTTAATTAGGTTACGAAGGTTACGAGATTTCCTATATATTTGTATAGCTCGGGGAACAGACACAGTCTCTATAGTATTTATTACTGTTGATGGACTACTAATTGAACATTGATTAAACTGACTTTTATTGTCAGAAAATGTACTACGTTAGACAGTCACTTGGGTGAAGCGCCTTGGAGATGTTCTCGGACAGCGTTCCGGTTCCCAAACGCTGCTGGGGTGCAGGCCATCAGGACGAAACAAGCTAGGGCGCCCCCAAAAACAGATTCCAGTTATTAACCAACACTAGATTCTGCTCATTACACCAAGAGGCTAACCATTCATTTAAAGCGAGAAGTATACTGAACTTTTCTGCTCCATGTCTGAATGTGGGAAGAGGTCAAGAGACAATGATCCTTGCTGTGGGTGATCTGCCTCGCACCGTCTCGATCAGGCTGGAGAAGTCCCTCTTCAGAACCTCCGTCTGCCGTAGCCTGGTGTCGTTCGTCCCAGAGTGCAGCACAACCGCTCCAATGCGCTCGTCCTTCTTCAGGATCCTGGATACCTGCACAGCGACATCAAGAACATGAGCACCAGAAAAACAGTGTGTGTGCACCTTACCTTTGGATGAAGCTACATGGACGTTCGGCACGATGGAGTCTCCGACGATCGCGGCGTTGGGTCTGGTCTGGCGGAGAGGGGCGAAGCGGTTCCGGGTTGGAATCTGGAACACCGGTGGTGGAGAGACCTTCGCCCGGGGTGCAGCTTTCCGCTGCTGGTTCACCCAAGGCCCGAGGTGTGTTGGCGCCGGTGTGACGGAGACCGCGGCTGGGAAAGTCCTGGCTGCACGATCCCTGCACAGAGGAACACACGGCATAGAAGGGCTGGGAGTGGAAATACCACACTGTGTGTTTACCTTGGGTGTGTGGACAGAAGCACAAGATGATTCCAGCGCAGTTCGTCGCTCCTGCAGCTGGGCCTGCTGGTCAAGTAGGCCGTGGATCCTCCTCTCCACATCCTCCAGTTCCAGCAACACCATGTGAAGCTCGAGCGAGTCATCTGCACTCAGAACAGGAGAGATGGTGGACATATTTGTTTTTGGGTTGTTTTCAAACAGAACAGTGATAAATTCAAAATGTGAAATACAAAAGTAAGATAGGCTAGTGGTAGGTGATGCTAGCGGTTACTGCTAATCGCGATGCTAGCGGGCTAAAGCTAATCGCAAGCTAGTCATTGATGTTTGTACAAATAAACCAGAATTGCGACACCGTAATATTACGATTAGTTTTATCTAAACGGATGTGTTTATATTTGTAAAATGCAAGTAAATATATATTTTTTAAGTATACAAGTTCCCAATGAAGTATGGTAATGTGAAAAAAGTGACATTTGAAGTGCAGACGGTCACTTTTTTTCAAAAGTGCTCTAACTAAGTTTGTTTACATTCGTCCAGCGTGTCCATGTACACTGTTGCGCTTCATCCTGTTAAAACGCTATACAGCGATTTTCAAGCGGCTGGGAGCTTAGGAAAGTGGTTTTTCTAACAAACTCATATAATCATGTGCATGACATCTTCCAAAATGATATCACAGGTATAATATAATACTAGGACATGTATCTGACCTCAAGTGATATATAATTGTTTACATTAAAATGTACAAGTTCCCAATGAAGTATGGTAATGTGAAAAAAGTGACATTTGAAGTGCAGACAGTCACTTTTTCTCAAAAGTGCTCTAACTAAGTTTGCTTACATTCGTCCAGTGTGTCCATGTACACTGTTGCTCTTCAAGCTGTTACAACGCTATACAGAAATTCTCAAGCGGCTGGGAGTTTAGGAAAGTGTTTTTCCTGACAAACTCATATAATCATGTGCGTGACATCCTCCAAAATGATATCACTGGCATAATATAATACTAGGACATGTATCTGACCTCAAATGATACGAAATATGATTGTTTACATTAAAATGTACAAGTTCCCAATGAAGTATGGTAATGTGAAAAAAGTGACATTTGAAGTGCAGACAGTCACTTTTTTTCAGACAGTCACTGAGTTTCTTTATGATTATACTGTTATAATAGACATTCAGATACAAAAAGAAAAAAAAAAAACAAATACCCCTCCCTCCCCACCCCCACAACTTTGTGTAAAGGACATTTATGGTAAGCATGTCAGCCAACTGTGACCACCCCCCCCCTCCCACCCATAAAAAACAAACACCTAAATTTTTTTTTTTTTTTTTAAATCTCTTTTTTTTTTTTTTTTTTTTTAAAAAAAAAAAAAAAAAAACTACAATTTAAAAAAAAAAAAAAAATTAAAAAAAAAAAACCCAACAAACATAAAAACAACAACATAACATTACAAAAAACATTAAAATAAATCAACCTCTCTGAGTTGTAAACTGAATATTATAATGCTCATGAAGGAGGCTTTATTGAAGGACTGTTGTATTTATCAATGCTGTCAGAAGCAAAGCAGCTGCTGAAATTTGGCTGGGAGAAGAACATAATAACAGCTGTCCATATAACAACAAAAACATCTGAAATCTTCTCACCTTTCTTCTGTATCTTTTGCAAGTACTTTGCTGGCTCTTGACTTTTCTCCTCCAGCGTGCGTCATACTTCTGCGCCATTTCCAAATTCAGGAAGCATCATTTTCCCTGAAATAATGTCAACAGACACAAAATAACCTCTCTGAGTACAAATAAGCATTTGAAAACTCAATCAAAAATCAATAATATAATCAAAATCAATATGCCTCTCTCTCATTCAGTTACATTATGTTTCCAACTACTTCATGGACCATACTACAGTATATGATTTAATCCTATTTTCCCATACAGACAGGCTACAAAGGAAAAACCAGCTTAAAGTGTCTCAGTAAGGTGTTGGGCAACCACATGCTGCTAGAACAGCTTCAGTGCTCCTTGACATTGATTCTCCAAGTCTCTGAACTCAACTGGAGGGATGAACACCATTCTTCCAAGTGTTTTGAGTGTGATGATGTAGACGGAGAGCACTGTCTAACACATCAGTCCAAAATCTCCATAGGTGTTCAACTGGGTCGGGATCTGGTGACTGTGAACTCATCAAACCATTCAGTGAGGGCAATAGGGGCAATGTCATCCTGGAAGAGACCACTCCCATCAGGAGAGAAATGTTTCATCGTAGGATAAAGGTGATCACTCAGAGCAACTCTGTATTGATTTGCAGTAGCTTCTTCCTCTAAGGGGACAAGAGGACCCAAAACATTCCAACTCCCCAAAGCCAGCGGACCCCTGTTATTGGGGTGCAGCATTCATGCCTCTCCTTTTCTCTTGGTGTATGCCACAGATGACCTCAACCACTTGAGAATATGGAGAGGGATGGCTCATCTGACCGTATTACTTTTTTCCACATCTTAGTAGACCAGTGTCATTCTATCACTCTCTATACATATCTTTTGGTTTTCATCTCTTCACTTCAGAGGATTGGAGAATCTATGCCATGGCCCATTGAAACCATTCTGGTGGCCTGTGGTGCCCAAAGCCTCACTAAGACACAAAATGTTGGTTTTTCCTTAAATTAGCTAGGTTGTGTAATAAAGACTTACCCTACTACCATCGAACACACATGTAACTTCTATGGAAGAGCAATATTTACGCTAGACTGGTGTCAGAAATGGAGCTGCAACGATGGCGACACTAGAGATGACAGGAAAGACACACTCTTTCACAATTAATACATACCAGTTGGATTTACAACTTTTTGCATATACTAGTGTTACAGTAATTGGACAATTATACATTTGTCCAACTTTTCCTATTTAAAAAACTGATGATGAAGATGAAGTATATATTATATATATATATTTTTTTAAATCAGTTGTAACATTTATGATAATAAATGGTTGGCATACTTCAACACTGGAAGTGTGCACTGATTTCATGTAAAAAGCACAGAAAAACAGCATTAGAAATGTTACAGTCATATCATTATTAATAATTTACCTGCCAAAAACCCACAAGAGGAAGTTTATTAAACCAAAGTGGTATTTTGAGAATGAAGAATTCCTGGCTGAACACCTCTGACAGTGTGAATAAACAATTTTGATAAACCTAATATAACATATAGAGTATAGAACAAAAGCAGCATTATTAGTTAACTATATTAACCTTTTATTTTTATAACAGTTTTATTGGGGTAAATAGCCGATTCATATATCATATTTTCGCTAATTCAAACTTCACAATAATATATTTTTCATACTTCTGAGTACAATCAGCATAACTACATTTGATTGCTTTTAATGAATTATTAACTCTTTGGTAAAAGTAATCCACTACATGTTTATCCACTCACTGCTCTCAGAGGTTGCACAAATTACCGCAAAAAGAACTGTGAAGTGTGACTCAGCATTAGGACATTTCATTGGACAAGAGCGCTGTCCATTACACATGCTGCATTGTGATTGGTTCATTTTAAAGGTGGGCTGATTAATGTACGAGGAACACAGAGAGCGTGAAAGCGGCCAGAAGGAATGCATGAGAGAAACACCAGCTTGTAAATAGAAGGTAAGGTAATTCTTTGCTAAGTTTCATTTTGTAATAAGACAGCTCCTGATGTGAGACAGACATTGCCATCTTATGTAACTATCGGCCATCTTGTGTAACTAACCAACTGAACTTCAGCTAGCAGCAAGCTAGTGTTAATATGTTCACTGAGAACTTATTAACATAAGCATACAAAAAGCATTAAAAACAATCAGCTATTTACAATTTCGGACACAATGCTGTGATTTAAAGACGAAATGTCCGTTTTAAGCTCATGTTTGCTAAAATTCATGGCGTGCTAAACTAATCTGTTCAGTAGCATGTTAGCTAGAAAGCTAAAATTTTTGTGGGGAAATGGGTGTAAAAAAAGGTCCACAGGAAGAAGTAAAGCTTGAGCCTTGAACTTTCAAATGTTAGATTTGACTCAACAGAAGTATCTACTCTCTACATCAATTTAAACTATTTTAGAGTAGAGTTCATCTTAGGGCTAAGCGCTAGTTGGCTGCCTTCTCTTTAAACTGTATAGCTGAAGCTTTGTTTAATGGTTTAATTTAATTAAACTACATAACAGATTTATAACTATGTGTAAAGATAAAGAGAAAAAACATGACTTGCCTTGAGTTAGTGCCCAGCTCTGTCGCTCCACTCAGATGAGGCTGTGAGAGAATGAACTCCAGTGGGAAGGGAAGATGTTGTTTTGGCCACTCTCAGCTCTTCACTACACGGGTTTATTTTACGCGATTTCGACCACAAATTAGCAAGGAAGGGATTGTGACTTCAGAATCTTTTATTCAGGTATATAAAATAAACATTTTTACAAGTCATGGAAATGCCTTGAGCATAATCTACTTAACAATCCATTCATATATACCACAAACATACCAGTTTAAGATAAAGCCTATACAATCAAATCCAACGTGGTTTCGGGACAATATGTGCGTATGCACGCGCTTAGTTTCGTATGGTTTGGTTTCGTATGTGCAGTTTTGTATGCAAGAGATTTTGTATTCCCATAGAAAATGAAATAAAAATCGATCTTAGTGAACAATGAACAGTCACATCTAGATATATTTCTTTGAAATTACACAGCAGTAACTTCATTAATAATTTTTTTTCCCTGCATAATTTCAAAGTAATATAGTAATAATTGACATCATCCAAAATGATATTGCTGGCATAATATAATACTAGGACATGTATCTGACCTCAAATGATACGAAATATAATTGTTTGGCTTGACGCTGCTTCCGGCTTGACGCTGCTTCGGGCTTGACGCTATTATATTACTTTTCTTATTTCTATACTTTAAAAATATATATATATTTACTTGAATTTCACAAATATAAACACAGTAGTTTAGATAAAACTAATCGTAATATTGTGGTGTCGCTAAATTCTGGTTTGTTTGTACAAACATCAACGACTAGCTTGCGATTAGCTTTAGCCCTCTAGCATCGCGGTTAGCAGTAACCGCTAGCATCACCTACCACTAGCCTACCTTTACGTTTGTATTGCATATTTTGAATTTATCACTGTTCTGTTTAAAAAAACAAATATGTCCACCGTCTCTCCTGTTCTGAGTGCAGAGGGACTCCCGAGCTTCACATGGTGTTGCTGGAACTGGAGGATGTGGAGAGGAGGATCCGCGGCCTACTTGACCAGCAGGCCCAGCTGCAGGAGCGACGAACTGCGCTGGAATCATCTTGTGCCTCTGTCCACACACCCAAGGTAAACACACAGTGTGGTATTTCCACTCCCAGCCCCTCTACGCCGGTGTTTTCTCTGTGCAAGGGATCGTGCAGCCAGGACCTTCCCAGCCACGGTCTCCGTCACACGGCGCCAACACACCTCGGGCCTTGGGTGAACCAGCGGCGGGAAGGCTGCACCCCGTGCGAAGGTCTCTCCACCACCGGTTGTTCCAGATTCCAACCCGGAACCGCTCGCCCTCTGCCAGACCAGACCCGCCGCGTGATCGTCGGAGACTCCATCGTGCGAACGTCCGTGTAGCTTCATCCAAAGGTAAGGTGCACACACACTGTTTTTCTGGTGCTCGTGTTCTTGATGTCGCTGTGCAGGTATCCAGGATCCTGAAGGACGAGCGCATTGAGCGGTTGTGCTGCACGCCGGCGAACGACACCAGGCTACGACAGACGGAGGTTCTGAAGAGGGACTTCACCAGCCTGATCGAGACGATGCGAGGCAGATCACCCACAGCGAGGATCATCGTCTCTGGACCTCTTCCCACATTCAGACGTGGAGCAGAAAAGTTCAGTAGACTTCTCGCTTTAAATGAATGGTTAGTCTCTTGGTGTAATGAGCAGAATCTAGTGTTTGTTAATAACTGGAATCTGTTTTGGGAGCGCGCCCTAGGCTGTTTCGTCCTGATGGCCTGCACCCCAGCAGCGTTGGGAGCCGGAACTGCTGTCCGAGAACATCTCCAAGGCGCTTCACTCCAAGTGACTCTCTACCGTAAGTACATCTTCTGACAATAACAGTCAGTTTAATCAATGTTCATTTAATAGTCAATCACCAGTAATAAATACTATTGAGACTGTGTCTGTTCCCCGAGCTATACACATAAATAGGAAATCTGGCAACCTTCGTAACCTAATTAACATAAAATTAAATCATATTGAATGCACAGCCAGCATTTTTGATCTGAAGCTAGGACTATTAAACGTTAGATCTCTTATGTCTAAGGCTCTTATTGTCAACGACATCATTACTGACCAGGAATGTAATTTAATGTGTTTAACGGAAACTTGGGTTAAACCAAATGAGTACATAGCATTAAATGAAGCCAGTCCTCCTGGATACAGTTATGTACATCAGCCTCGTTCAACTGGTAGAGGTGGAGGTATTGGTCTTATCCATAGTGAAAATCTAGTCGTCAACGAAAATATAGTCATAAGTTTAATTCCTTTGAAATTCTTTATACCAGTGTAAATCCCATAGCCAAAAAAATAAGTCAATTCCTCTAATTATTATTTACAGACCCCCAGGGCCTTATACTGAATTTCTTAGTGAATTTGCAGACTTTGTATCAAACCTGGTTGTGTCTGTAAATAAAGCATTAATCGTCTGAGATTTTAATGTTCATTTTGATAACCTGGAGGACCCTCTGAGAACAGCGGTCGGGGTCCATCTTAGATTCAGTAGGGATTAATCAGAACGTGATCGGGCCTACTCATAGTGGTGGTCACACTCTTGACCTCATACTAACATACGGGCACTACGTAATTATTGAAATTATTCCACAGTCTGAAGTTATCTCAGACCACCATCTTATCTCATTCATAATCCGTATGGATTATAATATCTCCACCTCGCCTCGCTACGCCGCAAAACGCATATTCACATCAGCTACTGCACTGAGCTTCATAAATAACCTACCAGAGACATCAGTTAGTTTTGGATCAGCGCCTGATCCAGTAGATCTCGACCAGGCAAATGAAAGTTTGGAGTCAACACCACGTGACACTAGATAGAGTGGCTCCACTCAAAAGGAAAATAATTAGACAAAAAAATTAGCACCCTGGTATAATGATCTAACGCGATCCTTAAAACAGAAATCTCGACAATTAGAACGTAAATGGCGCCAAACCAAGCTGGTTATATTTCAGACAGCATGGAAGGAGAGCCTACTGCAATATAGGAAATCTCTTGTCGAGCGCAAAAAGATCTACTTCTCCACCTTAATAGGAGACAACCAAAACAATTCTAGATTCCTCTTCAACACGGTAGCACAACTAACTAGGAATAAAACCACTTCAGAGGAAAAAACTCAATCATTTCATAGCAGTGAGGATTTTATGAAATTTTTCATTTATAAAATTGAAAATATTAGAGATGAAATACAGGCCATTAAATTACCACCGGTCAGTAATATAACAAACCCATTAGATGACAATGTGGCAATACCGGATCAATGTTTAGAGTGTTTTGCTCCCTTATAGAGACCGCCACCGCTACACTAATCTCATCAGCTAACTCATCAACCTGCATACTAGATCCTATACCCACATGTTTGTTTAAACAGATTTGTCCAGGAGTAATTAAGTCACTTTTAAATATAGTAAATTCCTCCCTAACCACTGGCTATGTCCCTAAATCTCTAAAATTAGCAGTTATTAAACCATTGATAAAAAAACCTGACCTTGACCCGTCTCAATTATCCAATTATAGACCAATATCGAATCTCCCCTTCATCTCAAAGATTCTAGAAAAGGTAGTAGCAAAACAGTTATGCTCATACTTAGAAAGGAACAACATTCATGAAATATATCAGTCAGGATTTAGACCTCATCACAGCACAGAGACAGCACTAGTTAAAGTAGTAAATGACCTTCTTCTGACCTCTGATGAGGGTTGTGTCTCGCTGCTTGTGTTACTAGACCTTAGTGCAGCTTTCGATACCATAGATCACACTATTCTCCTTGATAGATTAGAAAATGTTGTTGGTATTAAGGGAACAGTCCTCTCCTGGCTCAGGTCTTATCTGACCGATCGTTATCAATTCGTAGATATAAATGGTGATTTCTCCATGCGTACTGAGGTTACTTTTGGAGTTCCCCAGGGTTCTGTTTTAGGCCCACTGCTTTTTACCTTATATATGTTACCCCTAGGACAAATTATTCGTAAACATGGAATTAGCTTCCACTGTTATGCTGATGATACACAGCTGTATGTTTCAGCGAAGCCAGAGGACAGACAGAAGCTTAGTAAAGTGGAGGACTGTGTAAATGACATTAGATGTTGGATGTTAACTAACTTCCTTTTACTTAATTCTGATAAAACAGAAATACTTTTATTAGGCCCACGTGTAGCTAGAAGTAATCTTCCTGACTACACAGTAACTCTGGATGGTCTTTCTGTTTCATCATGTACAGCAGTAGAAGACCTGGAGTGATTTTTGACTCCAGTCTATCATTTGATGCTCATGTAGATAATATTACTAGGATAGCGTTCTTTCATCTCAGAAATATTTCTAAGATAAGAAACATATTGTCACTACATGATGCAGAAATACTGGTTCATGCATTCGTCACCTCTAGATTAGATTACTGTAATGCCTTACTGTCTGGATGTTCCAGTAAGAATATAAATAAACTCCAGTTAGTCCAGAATGCAGCTGCTAGAGTCCTTACTAGAACTAGAAGATACGACCATATCACCCCGATCTTATCCACACTGCATTGGCTCCCTAAAATTATTTCGCATTAAGTTTAAAATACTTTTATTAACCTATAAAGCACTACACCGGTCTCGCACCACAATATCTAAGCGACCTTCTGGTTTTATATGATCCGCCACACCTACTCAGATCAAAAGATGCAGGCTATTTGATATTACCTAGAATAGTGAAGTCTACTGCAGGGGGAAGAGCCTTCGCTTATAGAGCCCCACAGTTATGGAACAGTCTTCCTATTAGTGTTCGGGACTCAGACACAGTCTCAGTGTTTAAATCTAGGCTTAAAACATATTTGTTTACTCAAGCTTACCCTGACTAGATTATATCGCACTACCTCACAATCCTAATCGTTTTTCTCCTTTCTTTGGCCGAGCCCCACAAAATTATTTATGGAGATATTGGAGATCCAGATCCCTTCTGCCTCTGGATGAGCCCAAATCTTCTGCTGGGACTACGGCTGCTCCTAAGGCCATACATACTTCTCATTTTCACATTATCTGTGTTACATTCACAATCTGTGTTACCCAGATGAGGATGGGTTTCCCTTCTGAGTCGGGTTCCTCTCAAGGTTTCTTCCTCAAAAAACATTTTAGGGAGTTTTTCCTTGCCACCGTCGCCACTCAGTGGCTTGCTCAGTTGGGATAAATTCCATTTGTTTTCTACCTGTTTGTCTCTGTTTATCTGTTCCTGTTTGTCTCTATTTCTGTAAAGCTGCTTTGAGACAATGACTATTGTAAAAAGCGCTATACAAATAAAATTGAATTGAATTGAATTGAATTGTTTACATTAAAATGTACAAGTTCCCAATGAAGTACGGTAATGTGAAAAAAGTGACATTTGAAGTGCAGACAGTCACTTTTTTTCAAAACTGCTCTAACTAAGCTTCTTTACATTCGTCCAGTGTGTCCATGTACACTGTTGCTCTTCATCTTGTTAAAATGCTATACAGTGATTCTCAAGCGGCTGGGAGCTTAGGAAAGTGTTTTTTCTAACAAACTCATATAATCATGTGCGTGACATCCTCCAAAATGATATATATGACATAATATAATACTAGGACATGTATCAGACCTAAAATAATCCGATCTATAATTGTTTAGTTTAAATGTATAAGTTCCTAATAAAGTATGATAAGGTGAAAAAAGTGACATTTGAAGTGTAGAAAGTCACTTTATTCACCTTATCATACTTTATTAGGAACTTATACATTTTAACATAAACAGTAATATTTCGCATCATTTAGGGTGAGAAACATGTCAGAGTATTATATGATGACATATATGTGTGAAAAATATCATATTGAAGTGTGTCACACATTCAATTATATGAATTTGTTAGAAAAAAAAACACTTTCCTAAGCTCTCAGCCGCTTGAGAATCGCTGTATATCGTTTTCAGTGCCTGAAGAGCACCAGAGTGCATGTAAACAAGTTTTGTTAGTACACATTTGAAAAAAAGTTACTTTTTACAGTTCAAAAGTCAGTGTTTAAACACTGAGACGGTGTCTGAGTCCTGAACACTAATTGGAAGACTGTTCCATCAAAGTGGGGGCTTATAAGCGAAGGCTCTTCCCCCTGCTGTAACCTTCACTTTTTGAGGTACCGTCAAATAGCCAGCATCTTTTGATCTAAGTAGGCGTGGCAGATCATATAAAACCAGAAGGTCGCTTAGATATTGTGGCGCGAGACTGTTTAGTGCTTTATAGGTTAATAAAAGTACTTTATAGTTAATGCGAGATTTTACTGGGAGCCAATGCAGTGTGAATAACATTGGGGTGATATGATCATATTTTCTAGTTCTAGTTAGGACTCTAGCAGCAGCATTCTGGACTAACTGGAGCCTATTTATATTCCTACTGGAACATCCAGACAGTAAGGCATCAGAGTAATCTAATCTAGAGGTGACGAATGCATGAACCAGTATTTCCACATCATGTAGTGACAATATGTTTCTTATCTTAGAATTATTTCTGAGATTAAAGAAAGCTATCCGAGTAATATTATCTACCTGAGCATCAAGTGAAAGACTGGAGTCAATATCACTCCAAGGTCTTTAACTGCTGTACATGATGAAACAGAAAGACTATCCAGAGTAACCATGTGATCAGATTGATAAAATCTAGCTAGATATGGGCCTAATAGAAGTATTTATGTTTTATCAGAATTAAGTAAAAGGACGTTGGTTAACACCTTGAATTTCCCCTTGGGGATCAATAAAGTATGTATGTGTATGTATGTATGTATGTATCTATCTATCTATCTATCTATCTATCTATCTATCTATCTATCTATCTAACTAACGTCCTTTACACAATCCTCCACTTTACTAAGCTTCTGTCTGTCCTCTGGCTTCGCTGAAACATACAACTGTGTATCATCAGCATAACAGTGGAAGCTAATTCCATGTTTACGAATATTTTGTCCTAGAGGTAGCATATATAAAGTAAAAAGCAGTGGACGTAAACCAGAACCTTGTGGAACTCCAAAAGTAACCTCAGTACGCATGGAGAAATCACCATTTACAGATACGACCTGATAATGATCGGTCAGATAAGACCTGAGCCAGGAGAGGACTGTTCCCTTAATACCAACAACATTTTCTAATCTATCAAGGAGAATAGTGTGATCTATAGTATCAAAAGCTGCACTAAGGTCGAGTAACACAAGCAGCGAGACACAACCCTGATCAGAGGTCAGTAGAAGGTAATTTACTACTTTAACTAACGCTGTCTCTGTGCTATGATGAGGTCTAAATCCTGACTGATACATTTCATGAATGTTGTTCCTATTCAAGTATGAGCATAACTTCTTTGCTACAACCTTTTTTAAAATCTTAGAGATGAATGGGAGATTTTATATTGGTCTACAGCTGGACAATTGGAATGGGTCAAGGACAGGTTTTTTAATCAAGGGTTTAATAACTGCTAATTTAAGTGATTTAGGGACATATCCATTGGTTACTGAAGAATTGATTATATTTAAAAGTGGTTTAATTACTCCTGGACAAATCTGTTTAAACAAACATGTAGGTACGGGATCTAGTATGGAGGTTGATGGAGGTCTAGTATAGTTCGGTCTCTCTAAGCGGAGCAAAACACTCTAAACATTTATCTGATATTGCTACATTGTCTTGTAATGGGTTTGTTACAGTACTGTCTGGTTTTAATTTAATGGCATGTATTTCATGTCTAATATTTTCAACCTTATTAATTAAAAATTTCATGAAATCTTCACTGCTATGTCATGATTGAGTGAATTCTCTCTGTAGTGGTTTTATTCCTAGTTAATTTTGCTACCATGTTGAAAAGGAATCTAGAATTGTTTTATCTCCTATTAAGGTGGGGAAATATATTTTTCTAGCTTCACTAAGAAATTTTCTGTATTTCAGTAGACTCTCCTTCCAGCTGTTTGAAATATCATCAGTTTGGTTTGACGCCATTTACGTTCTAATTGTTGAGTTTTCTGTTTTAAGGTTCGCATTTGATCATTATACCAGGGTGCTAATTTTTTCTCTCTAATTATTTTTCTTTTGAAAATATGTTTGAGAAACATGTCAGAGTATTATATTATGTCATAAATATGTGAAACATATATTGGAGTATGTCACGCATATAATTATGAGTTTGTTAGAAAAACCACTTTCCTAAGCTGCCAGCCGCTTGAGAATCGCTGTATAGCGTTTTCAGCAGCTGAAGAGCACCAGTGTGCATGGACACACAGGATGAATGTAAACAAGTTTAGTTAGTGCACATTTGAAAAGTGAAACTGCAGGGATATATAAGAAAATCCATGAGTATGTAAAATATACACGCCCACACACACAGAAAAAAAGTTTTGAAAACTTCATGTAGTTTAATAAAAATACAAAAGAATGACTTTTTAACAATTTTACAGTAGATCTTGGGGGATATATAGTTTTTCTGTTCACTGCTCAGGGGATCTGGGTAGCCTGGGTGTCTTTAGCAGCAATGAGGATCTGAGGAGTTTGTGTGCCATATGATATTCTGTGGTACGTTTGAGCAGACACAGTTAAAGAAGTTTGGATCGTACATCTAGAAATAGGAGACATTAAAACATATAAATTCATATGAAAAATATATGTAGCGTCCGGTCAGTATACAGCAGGGAAAATAGATAAGGAAAGACCACACTTACCCATGACTAGAGAGATGTGGAGGTGGAGCCTTCACACTGGTGGGATATAGGAGAAGGCCTCCAAGTGTAATAAATAATAAAAAAACAGATATTGTCTTTTATTGCTGTGACGCCATTGATGACGTCCACTTGAAGGAGAAGAGCAGATGCAGGTAAAAGATTGACAAAAAAAAACTCAGGGGCCCATCAGAAAGACATAAGTGAAAAATAAGTGCTTTAATCATAAGTGAAAAAAAAGTGCTTTAATCGTATATAAGATGCTTTTTAAATGCAAAATGCATTGTATTTTGGTGCATGTCACTCTTTCATGTGGCGTGCACCCCTGGGCCCAGCTGAGTTCATTTTGCTGTCTTGCTGACTGCTGAATAAGTCTGCTTCTTCTGAATCCAGCCTCCGTGAGTTCTGCTATGTTATTTCTCTTAATTATACAAGTCAAATTGCTTAATTAGGGCACATGGTGGCTTAGTGGTTAGCACGTTTGCCTCATGACTCCAGGGTCCAGTGTTCAATTCCCTCAGGGCCACGTGTGTGCGGAGTTTACATGTTCTCCCCGTGCTGCGGGGGTTTCCTCCGGGTACTCCGGTTTCCTCCCCCAGTCCAAAGACATGCATGGTAGGTTGATTGGCGTGTCTAAATTGTCTGTAGTGTATGAATGGGTGTGTATGTGATTGTGCCCTGGGATGGACTGGCACCCTGTCCAGGGTGTACCCCGCCTTGTGCCCCATGCTCCCTGGGATAGGCTCAAGGTTCCCCACGACCCTGAAGAAGGAATAAGCGGTTGAAGATGGATGGATGGATGGAAGTTCATAGTTTAAGCTATGTTACCTGCTTGTGTCTGTAGATAAAGCATTAATTGTCTTTGATTTTAATATTAATTTTTGATAACCTGGAAGACCCTCTAAGAATAGCAGTTGTGTCCATCTTAAATTCAGTAGGGATTAATCAGAACATAATCGGGCCTACTCATAATGGTGATCACACTCTTGACCTGATACTAACATACGGATTAAATATAGAAAATATTGTAATTTTTCCACAGTCTGAAGTTGTCTCAGACCATTATCTTATCTCATTCATAATACATATTGATCATAATATTTCCACCTCGCCTCGCTTCTGCGTAAAACGTACTTTCACATCAGCTACTGCACCGAACTTCATAAATAACCTCGTAGAAACATCAATTAGATTTGGATCACCATCAGATCCGATAGAACTCGATAAGGCAACTGAAAGCTTGGAGTCAACACTCCGCTACACGCTAGATAAAGTCGCTCCACTCAAAAGAAAAATAAATCGAGAGAAAAAATTAGCACCCTGGTATAACGATCAAATGCGAACCTTAAAACAGACATCTCGACAATTAGAACGTAAATGGTGTCAAACCAAAAATTATGATATTCCAAACAGCATGGAAGGAGAGCCTACTGAAATATAGAAAATCTCTTGGCAATGCTAGAAAAATCAATTTCTCCACCTTAATAGGAAATAACAAAAACAATTCTAGATACCTTTTCAACACGGTAGCAAAATTAACTAGAGAGAAACACTCAATCATTACATAGCAGTGAAGATTTCATGAATTTTTTCATTGGTAAGGTTGAAAATATTAAATGTGAAATACAGGCCATTAAATTAAAACCAGACAGTATTGTAACAAACCCATTAGATGATAATGTAGCAATATCAAATCAATGTTTAGAGAGTTTTGCTCCGCTTAGAGAGACCGAACTAGCTTCATTAATCTCTTCAGCCAATTCATCAACTTGCATACTAGATCCTGTGCCTACATGTTTCTTTAAACAGATTTGTCCAGGAGTAATTGAACCGCTTTGAAATATAATAAATTCTTCCCTAAGCACTGGCTATGTACCTAAATCACTTAAATAAGTAGTTATTAAACCCCTGATTACAAAACCTGACCTTGACCCCTCTCAACTGTCCAGCTATAGACCTATATAAAATCTCTCCTTCAGCTCTAAGATTTTAGAAAAGGTTGTAGCAAAGCAGTTATGCTAGTACTTACATAGGAATAACATTCATGAAATGTATCAGTCAGGATTTAGACCTCATCATAGCACAGAGACAGTGTTAGTTAAAGTAGTAAATGACCTACTACTGGCCTCTGATCAGGGTTGTGTCTCGCTGCTTGTGTTACTCAACCAAGTGCAGCTTTTGATACTATAGATCACACTATTCTCCTTGATAGATTAGAAAGTTAGAAGTTGTTGGCATTAAGGGAACAGTCCTCTCCTGGCTCAGGTCTTATCTGACCGATCGTTATTTAAATGACAAACGTAATCATGGGAAACATGGACACCTGAAAGCAATATTGACACACCTTTGGAAAACAACCAATGACTAAACAGGGGCAGAGACAGAACATAATCCTAACAAAAGTATTTGTCCAAACTAAACAAAGTCAATATCACTAAAGACCGATAAGCGTGAATTGGAATTCGGAATTCGATGGAGTAAGACGCGAAGTTGGAGGCTCCTGCTGATTTCAATTAAAATTGTAATTAATTTGCGCTTTTCAGTCATACAATATGTTTTGCCTTATTCTACTCCGTTTCCTTATTTGCACTTTTAACTTTGTGGCATGTTAAAATGTCTGGAAAGAATACGAAAACCCGTGGTAGCATTAACATACGACTGAGGCCTAGTGAACGCGCCGTGAGTGAGCCCCTTTCTCCCCCAGAATCCTGATTTCGCAACACTCAGGCTTGAGCTGCTGGCTTTACTGATGAAGGACATCGCCAGTATTTTTAAAAAGGAGCTCCAGGAGCTCCAGAAAACTCTCAGGGAAGCGCTGTCTACTGTCCAGCTTGACCTGCAGGCCATGAAAATACCGCTGGCTAGTGATAAAGTCGCTACCGATGCTACCATTCCAACACTGAAAGGTACTGTTGGGGAAATGGAGTACTCTCTCTCCGGTTGCACCGATGATACAGTTCATATGAAGACTACTATCGAGTCTCTCACTGCGACCGTGAATCAATTAAAGAATAAATGTGATGATTTGGAGTTGGGGTCATGGCACAATAACAACAGGATAGTCGGAGTTCCAGAGGGCGCTGACACCTGTACAACTGCTGCTGTAGCGACCTTGTTAAAAGAGGCGTTTGGTCTGGAGAAGGACCTGGTTTTGGACTGGTCCCACCAACTCTTCAGCCGAAGCCCAAGTCTGGTGAATGACCACGAGCTATTGTGTGCAGATTCCACGATCACATTGACTGTGTTCTTTCTCTCTCCGTGCGAGAGAGCTCCAACGGATTAAACGAGGGATTTGGATCTCCATTTTCCCTGACTACAAAGCCAAGATAGCCCGGGCCCGTGCTGCATTTAACAAGGTTCGGCGTCAACTTTGTGATATTGAGGGTGCTCATTATGGAATACTTCACTCAGCTCAGCTTATATATAACGGTGTCCAGAAGGACTTTATTTCAGTGGAGGAAGCAGGAGACTACGTTAAACTCTTGATATCGAGGTGAACTGTATCACCTACACAGCGGAGTCTTTTCGCTCTTTTATTTTTATTTTTTTGCACTCTGCCTTTAAGCTCTACAGAATTCAGAATTTGATTGAAGATATCGTCATTGCATTAATTCACCTAGATTTTGTGGACTTACTCCTCTTAAAATTTACTTCTGTATTAATGCGCTTCTCTATTTTGATGCTCTAACCGGGATAGTGTTTCTGTTTATTTGATTTTATTAATGTTATTTCCTTGGCTTTATGTGCTACACTGCTACGTTATTTGTTATTCAATTGTGAATCTGTTTTTAGAGGATTTAAACCTAACATGGTGAACAAATTATATTATAGAATTCAGGCAATTTTACTGGGGTTATCTCATACAGTGTAGCAAGTAATAATCTGGAAAGACCTTTGTAATATCACAGTCTAAAACTGGATTTAAAGAGAAGCAAATTAGTAAATGAATCACATGTAAATGAATCATATGAAAATTAATAAATAAATTAAAGACAAGACCGATAAGCGTGAGCTCGCTACATAGTGGTTTTCAAAGTGGGGGACGCCAGAGGGCGCCCGGGTTCCTCGACAATTTGGTGTGAAAAATAAATAAATACATAAGTTTTTCTTTCTCACTCTCACACACACACACACACACACAATCAGTTCCTAATATAATGTAATGTAAAAATGTAAAGTGAAATTATTAATAAAAATATTATTCAGAAATCTTATATTCAGAATATTATATTATATATTATCCAGAAATTAGTATTTTTAATGTGTTTTAAAGACATATTGCAAAAGGGGGGCCTCGGTCAATGCCATTTGGGGGGCCTTGTCCTGGAAAAGTTTGGGAACCCCTGTGCTATGTGCTCATGCATCAGTCTCTTGCACGTGCATGCGCTTCGGTTTTCCGAGCACACTGCAATACCGCAGTGCTGACTCAAAGGGAAATCGTGACAGTATACTTGAAGTTGTTCAACTTTAGCACACAAAAGTACACTAAATGCACTTCAAATTGTGCTTTACTACAATTAAATTACAACTAAAATAAAGAACAACTTTAATTAGTTAACAAGATTAGTTGTTCCAAAATAGCAAACTTCAAGTTAACTAACCATTAACACACTCGACATATACTGATCATTAATCTGGCTGCAAGTACACTGAATTTTATGTACTCTTTATTGCCAAAAAGTTCTATTTTCATATAGGTTCATCTGACTATAGAACCCAATACCATGTGAAGTTCCAGTAGTGTGTGGCAAACTGAAGATGCTTGAGTTAGTTTTTGGATGAGAATAAAGGTTTTTTTCTTGAAACCCTTCCAAACAACTCGTGGTGATGAATGTGACTTTGAATTGTAGTTTTGGAGACTTTCTAACACCATGACGCAATTAACTTCTACGATTCTCCACCTGTGATCCTTGGTGATTTTTTGGCCACTCGAATCATCCTCTTCACAGTGCATTGAGACGATACATACACATGTCCAATTCCAGGTTGATTCATAACATTTCCAGTTGACTGGAACTTCTTAATTATTGCCCTGATGGTGGAAATTTGCATTTTTAAATGCCTGTGCTATTTTCTTATTGCCACTTCCCATTTTGTGAAGCTCAACAACCTTTTGCCGCACATCAGATATATTCCTTGGTCTTACCCATTGTCAAGAATGAATCTGGGAATTTGACTTATTTGTTACCTCATATTAATACCCTATATATATTATAATATTGAAATTACAATATTTTCTATACTTAATCCGTATGTTAGTATGAGGTCAAGAGTGTGACCACCATTATGAGTAGGCCCGATTACGTTCTGATTAATCCCTACTGAATCTAAGATGGACACAACCGCTGTTCTCAGAGGGTCTTCCAGGTTATCAAAATGAATATTAAAATCTCCGACGATTAATGCTTTATCTACAGACACAACCAGGTTTGAGACAAAGTCTGCAAATTCACTAAGAAATTCAGTATATGGACCTGGGGGTCTGTAAATAATAATTAGGGCAGGCATGTTCAAAGTCCGGCCCGGGGGCCAATTGCGGCCAGTGTTCAAGTTTCCACCAGCCTCTGTCACAAAATCAATAATATGTGGCCCGCCAACCCTGTTAACCACAGTATAAAATTCACGTGTACAAAAACGCTATTTTGTATTTCGCCAGAAGATGCAGTAGAACCGTGACCGCACTCTCGCTACGTGACCCTTGTGTGACCCTTTAGTTAATTTTTAAAATGGTGACTGTAACTAAAAAAAGAAAAGTTAACAGCGAGGGCCATCGCTTCCAGGACAAGTGGAAATTAGAGTATTTTTTCAATGAAATACGAAACAACTGTGTCTGCCTAATTTGCCAAGAGACTGTGGCTGTTTTCAAAGAATTCAATATCAAGAGGCACTACCAGATAAAACATGCTCACTATGAAGAGCTAGCTGGGAATGAATGCAAAGAAAAATTGAAGCAACTGGAAGCTGTTTTAACAGCACAGCAGCGCTTTTTCACAAGAGCCCGTGAGTCAAATGAAAATGCCACAAAGGCGAGCTACGAGGTGGCAACGCTGGTTGCCAAGCACTGCAAACCATTTACTGAGGGGGAATTTATTAAAGGCTGCGCGATGAAAATGGTGGAGAAAATTTGTCCTGAGAAGAAGCAAGAGCTTGCCAATGTTTGCCTAGCTCGTAACACTGTGGTATGGAGAGTTGAAGACATTTCATCTGATATTAAGAGACATTTGGAGGCAAAAGGAGTGGAGTTTGACTTTTTTTTCGTTAGCATGGGACGAAAGCACGGATGCATCTGACACCGCTCAGTTGCTGATTTTTTTGAGAGGAGTGGACAGTGAAATGATCGTGAGTGAAGAGCTTGACCTTCAGAGCCTTAAGGACCAAACAAGAGGAAGAGATGTATTTGTTTCTCTTTGTTCCGCCGTAGATGACTTGAAACTACCATGGAATAAACTTACTGGGATTACTACAGATGGCACACCTGCCATGGCTGGCGAGCGAAGTGGATTATCAATCCTAATCTGTAACAAAGTCAGCGAAGAAGGAGGAAAAGCTATAAAACTCCACTGTATTATTCACCAACAAGTTCTCTGTGCCAAACATCTGAAATATGATCATGTCATGAAACCGGTGATAAAGAATATTAATTACATTCGCTCCAAAGCCCTGTGCCAAAGGTCAGTTTCAACAGTTTCTACTCAACATCCAGGCGGAATACGGAGATGTTGTGTGTCACAACGATGTAAGATGGCTCAGTCGGGGGGCCTGCACTGCAGCGCTTTTACTCTCTTAGGGAGGAAATCAGACAATTCTTGGCAAAAAAGGGACAACCAATGCCAGAACTATCTGATCCTGTTTGGCTGGCTGATTTTGGATTTTTAGTTGACATAACACGACCTCTGAACATGCTGAACACGAGCCTTCAGGGGCAAAATGCAGTGGTAAGCCAATTATATTCACACATCAAAGTATTTGGGACCAAATTGCTACTTTTCCAAAGGCATCTGTCAGAAACACAGCCCAATACAACACATTTCCAATCACTGCAGGAAATAATCACATTTACAAGTGCAGGCAAGTGTATTTGTTTAGTCTTGAGGTGAATAAATTCAAAAATATCAGTGAATTGATTTCTTTTATCATAACCACAGTTTGATATGCAATGAGTCTTTTCAATATGTGTAGCCTATCATTAAAAAAAAATAGTAATAAAAGAAAAAAAAGAGTTTATTTGAATTTAATGTTAATGGTTCAAAGAATGTTAGGCTGAATGGTCGGCCCCCACATCTTTTCACCTCGCCAAATCTGGCCCTCTTTACAAAAAGTTTGGACACCCCTGAATTAGGGGAATTGACTTATTTTTTGTGGCTGCATAACTTACACTGGTATAAAGACTTTCAAAATAATTAAATTCATGCTTACGTTTTTGTGTGACAACTAGATTTTTACGAGGCTGATGTACATAACTGTATCCAGGAGGACTGGCTTCATTTAATGCTACATACTCGTTTGGTTTAATCCAAGTTTCCGTTAAACACATTAAATTATATTTCTGATCAGAAATGGTGTCGTTAACAATAAGAGCCTTAGATGCAAGAGATCTAATGTTTAAAAGTCCCAGCTTCAGATTAAAAGGGCTGGATGTGCATTCAGTATGATCTAATTTTATGTTAATTAGATTACGAAGACAGACTTTCCGTGATTTTCTATATATTTATATAGCTCGGGGAACAGACACAGTGTCTATAGTATGTATTACCGTTGCCGGACTATTAACTGAACATTGATTATACCGAATGTTGTTATTGTCGGAAGAAGTACTTATGGTAGGCAGTCACTTGGAGTGTAGCAACTTGGAGATGTTGTCAGACAGCAGTTCCGCTCCAATGCTGCTGGGGTGCAGGCCATCAGGACGAAACAACCTAGGACGCTCCCAGAACAGATTCCAGTTATTAACAAACACCAGATTCTGCTTATTACACCAAGAGACTAACCAATCATTTAAAGCGAGAAATCTACTGAACTTTTCTGCTCCATGTCTGAATGTGGGAAGAGGTCCAGAGACGATGATCTTCGCGGTGGGTGATCTGCTTCGTACCGTCTCGATCAGGCCGGAGAAGTCCCTCTTCAGAACCTCCAACTAGAAGATGGATGGATATATGTATGTATGTATGTATATGTGTGTGTATTGTACAAATGTACAAAAACTGTAGAGAATATTTCCACAGAAAGTATAGATTATGCGCCACCCTGACATTTTGACTACATCCCCAATCAAGACAGGTTAAATCATGCCCTGCTGATACCGCTAGCAGTGAAAGGGGAGCTGCAGCACTCCGTGCCTTGCCATGAGGCTGGTGTGAGCGACGCATCAACACCGACAGGGGGCGCACTAAACCCGCGACAGAACCATACATTCGCGCTCCAGGAATGCACTCGGTAATAAGCAGACAGACCCTTATAGGAAATAACGCCTTACCGTGAGAGCGCGTGGTGGACTTTTCTGGCATGAAACAGAAGGCAAAGTTTTCCAAATCTGACGCACAAGACTTTACGCAGACCGAGATTAGCTCTGCATATGCGACGCTGTGTTTGACTGCGCGGCTGACACGGACACACACCGGTGTCGAGCTCGCGCTGTAAAGGAACTAATTGTAAAGGAAACGGGAGTGCGGTTCGTTTTGGGACTGTTTGTGGCCGTGCAAGCGACACTTCAGATGCTGTTCGGCGTCACACTGTCAATAAAACAACAGCAACAATTGTGAAGCAGGTTAACCGGGATTAGGGATATTCACAGAGCCGGTTTGGAGGAAGGATGCATTCCCAGGTTTTTTTCTGTGCTCTGAAGACATTTAAATCGGATGCTCGGTGAAGTTTTTTGTTTTGTGGGAAATGCCACATGTACGGTGTTTCTAATACAAAAAGAACATTTTAGATGTAACGAGCTTAGAGAAGAGAAAACATTTGCTTTGCTTTGATACTTTTTGTCTGTCACTTCCGCCGCTCATGGAGATCTTATTTCCCTCGACTGGAATTTGTTTTTAGTTCAGTTCCGAAAGCGGACACATTTGACATCTGTTTGGTAACTTGTACACTGAAATATCAAAGAGAGAGCAAAATGTGACACACACACACACGCGTGTAGAGCTGAGCTCTTCGTGTACACCCCTACCTCCTTTCCCCTCTTTTCAGGTAGCCGCCTAATTCAGGTTTGACTACCCACACCTTACATTTCTGTGACAAAATGATGAGCACCGGCCCCAGCATCGTGTACGAGTGGCTGAAAACGCTCCAGCTCTGCCAGTATGTCGAAGCGTTTGTGGATAACGGTTACGACGACCTGGAAGTTTGTAAACAGATCGGCGACCCCGACCTGGACGCCATCGGCGTGTTCATACCGCACCACCGACAACGGATTCACGACGCCGTGACAAGACTCAAAGACGAGGACAAGCAAGCCGCCTCGGGGCTTTATTTCACCTTAGAGCCGCTGATCCCGAGACTGAGGGGATCCAGGACGTGGACGGATCAAATTGGGATGACATTCCCGGGGTCACAATGGAACCTAACCCTCCGGAACCGGGAGCTAGTCGTCTATCCAAAACTGAAACTGAAGATCATGATCAGGGATAAACTCGTTAGGGACGGGATTAATCTGGCTAGACCTCCATATTCTAACAAGGTAGGCTTTTTTTTTTCTAAAGAGTTGGGACAAGCCTGCACAAGTCTCGTGTGTGTGTGTGTGTGTGTGTGTGTGTGTGTGTAATATATGTGTGTGTATATACGTGTGTGTGTGTGTGTGTGTGTGTGTGTATATACATATGCGTGTGTGTATATACACGCGCGCGTGTGTGTGTGTGTGTATATAACAGTTAGTTTTGAGAGGAGAGCTGAAAGAAGGACAATAAAAACGGCGGACTGTAAATGACAGATGTGCATGCTTTAGACACAGTTCAGTAAGTGAGTTTTTTAAATTCCGTATTTATACAAATAACCTGGAAGATCATTGTATAGACACTATGCCTGATGCATCACGTAACATCCTGCAGGCAGTGCTTTGTGTTCATGGGTGAGAATGGAGGAGTGGGCCCAAGGAGTGAAGAAAATCATTCAACTGTCAAACCCACCTAATCGTTGAGTCTTAATTTTAGGAAGAAAAAAACCCCAAACAAACCCAATACACCATTAATCTTTGGTGTAGCTGTGTTTTTGTCACTTGTGGGTCCAATTCCTAGAGCTTTCCTGTATAAAAGGTTTCTTGATAATTGTTGACGGTCAGAGTGACCCAAAAATAAGTCACTCTCAGTGTTAACAATTTGAGTTTAGTACATTACACCATAACTGGCATGTGCCAGATATGGCACTGGCAAAGCAGCCATTCAGAAATTATGGTTACATGTAATTTACAACTACATGGATGATCACCTATCCTTCCTGTCTCGCTGCAGCACTGGATATGGGATATGGAAAATGTATTTGCCCCCATAATTACTAATTCCCCAAATCTATGATACTGCATTCATAATGGGGTTCAGCTGGACTAGACACAACCAGACCTGATTAGTGCAAACCCTGTTCCATCAAATCAACACTTAAATAGAACTTTTTCAACAACATGAATTATTGAACCTTCCCAGAAGTGGCTGACCTCCCAAAATTTCTCCAAGACCAAAGCAATTACTCATCCAAAAGGTCACAAAAGAGCCAAGGACAACATCAAAGGAACTACATGCCTCTCTTGCATCAGTGACTGTCACTAGCTGCGTTTACATGGACAACAATAATCCACTCTTAATCTAATTAAGACCATACTTTGATTAAAAAACTACCATGTAAACACCAACCTTAATCTAATTAAGGTCATAATCTAAGTAAGCTATAATCGAATTAAGACAGGTGGAGTACTCCTGTTTTAATCGTATTATGGACATGCATTACAGACATGTAAACACCTTAATCACATTATGAACGTTGTGAGCGTTTTCACCGCATTTTGCAACATGACACGATCACACACGGCAGTTTTACGTTTTACGGCGAACAAGAGAATTCGGCTGCGTCCAAAATTGCATACTTGCCTACTGTTGTCCTGTAGTGGGGGAAAAAAGACATGTATCTCGGCTACTATACAGTACCTACTGTATAGTAGCCGAGATACATGTCTTTTTTCCCCCACTACAGGATGCGATTTGAGACACACCCCACGGCTTCAAGCAGTCGTCTATTTGCAGGTACAGCATGACTAATAATTAACTGCACTTAAAGTTTTCGTAAAAAAATAAACAAAAACACCCAAAACTGTATACGGTCCCATAACGAAGACCAATTGTATGTTGATACATGAAATTTTGGAGTGACGTCGAACGTCGTGGCTCGGTGACGTAATGACGCGGGCTCTTAATCTAATTATGATTTATAACATGTAAAATGGGAACATGACAGGAGTATTCTATTATTAGGTTACTTAGATTAAGGTCAATAATTAGATTATTGCTGTCCATGTAAACGTAGTCACTGTTAATGACTCCACTATCAGAAAGACACTGGGCAAAAATGGAATCCATGGAAGAGTGGCGAGATGAAATGATGGTGGAAATGGTCAATTTGAATGTTTGTGCTATTTTCTTATAGCCACTTCCCATTTTGTGAAGCGCAGTAACCTTTTGCCACACATCACAGCTATATTCCTTTTTCTTACCCATTGTTATGAATGACTAATGGAATATGTTACCTATATACTTCAAATGTACTTTTCTCATATGAATTCAAACTGATGCCAATAACTGTTGCACACACATATTTAGCAAAGATGATGTTTTTGGATAAACAAGTGTTTTGTTTGCAATTGTTTGATATCCATGAAAGCAGAGTATTTTTGTGAATTCTTTTAATAAAATATCAAAAAAAAGGTTAAAAACAAAGCCAATTCTTCAAAGCCGCCTTTGCTCATATTTACCAAGGGTGCAAATATTAGTGGAGGACACTGTGTGTGTGTATGTGTGTGTTTGTATATATGTGTGTATGTATATGTATATATATAATATCTATATATATATATATATCTGTATATACACACACACACATTATATATAATGTGTATACATATAAAATCTATAGATAGATACAATATATAGATCTCGCTCTCTCTATGAATGTATAGATGGATATGAAATGTATAGATAGATAGATATATACAGTATATATAGATGTCTGTCTCTCACTTTCTCTCTCTCTCTCTCTCTAATATATGTGTATATATAAAATGTATAGATAGATACAATATATAGATCTCTGTCTCTCTCTTTCTCTCTATATGTATGTGTATATATATATTATATAGATAGATAGACAAATAATTTTTAATATATATATAGATATGGGTTATATATATGTATGTATATATATATATATATATTTTTTTTTTTTTCTCTCACTTTTTTTTTTTTTTTTTTTTTTTTTCTCTCTCTCTCTCTCTCTCTATATATATATATATATATATATATATATATGAGAGAGATATCTATATATATATACTGTATCTATCTATCTATCTATGTATGTGTGTGTGTGTGTGTGTGTTAAATATATAATATATATATATATATATATATATATATATATATATATATATATATATATATATATATATATATATACTGAGTGTGTGTCATTTTATATATTATATGCCAGAAGACCATTAAATAACTAATATTTAGCAGTCTTGATAATACATTGTGACGAGGAGGAGGTAGAAGCCAGGTTGTGAGGATGCACACTTGGAACTGATTGGAATAATCCGTGGGGGAGAGAGAGATAAAGGAGTGTCTAGAAGTGCCACTGAGGGAGAGACACTTGTGCGCTTTGTTTTATTGTTGTGTTCTGTTTACAATTAAAGTTTATGTTTAAGTTTTGGTTACCGTTTCCTCCATGCCTGCCTTTAAAGTTTGATACAGTGGTGTGCATCCTCATAACCTGGCTTCTCCCTCCTCATCACATACAGTACATGTGGATCATAAACCTAGTAGAAGCTGGAATATGCTTCTAGTACACTCCCTAAATTGAGACGTTACATCACAGACCACTGCCCTAATCAAAAAGAGCAAGAGTGTAGAAGTGACCTGTTTGGCAGTCGTTATAAAGATGTAAGATGATCTGTAGTTTGTGCATGCTCATTATTTCTGATTGTTGTGGTTTGTTGGATGGTGAAGGCGCCATGTGGATTATCACGATTAAACAGCTCAGTGGGAGTGTCCTGGTCTCTAATCAGTGTGTAACCTTAAACACAACTTGCTACCTTTTTACACACACCACTGTGTGCGCACACTTTTTTTTTATAACACTGATAACTTTAGATAGTCGAGTTAATGTTTCTAAATTGATTTTAATGTTAATAGATATATTGCATGCAAAGGAAGATAAAATGTGCTATTAGGGTATAAACAGGGATTGTAACTCATTTTGTCTCTGTGTGTGTGTGTGTGAGAGAGAGTAATATGTTCTTAGTCTTCCACATGAAGAAACTATGCATTTTGTCCTATAACTTAATTCGTATGTGTCTCATATGAGTAATATTTCAATAAAAATGTCATTTTAAGGTCAGTGAATATATAGACCTCATTGATGCTTTTTTTTTTTTTTTTTACTTCTGATGCTTTTGCCATATTCATGATTCTGAGCTTATCCGCTTCCAGCCACCTTCCCACCCTGCTGAGAAAGAGTAAATGTTTTTGAGATTTCCTGATACCGATATAATAAGACTTTCAGTAAGCCCGATCGTATACGTCTCAGCTGCATTTCTGTATAATTTCTTAACAGGAGAAAGGGAAACAGTTCTAGACTTCTATTTTAAATATGATTTGGAAACTCCAACATTTAATTATCATTTATGAGTCAGTCAATTTCCATTTCCATTTTTGAGAGATATTATCTGTTAATCCATTAACTGTTAATACTTAATTTATTAAACGTAGTTTATGAGTTAGTGAGCTGCTAGAAATCCTCTTTTAGCCAAGCCAAACAAGCCCATTTATCAATCACTAGGCTCGGTTGCCTTGTACCGTGCCCAAGCACGATTTCCCCCCTTCCCCCGCTGGTCTGTACTCACATTGCACTTAATGTTTCGGGCCTGAGCATGCTTACATCATTACTATACAAATTTTTTGTTTGTTTTGAAGAAAGCAGGAAGAAAAGTGCTCTCACACAGCATAATAGAGACCATCATTGTAACTTTGCTTACTTTGTGGCTTATTTGGAGTGTGAGGTGGTGACACACAGCCTTCTCACATGCTTAATAACTGCATCACTTATGCATTGCAGTGATTTTCACTTAATCATGCTGCACGTATCAGAAGACTTTTATGGAGGCAGTTGAGGGAGGAATTTGCAACTTTTCTCACCGATTACAATTCCCGTTCATCAGCACTGTGAGAACCAGACCCTTTATGAACCCAAATATTATCGAATAGAAAAGTCGCATCATTGATAATGTTTCGAGTTCTGTACTACTGTTAGCGATCACACTAGGTGTGTATTGTGCCTGAGTCCAACTGAACCTGCCTGAGTGCACCTCTTCAAACAGGCCTTCAAACAGGCATGATACAGAGCGATCACACTAGTCAAACAAATCTTTTTTTGTGAAAAAGAAAAGTGCAGTTTTTGATCCTATTTGGTTAAACATTTTCAGTGGCATTTTTAATAATGCAGTTAACTATATATTTTTTAATGTTAGCCAAGTGAAACATACATTGATAGGTTTTATTAACTCAAAAATATTCACAATTAACTTTGACATAAAGTGAGGATGCCACATCAGTGTGCATTCAATTGGGAAAAGATGAGAACAGAATGATTACTAATGTGAAATGTTGGGAAGGGCAGGGGTTGAGGGGTGTCAGTCAATATCGGAGGTCCAGATTCATATGTCTATTGGCTCATTTGCTGTTTTTATTATGCGTTAAATAAAAAATATATCTAAAATCTTTAGCAATATGTTAGTGTGAAATGGGATATTATAAAATAAAAATACCAGATTTAAGGTTTTTCTTTCACAAAGGTATAAAACAGAACAATTCTGGTAATAACATGCCACTGATAAAGATAAAGCTGGACTTTTATATGCCATATATTAATTTTGAACATAAAAAAACTGTATTGTATGCCTGTCCTTATGTGTCTTCAGCATGAGTAACCATGGACAAACACAGTAAACATTCTAACTTTCTAATATAATGCCTGTAAAAACCTATCCATATAAAAGGAGTAAAAAAAGAACCTGAGGATCAGCCTGGGATTTCTTTACTGCCTCTTTAGCACTACTATGACACATGTACACATGAGAAGTGTACATATACGCTTTGAATATAAGGTACAAATTAGGAAAAAGATGAAATGATGGAGAAAACAAATCTATGACATGCACCATATTATCCAGCAACAGCAATCGCATTAACCAAACCACACTACACTGGTTCAAGGGAAAAGGGAGAAGGAGATTGAATGAGACAGAAAGTGGGAGTTGAAATGTCCTACTTTTATTATGTAATTTTCACACCTTTCCTCCTAGAAATCCCCAAGCTGTTAGCAGGTTTCCCCAGATCTCGTTCTAATCTATTTGTTTGATGTCTGCTCCATCACACCTCTTCTCTACCAGCCTCTTGTGGTACTGCTGCTTCTTCTTGTCACACTGCCTCCTGGTCAGTAAGTGAATTTTTCTTTTTCTTTTTTTTTTTTTGGCTGATTAAACTTTCACCATGTGCATTTAATCCATACTTTCTCAAAATACTGCAAATGCATATGATCTACAGTGTGTGTAAATAGGAATATTAAGCTTTTAGCATGTCTTTTTGCGGGATTTCTGGTTTGCATTTTTGTAAATTCCTATCTTCAACTGTCCAGTTTGTTGGAGTCTGTGCCCACTCTAGCCTCAGATTCCTGTTCTTGACTGACGGGAACAGAACCTGATGAGGTTTTTTGCTGTTGTAGCCCATCAAACTCAAGGTTTGACATTTTGTTTTTTCTGAGATGCTTTTGTGTTCAGTGTGGTTGTAAAGAGTGGTTGAGTTACTGTATGTTTCCTGCCAGCTCAAAGAATTCTGGCCATTTTGTCTCTCATCTCTCTCTTTCTCATAACTGCCACTCGCGGATGTTTTTGTTTGTTTGTTTTGAGCACTATGGAGTGTAAACTTAAGAGACTGTTATGTGTGAAAAATCAGGAGTTTCTGAAATAGTCAAACCAGCCCATCTGGGACCAACAAACATGCCAAGTCACTGAGATCACATGTTCACCATTCTGATGATTGATGTGAACATTAATCAAAGCTCTTGACCTGTATCTGCATGATTTTATCCATTGCACTTCTGCAACGTGATTGGCAAATTAGATAAATGCATGACTGAGCAGTAGTAAGGACTAAGTCTATTCATTATGAAGAGAAAAATTGATGGAGGATGAATCCATGGAGAACAGAGAAGATAAGGGCTGAGATAATTTCAATTAAAAATATTTCATGAAAGTTATGTATGGTGTAAATGGTCTGCACTTATATACCGCTTTTATCCAAACTACTTTACACTGTAACTTATTCACCCATTCGCACACACTCACACACACCAATGGTAGCAGAGCTGCCATGTAAGGCACTAACTTGACATTGGTCACAACTTGGTGTTCGGATACTTGCCCAAGGACAGTTCGGTATCATCTACGTGCGTGATGACGCACACCACAGGCAAGTGCTCGGCAGTAGTAGGCTAAGCTCCAACACGGCAAGTTTTAGCTACAAAATGAGTACCTTTGACCGCAATACAAATGCGACTGAACGAGCTTCCACAAGTGAAGAGAAAGCAGAAGAAATAGTTGATAAGAGAGGAAAGAATAATTAAGTGGTATAGAAGTGGTTTGCCTATCTAAGCTCGGATAAACTTCAGGTTTCAGTGCACTGCAAGATGGGCCAGAGAGTGGTGCCGACTAGCAACGGGAACACATCAAATCTTTTCCACAATCTGAAGCGGTTTCACCCGATAGAATATTCTGAGAGTCAGAAGATGAGGCATCATAAAAGTTTAAGCCAACCTGTCCCTAAAATATCACCGAATCCCCATCACCAGCTGTGTTAAAAGAGAAACACATGCAGCAAACATGGATGGCTATATTCATGCCTTATGACTAACCATTTAAATGATATAAAGACATTAATAAGGCGGTCACAAACTTTTTGGCTAAGGACATGATGCCATTTAGTACGGTAGAAAACATGGGCTTCAGGAAAATGATGTCAGTCTTCGACCCCAGATACGAGTATTCTGGCCAGAAATATTTTTCATGCATAGCTATACCTACACTTTACGGTGAAGTTAGGAAAAGGGTGGAGGAGCAACTGAAGTCAGTGTCATATTTTGCGACCACAGCTGACCTATGGTCAAGCCGATCCTGAGAACCAGTAAACTTTATTGACCAAGATTGGAAGCTTGTCAGCTTATGCCTCCAGACAGTTTACTTCCCTACGGATCACACGTGCGAAACAATTGCAGCCAGACATTAAGCTTTTTATCCTGGCTGAAGCACTTTTGTTTCAATCTATAAGAATATGATAATCAGCCTATGTTGTAGTTTAAAGTTAAATATATTAATATTGACAAAGGTAAGGGTTTTAGGTTTATTTGACAGTGATTTCACATTTCTTGTTTGTATGTAGGTTAAATACAGATAAAAGGTGAACATTTATTTATAGCATTTTTATTTCTAAAATATAGTTTTGCAGGAGGAGGTTTCATAGACTTGGCAAATTAGTTTTTCAGAAGATTGTAGGTACAGACATCCATTGTGGGCATTGTGGCAGTTTTTCTGAGGATCAACTGAAATTAAGAAATATATTGTGATTTACATTTTGGCCATATCGTCCAGCCCTAATCTGACTGTAAATCCAGATTGATATTGAAAATTTTCATCTGTAGTGTCTTTCATCTCTAGGATTGTGTATAAATCTGAATTTAACATGTTTATTAAAAAAATGCTTGATTTGCATTGCATCAATATCATCAATAATTATAGTAAAATATGAAAGTGAAATCTTTTCTCGGATCTTGAATAATCGTCGTATGCTGAATCTTTTCCTTTTATTGGTTCACGGTCACTACACTTGGAAATTAGACTTCAGGGTAAACTGGAGCATGTTGCATAGGTAAGACATCCAAAAAGCCAGTGCATCCAACTGAAGCTAATTCATTCATTCAGACCAAATTAGCCCAAATTAGCTAAATCAGCCCAAAACTTCTCATTTTGATGGTGTACAGTTTTATAAATCTGACACAAATTCATATGCCATGCCCTTTTCTGTATTTCTTGATCAGTAAGAGCAGGGCTGTACAGTAACAATTTCTTTTAGGAGCAATTTTACTCCTAATTACAAAAAGTTTTAGGAGCACAGTCAAAAATTTAGGAGCACGGTTGAAGTTTATTTTTTGTTTGTTTTTTAGAGATGGTAACGTTAATGTGCCACAATATAACACACAAGTAGTCATGAGAAAACTTGGAATTGTCAGTTATGACAGATTTTAGGAACATAGTCTGAGCCATGACAAATGAATTTACCTTCCGATAAACTAAATTTAATATTTTAAGTTAATTTTACAGGCTGTATTTAAAAAAACAAAAAGCTTCAATTCCTTTGAGCTCGATACAAAAGGATGTTATTGCTTTCACATCCCTTATAGCAAGACGTTCCCTACTGTTACATTGGAAGTCTGCTAAATACCCATCTATCTCCCAGTGGATAAAGGATGTGATGTTTTTCCTGAAACTCGAGAAAATAAGATATACAATGAATGGATGTACAGATAAGTTTTTTCATAAATGGCATCCCTTTATTGCCTACTTTATGGAGTTACAGACACTACCCACTTAAAGGTTGGCGCCTGATGTTGAATTTTATAATATCTCTATAACCAGCGACAGTTAATGGGTAGCCATGATGAGCCGGAGGGGTGGGTTGTGGGTTCAATTTTGTTTTTCTTTGTATAAAAAGAAAAAAATCTGTGAATATTTTCTGCTGTTGCTAATTTTGTATTTTTGGGAAATGGTGGGGAGGACAGAACAGAAGAGGCAATTTAGATAGCCTTAGCAGTTCAACAGAAATGTTCATCAGAAATGTTTAATAAAAAAGAAATGTTATCCAGAAATGTATAGCAGAAATGTTTAGCAGAACTGGTTTAGCAAAAATTGTAGAAATGTTCTGTAGAAATGTTCAGCAGTAATGTTCAATAAAAATGAAACATGAAAAAAAAATAAAAAAACAAAAACAAAAAAATACAACTGTTAACCTATTCAGCCTTGTAAACAAATACAATAAATGCCAATGTTCAGTGTTTGAAGTCTGCTCCTCTTAAATATATTTAAAGCTACACTATTAGACATTTTCCACTGTCATGGTTCTGGGCTGGAGCCAGTTCTCGAACCGCTCTGTGTATATTATGTATATATCTGAATAATCTCATATAGGATGTGATTGGGTGAGTTCATTTATTTGCCATATGCAAAGCGCTTTAGTTTAATGGCGTTCATTAGGGATGCACGGTCAGGATTTTTACAGCTGAAACCGATCCAGATACCAATTTTTTTGTTTAAGATTTAATCTATCATAAGATTTAGTAAGCTCATGGTCACTGTTAATGGAATTAAAATAATAGCAATGAGAAATACTGTTGGTTAATTGATAAATAAACAAGCATAAAATATTTATCTTTTGAAATATCTTAAACAATAAAGAGTCCCAATTAAAAGTAGATGAACACAAGCGTGATGCATATTAGGAAAAAGGCTAATAACCTTCTAAGGAAATAGCGATCTAAGATTAATGTCAGATTGATATTAAGTGCAACCCATAGTAATTACACATCATTCAATTTCTCATTTTGTTTATATTTTATGAAGTTATTATAATATCTATTTTTCATATTAAATGATTTATTTATAACTAAGCACATTTTCTGTCTTTACATTTTATTAGTTTTTTGTTTGTTCATTTATCAGTTTTTCCTTTTAGATCGGTTCCCCTAGTACAGTGTTGCCATGTCTGCTGATAATATTATGTTTTTTGGGAGATTAAATCAAAACATGGAAACTGGAGTTGACTTTTCTAATGATATCTGGCAACCGTCAGATTAAATGAAGTGAATTAGAGTTAGTGAATGGAGAGCAACAGTGTACTGTATGTGTACAGACTGAACATTTGCTACTCTTGATTATGATTGGTGAGGAATTATTTAATAAAGAAGTTTAAATTAAACCCACCTTGTAGCGTTAGCATTATTATTAATTTACCACTGTGTCTACACGAGCAGGTCGCAGGTGCAGGTCATTTTGTGGGATCAATAAAAGATTGCGGTTGTGAGATCGTGAAGTTGAGAGAAGCAGATGATGTACATAGTTACTCTCGTCATCATAATGGCTTCGTTGCAGTATTTACACACTTGTTCAGTTGACTGAGGAGATGAAAAGCAGTGTGAAAGTAACTGTTGCATAGTGTAGCTGCATTTTGGACTTCCTATAGTTTTTATTCCGATTGTATTATATAACTACAAACAGGTCACTCGTACCGGTGCTCCTAAATATTTTTTCACAGTCGCACAAATGTGAGTGAAATGGTCGCACAGTCGCACAAATGTGAGTGAAATGGTCGCACTGTAGAACCCTGAAGAGCCCTGTCTTTATTTTATTATTTTCATCTTTATTATCAAATAATCTCTCTGAGATAATCACTTAATAGAAATGAGCAGAAATACAGTGAAAATTTACATTCAGAATGTTGTACAAAAATTGTTTTACCAGCACAACTTCTTTCTCTTTCTGTGGTTTCCAGACTTATTTGTAACTGAAAAGAGTAGGATTCTAAGCAGGTTACCAAGGTGACCTCTATATAAATTTTCTATGAAAGTAGAAAAATCAAGTGTATTGATGACTCATTGTAGTCTACGGAATGGCTTGGCAGAATTATTCAGAATCTGTTTGAATGATGGTTGCCTTAGTTGTGTGTGTCTTTCTCTCTTTGTGTCTGTCTGTGTGTGTGTGTGTGTGTGTGTGTGTGTGTGTGTGTTTGGGGGGAAGGTGATAATGATGATGATGGTGTTTACAGTGAGTTCTATCAGTCTGTTGAAAAAGAGAGGTCAGCTGGAATAGAGGGGAGCAGTTGTCATGGCAACACCGACATGTGCATTAGCCTTTTAGACCTGGATGTTGACTTGGCTTAAAATGAACCATGGCAAGATCACGTCTGAATTTTATTTCCACAATTTGCAAAACATCACATAAGTTCATTTAAAATATGTTTGACATGTATGTATCAGGCCATGAAAGAAGTAAAAGCATGCTAAATTGTGTCACTACTGTATTATTCATGCAAGCCCTCAGGTACTGACACATAATACACACAATTTCCACCAGTTCTTATTATTCTTTACTGTGTGTGTGTGTACTGGTGCTAGGATATAGGTCAGTGTTTACCTCTGGCTCTGTGATAACACTACTCTGAATGTCTCCCTAATCTAGTCTGTTACTGTAGATATAAAGTGCTTGTTCAACCTCACTGACATTTATGACCTGACCCCATTACAGACCTCATTTACACTCATACTGCTTTCTACTTTATGTACAGAGTGTAAGATTTCCTGTTTTTAAATATTTTGAGTACATGTACACCGAGGATACTGACCCATTACACTTCCTAACCTTTACTGTCATATGTAGTATAGCATCTCTCCACTTCGCACGCTGCCTGTAGCTGATGTGTTGTGTGTCCTTCATATGTTGGTCATCTCACAGTCATAGCAAGAGCAGAGAAAATGTGTAATTGTTCTGTAATGGCATGCAAATATCAGATCAGACCATACAAAACAGTAATGAATATTAATTGAGAAGTGATATTCAAGTAAAATTCTCTCACCACTCTGTCATTCATTTCTGTGGCTATCAGTTTTGACCTTGTCCTGCATCACATAGGGAAACGAGAATGGTCGGGGCTTGATGACCCTTTTATTCTGTTTAAGTAATTGGGTAATTTAATATTGTGTTGTACTGTATTTATTTATGTGATTTATTTAAATTTGATCTGAGATTCAGTTCTGCTATGGTTCATTACTGAATCACACACAGGACTGATAAGAACCAAAAAGTGGGATCTTATTTGCCAGCGTGTTGGACACTGACACATTGTATATCCACAGGCCACCAGTGTCTCCTGTATAAAGGCACTTGATGACAGGGTTCAGACCAATTCATGTTTCATCTGATCTGGAGTGTCACATGTTATTGTTTTTTTCCCCCAAAAGATTTGAGGAAGGATTGTATTGATCTATTTTCATATAGTGTTTATTGGTCTAGTACCAGATAAATTCCACCTAAAATTAAGAAGAGGAGAGTCAAAGCATTTGTTTAGCGAGGAAACATACTCTGACACACTACAAGGCTCTTTTGTTTTCATTTCATGTATTTCACAGAGATGGAAACTTGAGTCTGCGACTTGGACTTGAGTTGCACTTGATTCGCAAAAAAATCACTTGACTTGGACTCATGAACAACTGACTTCAGACTTGACTTGGACTTGTCAGACTCATGAAAAACACAAGTTATTTTGGTTTGCCATTCTCGATTACATTCTCTTTATTACCCCACATGACGGCATCAAATACCACATTTTCCTATTCATTCCTATCCTATGTGCTAAAGCAGCAAATATCACAACAATTCATCTCTAAACACACCAAGCCAGCATTATTATATACATGTGTGAAGCTTCTGAAGACAGTTTGTTGCTCATATAAATGAGCAACAAACAATAACAATATAGCCAAGTCTTACCTTGTGATAATCTTCGTGTCACTTAATTTGAAAAGCAATCAATTAATCCAAAGGGAAGCTGCGGTGTTACACAGTTCTTAGGGGCTTGCCTGCTGTCCTGCTGTTCTAGAAGTAGTGACGTGTCTTGCCTGCAGTATCACTTCTAGTCTGCAAAATCTTCAAACCCAGCTGATTCATCTCTCCTGTTGTTTAAAGTTTTTGATAGCATTGTTTTAAAGATTAATTAAACTAAATCTATAAAGCTTTCCTGCAAGCTTTATATGTAAGAGGTCCATTTTTTTTTAGTCCTATAAAGACAGTGCTGCTTCTTGAAAATGTTTGGATATGACTTTTCTTTTTTTCCCCTCACATGGGGATCAGCCATAGCAAGTAAACGAGCAGTGATTTTCAATATTTTGAATACTGGAGCCTCAAACAGGTTAACAGGGTATTTGAATACCCTTATGTGAAAAGCAGCATTGTACTGTTTTATATTTTTCAACCTGCACAAACTGTGCACACGTATACACTCGCTTAAAACCAACATCTTGCCTTATTAGTTAATCATGGTTGACTGAACAGAGATGCTACATGGCCTTTCATGTTTTTCAATATCTATCTCTCTGTCTCTCTCGCTTTGTTACTCACACACACACACACACACACACAGACGGTCACAATTTTTGTAATGTTGCCTTGTACACTACCCCAATGGATTTTAAATGAAGCAATCAGATGAAGTGTAGACTTTCAGCTTTAATTCAAGTGGTATTCACAGGCTCGGAGTAATTGGACAATTAACAATCATAAATATTAGGATAATTTTTAATACTTTGATGCAAATCCTTTGCAGTCAATGACTCCCTGAAGTCTGGAAGCCATGGACATCACCAAATGCTGAGTATCCTTCTTAGGGATGCTTTGCCAGGAATTTACTTCAGCCGCCTTCAGTTGCTGCTTGTTTATGGGTATTTCTGCCCACAAGTGAATAGCATGCTTAATTGAGTCGAGGTCAGGTGACTGAATTGGCCATTTAAGGACATTAAATTTTTTTGCCTTAAGAAGCTTTTGGGTTGCTTATGTGGTATGTTTTGGGTCCATCTGTATGTTTTGCAGAATTTGACTTGATCTGAGCAGAAAGTGTAGCTTTATATGCTTTATAATTCATCCTGCTACTTCTATCAGCAATCACATCATCAATAAACACCAGTGACCCAGTTCCAACAAATTGACAGATGATTTGGTACACTTTGGATCATGAGCCCTTCCTTTCCTTATCCATACTCTTCTCTTCCCATCATTCTGGTAGAAGTTGATCTTTGTTTCATTTGTGTAAATAATCTTCTTTCAGAACCGGACAGGCTTTTAATTTTTTTTTTTTAGATGTTTTCTAGCAAAGTCGAATTTGGTCTTTCAGTTCTTGAGCATTACCAGTGCTTTGCATCTTGAGGTAAACAGTCTATGAAGGCATCACTTGATTGTAGACTTTGACAATGATATGCCTGCCTCCTCAATAATGTTCTTGACTTGGATAAATGTTGTGAAGGAGTTTTACTTCACAAAGGAAAGAATTCAGTGATCATCCACTTTAGTGGTCTTCTGTGAATGTCCAGGCCTTTTGGTATTGCTGAGCTCGCCAGTGCATTCCTTCTTTTTAAGAATGTACCAGATTGTTTATTGGCCACATCTAAAGTTTCTGTTATCTCTCTGATAGGTTTCGTTTGTTTTTTTTTTCAGCCCAGTGATCCTCCTTTACTTGCATCGACACCTCTTAGGACCACATATAGTTCCCATGAACAGCTACCAAATGCAAATTCATGCATTTGCATTGAATCAACTCCAGACCTTTTATCTCCTTAATTTGTCATGACATAATGAGGAAACAGGCCACACCTGGCCATGGAACTGCTTATCAGTCAATTGTCCAATTAATTTGAAGCCCGTGAAAATGAAATGTAATTCAAAATAGTTAATGCAATATTTTTGTTAATTAATTTTTACACTAATACATTAAAGCCGAAAGTCTACACTTCAATCACATCTTGATTGGTTCATTTCAAATCCATTGTGGTGGTGTACAGAGGCAAAATTATGAACGTTTTGTCACTGCTGAAATACTTATGGACTCGACTGTACACACCATCAGTCTCTCTATTATTTTGCAGTGACACACATTCATGTCAGATATCTGAATATATTTGTCATATATCTGAATAGATCGAGCAGTTATTTAATGTATTTTCAAGTCATGTCTATCCCTAATTAAGATTCATCTGCTCTGTTTTGTCCATGTGGGTCTTTACTTGGTCTCTATAGGTGACCAAATGGTGGCAGTAAAACTTGCACAGGCATCATTGTAATGAAGAAACGGATACATTTTAGCTGAGCGGCTGGACACGTTCTGTTTGCCACTACACACTTTCAGATTCTGAAAACTGTCTGTTTAGTCAAGACTGGGAGAAAAGTATTCAGCAAAGTGCTCATAGGAAGATTATTAAACCTTACTCTGTGTCACAGAAGGGTGTGTTTGTGTGTGTGTGTGTGTGTGTGTGTGTGTGTGTGTGTGTGTGAGAGAGAGAGAGAGAGAGAGAGAGAGAGAGATTATTTTTCATAATGTCTATTTCGTTGAATATTTTTATAGTGCCACATTGGAAACAGGATAAAAGATTTTGATGTATGTTCCATTTAATGTTGTCTTTCAATTGATTTATTGTGTTTTTTTATGCTATTTATTGCCATGGAGAAAGTCAGGGAGACAGAGAGCAAAATCCCACTTCATTTAAAAAAAATTGTGCGTGCATGTATGCGTGTCTATTTTTCATAATGTGCATTCAGATGAATGTTGTTAAAAGCTTTTTTTGTGCTATTTTTACAGCTTCACATTGTTAACAGGATAAAAGCTTTTGATTTATGTACCATTTAATCTCAAATTTCTCTCTTTATTCTAGAATCTTTTTTTTATTGCTGTAGAACAGGACTCGAACAGAGCGAGAGAGAGATTTTCATTTAAATAAGAGTTTATATCTTTTTGTTTGTCTGGCCAAATCTCCAATCCATTGTTTTTCTGAAGGTCTGTGTGTCATCTCAGTTTAATGACTCGCACCTAGAGAAAAATGTCACCTGTAACCCAAAACATGGCACATATGGTTGCAGCTGGATCGGCCATTCAGTAATAAGAATGTTTTCATTTGATTCCATGAAGTTTGAGATTTTGGAAATCACATCTGTAGAGATCATTTCAACACACACACACACACACACACACACACACACACACACACACACACACACACACACACACACACACAAAAACACATCATGCATTGTCCACATGAAGAAATTGTGTATTACTCAATAAATCATGACTGAAAATTTTATTTTACCATCTTAAATTTACTGCTCACATTTAAATTTATAAATTTTCATTTCAATAGTAAAAATGGATTTATTCATTTGACATTTAAACTTTAGAGAAGCTTGTGTGCTTCCTAATATATATATATGTGTGTATATATATATATATATATATATATATATATATATATATATATATATATATATATATATATATATATATATATATATATATATATATATATATATATATATTTTTTTTTCTTTTTTTTTTTTCTGTAGACTTTTCTGAGCTGCAAAATAATTTGCATATATATTGCCTGTGTAGAGTCTCTGTTACCCACTGGGCAACTCTATAAAATATGTTAATAGAAATTCAGTTCAAAGAGTTAAGATAATTAATCTGATAAGCAATGCATCTGAGATGGGTTAGAACTTTAGTTCTCTCTAGATGTTATGTAGTCTATTTTTAAACAGAGAAATAGAGGGGAGAAGGTTCTTGTTATTGTGAAAGCAGTAAATCAGGCAGTGGAAAAAAAAGATGATAGTGAGAGATTAATGAGAATTTTGTGATAATTTGGATCAATTGATCTTTCCTCTGTTAGTATTTTAAGGTGCACCTATTATTATACTTTTTCGGATATTACCTTTCATGTAGTGTTTTATATAGCCGTTTTGGAATGTAAAAAGTCTGCAAAGTTTCAAGTCAAAATTGCACGACAAATGAATTTGGCAAGAAAAAACTCTGGTCTTTATTGGCTACTCGCGAAGAATGTGTACTTTAAAACTCCCTCAAACACTACAGCTGAGGTGTAGAAAGAGCTCCATTTTGGTCTCATCTGACCCACCAGAGGACAACTGGGTATAAGTGTTGTGGTCAGATGAGACCAAAATGGAGCTCTTTGGCATCAACTCAACTTGCCGTGTTTGGAGGAGGAGGAATGCTGCCTATGATCCCAAGAACACCATCCCCACCGTCAAACATGGAGGTGGAAACATTATGCTTTGGGGTGTTTTTCTGCTAAGGGGACAGGACAACTTCACCGCATCAAAGGGACGATGGACGGGGCCATGTACTGTCCAATCTTGGGTGAGAACCTCCTTCCCACAGCCAGGACATTGAAAATTAAAAGTAATTACTAAGTCGTTACCAAGTACTAAGTCATATTTTGCCGAGGGGTCAAATACATATTTCCCTCATTAAAATGCAAATCAACTTATAACACTTTTTGACATGCATTTTTCTGGATTTTTTTGTTGTTATTCTGTCTCTCACTGTTCAAATAAACCTACCATTAAAATTATAGACTGATCATTTCTTTGTTAGTGGGCAAACATACAAAATCAGCAGGGGATTAAATACTTTTTTCCCCACTGTATTCGTTAACACTTAAAGACCTACATTGATTTTTGGGAAATCTGACTGTCCTATAATTTGCTTGTTTTTCTAACCTATTTTAGCAGTCAGCATCAAGTGTCATATCATTTTAAACAGGAGAACTTTAATTTTCAATCTAGCCTTAAATTTAAAGTCCGAATCAGCGCCGCAGCATGTGATAGCTAACCATGACATATCCATATTCACTATGGAGCATCTGAATGTGCAACTGAGACAAATGTGATATCACTGAAAAGCTGAGAATCCACTTTACGAGACTTTTTAAAGATTGGATTAGTATTAAACATTAAAAGTTTTAAACATTTTAAACAACAGTTATTTTTAGCAATGGGCTTTGGTTTCTGTCTTTGAGGGTTATACATGGGGCTCACAACCTGTAAGTATGATTAATTATTTATGTATATATATATACATGTGTACAGACAGTGAACAGCTGTTAGTTGTTAACCTCTGCTAATCTGCTAATGCCCAAAAAGGTTAAGGTTAGTGTTGAAAAATAATGGTGGCCACACAAAATATTGACATTTTGGGCCCAATTTGGACATTTTCACTTAGGGGTGTACTCACTTTTGTTACCAGCAGTTTAGACATTAATGTTGAGTTATTTTGAGGGGACAGTAAATTTACAGTGTTACACAAGCTGTACACTCACTACTTTACATTGTAGCAAAGTGTTCTTCAGTGTTGTCACATGAAAAGATATAATCAAATATTTCCAAAAAGTGAGGGGTATACTTAATTTTGTGAAATACTGTATAAACAAACCTCACAAATCAATTAATTAACAAATATATAAATGAATGATGGGCTATAAGTGATGTGTTATGTCTCAAGCGCCAATGTACCAGTTTCTGAGAAAGTCAGAAATTTCTATATTTGAGTAAATCTAGCCAAAAAACATTAGATTTTCCAAAAAGTAGATAAATAGAACCCAATTAAACCAATGAGACAAAAATATTATACTTGGTCATTTATTTATTAAGGGAAATGATCCAATATTACATATCTGTGAGTGGCAAAAGTATGTTAACCTTTGCTTTCAGTATCTGGTGTGACCCCCTGTGCAGCAATAACAGCAACTAAATGTTTCCGTTAATACTTGATCAGTCCTACATGTTGGCTTGGAGAAATTTTAGTCCATTCCTCAGTACAGAACAGCTTCAACTCTGGGATGTTGGTGGGTTTCCTCACATGATCTGCTTTCTTCAGGTCCTTCCACAACATTTCTATTTGGTTAGGTCTATAACTTGACTTGGTCTATAACTTGGCCATTCCACAACATTAACTTTATTCTTCTTTAACCATTTTTTGGCAGAGTGACTTGTGTGCTTAGGTTCGTTGTCTTGCTGTATGACCCACTTTCTCTTGAGATTCAGTTCACAGAAAGATGTCCTGACATTTTTTTAAAGAATTTGCTGGAACAATGAATTCTGCATTATAATGCAATGATGGCAAGTCGTCCTAGACCAGATGAAGCAAAACAGGCACAAACCATCATATTACCACCACCATGCTTCACAGATGGGATAAGGTTCTTATTCTGGAATACAGTGTTTTTATTTATATATATATATATATATATATATATATATATATATATATATATATATATATATATATATAATATATAAAATATTTTGACTTACAAAGATTAAATAGGCCTACCACGAAGTGTCAAATTGAACACTTTTTACAAGTGAATGGTGATGGTGGTTAGAAAGTGATTGTTGAAAATATATAGTTTTTTGGCTTGGTTCTGGATGATGAAATTGTTTATCACAATTTTTTAAAGTACTTTAGATAACTTGTAACATAAAAATAGTACTTGGTTCAAATTATTAAAATATCATAATGTAAAAAGCAAACATTCAGTACTCCATTTCAGATTACAGGTGCAGTGAAGATTACAACATAGAAACACAAATCTACAGATTTAACAGTGAAGATTGAGAAAGACCTGCAGATTCAGAGCAACTCCAGACAGACAGCATTGCAGTTCTCCACTGTTTTATTATCATTAGTGTGTATTCTGCTGAGTGCATGGCTTTGTGGGTTTGTGTAAATGACTGTATTGAGCGTCTCTTTGTTAGCGAAGAGCTTATCTCAGCAGGATGCCTTAGCTGTGTTGCTAGTATTAGCAGCAGCTCAATTGTGCATGTGTGTGCAATTGTATTTGTCCTTATGCTTGGGTATGATGGTGGTTGGTCCAAGGTGTATCAATTGTTGGCTTTCCTCTCTCAAAGCCCCTTTTTGTGTGTTGCCTGTTGGGCACAGGATGTGGCAGCACATTGATCCAGTCCCATTCACTGAGGTGAATTTACATCTCACCGCCTGGTCACTGACCAAACAGTACAGCAATGAATGTGCTGAGGTTCATAGAAGCTCTGGATGGATCACATCAATTTCCAGACTCTTGCCCAATTTAGTTCATAATGTGTGGTGAGAAATAAACATGTATTCAAATGTCTGAGTATCAGATTTAGGTTAACAAATTAGGGATCGTTTTTGCTGGAGTTGCCATCGAGATGTGTTGTTTGGGGTTGCTGTGGTTTCATAGATATTTTTCCTACTGTTTACATCATAAAGTACTTTGTCGACGGAGATCCTTTATGCAGTTTGAAAGATACAGTCGTGGCATTGTTGCTGATGCAGGTATTGCTGTGTGTGTGGGTATGTATGTGTGTGTGAACTGCCTGGTCAGCATAAGCCAGCAGACATTAATCTTCCTTTGTGTAATAGCAATATGCAGAACCACCGTTACATGAATCAGACCTCACCCATGCCCACTGAGACCATTTGTTACATTGCCATGGATAAGAGGCTGAAAAGACTTGATGGGTACTCTCTCTCAAAGCCTCAGAGAACATAGAATGCATAATGTACCCATGAAATTCTCTTAAACGCACATGGAATACATAACTGGACGTTATAGGCCACGTTGGAGTATGTTTACAATTGTTTGTAGGTTGGAGCACAAAAATTAAATTGTACTGTGTTGGGGTACTATTCAGAATGGAATTTTACAGATCATGTGCACCTGGTTTACAGATGTTTCCAGGAGCAGTGAAGGCAAGTTCTGTATCATTGACATGTAGATGTTTAGCCTAGCCAGCCCAGATAATTAATATTAATACTATTCTAGCCCTTCTGCAAGTAGTATGCACTTCGACAGGTAGTTAAACAGGTCGAGGACGGAAGGAAGTTCGAAACCAAAATAATTCCTTTTCAGTATTTTACTTAGAAACTTCAATTCCACAATGACAATTTGTGAAACCACAATGCATGAAATTAAATACTACAAAATGAACGAAAATTTTAAGAAAGAAAACTTAGCCCCAGGTTATTATACAAAAGAGAGATAACTATAACCTCTTTCGCTAAATGTACAGCAAATGTTTTAAATTCCATGAAATACTCCTTTAAACATATTTGATATTAAATAAACAAATAAACTTACATATGATGGCCTCTTTGTCATGAAATAAAAGAATATGCCTTTTTATTCGACAGACATCTGCTGCTGCATCACTGCTGTGTGTAGTGAAACTAAAATGGCTGCCATGAGCTCTAACCTGAGGTACCTGACACATATAACCAATGAAATAAAACATGTTAAATAACTACTTAGAGTCAGAACACTGGTATTTTAGAATACCACTATAAACAATGACAGTTTTTTCCCCCCTTAAATAAATAAACAAATTATAATTGTATTATAATAATATCAGTTCTTATGTTCTTCTGGAGACAGGAGAAGAATCACTTGGGACACAGGTCTCAGATAAGTTCTACAGTTCCCATCCTTGGTGACCTTGACTTCAATCGTCCTGACCTTCTCATGTCTAGGAATACCTTAGTGACAAGAGCCATAGGCCAGTCATTTCTTTTGACTTGAGATTCCTTCATAAGTACTACATCTCCTTCTTTGATGTTAGGCCCGTTTGTAAGCCATTTGCGGTGAGACTGAAGATTGACTAGGTACTGGCATCACCACCTTTCCCAAAAGGTGTTGGTAAGTTGTTGAACTTGCTTCCATTTCTGGCAACAAAGATCCTTTCCAAGGTCCCCAGGAGGAGGAGACAATAAAACCGACTTTCTGGGTCAAAAGTTTAGCTGGGGTCAACAGGGCTGGAGAGTCTGGATCACTTGAGATAGGTGCAAGAGGTCTTGCATTCATAAAAGCAGAAACTTCTGCCAAGACTGTTGCCAGCATTTCATGAATGAGATGAGAGTGGACTGTTTGGAAGCAACATGGAGTGATATGTGATTCACAACTCCAATAAGTCTCTCCCAAGCTCCTCCCATATGAAATGAATGAGGGGGATTAAAGATCCAGCGACATCCCTCCTCACTCAAGTAGCTGCTTACAAACACCTTGAAATTTGTGCCACAGTCTGATCTAATTTGTTTCACTGGACCCCTTATGGCAAAGAAGTGCTGGAGGGCATTGATAAAGGTGGATACATCAAGAGAATCAATCAACTCAAAGTGCACTGCTCGAATACTCATACAGGTAAAAATGACTACCCGTCTGTTACAGTTTGCCAAGCCACCTCGAGTCCTTCGAGAGGCAACCACCCTGGGCCCAAAGACGTCAAGGCCGACATAAGTGAAGGGTGGATCAGTGGCCAGCCGATCCAGTTGAAGATCTGCCATTTTTTGTTCAACTACTCTTCCTCTGAGTTTCTGACATGATGCATTTGTGAATCACACAATGAATGCTTTTCTTTGCCCCAATGATCCAGAATCCTGCATTTTTGATGGCACCTTCAGTAAACAGATGGCCTTGGTGTCTGACACGTTTGTGAAAGTGTTTCGTGAGCAGAAGAGCTATGTGACTTTGCCCTGGAATGATAATGGGATGCTTTTCTCTTTGTAGGCTGCTCCCATTGAGCAGTCAGACTGTCTTGGCGAACTCTCACTAGAACTTGTTTGAGAAGAGCTTCTATGTGCTGCTGCTAGTAACACCTTATTGGCCAGCTCGAATATGGTTCTCAGAGATAATATCCCTGCTAGATGGCACTCCCTGGGAGATTCCCATCTGCAGGGATCCACTGTACACCCAATGAACTGTGCAATAGCAACAGTCTTGGAGTTCTTACAAAGACATTTCTCAGTGGGGTGGGCTCCATTTACAACCAGGGCTTACATGGCCGCCATTTTGGCCAGCCATGCCCCTGTTGTCAAAGATCATGCTGTGGTTCATTCTTAAGTACGGGTCATTTTGTATGTTGGTGTTCTGGCTTTGTCTACTGTTTGGTTATGGTTTTGTGGCTTATAATTGACAGTAGCAGACATAATGGTGGGGGTTTGAGTCTGTGCATTGATGGAAGGAATAAAGTTGCAGCTGAATGTAAATGAAGTGCTGATTATTTGAGGAGTTAAAAGTGTGATTGTTCTCTCTCTCACTCTCTGTCTCTCTCTCTCTCTCTCTCTCTCTCTCTCTCGCAAGCTCTTCTTATTTTTAAATCTTTGCTTTTGCTTTTTAGTTATTTTCCACAGCTATATATTAATGGTTGTAATACTGGCCCATTGTTGTTATGCATTTTAACAATAAGAACTGCACAATTACATGTTATATTTATCTTTTAATAAACGTGTTGTTTATTAGCACGTATAGCATTATAAATAATTTACTGCACTTAAAGCGTTCGTAAAAAATTGTTTTAATAAAAACACCCAAAACTGTATGTAACTGTACATTACGTCACCGCGCCACGCCGTCTGACGTCCCTCCAGAATATCACGCATCAACATACAGTTCGTCTTCGTTAAGGCTGTTAATGTAATTATGTTCTAAAACATGTAAAACGAGAACATGACAGGAATATTCTAAAAGCGACTCGTAAACACCTTAATGACAATATTATCTTAATCAGAATAAGGTCAATAATTAGATTTAGATAAATTAGATTCATTTATGTTGGCTTTCTTTCTTAATTTTTAATATTTAATATTTTTTTAGTTAATGCCATTAATACAAAATGACTGGGTGTAACAAATACACAAGCTGTTTAAACTTGACTTGATTTGAAGTGGATAAGTTGAGGTATACAGTAATTCGCCTTCTTACACATGCATTTACACACACTTATGCGCATAAGTAAGATACAAAAGATTTTCTGAAATTATGTGATTGCCATGAAAACCAAATTTCTTTGTAAAGTAAATGCTCGTACAGTCTACAGATAAATCTGCTCATATCCAGCTTGATAAATGAGGCCCATTGTTAGTAAAGCTGGTGCCTTTTCTGTAGGTTGTAGATTGAAGTCATGGCATTTTCTTTACTGCTGTGTTGCTGGATTGTACTTTCTCTCTGTGGTGTGTGTAGCATTACCTCTGTAGTGCTCTGCAAATTAGGGATAAGAATTCTTCATCCCACTTAGTCACACTTTCTCTCGGTCTCTTTCACTTTAAATCGTTGATGTCTGTTGCTTGTGTTCTTTATGTCTAGTGGCTCATTTTGCATCTTTGCTTCATGTCTTTGCATCATAACAGTGGACTGATGTTTAGACACAACTCCGCAACCATAATCCCACACAAGCTCACATATTAGTTTTAATAGGAAACGGATCAAAGGATAAAGCATATAGCGCTAGGAGGTATAATGGTATTAAAGTGAATTCCAGTGCAATGCAGTGCCATGATACAGATTTTTATTACTGGACAATATGCATCTAAAAATTAGCCAGTGGTACCCGCTTTGCTAAACCAATGCATGCTTGTCAGCCTGTCAGTGCTAAGACCATACGCCGCACACTGCATCAAATTGGTCTGCATGACTGTTGTCCCAGAAGGAAGCCTTTTCTAAAGCTCACAAACAGTTTGCTGAAGACGAGTAGACTAAGGATCTCGATTACTGGAACCAAGATAAACTTATTTGGTTCAGATGGTGTCAAGCATGTTTGGCTGGATCCAGGTGAGGAGTACAAAGACAAGTGTGTCTTGCCTACAGTCAAGCATGGTCATGGTCTAGGGCTGCATGAATGCTGCTGGCACTGGGGAGCTACAGTTCATTGAGGGAACCATGAATGCCAACATGTACTGTGACGTACTGAAGCAGAGAATGATCCACTCCCTTCAGTGACTGGGCCGCAGGGCAGTATTCTAACATGATAACGACCCCAAACACACCTCCAAGATGACCACTGCTTTGCTAAAGAAGCTGAGCTTGAAGGTGATGGACTAAACCCTATTGGGCATCTGTGGGGCATCCTCAAACGGAAGGTGGAGGAGCACAAGGTCTCTAACATCCACCAGCTCCGTGATGTTGTCATGGAGGAGACATGGAGTTTTTGTAATCTGCTATACAAAAACACTTTCAATGTAAAAATAAATAAATAATAAATTTAAATCCTTGCACTCGTAGGCCTCCACTGCTGTTTACATTGCATTCTATGTGTTTTAAGGAAGGGGGTGCTGTCGAGCGTGTAATGGAGTAGGTCGGTTTTCGGTTGAGCTCCCACCGAACTTAAGTGTTTTTTCATTGTTAAATAATAGCATACCCTGTCCCTAACACGTTTTCTTAAATTGATGGTGTGTATATTTGAGTGAAGATGGCGGCAAATTTGCGGAAGTATAAGTTTACCGAGTCAACCAAATCTAGGCCCAGTACCACTTCGGCTGCGAGTTCTGCTGCCTCCCCGGGCTCGGTGCCCCCGCGCCCGTCGAACAGCCAGGAATTAGACGCTGAATCTTTGAAGACGGATATCCTACTTTCTCTTAGGGCCGACATTGCTGCGGTGATAAAAACGGAGCTGAAAAGTGCACTTGCTGAAGGTTTCGACTTTCTTAAGAGCAAGTTCAGAATTCTGGGGGTAGCAGAATCGAATGGATCCAGCTCCACAACATCGGTCTCGGAGTTACTGAGAGAAGTACTACAGCTGGATAGGGATGTGCTGTTGGACCGATTTTATAGAAGCCTGGGTCCTGTGAGGAAGGATTGGAAACCACACGCCATCATAGCCAAACTCCACTCCTTCCAGGACTGCGTTGAGGTACTGAGCCGGGCGCGTTCACGAGCTCTGCACCGGTGTAACGGGGAGACGATTGCTATCTTTCCGTATTATATCGCGAGTGTCGCTAAGGCCAGGGCGGCCTTCAATGAGGTCAGGACGTTGCTCCGTAATCGGCAGGGGGTTCGGTATGGCATCCTGTTTCCAGCCCGTCTCCGTATTACATTCAATGGAGAGGAAAAGGAGTTCATAGATGCGAGCAAAGCGATGAGCTATGTCAGGAAGATCATCATCACTACGGTAGAGGGCTGAGTTAGTGACGTTGCCCCAACTGATTCATCGTCTCTGAACTCTGATTGGATGATAACTGTTTGATTAGACATCTACTATAACAAGGAAGATGATCAACTCCGTTGTCTTATTTTCTATTATATACGCTATGATAGGGTTTATGCTTCTACACTGTGATAGGATGCAATTTTTCAGTTTACTTTTCGTACCAGGGGTTTGGTGGGAGCTTGAGCAGTAGGCTCTATAGAGTTCCTCCACACAAGCACTGAATGTGCGGATTTGTTTTGGGTGCATATGGTGAGCAAGTCACGATACGGGTTTTATGAGCATGGGGAGAAGACTGGATGGATTCTCGCCCACCGACAAAGATGGCGGACTTCTAATCTGACCATCTTATTATAAAATTACCTCATTTTCAAGCTTCTTATATGTCACTATACAGCTCCGGCCTATCTGTAGACCCGTCTGCGTTGGAAAACTTTTTTAAGACCCTGCATGTTCTATCCTTAGATCCAAGGAAGGCCGCAGAGCTGGAGGAGGACCTCTCAGTTTGGGAGATAGCATCACCGATTGGCTCTATGCAAAGCTGCAAGTCCCCATAACTGGATGGTTATCCAACCAATTTCTATAAAATGTTTTCAAGCCAAATCTCCCCTTTGTTATTGTCGGTTTTCAAGGAGTCGTTCTCCTTGAGAGCCCTGCCATCTACTATGCGTGAAGCAGTTATCTCCTTACTCCTTAAGAAATACAAAAGCCCTCTTGAGTGCAGCTCTTACCGGCCAGTTTCTTTACTAAATAGCGATGTTAAAATCTTTGCTAAAACTCTGGCATGTCACTTGGAGGGAGTTCTTCCGTCCATTATATCACCGGAAAAAACAGGTTTTATTAGGAATCGATACCCTTTTTTCAACATCAGACTCCTTTTCAGTATCCTCTATAGCCCCTCCCCACCTGGCACCCCAGAAGTGGTGCTTTCACTTGACACTGAAAAGGCATTTGACCGGGTGGAGTGGGGCTATCTTTTCAGTGCGATGGAGGGATTTGGGTTTGGTCCCAGGTTCATATCATGGATCAAACTTCTATATAAGTCTCCGAGGACTTCTGTTCGTACTAATAATAATTTGTCCACCTACTTCGAGCTCCAGCGGGGTACAAGACAGGGTTGTCCTTTATCACCACTGCTATTTGCCATTGCAATGGCGCCACTTGCTGTGGCGCTAAGACAGAATGCTGACATTAGGGGGATTTGGCGTGCGGGGATAGAGCAAAAGTTTCTTTGTACGCGGACGACATGCTATTGTTCATTTCACAGCCCCTTGAGAGTATCCCTGAACTAATGACCCTACTCGAGGTTTTTGGTAGAATATCGGGCTATAAGGTCAATATTCAAAAAAGTGAACTGATGCCTGCTAAAATACCCCTAGACTCATTCCCTTTGATAATTAGTCAAGTATCTCGGGGTGTGGGTTACGTATTGTTATAAAGACCTATACCTTGCTAATTACCCTGTTAACTAATCTGAAGCAGGATATTGAGCGGAGGGACCCCCTTCCTCTCTCCCTGGGGGGCAGAATCAGAACCTAAATTTTTATGTTTTTCAGTGTTTCCCAGTGTTTCTTACAAAATACTACTTTTCAATACTGAACAATCAGATATCAGCCTTTATCTGGAACAAAAAGCCACCACGGATCAAAGGGACTATATTGCAGAGACCTCGAGCAAAGAGAGGGATGGCACTCCCAAACTTTATGTACTACTACTGGGCAGCTAATGTAAGATCATTGTTGTACTGGATGGGGGAGAGTGCAGCAGCCCCTGTTTGACACTTATGGAGGGGGCGTCTATCGCGTCCACCTCCCCGGCAGCCTTGCTGTGTGCTAAATTACCATTCGCACAACCTCTATCTAGCTTTACCTCTAATCCAGTTGTTGTACACTCAATCAAAAATTGGAATCTACTTAGAAGATCTTTATCTCTTGGGGACTTGTCACTAATGGGGCCAATTGCAAATAATCATTTCTTTCTCCCATCCTTGTTGGATAAGACTTTCGTTACTTGGTTTAGAAAGGGAGCTGTCTTACTGTCTGATCTCTATTTTGAGGGCGTTTTTGTCTCATTCGAGCAGCTCATGCAGAAATATGACATTCCCAGATTGCATTTTTATAAGTATTTGCAGCTTATGAGCTTTGTGGCCTTAAATTCAGACACCTTCCCGTTGTACCCTTCTAATTCACTATTAGATGCAATTTTTAACTGTAAACTGGCCAGGAAGCGGACAATAAGGGTTATCTATGACCTGCTAAGCATGCATGACTTGTCGTCCCTAGATCTCCTTAAGAATAAATGGGAGGTGGATTTAGGTGAATCAATTTCTGATGCTGATTGGCGCCAAGTAATCTAGGGGATTTTCTTCTCCTCCATATGTCTCAGGCATGTGGTTGTCCAATTTAAAATTGTTCACCGCCTGCATTGGTCCAAAGCTAGACTCTCGAAGATTAATTCCGATATAGATCCCACATGTGATCGATGCAGGCAGGCTCCAGCTACTCTGTTGCATATGTTCTGGACATGTCCAAAGCTGTACACATTCTGGCAATCTATATTTGAGAACTTTACTTCGATCTTGGGGAGAGTAGTACAGCCGTCCCCTCTCATTGCGATGTTTGGGGTGCGATGTTTGGGAGAATACTCCTTTTAGATGATGCGAAACCAGCATGATGTCCTTCTGCACTCTCCTGGCCAGGAGATTAATATTGTTTAGATCCTGCTCCACCGGTGTATGGTCATTGGGTCAGGGAAGTCATGTCTCATCTTCAGTTGGAAAAGATTAGGTACACTATCAGGGGGGGAACTGGGAGATTTTACAGAATCTGGCAACCTTTTCTGTTCTTTGTCAGAGACGTGGATGCTGACAGTATTGTTTTGTGATCATTGTCTATAATTTTGTTTAATTTGTTCTCTTCTACGGTGGTCTGGCTTTAGGATATGTGATATGTATGTTCTATGTCTGACACGGGGTGTTCTGTCTGTTTGGTTGGTGTTGTATGTTTAATTTGAAAAGCGTTAATAAAGAAACCTATGTGTTTTAAGGTAAAAGCGCACTAACAAGATGCTTACGGGTTTGATTAAGTTTACAGATATCCCCTATATCACAGTACACAAGAACTTGAACAGTGGCATACTTTGCCTGCTGCGGGGGCTAGTAGCTAATTTTTTTAAGTGCTCAAGTGCAACCATTTTACATCATTGACTCAGAGTACTCTGTGTATGTCACGTAATGGTGGCCTCCATAGGTTAAAATATGTATTAAATATTAAGGATTTTTAAAATAATTAACATATTTAATGTGTTTCTAGCAATGTATTTTAGTAGGAGAGAGTAATTATTGCATGTTAAGGCCTACAAGTCTTCATAGTCGGGTTCATTTTAAGAGAATCAAAGCCTTAAACCTTGGCTCAAACTGCGCGTCATCATTGTGATGCTGAAGATACTCACTTATCTTTTCCTTCATCTCCTGGGCTAAAGCAGAGTCACTTTGTTCACGACTGAGTCATTTAAACGTCTTCCAAATTTAATGGCAAGACTGAAGACAGGGTGGTATGTTTGTCACCACTAAGTGTATCTGTGATAGGACTGAGTGGCTCAAGAACTGCTTTTACAGTTTATAAAACTGTAATATCTGATTCTTTTGGCATCAGATGCTATTTCTTTCGATCTTCAGCCAGCACAGCACAGACAACCTGCTGCTGTTCCAAAAAAAACATTCCACCATATCATAAGACATAAGAATTCCAGCAAGTGGGTTCATCATGTATAGGTTTATGGTATGGGGGAAGACAGGTCTTTCTGTTTTTTTAGCCAGCTGGCTTATAAGCTTTTGTGATCTGGTGAAGGCAGAAATAGTTTTTCGAAGCCTTGACTGGACTGCAGATACCCTGTTTAGCTCTATTGCTTTATTCACAGCAGGAGACTGTGTCCAAAACAAGGAATCCATGCCTAGTCCTCAAAGGCTTTTTTCTGGCATTATCTGGTGTGATGCCTACCATGCTTGTAATGTCCAACTGCCAATGTTCAACTTTCTCTTCAAAGGCCTCCTTCAAACTCTCAGCTGTGTGACCTGTGTTGAGACCACAACAGCCAAGATAGCAGTATTGCACTTCCCACAATTTAGTTATGTACTGCTGAGTTACAGACATGAAAGTGTCTGCAGCTCTGCTTGTCCACATATCAGTTGTGCAGCTATAAAATGGTTTCTCTCTGAGATGTTGGATTATGAAGTCTCTCGTTTCAATGTAGATGCGGGGAATCTCAGTGTACATGAAAAGGTTTCGGCTCGGAAGCATGAACTAAGGGTTGAAGTGCTTTAGAATTTGCTGGAATCCACATTTTTCAACTGTATAAACATTCATACAGTGCCTTGCGAAAGTATTCGCCCCCCTTGAACTTTTCAACCTTTTGCCACATTTCAGGCTTCAAACATAAAGATATAAAATTTAAATTTTTTGTGAAGAATCACCAACAAGTGGGACACAATTGTGAAGTGGAACGAAATCTATTGGATATTTTAAACTTTTTTAGCAAATAAAAAACTGAAAAGTGGTGCGTGCAAAATTATTCGGCCCCTTTACTTTTAGTGCAGCAAACTCACTCCAGAAGTTCAGCAAGGATCTCTGAATGATCCAATGTTGTCCTAAATGACTGATGGTGATGAATAGAATCCACCTGTGTGTAATCAAGAGAGCATCATGAAGACCAAGGAACACACCAGGCAGGTCCGTAATACTGTTGTGGAGAAGTTTAAAGCCGGATTTGGATACAAAAAGATTTCCCAAGCTTTAAACATCCCAAGGAGCACTGTGCAAGCGATCATTTTGAAATGGAAGGAGTATCAGACCACTGCAAATCTACCAAGACCTGGCCATCCCTCTTAACTTTCAGCTCAGACAAGGAGAAGACTGATCAGAGATGCAGACAAGAGGCCCATGATCACTCTGGATGAACTGCAGAGAACTACAGCTGAGGTGGGAGAGTCTGTCCATAGGACAACAATCAGTCATACACTGCACAAATCTGGCCTTTATGGACTTTGGCCTTTAGTGGCAAGAAGAAAGCCATTTGTCAAAGATATCCATAAAAAGTCTCGTCTAAAGTTTGCCACAAGCCACCTGGGAGACACACCAAACATGTGGAAGAAGGTGCTCTGGTCAGATGAAACCAAAATCTAACTTTTTGCCCACAATGCAAAACGATATGTTTGGCGTAAAAGCAACACAGCTCATCACCCTCAACACACCATCCCCACTGTCAAACATGGTGGTGGCAGCATCATGGTTTGGGCCTGCTTTTCTTCAGCAGGGACAGGGAAGATGGTTAAAATTGAGGGGGAGGTGGATGCAGCCAAATACAGGACCATTCTGTATGAAAACCTGTTGGAGTCTGCAAAAGACCTGAAACTGGGACGGAGATTTATCTTCCAACAAGACAATGATCCCAAACATACAGCAAAATCTACAAAGGAATGGTTCACAAATAAACGTATCCAGGTGTTAGAATGGCCAAGTCGAAGTCCAGACCTGAATCCATTCGAGAATCTGTGGAAAGAGCTGAAAACTGCTGTTCACAAACGCTCTCCATCCAACCTCACTGAGCTCGAGCTGTTTTGCAAGGAAGAATGGGCAAGAATTTCAGTCTCTCTGATAGAGACATACCCCAAGCGATGTACGCAAGGCACTGTACATATGAATTCAGCAACAGCTCGGTTCAGTTTTCTTGCTTCAGGTGAATTTTTGTTATATATTAGTTGTCGCTGAAAAGCTTTAACAACTGTTGTCTGTGTGCATGTTTGCTGGGGTCTCTCATGGAGAACATCCTCCTCAGCTTGCTGCTGTAAAATGAAAATAGAATAGAATTTCAGTAAGGCAACTGACTGACCATATGCAATATTAAATCACTTAACTGGCTTTAATATAATTTTTGAATAACAATCCTTAGCTTTAATATTAAATTTAGAAAATATTAAATGAAACATGTACATTAAAATATTAAATACAATGGCGAGATTATTTTTTTCTAACACATGAATTTCAGATATATAGGTCATCAAAAAGCCTTGGCTGTATAAAATAATAATAATAATTATTATTATTATTAAACACCATTGTGTCCTCACATTTTACCCCAGTAAAACTTAAAGCATTAAATGGTTTCTTGACCGTAGTAGCGCTTAATGCGCGTATGCTAACAATTAAGTAAGCAAAAAACAAGGTTGTTTTTCTTCAATACTACACTCGAAATAAACTATGCTATAACATTTATAGTGCAATTGCTACCATAATTTTAAAATCACCTGCCTGAACCCCTTGAATTAATTCAGGTGTCTGTCTTTAAGTTGCTTTAAAAGGTTAGATGTGTTTCCTCCTTTCATCACAAAACCTTGATTACCCCATTTGTAAATAGTTTTTTTGGTTATTGATTATGTTCCCTTTGTCATCTGCCTCAAATCCAAAATATTTCCAGTTGTGGCTCTTTACACCTTTTTTGTCCACAGGGTTTTGTGGATTTGAAGCCACTGCAGCTCCGCCGTTTGCCATGTCTTCTTACTGCACGGTGTACAAATTAAAAGTTTCGGAATGACTACCTGTCAGACAGCACGTCAGTACTACTGGTACTTTTTAGTACCGACTTGCTACCAAAGTACCAGTATTTTTGACAACCCCATCACAGACTATTACACGTCTTGCTCTTCGAGGATGATAAGAGTATCTAGTGTTTTGACTAATTCAGTGCATCTATTAGCAACTATATATCTGTATTTCAAGCCCTGAAATGGAGCTGGAGGCACATGGACGAAAAATAAATTTAGCTAATTAAAACAATTCTGACGCTAAATTTGTTTTCCTTTACGGATCAGTTTTGGTGTGTACAATAAAATCTGATGCTTGCAGATTCACTGATGTGTGGAATCAGTGAATCTACTTTTGGGATCGATTTTGATCCCAAATCAGAATGGTGACTTGATGACATGGAATCAATGTCATTTATCAAGATATATATAAAATATATATCTTGTTTATGCCAAGAAAATGAGATGCATTATTCTTTTGCTACTCAATGGCCAATGCTGTATAATGCACATGCTTAATGATATGAGGTTTGAAATGAGAAAATGTTTGCTGTGTATGCTCATTCTTTTGGACCATGTTTAGTCATTTTCAACTCATGCAAACTACTGACTTCTTAGCCAAAGTAGCACTGTGCTTCCACTCTGTCTCCAGCCCTGTTCTCATTTCTATTACTGCGGATTAATTATCCTTCACTTCTAGAACATGCTTGCTGTGAGTCAGTGCACTGTGTTAATCGTTAGCCAGCTAAATGAGATTAATGTTATATCACAGGACTGGAAAAGTACAAGCTAATGTTTTTCTTATACCAGGACTTGCCAAGCATGTCAGTCACAAAAATGTTTAGGAAAACTGTTTAGAAAATGTTTAGAAAACTGGATTATGATGCAGAGTGCTTGTTTGTGTTTGGTTGGACCTTCTGTCAGTCATTTTACACACACCTTCACTCCACCCACATCTTAATCTGAAATCAGCAAGTGCTCAGCACAACCAGATAATTCTCCTGTGAGCAAAAAATTTTTTTTTATAAAAAAAGAATTTTATAAAACAAAGGACCCTTTTCCCTTTTTTTTTTTTTTTTTTTTTTTAAAAGAAATAAAGTTTTTTTAAAATAAAATTGTAACAATTACTAGAGTTAGAGTAATATACTATAAAATGCGAAGACTCAATTACCAAGTTACTAACCAGTAACTTTGGATCTGAATAAAATGAAGTGAAAATCCTGAACCTAAGACTACATGGATAAATTTCACACCTCTCCTTGAAAGTCTGTCGGTTCCCTTTCAAAGGGAACATCGACGTTGCATTTAGCATAACAGTATAGGAGCACCTTGTGCACGTGACCAGTATCTGAAGCTTGTGTTAAATCATGCCTCTACTTATAGGCCTGTCATGATCGGGTGACGTGGCAATGATATATATATGGCACTTGTGAACCACGCCACCAGCCTTATTATCTTCAGCGAGTCTGCATGTCTGTTGTTTGTGTGACAAAAACGCTTCATTTCTATTCTATATTTTCTCAAAATCTCTGAACTTTTCTATCCCTTTTTAGAGAAAAAGAGAAGAGAGGGAAGAAATGAGTGAGAAAGAATTCAGAAATTATGTTATGGCTTGCTCCCGTTTCATCACGGGGAAAAGTGCACACTTTCTGGGTGAAGAGTTTAGGAGTGTAGTATGCGATGGTGGCCTCGAGAGGCTGCGCATGGTAACGTCTACATTAAGCAGCTCGGCGTGCGATTCGTGCTCTTCTCAGAAGCCGAAGCAAGTTGGGTTTCAGAGCCTCGCGGATCTGAGCCGGCTGCTGCCGAGGCAACTAGCTGTCTCAGTTTCGAGGGATCTCTTATGGATCCGGAACAGGAGCCGGAGAAGAGCGCTGCTCTATCTCTTGCTCTGTCTTCCGGGTTCAGCTCGCTGCTGGATTTTGGAGTTTGGGTCGCGGCGACTCCTTCCGCTATGGAAAGCCAAACGGGGAAGAAAAAACAACAACAACGCACAAAAAATAATAGTAATAATTCCTCTCTGACTCCGAGGAGCCAGAAGGATGTGCAAAAAACTGAGAGCAGCATATAAAGAGCTGCTTGAAGTGATTACTAAGGCTGGATGAGCCTTTTTCTCCCCAGTGAAAGTAAATCCCTCACACTGCAGGAAATCCCCTGTCTTCCAGAAGTGCATGAAAAAATATCAGGCTTCTGGGGGGAAAACCATGCATAAGCCATATTTATAACCCCACAATGTTGGATTATTCAGCCATTGTGGGGAATGAAGGGCATGGCTATTTAGCTATGCTGAAGGTGAAGGAGGCGCTTGCGAGCTACCTGTCTCCATTGACGGCAGGTAATTGGGGGGTCAGCTTTGCATCCAAACCACCGTATAAGATCGCTGCGGCATTGGTGGGCAAGCCTATGCAGTAGTAATCTGGCTTGTGGGTCACTGCAGACAATGAACGTGTTGCAGGCCTACCAAGCATTCCTGCTGAGTGAGCTCGACATAAACGGCATTCAAAAAAGTCAGTTCCTTCCCTGTTGTCTCAAGCATCCACGAGTGGAGCCCGGGCCAGCACTAGTGCGAGGGAGACCCAGAAGGCGAGTATGGCAGCCCGCCAACCTCCACAGACAGCCAGGGGAACTGGACGGCCACAGTCGCGGTCTGCTACTAGGCCTGATCTGAGAATGGTCATAAAGGCATAAAGAGTGGTCCTGAGGGGCCATGGAGGGATGTATCAGGGGACATGAGGTCGTTAGGGCAGGTAGCCCCCAGTGCTACTGTAAGGCCTCCCCTAGCCAAGGTGGTCCCCAAGTTTTCAGTGTTCTCTTGTCAGCGAGCTGTCACAGGGCAACGAAAATTTGATGCTTTCCCTCCAATAGAATGTGGAACTAAAATGGTCACTAAAAGACCATCGGGCCACGTGGAAACTACTGCCAAATGTGCCAAATGTGTCTTGGTTCTGTCTGCCGTAGAAATGGGTTAACGGGTCCAATTTATAGCTTGACCCCCCAATGCTTCAGAGGTGTGCTCACCACAGTAGTCAGCACAGACCAGAGCCCGTTGTTAGCGCAGGAAATAAATGTAAATGGTAAATGTGCACTTATATATTATCCAAAGCGCTTTACACTGTCTCATTCACCCATTCACACACACACTCACACACCAATGGTAGCAGAGCTGCCATGCAAGGCGGCTAGCTTGCCATCGGGAGCAACTTGGGGTTCAGTGTCTTGCCCAAGGACACTTCGGCATGTGGAGTCACCCGGGAATCGAACCGCCAACCATACGATTAGTGGACAACCCGCCCTACCAACTGCGCCACAGCCGCCCAAGTAAGTTCCCTTTTGGACAATGGGGCCATAGAACACGTACCCCTTTCCCTAAGGGAGGGAGGTTTTTACAGCCATTATTTCCTGGTCCACAGAAAAGATGGGAGTATGCAGCCATTTTTTGATCTGCCTCATCTGAACCGTTCTCATTGGTTCAAGATGCTGATGCTCAAACTTATCATGCCACAGATTCAGTTCGAAGACTGGATCTAAAAGGTGCATATTTCCACATAGAAATATCACTAGCTTTATCCCCTCACATTTTCACAAAGTGCATGGATGTCACTCTGGCTCCATTGTGACTCCAGGGCATCTGTGTACCAAACTACCTGGATGACTGGTTAATTCTAGCACGATCCACGGACCTGGCGGTTCAACATAGAGATGTTGTTTTCGCCCACCTGAAGAGCTTGGGGCTCAGCTTGAATCTCAAAAGTATGCTTTCCCCAGTGCGGTGGCCAACTTTTCTAGGGGTTATAAGGATTCTACTACGATGAGGGCCTGTCTATCCCCAACATGCGTAGGGTCAATCCTATCAACACTGAGCAAGATAAAGCTGGATCTTGGGAGACTATTGGTGTTTATTGGCCTATTGTACAGGAGACTGTTCAGTGGTGGTTGAGAAGTTGGGGTTTGGTCTAAGGACGGAACCTCTGAGAATAATCAGTGTCACGTGGTGATGCCTACGTGCTCTGAGAATTTGAGTGTCCCTGGTTTCTAGCCTTGGGTCACTCTCTAGGGGTGTCTCCTTAGCGCAAGTCGGTAATGAGAGACACCTCCCTCATGGGCTGGAGCGCAGTCTCAGACAGCTGTCCAGCTCACGGTCTCTGGTGTGGCCCTCATCTGGAGCAGGGTGGCTCCATCCACAAGTGGTGAATGGCATGTGCTACTTTGGCTAAGGAGACAACACATGGCCCGCTGTGCTTTGCCCTCACTCCTCCCGCACAATTAGGGCTGGACGCCGTGGTGCATATGTGGCTGAGGTCACATCTGTACGCTGCCCCCCCCAACTGCTCTGCTCTGGAGACATGCCTGGACAGTCCATCCCCTTCACCCTCAGCTTCTTTAGCAAGGCAGTGGTCGTCTTGGAGGTGTGCTTGGGGTCGTTATTATGCTGGAATACTGCATACTGTTCATGCTCTGCTTCAGTATGTCACAGTACAGGTTGGTATTCATGGTTCCCTCAATGAATAGACATATGAGTGCTGCCGGCATTGCTGCAGAAGTAAAAGGGGTGGGGGGTCAGCCTGTCAGTGCTCAGACCATACGTCGCACACCGCATCAAATTGGTCTGCATGGCTGTTGTCGCAGAAGGAAGCCTCTTCTAAAGATGATGCACAAGAAAGCTGGCAAACAGTTTGCTGAAGACAAGCAGAAAGGAGTTGACATGAATGGACATGAATGCCAACATGTACTGTGACATACTGAAGCAGAGCATGATCCCCTCCCTTCGGCGACTGGGCCGCAGGGCAGTATTCCAGCATGATAATGACCCCATAATAAACACACCTCAAAGATGACCACTGCCTTGCTAAAGAAGCTGAGGATGAAGATGATAGACTAAACCCTATTGAGCATCTGTGGGGCATCCTCAAATGGAAGGCACAAGGTCTCTAACATCCACCAGCTCCCTGATGTCGTCACAGAGGAGAGAAACAGGACTCCAGTAGCAACATGTGAAGCTCTGGTGAACTCCATGCCCAAGAGGGTTAAGGCAATGCTGGAAAATAATGGTGGCGACAAAAAATATTGACACTTTGGGCCCAATTTGGACATTTTCACCTAGGGGTGTACTTTCTTTTTTTGCCAGCAGTTTAGACATTAATGGCTGTGCTTTGAGTTATTTTGAGGGGACCACAAATTTACACTATTACACAAGCTGTACACTCACTACTTTACATTGTAAGCAAAGTGTCATTTCTTCAGTGTTGTCACATGAAAGGATATAATCAAATATTTACAAAAATGTGAGGGGTGTACTCACTTTTGTGAGATACTGTGTGTATGTATTTATTTATATATATATATATATATATATATATATATATATATATATATATATATATATATATATATATATATATATATATAAAGTGAAAAAGTGCAATCGCTCATATTGTTGTTTGAGATGTGGGTTGGCTTGTACCAATGGCCAAAGCTGTTTCTCACAAACAAAAAACATTGGAGTCTGCCTAAATCCCCAAACCATGTGGTAAAATGTTTTATGGTTTCATGAAAACAAGGTAGAACTTTTTCACATAATTCTAAAAGATATGTTTGGCACAAGACATCTCCCAAAGAACACCATAGTGTTCACCCATGGTGAAAAATGGTGGTGGAAGCATCATGCTATGTGGCTGCTTTTCTTCAGCTGGGACTGGAGTTCTATGCAAAATAGAGGGAATGTTGGATAGCTCCAAATACCAATCTATTTTGGTGCAACATCTGCATGCTTCTGTTAAACAAAAAAAAAGTAACTTTCCAGTACGATAACAGCCCAAAGCACAAATCCAAGTCAACAAAGGGGTTGATTTAGAGGGCCCAAATTCTAAACTTTACTGAGGGATACAAGAACAAAGAGTCCACAACATTGCTTTTATGTAAATATGTGCACATAGTATTTTCATATTTTTCATTACCATATTTATTGTATATATTTAGAAGGTTCACATGTATCTCTTTTGTTATACATTATATGAACATGTGACAATGGTATAGTCTAGATTAATTCCATGCTATTGTGTAAACAGCTTTGTATACTAACTTTGGGACAGTCACAGTAGATGTATTTTGTCTCGAGCATCAGGTTGCGCAGCATATTGATGGATTAAAATAGCATCAACCACAGAAACAGCTTAGATTAAAACGGTGTGAACAAAGTCAAGCACTAAATCTAAAAGCAGTTGATGACCGCAGCAGTAAAATATTTTTAGCCACTGTAGTGGTTTTCATTGAATGCTTATGCATTTGTGCATTAGTGCATAATTGTTCCTATCCTTTTAAACAAGCCTGTGAGCTTGCTGCGTTTCTCTGTGTGTCTGCTACAGTTAACTTTTATCTTTTTTTCAAATGCAATCTACTGCGGCTCTACTATGTTATATAAATTAAATGAATGACTTTTATATATTTGCGATATTTTTGGTTTATATTGTCACATCTGAAGTACAGCATGTCTGTGTAAAAGAAAAGTAACAAAAATGGTTAAAACATATTAATTATGTTATTTTGATTGCTTATATTAATCATGATTGTCAACTTGTCATTATAAGCAATTATCACTATAAACAATGAAAATATTTATTTACATATAAATTGCTTACTTGCATGCTCAATTACTGTTTTTTTTTTGTTCTTGTTTTTTTAATTCAGAAAGAAACAGCTCTCCATGAGTGAATTTGTTCAGAGAAATCCCCCATGCACTCCTCACCAAGCAGCCATTGTAACAGATGCTATCCTATATATTTTTAAAACTCAGTTTTTGGCTTTGTTTTTGATTATTTATATTTTAGATATTATTTAAAGTTTTGCTGCTTAAAACTGGACTAACTGTAGACAAATGACCAATGTTTTATTTGAGGTTTAAATGTAAAAATTAATTTGAAGGGGTTGAAGGGCAGACTTAATCGATCGATTAATCAATTATCAAAATAATCGTTGGTTGCTGCCCCAAATTTAAGTTTAATTTAACACAATTGCGATATTGCTTTTATACAGTTCTGTAAACAAGAAATTAATATCAGAGCTTATTTTTTGCAATAGAAAAATCCTATTGTTTTTTTTTTTTCGAGAGTGTGATGCTAACTTCTGGGTTGGCTTACAAAAATTCGCCATCCATGCCTGATTGACGACTTCCACAGCAGTGTCCGACACTTGAGAAGGGGGCACCCAGTGCTTAATTTGTAAATCTGCAGGTCCCAGAACAATTAGAGGGTAGTGATCTGGCAGAACAGGTGGCATGCGGAAGGTCCACTGGCATAAAGTTGGCTTGGACGTTTGATATTCGCAGATATTTGCAAATTAAGGGACCATATCTAATGTTACATACGAAATTGATATACACGCGTTTCTAATTTCAATAGCATTTGAAGGGAATGACTCATAAAACCAACTGTGTACTATTCATGAAGGTGTCAGCTATGATGCACACCTTTTAGATTTTTGATATTTAACAAAAAAAATTGTCAGATCATGTCTAAACATCATGATGTTTTTATATTGTATTGACTCACACAAAATACCACAATGTAAAGCTCAATAGCATTTGAAGGGAATGACTTATAGTCACAAACCCAACTGGAAAGTGTTCATCTAGGTGTCATCTATAATGCGCTCCTAGTTTATTTTATTAAATATCAGAAATCTAATATCAAATCATGTGTAAAATTTGCCATGTACATCCCCAATTCCAAAAAAGTTAGGACACTGTAAAATGTAAATAAAAACAATGCAATGATTTGCAAATCTCATAAACCCATATCTTATTCACAATAGAACATAAGGAAATGTACCATTTTCAGAAAACAAAAAAAAGGTAATTTTGAATTTGATGTCTGCATCATATCTTAACCCTCTTACCCCTAAGTTCCCACAGTATTATGTCCCATAACCCTATATTCCCCAGAGAAACAGCACGCCAACCCTGAGTTCCTGGGCCAAAATCAACATTTTAATTGTAACATTTTTATAGCCAGATCGAGTCCAGGCACTGGCTTTCTGTGCCATGTGGCTGTTTTTGTGTTCTTACTGGCGAGAGAGAACGAGCCTGGATAACGAGCCTCGAGATCCAAATGTGGTCTCTGAGGCCCCCAGAAGGGCAACAAAACTATGTACTTTAACCTGATTACTATTTTAGATTTAAAGAGCATAAGGGGTCTGTCTCTTGGGGTTGTTGGTTTGTAACCCAGAGTATGTTAAAAAGCAGCAGTGTGAACATCCAGGTTCTTATTTTTAGATTGATTTCCAGGGTTTTTCCCCGGGTGGAATCAAATTTGCGTCCAATCAAACTCTCTCGCGGGGGTTTAATCGCATCATGGCATATAATCGAGTTGAGTAAAAATGAGGTTATGTGTGTATGTATATTTTATTGACTCAAACACATCTTAAAATCTTTCATTTTCTTCTGCAGAAATTTTTTTTAAACATTTTTAGGCCTTGAAACAACTTATAATAATGTATTTGTGTAATGTTACTTTAACAATGAAGCAGTTCAGTGTTTTTACTAAACTTGGAGCACAATTGTTAATTAGAAAAAATGCTTTCTATTCATTTAGAAGTACCATATGAACATCAGTGTGGTCAATGCCTTTGAATAAATTCAAGTAAATAATAACTAAATAAATGCATTTTAACGCCAAAAGTCAACTTTCTGGTGATAATCAGACCAGCAGGTACTGTTTTCACGAATGCACAGAGATGGTCACGTTATGCCTCCAAACCCCTGCAGTGTCAGTCGCACTGGTTGATGCTGAAGATGAAGACGGATCAGGGTCAGAGCGTTTGTGTCACTATCAGTTTTGGTTTCGGTTTCAACACTGCCTGAGCTTTCCCTGCTGTCACTATCTAGAATCCTCGCTCTCGCCTGTGTAACTGTGTATGTTTTCTTTTTTTCCCACTGTTTTAGATGTACCTGTGCTCACTGTAGGTGTAACTTTAGCTGGAACATGATTAGTTTTCGCTTTGGCATTTTTAGTTCACTTCTACTATTACACCAATTTTCACGCTTGGATCAGCTTCATCATAATGACGGCGTAATAACGTAATCACGTTGTGATGTCATGACATCATCAAACTTCCGGGTCAAAAAATAATAATTAAATAAGTAAGCGAATCATAGCAGAGTAATGCCGGTATACCGGCCTTATGGGGATAACGTTAATCCTCTATAACTGTAAATCCTCTATATCGGCCTTACGGGGATTTGGCATAGATGACCAAGCCGGTATATCGTCCTTGCAGGAATAGATCAAAGACGGGCAATCCGGTTTATCGGCCTTACGGGGTAAGAGGGTTAAAAAAGTTGGGGTGAGGAAACAAAAGGCTGAAAAAAAAGAAAACGAAACTAAAAAACTGAAAAGAAAGAAAAAAAGAAAAGAAAAAGAAACAGCTAAAAAGAAACAGACAGAATTACTAAAAAACTTTACGTTACTAAAAAGAAACAGTTACTAAAAAGAAACCTGAGAACATTTAGCAACTAATTAGGTTAATGGGCAATAGGTCAGTAACATGATTGGGTATTAAGAGTATCTTAGAGAGGCAGAAGTCTCTCAGAAGTAAAGATGGGCAAAGGTTCACCAGTCTGCGAAAAACTGCGTATACGAATTGTGGAGCAATTTAAATCTTAAACTTAAACTTAAATCTTATCATCTACAGCAGTGGTCCCCAACCTTTTTTGTGCCACGGACCGGTTTAAGACCAGGCGATATCTTCACGGACCAGCCTTTAAGGTGTGACGAATGAATACAACAAAATAAAATGATACGACCAGCATAAAAACGGGGGTATTTAAAAAAAAATTATAATAATGAACGTGAATCCAATGTGAAATAGCAACTTTATTAGCAGCGTCCCGGTAACATTCACGCCAACAACATAACACGAGTAACATCCGCTCTAACACCCCCCAACCGGTGGCCTGCATCTCTGATGGTATGGGGGTTCATTGGTGCTTATGGAATGGGGAGCTCGCACATCTGGAAAGGCACCATCAATGCTGAAAGGAATATACAGGTTTTTAGAGCAACATATATTTCCATCCAGATTACATCTTTTTCTTTTGCATATTTCAGCAAGACGATGCTAAACCACTTACTGCATCTATTACAACAGCATGGCTTCATGGTACAAGAGTCCGGGTGCTGAACTGGCATGACTGCAGTCCAGAACTTTCACTAACGGAAAACATTTAGCGCATCATGAAATGAGAAATACGACATAGAAGACCCAGGACTGTTGAGCAACTAGAATCCTGTATCAGACACTAAAGGGACAACCTTCCTCTCCCAAAACTCTAGCAACCTCAGTTCGCAGACGTATACGGACTGTTGTTAAAAGAAGAGGGGGTGGTACACAGTGGTAAACATGGTCCTGTTCCAACTTTTTGGAGATGTGTTACTGCTATCAAATTCAAAATTACCTTACTCTTAAATAGTACATTTCCTCTGTTTAAACAGCTGATATGTATTCTATGTTCTATTTTGATTAAAATATGGGTTTATGAGAGTTGCAAATTGTTGCATTTTGTTTTTATTTTATGTCCCAACTTTTTTGAAGTTGGGGTTGTATTTCACTATCGAATGGGCTCATACACAAAATATACCATAATTTATAGCTCAGTAGCATTAGAACAGAATGACTTACTGTCACAAAACCAACTGTAAAGTGTTGATGTAGGTGTCATCCATAAAAAGGCTTGTGGCAAACTTTAGACGAGACTTTTTATGGATATATTTGAGAAATGGCTTTCTTCTTGCCACTCTTCCATAAAGGCCAGATTTGTGCAGTGTACGACTGATTGTTGTCCTATGGACAGACTCTCCCACCTCAGCTGTAGTTCTCTGCAGTTCATCCAGAGTGATCATAGGCCTCTTGGCTGCATCTCTGATCAGTCTTCTCCTTGTCTGAGCTGAAAGTTTAGAGGGACGGCCAGGTCTTGGTAGATTTGCAGTGGTCTGATACTCCTTCCATTTCAAAACGATCGCTTGCACAGTGCTCCTTGGGATGTTTAAAGCTTGGGAAATCTTTTTGTATCCAAATCCGGCTTTAAACTTCTCCACAACAGTATTACGGACCTGCCTTGTGTGTTCCTTGGTCTTCATGATGCTCTCTTGATTACACACAGGTGGATTCTATTCATCACCATCAGTCATTTAGGACAACATTGGACCATTCAGAGATCCTCACTGAACTTCTGGAGTGAGTTTGCTGCACTGAAAGTAAAGGAGCCGAATAATTTTGCACGCACCACTTTTCAGTTTTTTATTTGCTAAAAAAGTTTAAAATATCCAATAGATTTCGTTCCACTTCACAATTGTGTCCCACTTGTTGGTGATTCTTCACAAAAAAATTAAATTTTATATCTTTATGTTTGAAGCCTGAAATGTGGCAAAAGGTTGAAAAGTTCAAGGGGGCCGAATACTTTCGCAAGGCACTGTACATGGCAATATTAAAAAGGTGAATAGCAAAATGTAAAATGGTAAATATAAAAAATCTAAAAGGTGTGCATTATAGCTGACACCTTCATGAATAGTACACAGTTGGTTTTATGACTGTTAGTCATTCCCTTCAAATGCTATTGAAGATAGAAACATGCATACCAATGTTGTATGTAACTTTAGAGACGGTCCCTTAATTTATGAATATCTGCGAATATCGAACGTAGAGCAAACTATATGCCAGTGAAAGGTTCCTGTCCCTTGAACACTTAAAAGTGATTCTAGAATCTCACATAGCCACTGATATTCAGTGCTGATAGGTAGGCCTATGTAATTGATCATACAGGTACAGCCACGTAACAAGTTTATAGCAGTAAGTATTCTCAATACAAAGGGAAACATTTATGGGTTGCACATTCCATTAATTTACTTGCCGTCACCTGAAGTGTGCTACAAAACACATTTGACCAAGAACTTCAGAAACAAAGCTACGTTTCATACAGTAGGCATACTTACAATAAACTAACATTAACTGCACAACATAATCAAGAAAAAAAAGCATCTTACGTAACACAAAATATTCCTCAAAGCTGTCATGACCGTGTTCTCCTCCTCTTACGTGTGTCCCTTACCTTACCATTTGTGCACATGTATCCATGTGCACAAATGGCTCAGGATTGAACTTTGTAAGCGGTGGACCCACAATTTTCAAAAACATCAGAGACGAAATGGTGTGGATGAGAAGGGATTCATGCTGCGAGCTGCACATGAGATTAGGAGAAACCCCGCTCACACTCCATTGGAGATTGGTATGGTATTCACAGTAGCCAATAACTGCCACAGTCCTTCTGGAACTTTTAGTGTATTTAAGTCCCTGTACTCCCTAAAAGCCTGAATGACGTGGGCTGTTAACTCTATTTAATTCAGGCAGTCAATCTCACTTTCAAGGTTGACAATGATTAGCCTCATAAGTGCTCTAAAAATCTTCAAAAAATCAGCTAGCATTATCACTACTAATCATGGGAACGGTCCCCAAACTGCTTCATCCGTGACCTACTGCTGCTCGCTCTCATGAGAAACAAGATGCTTGCTGTACTATGAAACTCTGTAATTGAATCAAGGGAATGATTTCTCTCTACTGAAAATCCACAGTGTTGTTCCCTGAGTGAATTTATAGATTCATTACCTTATGTGGTGCACCTGTTTTTATTTTTTAAGGTAAATCTCTAATAATGTTATATTTTATGAGATACTGGGACCACGTGAGTTTCTTTGTACCATATTTTAAATAATCTAAATGGACTACAGACGTTAGTGGTGTTTCAGCTTTCACTCTTCAACGCATGACAGATTTATCGTGCAAGGATATTATTTTAATTCTGTTTACTAATTTTTACTAATAAAAATAATATACTGCTAAAAAAAATAAAGGGAACACTTAAACAGCACAATATAACTCCAAGTACTTCTTTAATTTATTTTGAGCAGTATATAAATACTAATATTTATATTTAAAGGATCTTAGTGGTGCTGGTCCTTCAGGCATCCCAGATGGGAGTAGGACTAGAAATCTCACTGTAAATCTCTAGAAATTTCCATGGCAACATGTGAGATCTCCTTTGAGCCATGTCTTGAATTATTCAATGCCAAGATTGGTGAGGAGTTATAGGAGAGGCTTATAAGAACCCGAAGACATTTCCACGTACAGCTGTCACAATACCAACATTCTGACTTCAAATCCAAATGAATTGATCTTGATATTGATTTGAATCCCGAGTGTAGTGTGATTCTCAATACTAAAACAATACAAAAATAAAGTACATGAATCATAATAAAGTAGAGGTCAGAGGTGGGTAGTAACACGCTACATTTACCTTGTTACATTTACTTGAGTAAACTTTTGGAAAAAAAATACTTTTAAGAGTAGGTTTAACTTATACTCTTACTCAAGTTAATGTTTTATCACTGAAATGTACTTTTACTTTGCTACATTCAATTCAATTCAATTTTATTTGTATAGCGCTTTTTACAATAGTCATTGTCTCAAAGCAGCTTTACAGAAATAAAAAACAGGTATGAACAGTCAGAAACATCTAAAGAGAGACAAACAGGAACAGATAAACAGAGACAAACAGGTAGAAAACAAATGGAATTTATCCCAACTGAGCAAGCCACTGAGTGGCGACGGTGTCCAAAGGGAAAAACTCCCTAAAGATGTTTTTTGAGGAAGAAACCGAGAGGAACCCGACTCAGAAGGGGAACCCATCCTCATCTGGGTAACACAGATTGTGAATGTAACACAGATAATGTGAAAATGAGAAGTATGTATGGCCTTAGGAGCAGCCGTAGTCCCAGCAGAAGATTTGGGCTCATCCAGAGGCAGAAGGGATCTGGATCTCCAATATCTCCATAAATTCGTGTGGGGCTCGGCAAAAAGAGAGAGAGGGAGAAAAACGATTAGGATTGTGAGGTAGTGCGATATAATCTAGTCAGGGTAAGCTTGAGTAAACAAATATGTTTTAAGCCTAGATTTAAACACTGAGACTGTGTCTGAGTCCCGAACACTAATAGGAAGACTGTTCCATAACTGTGGGGCTCTATAAGCGAAGGCTCTTCCCCCTGCTGTAGACTTCACTATTCTAGGTAATATCAAATAGCCTGCATCTTTTGATCTGAGTAGGCGTGGCGGATCATATAAAACCAGAAGGTCGCTTAGATATTGTGGTGCGAGACCGTGTAGTGCTTTATAGGTTAATAAAAGTATTTTAAACTTAATGCAAAATTTTACCGGGAGCCAATGCAGTGTGGATAAGATCGGGGTGATATGGTCGTATCTTCTAGTTCTAGTAAGGACTCTAGCAGCTGCATTCTGGACTAACTGGAGTTTATTTATATTCCTACTGGAACATCCAGACAGTAAGGCATTACAGTAATCTAATCTAGAGGTGACGAATGCATGAACCAGTATTTCTGCATCATGTAGTGACAATATGTTTCTTATCTTAGAAATATTTCTGAGATGAAAGAACGCTATCCTAGTAATATTATCTACATGAGCATCAAATGATAGACTGGAGTCAATAATCACTCCGAGGTCTTTAACTGCTGTACATGATGAAACAGAAAGACCATCCAGAGTTACTGTGTAGTCAGGAAGATTACTTCTAGCTACATTCGGTGGCATTCCTCCATTACTGTTAAATGTTAATGAACATGTGTAGTTTTAATAATTAGTTTATATCACGTATAATGAGGCCGTGAGTCTCGTGATACGTTGTAGTGGTCTGAATGGGTCCACAACAACCGCTCACTTTGTTAGCGGCTCAGTCCTGGAGAGGGGGAAGAAGTAAGCATGTCGACGGAGGACATGGACACATACACACCCCTTCTCTTCTGTTCTATTCCATAGTCTGTTCTTTTGTTCTCTGTTGTCTTGTTTAAATGCAAATGCTGACAAGTTTGTGTTGTTAAAGTGAAAAACAATAATATTAGGGGAACAAAATAAAAAATATACAAAAAACTGGTTGCATGAGTGTTCACACCCGTAAACTAATACTTAGTTGAAGCACCTTTAGATTTTATCACAGCATTCAGTCATTTTGGGTAGGAGTCAATCAGTGTGGCACATGTTGTATTAGCAATATTTTGCTATTCTTCCTTGCACAACCATTCTAACTCTATTAGACTGGCTGGGCATCTCCTGTGCACAGCCCTCTTCAGGTCACCACAAAGATCTTTGATTGGATTTATGTCTAGGCTCTGGTGGGGCCATTCCAAAACCTTGAACTTATTTGGGTGAAATCATTCCTTTGTTGATCTGGATGATTGCTTTGGGTCGTTGTCATGCTGCAAGTTTTTTCTGCCAAAATTGACTGGTATATGGATTGATTCATTATTCTCTCCACCCTGATTAATGCCCCAGTCCCAGCTGAAGAAAAACAGCTACAAAGTATGATGCTGCCCCATAATTCACAGTGGGGATTGTGTTCTTTTGGTGATGTGCTGTGTTTTATTTTTATTTTTATTTATTTTTTATTTGCCAAAAATATCTTTTTGTATTATGGCCAAAAAGTTCATCTTTGGTCTCATCCTTCCATAACACATTATTCCACATGGTTTTGGGAGATTGTATTATTGTTATTATTATTATTATTATTATTATTATTGGTTAAAAAAGGTTTCCATCTTGCCACCCTACCCCACAGCCCAGAGATATGAAGAATTCTGTAGATTGTTGTCACATGTAGTGAGTAACCAGTACTTGCAAGAAATTTGCTGCAGTTCTTTTTATGTTGCTGTAGGCCTCTTGGCAGCCTCCCTGACCAGTTTTCTCCTGATCTTTTCATCAATTATAGAGGGACGTCCTGTTCTTAGTAGTGTAACTGCCATGACATATTTTCTCCACTTATCGATGATTGGCCTTACAGTGTTCCATGGTATATCCAATTTTTTTGTAAGCCTCCCCTGATATATATATATATATATATATATATATATATATATATATATATATATATATATATATATATATATATATATATTTTAACACTGATTAATAATGAAATCCTGTACCTGCTTTGTAGGTTCTTTGTGGCCCATGGCTTTTCCAGTTGCATGTTATCAAGAAGATGTCAGGAAAATCATATAGGAACAGCTGTACTTTATTTAGGTTAATCAGTCACTTTAACTGATGGCAGTTGTATAATTAGTATTTAACATGAGTTTGAATATGATTGGTTGATTCTGAATACTGCCACATTCCCAATTATAAAAGAGTTTGTACACACTTATGCAAGCTATTCTACATTTTATTTTATTTTTGCCCCCCTAAAATAATTTATTGTTTTCACTTTAATAAATAGGTTAAAATTTTAAAATAAAGGTAGAAAAGGGTCTAACATGATTTATCTTGGTTTAATTTTTTTATTACAAAAACCTGCCATTTTATGTGTAGACTTTTTAGATCTATTGTACCTACACCGACAGCACAGTAATTAATACCCGTTTCTTTTTGAGCATCCCAACACACACATACACTTGCCTGATAGCTGTTTAGAGATTGAGGAGCGATTGAGCCTGACTCGGATCTGACAGGCAGGGATTTGACATTGCCGCTCTCTGATCTTCTGTCACAATATTGATTTAAAGACGATTACAAACTGCTTACTTATTCCTCCCTCATTCCTGATGGAGTACACACACACAGAACACACACACACACACACACACACACACCTCACTAGAACCTAGTTCCTTGCCATATGGAACATTCCAATGGAAACATCACTTGAAAAAGTAATTAGCACTTAGGCAGGGGAAAGTGTTCGCACATCACTTGATAAAACAATTGATTATGTACTGGTTTTGGATTTCCGAACTTCATGCTGGATTTCCTAACTTGATGCTGTAAAATATTATTCCTACATCAGGATAGGGGGTTCTTCTGTAAGATTAATTTGTGAACTTTTCAGATTGTAATTTTGACATTTTCTATGCACATTTGTGATACTTAAATGGAGTAGAAAGTAAAGTAAATAGGTTATATTCTGCGATGCAATCTGTTCTTTTGAGGACATATGGGGTGTACACACTACATGAGTTATCACAGATGAGGCTCACACACTGCACAATCTTTCACCTGTGAGATCCCAGACAGCTGATCCCCAAATCCCACCTTTCTCACAAAAATAAATGTGAGCGCCATCATGTGACTTTGTCAAGAGGAGCTGCCTGTGGTGGTTGTTTCTGCGTTGTTTTGTAAGAATTTTGTGAAAGGATTGTTTACAGAGTCGCAAAGAGAACTAGAGGTATAGTGCAAGGAAACATTAGACAAATAATTTCTCATAGAGCAGTATTATTGTGTGTCGATTTTGCCCTGGCCCTCTCACACAAATAGACCTCGAGCTCGGGGTGGAAAGAATATCCAGGCTGTAATAACAAATGAATCTCGTTCCCTTGTCAGGGAACAGGCTTACATGCGTAACCTAGATGTGAGTCCAAGTCTCATCTCGAGTCAGTTTTTCACGAGTTCAAGTATTTAGATATTTTTTTTTTGCGACTTAAGTGCGACTCAAATCCACGTCCCAGACTCGAGTTTCCATCTCTGGTACAGATTATTCCACCTTGTGAGTTTCAAGCCTTTATTTAACTTCGTGATTATGTTTGTGGTGGGTTGAACAGCTCATACTTGAATTCTGATTAATTTGTCACTTAAGCACTGCATTTCTGAGCTCAGGATATTACCTAATTTTTCTCCCTGTACTAGTGACACGCCAGTGCCATCTTTTTCAATTTCTATGTGAGAATTTCAATTTCAAAATTTCATATCTGAGAATCATGCCCTATACTCATCTCATCCTGACATCCCGGTTTCGATCTTGTGTGTAGTATTGACAATGACAACAGCATGCGGTCACTCAATACCTTGAAAACTAGCACTTTTTTATGAATTTTCAGCATTTTTTTTGTTTTGTTTTTTACACATCTACTCTTATGGAAATTAATTTGTGCCAAAAGTACTGAACGGAACTTTTCAAGAAACAAACAAAAACATACAATGAGAATGAAGAAAAACACTTCTTCACAAAGTGGTTGAAATGTATTATGGTCTTCAATTAAGCAGCATTCTCTGTTAACAGTTTTCTAAGCTTCCTTTTCATTAATCATGATTTATGAATGTGCTGCCAGAGGGTTCATTTACACTTCGGAAGGTTACGTTCACAGTTGTGGCACAAACCTTGCATGTGGGTGGGCTTAACAGCAATTTACTCTCATTGGCTAGTGAGAATTGGAACATCATCATCGTCGACGTCATTGTCGTCCTCTGCTGCACACTCCAGCTGCGATCCAAGTCTCAGTAGCCAATGACAATACATTGTGATTAAACCCACACACACCAGAGGTTTGTGCCAGAATGGGGAGCATAAACTCGCAATTGCAGTGGTGGCCGAGTGGTTAAGACGTTGGCCCTCCAACGGGGGTCCTTGGCCCCTGTCCGAAAATGTCTCTTGCTGCCACTGGAAACGAGGCAGCCTCCGTTGGCCAGCAGATGGGCTCTGGAATGCAGGGCGCCGCCCCCGGCGGCACTGGAACGCTGGGCGGCATCCCCAGCGGGACTGGACAGCTGGGCGGCGTCCCCAACGGGACTGGAGCTCAGGGGAGGTGCCTCGGTGGAGCAGGACTGTGGAGCGATGTTCTCGGCGGAGCAGGACTGCGGAGCGACGTCCTCGGCGGAGCCGGACTGCGGAGCGACGTCCTCGGCCGGGCAGGGCAGCAGGACAGCCTCCTCGGCTGTGCACGGCAGTGGGACGACCTCCTCAGCTGGGCTGGACAGCAGGACAGCTTCCTCGGCTGTGCAGGGCAGCGGGACGGCTTCTTTGGCCGGCAGGAGCTCCACCGCCGAGACCTCCCAATAGGCCTTAAGGTGTAGCTCTGAGGTCGCCTTGTTGACCTAAGGCAGGAACTCCACAGCTGAGACCTCCCAGTAGGCCTCAAGCTGTAGCTCTGAGGTCACCATGTTGACCTCAGGCTGGAGCTCTTCTGTTGTCTTTGCAACCCCCCGACCCCCCTAAAAAGTTCTGGGCCAGCCTTCACCTCCGGGCTGGGCACCATGGTGCAAGTCAGTTCGGGTAGCTTTGCTGGCTGCATGGCATAGTATAATTCCCCTGCAGTGGGAAGCCCCAGGAGTCCGAGTAACTTTGCAGGCTGCATGGCATAGTATAATTCCCCTGCAGTGGGAAGCCCCAGCAGTCCGAGTAACTTTGCTGTCTGCATGGCGCAGTATAATTCCCCTGCAGTGGGAAGCCCCAGGAGTCCAGGTAGCTTGGCTGGCTGTGTGGCGTGGGAAATGTGCGGATTGTGGCATGGGCCGGCTTGCTACAGCGGCGCTCGTTGCATTAGCTGCCGATCAATCCGAGCTAGTGCTTCGTCGATACGCCTACTCCTTTCCCAGAACGCTTGGCCCAACTCGGTGCTCATCTTGATCTGCTGCTTCCGCTTGGTTGGCTCAGTATTTCTGTTACGGAATGTAGTTGGAGGCGGACGCAGGTGCAGATCAAACTCTTTATTGAATATAAACACAAAACTCAAAGTAAACAAGAAACGTGGTAATACACTATCCTTCTTAGCATGAACGACACAACCACTACAAACATAACAACTAATAATACTGAGCGACGTGCTCAGTAACCCAGGCCTTTAAATACTAATTATCATCAACGTAAAACACAAACACCTGAGATAAATCAAGGTAGTTAAGCTAGCGCTCAACCCGGAAGTGAGCGAACCAAAACAAAATCATGTGGCTTGTCCGAAGACGAGCCACAGGGCCACCTGCTGGCCATAACGTGACAGTCAGTGATAAACTTCATGCCATCCATACATACATACTTTTTTTTTTCTAATAGCTTCCTTCCTGTTTGACGTATGTGCTAAGGGTATTTGAGGCATTAAAAAATTAATAACAAGGGGGACTTGGTGTCGTAGGCTTTTGTGGAGTTGTACTTGTTTAAATGAAAGCTTAATACATAATTTTGTTCCCTAGCTTGGGTTTTATTCATTTACTTACTTTATAATAGTGGTGGCTCTTTTTCTTTACTCATTCAGTCTTCCTCTGTGTGCCCTTGAGAGCAGTGAGAGAAGCCTGTGGTGATAAAAGTGTTTCTGACTGACCTCCTCATGGCTAATAAACCAGCAGACTGTACTTTGGTCATTAGTATCTCCTCTGTAAATAATAACTATACCACAGAAAAAGCTGGATAATCTATAAAAAAAAAAACCCACAACCATGATAGATGGCATGACAATCTTTCCATTTTTTAATGATTTATATACAAACTTCTTGGTTAATTGCTCACTTGGTGCTATTTTACTTTGTCTGTGTAATGGATTCTCCATTTCCAGAACCTTCACTCTATCTGTCCCTCAGTGGTGGAATGAACTTCCAACCTCAAACCGGACTGCAGAATCTGTCACTATCATAAAAAAAACAAAAACAGCTAAAGAACATGTAACCAACCCCTAAAAAACACCAAAAAAACCTTACTCTGCGCACTTTGCTTCTACTAGAACTCAATTAATGGATCTTCTATGGTAGCACTACTTGTATTGTTCTCTGCTTGATATATAGCTTTGCTTATATATTCTCATTTGTAAGTCGCTTTGGACAAAAGCGTCTGTCTGCTAAATTAATAAATGTATGTAATGTAATGAATATAAGATCTTTTTTTCACATGCATACACAGAAATCTTTTAGTGAATAGTCTTAATTTAGGCTTTAGAGATCAGATTAAGAGTGAAACCCAAGTCACAATTTTGCCTTTATTACATTTTTTGAGAAATTTAGCATATTTCACATTATGAAAGGTCTTGTGTGATTAAGCTCATGACGTATTTAAATGTGTACATACACATGTATGCGCTGCCACATGGAAGGATACATGGATACATGGTAATGCATTCGAATAGAACTAAACTGTATGTAAGGTATGTACAATTGTATAATTATATAATAGTTTAATGGTGAATTATTACAGAAAGCCATTCTCATCATTCTAAAAATTATTCCAGGAATGGAGCAGCTTGGGTGGGTGTGGGAAAGTCTATTAGCTGGAGATTATGTCTAATGTCGGAGCTAAACACCAGATGTTTTACATGCTTTATTTATATAGTCGCTTGAATAATTATATGTTGCTAAATCGGGTGAATTTTCTTTTTTTAGACAAGTACAATCACCTCCACAGCTGGAAATAAATTGCAAACGTATGTGGTGATGTTCTTTTTATCTCTCTCTCTCTCTCTCTCTCTCTCTCTCTCTCTCTCTCTCTCCACCCCTGACTTCTAATAGTCTGGGTAGTGGGGGGAGGGGGGTTGTTTCAGAAACATTATTTCGTTTATTTAAAATATAATCCACAAACTGAGTGTTACAAATATTAACTTCAGACTAACACTTTACAAAACTGTTAACCCAATACACGCAGGCATACACCAGAATATATATTATTAATTTAGGACTGTAGTTTAATTAAAAAGTTAATGCTTTTTGTGCATCCATAAAAATAAAGCATAAATACTTAAATATATATAAACAAATATATACGTATTATAAGTATTTATGCATTATTTTTTATAAAAGGTAAAGTTGTCAAAAAGTAAAGTGAAGAATGTCATTGTGATTCTGGGTATCTGCTAAAACTAGCGGTATCACATTATGTGTGTATGACGTCATCTGCCACTGGTACAATAAAGCATTAGAACAAGCACATTAATATTAACGTTTATGTTACAGCTGTGCTATTATATGAAAATAATACACCCCTTCTGACCAATCAGATTCAATTCTAGTTGTATAGCGCTTTTAACAATGGACATTGTCTGAAAGCAGTTTTACAGAAACTTATAATGATAAACTTATAACTTACATGATACCGATTTTAAGTGTGTGAATTTATCCATAATGAGCAAGCCGGTGGAGACGGTGACAAGGAAAAACACCCTAAGATGATATGTGGAAAAATCCTTGAGAGGAACCAGACTCAGAAGGGAACCCATCCTCATCTGGGTAACGACGAATAGTGTGAAAGTAAAAGAAAATTAATTATGGTTATAACATTAAGTCTGTTTGTTTATCTAGTCCACTGTTCACCAAAGAACCATTTCATGATACTTCAAGCGGTGCCAGCCTCAGCAATCTCGAGGCTGTTGATGAGAGCTCCATCCAGAGGCAGGGCATCAGGATGGATCAGGCAGGTCTGGAGAGCAGAAAGGGTCAGGATCACTGGCATCTCCATAAAATCATGTGTGGCTCAACAGAAGGAGAGAGGGAGGCAAAGAGAGGGAGAGATCATTAGGTATGCTTACTATCCTGTGATGGATAAAACTGTGTACTTTGCATAAAAGAAAGTCTATTCATTGTAAGCTTGAGTAAACAAATATATGTTTTCAGCCTGGGCTTAAACACTGAGACTGTGTCTGAGTCCTGAACACTAATTGGAAGACTGTTCGATAACTGCGGGGCTTTCTAAGAGAAAGCTCTTCTCCCCGCTGTACAGTGCCTTGCGAAAGTATTCGGCCCCCTTGAGCTTTTCAACCTTTTGCCACATTTCAGGCTTCAAACATAAAGATATAAAATTAAAAATTTTTGTGAAGAATCACCAACAAGTGGGACACAATTGTGAAGTGGAACGAAATCTATTGGATATTTTAAACTTTTTTAGCAAATAAAAAACTGAAAAGTGGTGCGTGCAAAATTATTCGGCCCCTTTACTTTTAGTGTAGCAAACTCACTCCAGAAGTTCAGCGAGGATCTCTGAATGATCCAATGTTGTCCTAAATGACTGATGGTGATAAATAGAATCCACCTGTGTGTAATCAAGTCTCTGTATAAATGCACCTGCTCTGTGATAGTCTCAGGGTTCTGTTGAAAGCGCAGAGAGCATCATGAAGACCAAGGAACACACCAGGCAGGTCCGTAATACTGTTGTGGAGAAGTTTAAAGCCGGATTTGGATACAAAAAGATTTCCCAAGCTTTAAACATCCCAAGGAGCACTGTGCAAGCGATCATTTTGAAATGGAAGGAGTATCAGACCACTGCAAATCTACCAAGACCTGGCCATCCCTCTTAACTTTCAGCTCAGACAAGGAGAAGACTGATCAGAGATGCAGACAAGAGGCCCATGATCACTCTGGATGAACTGCAGAGAACTACAGCTGAGGTGGGAGAGTCTGTCCATAGGACAACAATCAGTCGTACACTGCACAAATCTGGCCTTTATGGACTTTGGCCTTTAGTGGCAAGAAGAAAGCCATTTGTCAAAGATATCCATAAAAAGTCTCGTCTAAAGTTTGCCACAAGCCACCTGGGAGACACACCAAACATGTGGAAGAAGGTGCTCTGGTCAGATGAAACCAAAATCGAACTTTTTGCCCACAATGCAAAATGATATGTTTGGCGTAAAAGCAACACAGCTCATCACCCTCAACACACCATCCCCACTGTCAAACATGGTGGTGGCAGCATCATGGTTTGGGCCTGCTTTTCTTCAACAGGGACAGGGAAGATGGTTAAAATTGAGGGGGAGGTGGATGCAGCCAAATACAGGACCATTCTGGATGAAAACCTGTTGGAGTCTGCAAAAGACCTGAAACTGGGACGGAGATTTATCTTCCAACAAGACAATAATCCCAAACATACAGCAAAATCTACAAAGGAATGGTTCACAAATAAACGCATCCAGGGGTTAGAATGGCCAAGTCAAAGTCCAGACCTAAATCCAATCGAGAATCTGTGGAAAGAGCTGAAAACTGCTGTTCACAAACGCTCTCCATCCAACCTCACTGAGCTCGAGCTGTTTTGCAAGGAAGAATGGGCAAGAATTTCAGTCTCTCGATGTGCAAAACTGATAGAGACATACCCCAAGCGACTTGCAGCTGTAATCGCAGCAAAAGGTGGCTCTACAAAGTATTAATGCAAGGGGGCCGAATAATTTTGCATGCCACACTTTTCAGTTTTTTATTTGCTAAAAAAGTTTAAAATATCCAATAGATTTCGTTCCACATCACAATTGTGTCCCACTTGTTGGTGATTCTTCACAAAAAATAAAAATTTTATATCTTTATGTTTGAAGCCTGAAATGTGGCAAAAGGTTGAAAAGTTCAAGGGGGCCGAATACTTTCGCAAGGCACTGTAGCATTGACTATTTGAGGTACCAACCAATAGCCTGCACCTTTTGATCTAAGTAGGCATGGCAAATCATAGAAGACCAAAAGTTCACTCAGGTATTGCTACTAAGCAGTCTCGCAGTCTCCAAGTTAAATTTTGCATTGATTATAAAATACTATTACTGACCTATAAAGCTTTAAAGTTTTATAGGTCATTTAAAGTATTTTATAATCAATGCAAAATTGAACTGGGAGCCAATGCAGTGTTGATAAGATCGGGGTGATATGGTCATACTTTCTAGTTCTAGTAAGGACTCTCACAGCTGCATTCTGGACTAACAGGATTTTGTTTATGCACCTACTGGAAGGCATTAAAATAATCTAGCCTAGAGGTGATGATAGCTTGAACTAATATTTCTGCATCGTATAGTGACAATATATTTACATTTACATTTATTCACTTAGCAGACGCTTTTATCCAAAGCGACTTACAAATAAGCAAAGCGGGGAACAATACAAGTAGTGCTACTATACAAGATCCATTAATTGAATACCAGAGGAAGCAAAGTGTACAGAGTACAGGTGTGAGTGCATTGTCTGTGGGTTTTTTTTTTGTTTTTGTTTTTTAGGAGTTGGTTAGGTGTTCTCGGAAAAGGTGGGTCTTTAGCTGTTTTTTGAAGATAGTGAGAGATTCTGAAGTCCGGATTGAGGTCGGAAGAGCATTCCACCACTGGGGAACGGTATGCGTGAAGGTTCTGGAAAGGGACCTTACGCCTCACTGAGTGGGAACTACTAAAGGCTAGTAGATCGTAGATTGCGAGAGGGAATGTATGCCTTCAAAAGAGAGTTGAGGTAGGAGGGTGCTGTTCCTGACAAGGTCTTGTAGGTGAGCATCAAGGCCTTGAATTTGATGCGGGCAGCTAAAGGAAGCCAGTGGAGGGAGATGAAGAGGGGTGTGACATGAGTAGTCTTGGGCTGGTTGAAGACAAGGCGCGCTGCAGCATTCTGAATCATTTGAAGGGGTTTGATGGAGCTGGCTGGGAGGCCTGAAAGAAGTGAGTTGTAGTAGTCCAGTTTAGAGATGACAAGAGCCATATTTCTTATCTTATCAATATTTCTGAGCTGAAAGTAGGCTATCCTAGTAATAGCTACATGAGCATCAAACTACAGACTGGTGTCAATAATCAAACTGAGGTCTTTTACTGCTGAACATGATGAAACAGAAAGACAATCCAGAGTAACCATGTAATCAGAAAACTTACTTATAGCTACACGTGGTCCTAACACAAATACTTCTGTCTTTTCAGAATTAAGTAAGAGGAAGTTAATAAGCATCCAGTGTCTAATGTCCGTTACACATTCCTTAACTTTTTTAAGCTGCTGTCTGTCATCTGGCTTTGCTGAAACATACAACTCTGTATCATCAGCATAACAGTGGGAGCTAAGTCCATATTTACGAATAAGTTGACCAAGAGGTTGCATATATAAAGTAAGAAGCAGTGGGCCTAAAACAGAACCTTGAGCTTTCAATCATGCTGTGATATAAAATGGTATAAAGAGGTTTGGTGACAGATCGTATTCATTGCAAGGCAGTATTTTCCACATTCTCTCCAAAATCAGTCACTAAAACAAGCTGCAGTTTGTGATGATATTTAATACCGCACTAGCTGCATGTCCTAACCTATGACATTCCTGTCTTTGTTTAATCTCTTACATACTGCTATTGAGAAGAAATCATGTAGAAGGGTACATTCCACAGATAATGGCTTCTAGCAACATAGATCATGTCTTTCATTACTTATATCTGTTTAATAATAGGGTTTATTAGGCTTACCTCTAATTATGTTGAGCAATTATACTACTGCAGTGGGAAAAGGTGCAAGCTTTCCTGTGAAATATTTCCAGGACCTCAGTTATTATCTTCTGTTGGATTAGCAGTGGGTTTACTTAGAAATATTTAGAAATACCTTTCAGTAGCAGTATTATTTTTAATAGCTAGTTACCATAATTGATGAGTTGGTAACCAAGTACCAACAAGTGAAGAAAATATGTATCTAATATCATGAGAATAAGAATTTAAAAATATGCATTACTAAATTTATGATTGCCACAACTTGTAAATACACCATACCAGATTCTTATTGAAGATATTGTCGGTGCATTATTTCGTCTAGATTTTGTGGACTCCTCTTAAATCTACTTCTGTATTAATGTGTTTCTCTGTTTTGATGCTCTGACTGGGTTAGAGTTTTTGTTTATTTCATTTTATTAGTGTTATTTCCTGATCTTGATGTGCTACACTGTTATATTTTAAGTATTTAAAATAAGGACATTATATTTGTTAAAGTGTACAGACTATATATTAGATTTGAAGTCAGCAGGGGACTTTTCTCTTACTGGAATTTTTTTGTTTAGGTAATTTTGTTGGTTAGTTCAGCTCACCCTTTGAGTTGTTTTCACATTGTGGACAGCTCTTGGTGGGAAACACTGCTGTTTCCTTTGTTTTATGGAGACTTTGGGTGTGTTTGTGGGGTGTGTTGGGGGAGGGGGGGTCCCACTCTGGCTGGGACAGGCACACCTTTAAGATTTATTTGTTGGAACATCAGAGGTAATCCTGTCAAGAGATCTAAGGTTTTTACACATTTGAAATGTTTAAACTCCAATATAGTATTTTTATAGGAGACTCACCTACATATTACAGATCATCAAAGGTTACACTGCCCTTGGGTGAGTCAAGTCTTCCACTCGAACTTTAATTTTAAAGCAGGAGGGGTCTCTATTTTTATTGACAAAAGGTTACAGTTTTCGTCCACTAACGTTATTGCTGATGCGAACGGTAAATATATTATAGTTGCTGGTACTCTAATGCAGCGCTCCCCAACCTTTTTTGCGCCACGGACCGGTTTAAGATCAGGCGATATTTTCACGGACCGGCCTTTAAGGTGTGGCGGATGAATACAATAAAATAAAATGATATGACCAGCATAAAAATGGAGGTATTTAAAAAATATATATAATAATATATGTGAATCCAATGTGAAACTTTATTAGCAGCGTCCCGGTAACATTCACACCAACAACATTACATTTACATTTATTCACTTGGCAGATGCTTTTATCCAAAGCGACTTACAAATAAGCAAAGCGATATATCAAGCAGAGAACAATACAAGTAGTGCTACTATACAAGATCCATTAATTGAATACAAGAGGAAGAAAAGTGCACAGAGTAGAGGTGTACGTGTGGTGTTTGTGGGTTTTTTTTTCTCCCCTCTAAGAGTTGGTTAGGTGTTCACAGAAGAGGTGGGTCTTTAGCGGTTTTTTGAAGATAGTGAGAGATTCTGCAGTCCGTATGGAGATTGGAAGTGCATTCTACCACTGGGGAACGGTAAGCATGAAGGTTCTGGAAAGGGACCTTACGCCACGCTGAGTGGGAACTACTAAACATCAGTCTCTAGTCGATCGCAGATTGCGAGAGGGAATGTAGGCCTTCAGGAGAAAGTTGAGGTAGGAGGGTGCGGTCGGATTTTCTTGATGTTGTACAGGATGAACCTACAGGACCTTGCAGTTGCTGAGATGTGGTCTGTAAAGGTCAAGCTGTCATCAAGAATCACCCCAAGGTTCCTGGCCGTCCTGGTTGGCATGAGTGTAAGTGAGCTGAGCTGTACAGTGAGGTTCTGGTTGATTGAGGGATAGGCTGGGATGACGACAATCTCAGATTTTCCCAGGTTAAGCTTTAGATGGTGCTCCTTCATCCAGACCGAGATGTCCGACAGGCAAGAAGAAATGCATGCAGAGACGGATGGATCGTCAGGCTGAAAGGACAAATAGAGCTGGGTGTCATAGCAGTGATAGGAGAAGCCATGAGACTCAATCACCTGCCCGAAAGATGTCGTGTAGATAGAAATGAGGAGTGGACCCAGAACTGACCCCTGTGGAACGCCAGTTGTGAGTTGCTGAGTTTCAGAAATACCTCCGCTCCATGATACCTTGAAGGATCTGTCCGATAGATAGGATTCCACCAAGCGTAGAACCGTTCCAGTGATGCCCAGGTTGGAGAGAGTGGATAGGAGGATGGTTCACAGTGTCGAAAGCAGCAGAGAGGTCAAGTAGGATGAGGGTAGATGATCTAGAGGTTGCTTTAGCTAGTTGTAAGGCTTCAGTGACAGAAAGCAGAGCAGTCTCCGTGGAGTGGTTGCTCTTGAAGCCAGACTGCTTGGTGTCCAGGAGGTTGTTCTGTGTGAGAAAATTGGAGAGTTGATTAAAAACAGCTCTTTCAAGAGTTTTGGAAAGAAAAGGGAGGAGGGAAACAGGTCTGTAGTTGTCAACTATAGCAGGGTTGAGTGATGGTTTTTTAAGCAGTGGGGTAACACGGGCTTGCTTAAATGAGGTAGGGTATGTGCCAGTAGAGAGCGATGTGTTAAAGATGTGTGTAAGTGCAGGTAATAGTGTGGGAGAGATGGACTGAAGAAGGTGAGAAGGGATAGGGTCAAGGGGACAGGTTGTGGGACGGCTAGAGAGGAGGAGTTTAGAGACATCAGTCTCTGAGAAGGGAGAGAAGGAAGTCAGTTGGGAGTTACGTGGAGGAGGAGTCGGTCTATGCATGTCTGGGGTTGAGAACTGGTTCCTGATTGATGTAACCTTGCTGGAAAAGAAAGTTGCAAAGTCATCTGCAGTGAGAGAAGTAGGGGAAGGGGGAGGAGGGGGACAGGGAAGAGAGGAAAAAGTTTTGAAAAGAATGCGGGTGTTGGGAGAACTACCAATCTTATATTGGAAGTATGTGGCTTTAGCAATGCAGATGCTATTGGAAAAAGAGGAGAGAAGTGTCTGGTAATTGGTTAGGTCAATTGGATTGTTTGATTTGCACCATTTCCTTTCAGATACTCTTAGTTTGGCCCGGTTGCTAAGCAGAGCTTCTGAGAGCCAAGGGCTAGAGGGTGATGTGCGAGCAGGTCTGGAGGTTAGGGGGCATATGCTGTCAAGAGAAGATGTTAAGGTGGAACATACAGTGGTGTGAAAAAGTGTTTGCCCCCTTCCTCATTTCCTGTTCCTTTGCATGTTTGTCACACTTAAGTGTTTCGGAACATCAAACCAATTTAAACAATAGTCAAGGACAACACAAGTAAACACAAAATGCAATTTGTAAATGAAGGTGTTTATTATTAAAGGTGAAAAAAAATCCAAACCATCATGGCCCTGTGTGAAAAAGTGATTGCCACCTAAACCTAATAACTGGTTGGGCCACCCTTAGCAGCAACAACTGCAACCAAGCGTTTGCGATAACGTGCAATGAGGCTTTTACAGCGTCCTGGAGGAATTTTGGCCCACTCATCTTTGCAGAATTGTCCTAATTCAGTTACATTAGAGGGTTTTCGAGCATGAACGTGTAGACACGTGTAGACAGGTAAACAGCAAGAGGAATAAGGGAGAAAAAGTATACTTAGCAGCACGTGTGGTATCTTGTCAGTGTCCTTGCTCGGTGGACTCGCGCATAACACGAGTAACATCCGCTCTGCCCCCCAATGCTTAACGTATCACGTGACCGAGTAACGCATCACGTGACCGAGACAAGCGGAGTCATAGACGGATGTAACGGCGAGAATCCGGTCAAAATAAAACATCGTTCAGACTCAGATAATAAATAAAATGGAAATAATGTAAGTCATTTATTCTTTCTGTGCGGCCCGGTACCACATGACCCACGGACCGGTACCGATCCGCGGCCCAGGGGTTGGGGGCCCTGCTCTAATGCAAAGACAGGTATTGTTGGTAAATGTATACGCTCATAACTTTGATGATTTTTATTTTTATTTATTTTATTTATTTATTTATTTTTTATAAAAAGGCATCCCTTTATGGTATACTTTTTTTACAGACACTTCCCACTTACATTTTTCTGCCTGTTCTTGGGTTTTACTATATCTGTATAATCAGCGACAGTTATTGAGTAGCCATAATGAAGAGGGGGGGGCAGGGGTGCGGGTTTTTGGAACTTTTAATTTTGTTTTCTTTTGTTAGTATAAAAAGATAAAAGGCCTGTGAATGTTTACTGCTGTGTTGCTCAATTTGTTTTCTTCTTCTCAATGAATTATTTGGGAAAGGGAAGGGAGGAGAGAAGAAAAAAGGTAAATGAATCACATGTAAATGAATCATATGAAAATTAATAAATAAATTAAAGATAACTTGTAAATACACATTATGATTCACAGAAGGAAATATTTTCTCACCTAATAATTGTTCCATATGAAGTATCCATGAAATCACATGACAGTATATATAACCATCCATCCATCCATCCATCTTCAACCGCTTATTCCTTCCTCATGGTCGCGGGGAACCTGGAGCCTATCCCAGGAAGCATCGGGCACAAGGCAGGGTGCCAGTCCATCGCAGCGCACAATCATATACACACTCATACACCCATTCATACACTATGGACAATTTAGACACGCCAATCAACCTACCATGCATGTCTTTGGACTGGGGGAGGAAACCGGAGTACCCGGAGGAAACCCCCGCAGCACAGGGAGAACATGCAAACTCCGCACACACATGGCCCCAGCGGGAATCGAATCCCGGACCCTGGAGGTGTGAGGCAGACGTGCTAACCACTAAGCCACCGTGCGCCCAGTATATATAACATTTACAAATAAAGTTAAATTAGCTATTCTTTTTTTTTTTTTTTTTTACAGTTTAGAATTTCCAGGAAAACATAAAAATTAAATTATTTTTGGGGGGCTGATAGAGCTCATTTAAGAATTATGTCAAAGACTTTTAAGAGTTGTTTGACGGAGGTTATTTACAACTACTGAGTGTCAGCAGCAGTAGTCATGTTGCATATCAGCTACTGCCTGACATGCTCACTGATTAACTCTCTGTGTGTGTGTGTGTGTGTGTGTGTGTGCACGCTGGCACTAAATTAGCAGATGCACTTTGTTCATCATCTGCCTCGAGCAGGAGAGACCGATTTTGGCAAGAAGAAAGCCATTTCTCAATGTTTGGTGTGACGTTTGGTGTGTCTCCCAGGTGGCTTGTGGCAAACTTTAGATGAGACTTTTTATGGATATCTTTGAGAAATGGCTTTCTTCTTGCCACTCTTCCATAAGGGCCAGATTTGTGCAGTGTACGACTGATTGTTGTCCTATGGACAGACTCTCCCACCTCAGCTGTACTTCTCTGCAGTTCATCCAGAGTGTTCATGGGCCTCTTGGCTGCAGCTCTGATCAGTCTTCTCCTTGTCTGAGCTGAAAGTTTAGAGGGACAGCCAGGTCTTGGTAGATTTGCAGTGGTCTGATACTCCTTCCATTTCAAAATGATCGCTTACACAGTGCTCCTTGGGATGTTTAAAGCTTGGGAAATCTTTTTGTATCCAAATCCGGCTTTAAACTTCTCCACAACAGTGTTACGGACCTGCCTGGTGTGTTCCTTGGTCTTCATGATGCTCTCTGCGCTTTCAACAGAACCCTGAGACTATCACAGAGCAGGTGCATTTATACAGAGACTTGATTACGCACAGGTGGATTCTATTTATCACCATCAGTCATTTAGGACAACATTGGATCATTCAGAGATCCTTGCTGAACTTCTGGAGTGAGTTTGCTGCACCGAAAGTGGCGGCTGGGGCGGCTGTGGCGCAGTTGGTAGAGCGGGTTGTCCACTAATCGTAGGGTTGTGGCGGTTCGATTCCCGGCCCGGGTGACTCCACATGCCGAAGTGTCCTTGGGCAAGACACTGAACCCCAAGTTGCTCCCGATGGCAAGCAAGCACCTTGCGTGGCAGCTCTGCTACCATTGGTGTGTGAGTGTGTGTGTGAATGGGTGAATGAGACACAGTGTAAAGCGCTTTGGATAAAAGCGCTATATAAGTGCACATTTACCGAAAGTAAAGGAGCCAAATAATTTTGCACGCACCACTTTTCATTTTTTTATTAGTTAAAAAAGTTTCAAAAATCCAATAGATTTCGTTCCACTTCACAATTGTGTCCCACTTGTTGGTGATTCTTCACAAAAAATTAAAATTTAATATCTTTATGTTTGAAGCCTGAAATGTGGCAAAAGGTTGAAAAGTTCAAGGGGGCCGAATACTTTCGCAAGGCACTGTAAGTGTGCAGCCATAACTCTCCCATGAGTGCAGTCATTCAGCAGGAGAATGCTGTTCAGCTTTCTGTCAAATGATATGAATTTCAGTACTATTAAATGATATGATGATATTTATTACTGGTAATATAACAGAGCAGGACATTCTATTAACATGTGATTATCTTGTACACAATGTGGCCAAAAGTTTGTGATACCAGGCCGACACACCCATATGTGTTTCTTCCCCAAACTGTTGCCAGATTGTTGGAAGCACACAATTGTATTGAATCCCTTTGTACGGTATACATATATAGTGTAAATACTTATATTGGCACTGTGGATTTCTTTTCTTTATTTTAGTTAAGTGTGATGTGTTTGAAATACTGGGTTGGTAAGTCTCCTACTCTCAGTTGGCACTTCCACTGATTTATATTGACCAACTTGAATAACTCAATTTAGCAATCTGTCAATAGTCCTTGAAAGAAAAATCATATATTTAGTATATTTCATTTGAAAGAATATTTTCACCTTGTGGGCTACACTGTATTGTCTATCAGATTATGGCACTGTGTGAGCATCTGTTCATTGTGCAGCAACATCATAATGATCAGGTGCTTCAGTTTCAGGTCTGAAAGCTCTCAGCATGCTGGAATTTAGAGTCTCTCATTTCCCATTTGCTACCTGAATAGCTTTTTTTTGCCATTAACCTTCATCCTCTTCCAAATTACTTCTCACAAAGCCACAAAAAGAAGTAGGAGTGTCCAAAATGCTACCCAGATGTTGCCAGTTGTCCATTTAAAGCGTCGTTGATTGGTAGAGAGACGAATCATTTATAATCATTTAGCTCTATTTCTCTTGCAAAGTAGTTCTAAGTAGTTATGAAGTCAATGGTGTGTATGTGTGTGTGTCTGATGAAATTTGAATCTGCACAGATGAATCAAAGATAGAGTTGTTTGGGCACTTTAACAGCAGACATGTTTGGCGCTGACCAAAGACAGCTTCTCAGGAGAAGCACCTCATACCATCTGTGAGGCATGCTATGGTTTGGGGTTGCTTCGCTGCCTCAGGGACTGGACAGTTCATGTTCATATATATTTAACTATGAATCCTGCATCATATCAAACAATGTTTGAAGATAATGTGAGGACAATTATCCAAAAGTTGAAACTGAAAGTGGACCTTTCAACAGGATAATGATCCTAAGCACACTAGAAAATCCACAAAAAAGAAGAAATGGATTGTTATGGAATGGACTAGTCAAAGACCGGATTTCAATCCCATTGAAATGTTGTGGGGGGATTTGAACTGGACAGTACGTGCAAGAAAACCCTTCAACAGCTTGCAGCTGAAAGAATATTGCATTGGAAGAGTGGACAGAAAAGACACACACACACACACACACACTGGATAAGTCAGAATTTTCTTTTCAGTAAATATATTTCCATAGAGGCTATTCACATGACATTTTCACCAGACTTTGGTATTAACTCAAGAAATCTGGAAATATAAAGAATTCACAACATTAAAGTCCATAAATAAAGTCCATAAATAAAGAATGACACAGGAAAAAATATTGAACACAATAAAAAAAGCAGTTCTCCAAGGCAAGATAAGGCAAGGAACCAGCTGAAATCCATACGTAATCACACTCCCTATCTGTGCAAATTAAAATCAGCTGGGTTAGTAAATTGATGATCTATAAAAAGGCTTTTCGTTCCCAAGGTGTCACACAAGAAACATCTCATGATAGGTAAAGGCAAAGAGCTTTCCCAAATCCTTTGGCACTTTATTGTTGCAAAACATATTCATGGAATCAGATACAGACATATTTCAAAACTTCTGAATCCTCTAGTAAGCACCATTGGACCATTATCCGCAAGTGGAAGCAACATCACTCCATCATCAATCGGCCACGCACAGGTGCTGATTGCAAAATTTCTGACCAGAGAGTCAGAATAATAGTCAGAAGAGTAGCCCAAGAGCCAAGGACCACTCTGAAAGAGCTGCAGAAACACTTGGTGGCAGCAGGTGCCATTGTCACAGAGAAAACAATAGGCAATGCACTCCACTGCTTACGCTCACCCACAAGACTCTATTACTAAAGAAAAGGCATGTCGCGACCGTGACTCAATTAGAGAATAAATGTGAGGATCTGGAGTCGAGGTCACGGCGCAATAACATTAGGATAGTAGGAGTTCCAGAGGGCACTGACACCTGTACAACCGCTGCTGTAGCGGCCTTGTTAAAGGAGGCATTTCTTCTGGAGAAGGAGCCGGTTCTGGACCGGTCCCACCGGACCCTTCAGCCGAAGCCGAAGTCTGGTGAACGACCACAAACTATTGTATGCAGATTCCATTATCACAGTGACTGTGTTGATATTTTACGCTGTGCGAGAGAGCGCCATCAGATTAAAGCGAGGGATCTGACAATCTCCGTTTTCCCTGACTACACAGTCAAGGCAGCCCGGGCCCGGGCAACGTTTAACGAAGTTCGGCGTCAACTTCGTGATATTAAGGGAGCTCGCTATGGAATACTTCATCCAGCTCGGCTTCGCATTACATACAACGGTGTCCAGAAGGACTTTATTTCAGCGGAGGAAGCAGCAGAATATGTGAAACTCTTAAAACCGGGGTGAACTGCATCACCTACACAGTGTAGTGTTCCTTATTTATTTATTTATTTGGTATTTATTTTATTTATTATTTTATTTATTATTTTATTTATTATTATTATTATTATTATTATTATTATTATTATTATTATTATTATTTATTTTCTCTGATAATATTCTTTATTCTAATGTATTCTTTATTCTAATTTATTCTCTATTCTTTATTCTAATATTATTTATTCTAATTTCTATTTTATTATCATCTTGTTATTCTCTTCTTGTATTTTATTTTAATATGCTACACTGTGTAATATTATTAGGTATAAGTCTTTAAAAGGTATGGACATTATATTTGTTAAAGTGCGCAGACTATTTAGTAGATTTGAAGTCAGCAGGGGACTTTTTTCGCACTGGAATTTATTTTTTTTTATTTTTTTTTTTTTAGCTTACTCTAGGTCCACTTTGTGGACAACCCTAGGGGTGATACACTGCTGTCTCCTTTTTTTTATGGAGACTTTGGGTGTGTGTCCCTCTTCAGCTCCAATTGGCTATTTATATTCTTATTTTTACTTTAGTTTTTGGGTTTTAGCATTTTTATAATTTCAATTTATAATTTTAAATTTTTATAATTTCAATTTATAATTTTAAATTTTTATAATTTCAATGTCCAAGCCTACCAATACAGCCGAGGAAGCTGTCCCAGATATTTTTTTTGGGGGGGGGGCAAGGAGTACAGCAGAGCTCCAGTCCGAGGCCTACGGGGAGGCCTCAGCTGTGGAGATCCAACCTGAGGCCCATGGGGAGTTCTCTGTGGAGGAAGCTGTCCCGCAGTCCTGCGCTGCCGAGGAAGTCGCTCCGCAGTCCTGCGCCGCCGAGGTACCTACCCTGAGCTCCAGTCCCGCTGGGGACGCCGCCCAGCCGTCCAGTCCCGGCGGGGATGCCGCCCTGCGTTCCAGTGCCGCCGGGGGCCGCGCCCTGCGTTCCAGAGTTGTGTTTGTTTTATTATGTTGGCTATAAACGCCGGAGTTTCTGAGCACGACGCTCGTTATTAGTTGTGTTAATGGTACTAGTTGTGTTATGTTTGTAGCGGTTGCCTATGCCAAGAAGGATATTGCGCTTTGCTACGTTTGCTTTCAGTTTGTCGCTTAGTTCACTAAAGATTTTTGATCTGCGCTTGCATCCACCTCAACTATGAACCGTGACAACTTTAATATGAAAATGTGCGTGTGTGTGTGTGTGAGTGAGAGAGAGAGAGAGAGAGAGAGAGAGAGAGAGAGAGAGACAGTATCAGTATGCTGTTGTTCTGTGCTGGCTGCAGTGTTGCACAGAAAGGATAGCTTTTTCCTTCTTATGTTTCTACACATATAGAAGAATATGCATATATGTATATTCATTCTTTTATTTGTCTTCAGTCAAGACTTTTCAATGTTTAAAGGGAGAAGCAGAAGTGGTGGAGGTACAAGGTGGTGACCCCAAGACTGAATTTTGCTATAAAAACCTCATCCTTGATTATTTTTCTTTTAGCTATGTGTGTCTATGCTTGTGTGTGTGCGCGTGCAAGTTTAAAACCCAATCAAATTGCAGGCTGTTAGAATAGACAGGCTAGAAAAGAGTATTTTAATCTGACAGATAAATGGAAAGTTATTTGTCTGTTTAAGTGAAAGATGTCTCAATAGTCTTCTAAATAAAGTGTCAAAATGACACTGCTAAAACACTGAGTGAGAAGGACAGAACTTTAGATAATCAAATCTAACCATGAGGATTTTCTTTAAGGGTGCTTTTTCTTCTTATACTTCCACATGGGAGCCTATGGCTGTCAACAGAATGCTTTGAGCACTATAAAATTTATAAAATTTGGTACAGTGATACAGGACTGTCTCAGCTACCTTCACAGCAACATTGGTGCACAAAACTCTTCAATAAGGCAAAGATGGACATACTTTTACAATAACAACTCTGCAAGCCAATGCAATTGAAACATGATTCCTCTTTCCTCTGAATCTTTGTGTCTGCTAAGTTCACCAATGTTAATTTCCATCATTTTGAATTTTCTACCATTTTGACATGTAATAAAAACTTTATTTTCCTACCAATTCTGTCCAATCATCACAAAATTTGAATTTGGAAAAAAACTAAGCAAAACAAAAAATAAAAACAAAACAGCCTAGTTCTTGGATTTTTGAAGTTTGGTCCATAAATGGATGAAAAATTTTTATGGCTAAGTCACCAAACAGGAAGTGAGGGCATATAAAATTTAAAGTTAAGAAACAAGATGTTATTTCTACTTCTCCAACTACTGAAAACAGCATTATATATATACTGCATTATATTTAAGCAAGGGAGGTGATATCTCAGTAATGGCTTGACAATTTTGACTTCTTATTTAGCTCCTTAGGAGCAAGTGCTGATGGTCCCAATGGCTTCTGGTCTTCCTCCAATCGCTAAGGGGTGGGGAGAGAAAGTACTTCCCCCCTTAACCGCTGTTCTCAAATCATTGAGCGTAATTTTCTAATCCATCACCAAATTAATGAGTCACTCTGTACAAACCTAGGAAAATATGGGTCATTATATTTGAGCAAGGGTTTGTCTTTATGCTTTTCCTCAATATTTCCATAATGCACATAGGACTAATGAAGGAAATTAAAGTAAAGTAAAGAGAATATAAAGCAGCAGGTACCCTAAATGGATAGGAATATTAACAGTTTAGACCTTGTATAGACAGGTGGCTTGTCCCCATGAGGAAGATGCTTTTTTCTTCTTTTTTTTCTTTTTTTTTTTTTTTTAAGAAAAATGGCAAATAGTTTTTGAAAATAGTTTCTGTTGAAAGATGCATGCTGTGGTACTGGTGGAGAAAAAGGTTTGGCATGGCTGTGATCTGTGAATGATCTGCCATTGGAATCAGATCAGACATTGAAATCGGGTGGTTCCAATTCGGTAAGAGTAAGACGTGAAGTTTGAGTCTCCTGCTGATTAAAATTATAATTAATTAGCACTTTTTTTGGTCAAATAATATATTTGACTTATTCTACTTCGTTTCCTTATTTGTATTTTTAACTCGGTGGTTCGTTAAAATGTCTAGGAAGAACATGAAAACCGGTAGCATTCAGAGAAAACTGTGGCCTAGAGAGTGCACCGCGAGCGCATCTTCTTCTCCCCGTGTACCCGCAGCCGCATCCCCGAGCGGTGACCCTGACTTCACCGCACTCAGACTTGAGCTGCTGGCTTTACTGAGGAAGGTCATGTCCGGTATTTTTAAAAAGGAGTTCCAGGAGTTCCAGAAGCACCAGGAGAATCTTCAGGAGACTCTCAGGGATGCGCTGTCTACTATTCAGCTTGACCTGCAGGTCATGAAAACACAGCAGGCTGGTGATAAAGTTGCTTCCGAGGCCACCATATCAACACTGAAAGGTACTGTTGGGGAAACGGGGCATGCGCTCTCTGGTTGCACCGATGATGTAGTTCACATGAAGACTACTATCGAGTCTCTCACTGTGACCGTGACTCAATTAGAGAATAAATGGGAGGATTTGGAGTCGAGGCCATGGCGCAATAACGTGAGGATAGTCGGAGTTCCAGAGGGCGCTGACACCTGTACAACCGCTGCTGTAGCGGCCTTGTTAAACCGAAGCCTGGTGAATGACCATGAGTGTGCAGATTCCATTATCACAGTGACTGTTGATATTTTACGCCGTGCGAGAGAGCTCCAGCGGATTAAAGTGAGGGATCTGATCATCAATGAAATATTTGGGAAAGGTAAGGGAGGGGAGAAAAGGTAAATGAATCACATGATTATGAATCACATGATTATGAATCACATGTAAATGAATCATATGAAAATGAATCACATGTAAATTAATCCCTCTCACTCACTCACACACACACACACACACATGAATACTGTTTCATTCAGTTTAGATCAAGGCCTGATTTATCCCCTGACTTGGCTGTTTCAGGTGCTGGTGGATCTATATAGTGTTTAGAGTCCTACAGTTTATGTTTTGTTAGTCATGATCTCAGACAATTTTTAGTTTTGTTTTATTATTTTTTACCCAATGACTGTTCTTTAAAAAAAAAAAGGAATTCAGATGTATCTTGAAAATAACGTTTAAAGCAGCTGATAACACTCATGCATAAGATTTTTTAAAATCTTGAGTATATATAAAATATTTAATCTACTCGTTAATACCATCTTTGTTATTGTTAGTTATTGTAGACTTGAGGAAAAAGCTGGGAAATGCTTTGAGTCAGTACGATAGCCTATGGGCAGTTATTGAATCCTGACAATATCAAATAGATAAGTTGTACATTGTGGGCCCTTAAATTTGCATGGGTGCAGTGCAGTGTGTCGAGTTTGGTTTGGAACTTTCTGATACAGAGACCCAGAGACATTCACTAGAGGTCTGACTTGTTCAGACTGTAGCAATGAACTCTGAACACAACACCGTCTCTCATCAGCAAAGCAGCTTCTACTAGGTCTGATTCCTGCTACTGATAGCATTCTCTATTGATGGTTATACGATCCATCTGTCTCTTCACTGACTCCAGCTGATCTGCTCTGCTTCACTTTCTGCAAGATACAATCGAGCATGTATGGAAAGGATACTCAAACAAAAGTTGCTATAATGCTTAACCCATTGGTTTACATTTCAGAGGAAGAATCGTTTTTTCAGGCCTATTTCCAAATGACAATTTTCTTAAAATATAACATAATACATAATTGATATGTCATGTCATAATTGATATATGTCATTTAAAAAAACCAGTATCTCAAAATATTAGAATAAAGAATTGATCATACAGAAATGTCAACCTGAAAAGAGCTCTACTGAGCTAATAAACTCAAAACACCTGCAAAGGTTTCTTGAGCCTGTAATCTCTCAGTCTGTTTCAGTATATACGATCACAATCATTGGGAAGATGAAAGTAAATTTTGCATTTCATTTGGAAATCAAGGTCCCAGTGTCTGGAGGAAGAGTGGAGAATCCTAGTTGCTTGAAGTCCAATGTGAAGTTCACATTGTCAGTCAGTGGTGATTTGAGGTGCCATGTCATCTGTGGTGTTGGTCCACTGTGTTTTCTGAAGTTGAGAGTCAATGCAGCGTCTACCAGGAGATTTTAGAGCACTTCATGCTTCCATCTGCTGATGAGCTTTATAGAGATGCTGATTTCCTTTTCCAGCAGGACTTGGCACCTGCTTACAGTGCCAAAGCTACTAGTAACTGGTTTGCTGAACATAGTATAACTGGTATTACTGATTGGCCACCAACTCTCCTGAACTGAACCCCATAGAGAATCTATGAGAAACACTAGACCCGACAATACAGACGAGCTGAAGGCCGCTATCAAAGCAACTTGGGCTTCCAGAACACCTCAGTGCCACAGGCTGATTGCTTCCATGCCACGCTGCATTGATACAGTAATTTATGCAAAAGGAGCCCTGATGAAGAATTGAGTGCATAAATTAACATACTTTTCAGAAGGTCAAAGTTATTATAAGTTCTATATTCTAATATTTTAAGATACTGGATTTTTGATTTCCATGAGCTGAAAGCTGTAATCATCAAGATTAAAACAAAAAAAGGCCTGAAATATTTCACTTTATGTATAATGAATTTAAAATATATGAAAGTTCCACTTTTTTAAATAAATTACAGAAAAACATGAACTTTTCCATGATATTCAAACTGTTTTAGATGCACCTTTGCTGCTGTATAAAGTTGGTTGTGTGCAGTTTTCTGCTGTTCCAGCATTAGTGCTGACAGAGAGAAAGATATGCCTCGTTTGTGTCTGAGTGTGTTATGAAGTTTACCGGGATTGTTCCAGAAAAACTAAAGAGCTCAAAAATAGGTGCTAATTGTGAATCAAACAGGTGCATATGAATATCTTCACTAAGCACTTGTGAGGAAGGTTTTTTTTAATGTCCTACATTTTATATTTACTGTTTTTTGTTTTTATTAAAGAGATTTTATAGCATGTTCCAATTCACTCTGGGTCTCCACCATTATTTCTGTTTGTCATTTCTCTTTCAGCGATGAATTTCCTCATGATTTTATATCACCTACTTTAAATCTATATAAGGTTAGTGCAGGCTTTGTGTTTATGTATATGCAAACTGTAATTGTAATTTAAAAAAAATGTTTTTATGTTAGGGCTTCACTCCTTAATAAGGAGTTCATATGAATATATAGTGTCTTTTAATTAGAAAACTAGCCAACTGAGATCATGTGGGAAATTCGTAGTGCAGAAGGTCTCTTTAATATTAATGAGTCTTAACTTATTAACTTTTTTTTTTTTTTTACAAAAAAGAGAATAAGTTATAAAATCTTAATCATTTATTTAAGAAAATTAGATCTGCTTAATAGTCACTGAACTTTAATCATGTGTATTTGAATGAGGTCATTATACTGTATATTTTTTGTTGTTTTTTTTTTTTTTTTTGTTTTTACAGCATTTTGGTAGACTCCCTTATTTAGACTTTATCTCATTTATCTCATTTATACAATTGAGCAATTGGACGGTAAGAGCCTTGCTCAAGAGTCCAGCAATGGCAGCTTGGCGGTGCTGGAACTTGAACTCACGACCTTCCGATCAGAAGTCCAGTTAAGGACACTGGTGTCCTCCTTAAAACATATTTTTTTAGTATTGCTGTTCCTTCTCTCTATAAACCCTTTTAACCCTCAACCCCACCCCATGGTTTGAACATGACAGGACTGGAACATGTGGCTCTTATTGCAAATTACAGGAAAGACGTCGTCCTTTCTTTCAGTGGTGCTTAGCCTACTGAGTTATACTAATAAATAGCTGATTAATCCTAGAAAAATATTGTTTGTTTATGATTCAGCAGAAACCTGTTATCTCTCCTGGGCTGCCGCTTGTTTGAAGTTGACTTCTGTGTAATTTATCATCATTACACATGATAATACCTTAGGCTGTTTTTGATCTGAATAATTTCACCTAAAATTATTCTGCATGGCACAAAGTCAAGCTTAACACCAATACATTTGTATTCCATCTGTATAATCAATACACGTGATTCATTATCTAGAATGGGTTATTTCATGGAAGGTAAAATGTATGTTTGTAAATTTTACACCTCAAACCCATTGTATTTTACTGAATAATTCATATAAGTTGCTGAATATTATGCTTTAACTTGAATAGCATGCATAGCATGTGAGTATAAAAGGTAAGCTAATGTTTTCTTCACATGAATATGGAAACAAATGCAACAAAAAAATCTAGTTCTCAGAAGAGGAAAATATACTTATATTATATAAATAATATATCTTATCTTATCTTATCTTATCTTATCTTATCTTATCTTATCTTATCTTATCTTATCTTATCTTATCTTATCTTATCTTTGCTTTGCTTTGCTTTGCTTTGCTTTTGCTTTTTTTCATTCTTTTTGCTGTGACATTTTTCAGACATGATTACTATGTTCTGCTGTTGTCTGTGGCCTTAACTACCTCACTTCTAAATTCAGCAACTTTTTTTCAATTCCCTGACGCGAGGACCTACCTAGAAACCTAAATGTTATCTGTATGGGAAGAAATTATTTGAATATAATATAATCTCTCTGTGTTTCGCAAGTACATGGGTGATCTTCCTCCCACTAATAATATCCACAATTTCAGTCCAAGATACAGACCTAGTGTGGGCGACTGTTTGTCTGGATCTTTTCCTACTTTTATTCAGCGGGTGTATCCTCAGATCAACATCCTGTTTTGGGTCATCTCCCCAAAACTGGGTTTTTATTTCTGTGTGGGTAGGATATATGGGGGGGTATGGTTTGGGGGAGAGTGTGTGTGTGTGTGGGTGGGGGTGGCGGCATGGGTTTGGGGTGTCTGGAGGAATAGTGCGAGGAAGGAAGATGCACAAAATAGACTGTGTTTGAAGCTAAGCCTAAAAGTTTTAGTTTGACCCGGACTCTCATGGACTGTAGAAGCAAGGCTCATTTAACAGTTGTAGTACGCTGTTGTAGTATGTTCTATCTGTAGTTGTAGTATGCACCAGGATGCATTATGGGAAGCCTGCGGAGGAAGTGTAATGGTCTTGGCAATGTTCCTTTGGGAAACCTTGGGTCCTGGCATTCATGTGGATGTTAATTGGACATGTACCACCTACCTAAACATTGTTGCAGACCAAGTACACCCCTTCATGGCAACGGTATTCCCTAATGGCAGTGGCCTTTTTCTGCAGGATAATGCTCCCTACCACAGTGCAAAAGTTGTACAGAAATGTTTGAGAAACATGACAAAGCATTCAAGGTGCAGGTGGTTTAATGTTATGACTAAATGGTGTAACGGTGTACGTGCAGGACAGTGGACTATCATTTCCTTTATTCTGTAGGCCACACACAAAAAAGATGCACTGAGAAGGTCTGAATATTTTCTTTGAGATATTGATATCACCTTAGATTATAAAAATAAACCAGCCTCCCCTTGATTACTACACAACAACCTGCTGGAAGTACAGGTCAAACACTAAGGATTTTGTTTTCTCTGCATGTATTATATTCAATAAAATCCTGCACATAGTTTGGTGTATGCAGAATAGTACTATTCTCTCCTCCTTTCTCCCTGTTGACAGTTAAGATTTATGCATTTCATAGCAAATTCATTGCTTTCCTTATAGAACATCACTTATTCTAAGATAATAGATGTTATTGATATAGATGTTATCCTCTATGCTCTCCGGAATCCTCTCTGCTCTCCGGACCTGCCTGATCCGTTTCGGATGTCCTACCTCTGGATGGAGCTCTCATCTACTCCAATTCCAGATTGCTGGGACTACGGCTGCTTCTAAGGCCAAACAGACTTCATATAAATCCATAATGAACTTTTTCACACTATCTGTTGTTACACTATCTGTTGTTGAGTTTGGTTCCTTTCAAGGTTTCTTCCTCTCAAAATCTTATGGAGTTATTCCTTGTCATCGTCACCACATTTCTAATGAACATTTCTGCTGAACATTTCTGCTAAACCTTTCTACATCGCCTTTTCTGTTCGGTCCATGGCTACCCAATAACTGTCGCTGGTTATAAAGATATTGTAAAATCCAAAAACAGGCACTAAACTTTAAATGGGAAGTGTCTGTAACTCCATAAAGTATACAATAAAGGGATGCAATTTATGAAAAAACTTGTCCATACAACCATTCATCGTATATCTAAAAAAACATCACGTCCTTTATCCACTGGGAGATAAATGGGTATTTAGCAGACTTCCAATGCAACAGTAGGGGGAACGTCTTGCTATAAGGGATGTGAAAGCAATAACATCCTTTTGTATCGAGCTCAAAGGAACTGAGGCTTCAGGAATCCCAAATACAGCAATCAATGGACAAGGCTTTAAATGTACCCTGAGAATAGTGGACATGATGGTAAAAAAAACCAGACCAAAAACCATGGAGATCAGGACAGAAAAAAAACATATGACCAAGATGACAGGGAGATCCATGGCATTTATCACACTTGTCCTCTACATCCGGATACATCACAGACATTCTCGACTTGGACAGATGGACTCTATTTAAAACTTTGAACTGTATAAGTCAAAGACGAGCACAAGAAGTGGTGGCTTGTACCCTCCCTATAGCATGTTCCCAACACTCCTCACTTATCTGTACTGCTAACTCTGTTTCCCATGCATTCCTAATTTTGTTACTTGACTCTCTACCTATCGTCAGAATAAAATCATAAATCCTACAAATCATTCCTCTCTGATGTGGGTTATTTGAAAACAGGTCTTCCCAAGCCTGTTCAGGAGGCACAGAGGGGAAATCAGGAAAACATCTAGAAACGAAGTTCCGTATTTGAAAATACCGAAAGAACTGTGTCAAGGGGAGATATAAGTGGATGGCAAAGCTATCAAACACCATCAGAATATAAATTTCTAACTTGTTTAATACCCTTGTCATACCATACTGAAAATGAGGAGTCCAAACACGATGGGGGAAATTGATGGTTCTTGACTAAAGGACACAAAGAGGATGCACCTACAAATTTAAAGTGGCGTCTAAATTGATACCAAGTCATAAGTGTGTTGAGGACAACAGGGTTATCGGTATGTAGAGAAAGGTTTGTATGTAAAGAGGATTCAAAAAGGTGATTCCAATTTAGACCAAGAAGATCCAGGAGATTGAACCCAGTAACAAAGTTTATGGATGTGCGCAGCCCAGTAATAGAATTGAAAATTGGGTAATGCAAGTCCTCCACTAAGTTTACATTTCTGCAAAAAAGATTTACTAACCCTCGGTGGCTTCCCTCCCCAAATAAATGTACTAATTATCTGTATACCGTGTTGATATTTCTGTAAAGCTGCTTTGAGACAATGTCTACTGTAAAAAGTGCTATACAAATAAAACTTGAATTGAATTGAATAGTGAGAAAATAAATATGTACATTGCACTATAAATAAATTAATTGCTACTTTGTCTATGTCTGACATGAACTGAAACTTAAATTTCTTCATTTGAGGTCCAGTACTTTCTATTAGAGCAGATTGGGGTAGAAATTCTCAGACCTGACTTCTTCACTTATTTGATAAAGAGAGCTTCATCCATTCAGCATCAATTGTGCATATGGATTAATCAGATGTGCTGGAACACACTTTTACCAATCATGTCAATCATACCAATATCATTGGATCATTATTTGACTATTAAATCAGATATTGTCAGGGTCATTGGTGTAAAACTGCATTATTTTTGTGAAGAACTGGCTTCTTGGTGCCGATCAACCTTAAACTGCATAAAAGCTGTGACTACTGAGAAATAGAGTTGGTTAAAAAGAAATAGTATTATGATTGTGACATTTAAACTGCTCAATTCTGACAACAGTTGTACACAGAAATTGTGTAGAGCAATCAGAATGGCAAAGTATCACTTTGATTAGGAGTGAAGAGTAAATGCTTTTTTTATAGCAAGCATGGACCAAACCCTCCAGCCCCACAGTGTGCAAGTCAAATAGCTACTCTGTTAGAATCACAGTAAAGATGAACCAGCACTGTATGCATGCTAACAAATCGGACTAACAGTATTTATTAGCATGTTTGCCCTAGCCCAATAACATCAGAGTAAACTTAAATCCAGGTTTGCACACATGAATTTAAGCATGCATATAAACATATCGAAGTGTTTAGACGAGTTTAAATACTGTTCACAAACAAACTTGTCAATAAACATTAGCCTTTGCATTCACAGATACATTTCCATTTCCCAAACTAAGAAAGTGCAATCTGTCCTCAACACCCAGTGTCTAGGTTAAGAACAGTTAAGTGTCATCCAGTATTTGGCTAATATACCGTCAAGCAGTTTTAATGACACAAAGCTTTTAAATACAGATCATTTCCTTTCTTTTGATAGCACTTATTGTACTATTTGAACTCACAGCTTTATTAAATCTTCCCTTCTCTCCTCTTTATGGATCCTCAGACCTGCTCTCAGCATGAGAGCCTGTAGCAGGGATTTAATTAAAGAAATAATGCACTTGGCTGTTAAAAGCCCTTCTGGATTATTAATTCAGACCAGCTCAGCTGCAGTTGCAGTTTTCCCACAACTGCCACTTTCTCTTCTGTTAGAGTTCCCTATTTTGATTTGATTGATTTCTTTGTCTTTCTTTTATTTGACTGTTTTAAATGCTGTGGACAGTGAAGGAGGAAATGTTCCCCACTCTTCTGTGTAGAATTTCTTTTATTCAGCCACTTTGGAGGTGATTCCAGCATGAGTTTCATGTTTAAGGTCCTGCTGCTGCATCTTAATGTTGTTATTGTTGTCTTCATTGCCATTGTCTCTGGATACAATTTTTTTTTATTGTAAAGGACTTTAGGTCAACTTATGTATGTTAAATGTGCTTGATGAATAAAGTTTTACTTGATTTGACTGGTCCTGCAGATCATTGTTTTGCTGCAAAATGTGCTTGAGCTTCAGTGCACAGACTGATGACCTTAGATTCTCCACCAGGATTTTCTGGCGGTAGATAGCAGAATTCATGGTTCCATTAATTATGGAAAGTTGCTCAGGTTCTGTAGCAGCAATGCATCCCCACTTCATTACACTACCACCACCATGTTTGACTATTGGTGTGATGGTCTTATTGTGGAATGCTGTGTTAGCTTTATACCAGATGTAATGGGACCCATATCTCCTAAAAAGAATGTTATCCCAAAATGCTTGGCGGCTATTAAGGTGGTATTTTTTTTTCTTTTTGGCAAACGTGATGAGCCTCTTGGGTGCTGGAGACTCAGAGCCTTAAAAATAGCTTTGTAATGCTTCCAGACTCATTTGTTGATTGCAACATACTGTGCTGCTTCTTGAGAGCTTTTAGGCAACCTTACATTGTGTAAAGGTTCTATTAATTGACGTTTAGTTTTGACAGGGCCGGCAGTAATTAAGCCAGTGTAATTAAACACAGTTGAAAGACTACCATGGATGTTCCCTTCGTGCATTTGTTCATACAGTTGCAGTCAAAATTATTCACCTCCCATTGTAAATCAGGTTTATTGTCACACCACCACCACCATATTTGACTGTTATGATGATATTATTGTGGAATGCTGTATTACACCCAATGTAACAGGTTCATCAGATCTGGTCTGATTTGTCCCAGCCAGTTGAAGAAATCTCCACCTTGTAATGTTATTTTGTTGCTTAATTGAGGTGTCCATGTCTTCTTGCTGGTTGTCATTATCACATAGCATGCATGTCAAGCCTCAGCCTCTGAATGAGTTGTGACTTCTTTTTGTAGGTGGATGGAAATCGGAGTTGCTACAATTACTGAATTAATGAGTGATGGCAAGCCTTGTATTGTTTTGAGAATGTTTTATAAGTGTCACAATACAAGACTAGGACAGGAAGTAAGCACAGTTGGGAAGTCTTTCTTTAAACTTAAACTAAAGACTTGAAATAGAAAACCTATTCCTCAACACAGGATAAGACATGAAGTACAAACTTAGAACAAGACTAGAAACACTAGCTTAACTCAGGTACAACACATTCACTTAACTTAGGCAAGAATACTCATCAAAACAAATACACTCAACTCCAGCATGGCATGAACACTCTTAATAATGGATAGGCATGCATTCACTACTATGGCATGGCTAAACACTCTACTATGGCATGACCTGAACACACAACTTGCATTGCTTGGTGTTGTTTTGCTGCAACCCTCAAGCTTTGTCTCTCTTAGACCAGTCTCAATTCGTGTGGGTCGATGCCGTCTCTTCCCCGTTAAGTTCAGAAGATGTTTAGGTCAAAACCAGGTTAAGTTTAGGTTTATGTCAGGTTACTGCTGTGCAACATGCATAACAACACGAGGGGTTTAAATACCTAGTCACAAGTCTCTTAATTGCAGACAGCTGGCAACACTTGATGCAGTGGTAACGTCCATGCGCATCTCCAGCAGGTGCACACTCTGAATCCACTCATGCACATTGTTGCTTGAGCACCCACTGCCGGCGCAATCATGACAGAACCCCCCTCCAAAGGTGGTCCTGGGCCCCTGTGTAATCGGTCCCTTGATGTCTCAGAAAAACAGGGCAGCCTCCGCCGAGCAGCAGACAGGCGGAGTACCACCCACAGCGAGACTGAAGCACAGGGCGGCATCCCCAGCGCGACTGGACAGCTGGGCGGTGTCCCCAGCGGGACTGGATGATAGAGCGACGTCCACAGCTAAGCAGGAAGGCTCAGCGATATCTCCAGCGGGACGGGATGTCTTGGGCATGGCTGATCTTGGTCGGCCCTATTGGTAGACTTGGACGTGGGCCGAACTTGGCAGTGTGTATCAGAAGACTTGGGCATGAGCAGAATTTGGCGGTATGTATCAGCAGTCTCGGACATGACGTCAGGAACCTGAGACGTGACCTGGACTGCCGAGACTGGAGACTTGACCTGGGCAGCAGGAGCTTGAGACTGGACTGGGATGTCAGGAGCTTGAGACTGGACTGGGACGTCAGGAGCTTGAGACTGGACCTGAGACTTGGCTGGAAGTTGGACCTGAGACTTTTTTTTGTAATTAACACTTTTATTGATTCACAAGTGAACACCAAGAGACAAACAATATACATAATGAATCAAACTTTTAACATAAATCCACACAACAACCCCTCCCCCTACCAACCAACCCCCCCACCCACCCTGGTTCCCCCACGAACACCTTGTGGTCAACAGAATATAAACTCACATATAAAGAGAATAAATAAATAAATAAATGAAGAAAATAAATAAAAATGCACACAATTAAAAAAATAGAAAATATAAAAATAAAGGTAAAATACAATAATCAAGTATAATAAAGTATCTATCTATCTAATCATAGCCTATACTCTAAATTATATACTCTCCACTGCCCCTCCTCAAGAGTCCCCCAAAAACGCCAAATAACTGCTCCATTTCTTCCTGAAGGAATTCCCAACTCCAATCCTTCTGCTCGACCCCTCCTCAAAGGCAGCCACCCTCCCCATCTCCACACACCACTCTGGAAACGAGGGCGCTCCATCTGATTTCCATCCCCTTAAAATAACCTGTCTACCAATCATCACACTGGTCATAACCCAATCTTTTTTTGTACCTATCCTCCAATTTTGTGACCTCCCCATCTCCCAAAATACAGTCTAGGGCAGAATGAGATCTGAGTGTTCAACACCTCACATACAAAACTCTGCACTTTCAACCAAAATTCTTGGATCTTACGACACCCCCAAAAAACATGGGTTGTGTCTCCATCTTCTGAATGGCATCGCCAGCATGTGGGTGTGTCTTTAAGACCAAGCCTATACAATTTAGAGGGGGTCCAATAGAAACGATGTAAGATCTTAAATTGTATAAGGCACACCCTTGCGTCTCTAGATGCAGTTTTTATATTTTTTAAAATCCTAGCCCACTCCCCCTCCCCCAATTCCAAATTTAAATCTTTCTCCCATAATCTCTTGAGAGTGGATGAGACTCTGTCCCCTAGACTCTGAATCAGTAAGGAGTAATACACTGATGCTTCATGTCCTCTTCCAAAAGCAGAAATCACCTCTCCCAGAGTATCTGCTGCATTAGGGGGGTGCATGCTACTCCCAAAAATAGTACAGAGCAAGTGGCGTATTTGGAGATACCTATAAAGCTGAGATCTGGGAATCCCAAAATGTTGAACCAATTTTTCAAAAGATATCATCACACCACTCTCATAAAGATCACCGGGTGTATCAATCCCCCTCGTGATCCACTCTGACCAACAAAAAGGGGACTTATTAATATGTAGTTTGGGGTTTAGCCAAAGGCTCGAGGCAACATTGAGATAAATATCAGAATCAAACACTATGGACAGTCTTGTCCACAATGAGTGCAGATGTGATATTACTGGGTGTGATTTAACTTCTCTGGACCTGAGACTTGAGACTTGGCTGGTACTTGAGACTTGGCTGGTACTTGAGACTTGGCTGGTACTTGAGACGTGGCTGGTACTTGAGACGTGGCTGGTACTTGAGACGTGGCTGGAACTTGAGAGACTTGAGATGTGGCTTGAACTTGGACTTGAGACCTGGCTTGGACTCGAGACTTGGCTTGGACTTGGACTTGAGACTTGGCCTGGACTTGGTGTGGACTTCGGTACGGGCGGAACTTGGAGAATTGGGTCATCAGACTTGGACATGAATGGAATTTGCTTAACTGGATGAGTTATCCTCATAATATAGGTTGAAGGGCAGGTCAGACTGGGGCTGTCCATTGACTCTCCACCCCAGTAAGTCAAGTCCACAAAGTTGTTCGGGTTGTGAGAACTTATCCATAAAGAGTTCTGCAAAACTGTGTGACATTATGGAGGGCTGGCGACCCAGTACTCACCAGCTGCTCCGCCCAGTCACGGGCTGGACCGCAAAATCTTGATACCAAGAACACGATCCACTGTCGCTTAGTAGGCTTGGGATATGCCAGGCTGCAGAAATATTCCTGGCAGTCAAAGAGGAACTCCAGTGGGTAACTCCCCAATCCCGCTGTCTCTGGCGGAAGTTCAACGTATCGTTGATGGAACTGCACGGACGAAAAACGTGGCCAGTAATCAGAGCGCCTCCCTATCAGGCGCTCTCCTGCTACTTCCCTGCTTGGGTGCACCATTCTGTCACAATATAAGACTAGGACAGGAAGTAAGTGCAGGAGGGAAGTCTTTATTTTAACTTAAACTAAAGACTTGAAACAGAAAATCTATCCCTCACAGGATAAGACATGAAGTACAAACTTAGAACAAGACTGTGTCTAGAAACACTAGCTTAACTCAGGTACAACACATTCATTTAACTTAGCATTCGCGTGGGTCGATGCCGTCTCTTCCCCATTAAGTTCAGAAGAAGTTTAGGTCAAAACCAGGTTAAGTTTAGGTTAATACCAGGTTAAGTTTAGGTTAATACCAGGTTACTGCCAGAATAATGCCGCGCAACGTGCGCAGCAACACGAGGGGTTTAAATATCTAGTCACAAGTCTCTTAATTGCAGACAGCTGGCAACACTTGACGCAGTGGTAGCGTCCATGCATCTCCAGCACGTGCATGTGCACACTCTGAATCCGCTCATGCACATTGTCGCCTGAGCGCCCTCTGCTGGCGCAATCGTGACAATAAGAAGCCTTCCGGCAACTTAGTGGCCCAGAAATTTCACTTAATATTCTCTCTCTCTCTCTCTCTCTCTCTCTCTCTCTCTCTCTCTCTTTAAATAAAAGCAAGAGATATTGCTCCATTTGGAATTTTATTTCACATACATGGAAACACACACATGCAGACAAAGCATAGGAATTCTGACATAAACGATTTACCGTATTGAACATGGCAGCTCACCTCCAAGTGAGAATCAAAGTATATGTTTACCATATTTCTCGGACGCATTCTGGAATATAATTTGCACTGCTTTAAAGGGATGAATTCATTCATGATGTTTCATTAATTGTGGCATTAATGAACCATACATTCTTATTTTAGGTAACGCTTGCATTGTCTCCAAAGCAGCACTTTAGAGTGATCTTGATATAGCTACATTAGCTACATTCCTACACTTTCCTGTAACTCAAACTTAATTGGTGTAATTAAACCTAATCAACAGAAGCAGCTGTGAACGTATAACGCTGATAACGCTGCCCTAATTATTTAGTTGGATGCAATATGTGTATTTTTAGAATAAACTTAATGATTTATTTATAAACATCTGTGTTAGCTGAAATGTGTAACTCTGTGCTGTCTTATGGTTGTGTAATAATCTACACATGGTCCAAATGTAGAAAAAAAAACCCTCCACTTATTTTTATATGCTTTGCTGCGAAAGGAGAATTACCACACACGCGCACACACACACACACACACACACATTTTGCACAGTCATGCACATTTTTTTAAATTACATGAGTTAATAGTTAGAAGGTAGGGCTGCAAAATTTATCGAATCTTGATTGCGATTACGATTTTGACTGCCCACGATTAAATGAACATGATCGACTGCTATATTGACATTTAAATTCATCCTCCTCTCATAGAAAACTCTGCTGCAGATCAAATCAAGTGCTTTCTAAACTTACATCTAATCACCATAGAGCGGCGCAGGGATCATTTTGAGTGCCAATACCCGGAAACAGTGTTAGCATTTTAGCGCTCGAGTGCCCAGCTTTGCTGAGAGCTCCAGTGCTTTGCGCAAAGATAAATCATGAAACTAACATGATGCTAAATGTCACTACAGAAGTTGTCGGGAACATTGAACACCATCACGCTGAACAGGAAAAAACTTTGCAGATAAATTCAGGGCTCTACAGTGTGACCATTTCACTCGCATTTGCGACTGAAAAGTATTTTTGTGTGACTGTGAATAAATATTTATTCGCACTGATGCGAGTGACCTGTTCAGAGTTGTATAATACAATTGGAATAAAAACTACAGGAAGTAGTTTAATTCAAACATCTTTTTTAAAATATTCCTTGCAAAATCATAATCAAGAGTAGCAACTGTTCAGAAGGAGTACGCTGCTGTTCTCCTTCACGCTCTTCACCAACTCTAATGCATAGCGTATTCACTATTTGTACATGATTTGTACAATCGCAGGAATATAGCACAACCTGGAGGTGAAAGCAGCGGTCTGTTGATTTAAAAGTGAAAGTTCAATAAAAATATGTTGTCACTAAAATCAATGAATAATCGTGATAAATAATCGAGATCTGAATATTGATCAAAAATAATCAGGATTATCATTTTGACCATAATCGTGCAGCCCTATTAGAAGGTGAGTGTATGTAGATAGTACAGTTATTTAATCTGCTAACCAAGCTAATACAAAGCCTGGCACGTAACACACATCAAACAAGAAAAGCTGCAAACGACTAATTGCTCAATAGTGTGAATGCAGGGTAAGCAATAGCATCACATTGCAGCCAAGTCACTGAAATTAAGTGATTTTTGTTGTTGTGTGTGACTGGTGTGGATAATATGATACAAAATGGAAATCTGAGATAACCTCTTAATATCTGACAAATCATTAACAATAACCATGAAAACTTTCCTTTTACCTTCCCCCATTAGAATCTGTTATTCTCTTCTACACTGACATGGCTAATCTATTCAACATTTTGTTTCTCAGTTAAAATAATTCTAGCTTGGCTTGTTAGGGTGGACTGAGTAAAACTGCTTGCTAATAAGCTCCTTAGCAGGAGTGTGTGTGTGTGTGTGCCAGCAGGAGCCCAAAGCCGCTTTTGATTCCTCTGCATAAAAGAACACTGAGCTCTGTAGAGCAAACAGTCTGAAACGTATTGTAGGTATCTGGCACACCAGCACCACCACTGCCCTTCTGGTGAGTGTGTCAGCTTTCGTGTGTGTGTGTGTGTGTGTGTGTGTGTGGGGGTGGGGGGACGACACTAAGATTTACAAGACATTAGTCGACACTCAATTGATTTTTTACATATAACTGATATACGTATCGCGTATGGGCGTTAAAAATCGTGCATGATAAGACACTTGGTTATTGCACCTGACAGACTCATTTTAACCGTGCCTTGTTTTTTAATAATGTCTCTGTGACTGAAGCTTATTCCTGTTATTGCTTCATGTGTCAGCTGGGAAATGTGTTTCTCAAGATCTTCTTTCTTACGTACATACACTTAACACGTAACTATAGCTTAAAAGAGAGATCACATATATATATATATATATATATATATATATATATATATATATATATATATATATATAATATATGTGTATATATATATATATATATATATATATATATATATATATATATATATATATATATATATATATATATGTATATATATATATATATATATATATATATTTATATATATATATATATATATATATATATATATATATATATATATATATATATATGAGGAGTTCCTACACACACACACACACACACTTTCTCCATTTCCCTCTCTAATATATTTCTCCTCTGTTTCAATTCATTTCTGGATAGCGAACTAATAAATTAGAATATAAATGCAAAACTAATCTGCTCAGATACATGTGTGCTGTTTATTCTGTAATTGTTAAAGTTTCCTGCATTGATTATCAGGCTGGCTGATCCTTGGAGATGTGCTGCTTGAATATATTAAACATTTTAGCCAATTAGACTGATTGATATGACCATCTTATGGCATCTGCACCATTTTTCGCTATAATTAAAAGCTCATCACATATAGCCGTGCACACACACCAACACACACAGGGTCCTTTCCTTTGGAAAGGTGATTTTGTTAAAACGCTTGGATATACCCTTAGAAAAATATGTGTAAAATATAAATTTGAACTTGTGCTGGGTTAACAAATTTGAACTTGGACTAGGTAAGGCTTCATGCTGTGGAGCAATTGTGTTTTCCAGCTAATAGCTTTCAGTTGTCAAATCAGGCGGAAAAAAACAACCCTTCAATTTCAGTGTGTTCAAACTTCTATTACCCAGTACCTACTCAACAGTGATTGTTACCTTTCAAAAGAGACCAAGAACAGGTTTCATTTTACTTTGTGTATGCCTTGGACAGGTGTTTTAGGCTAATTTTTAGAGGAGTTGAGCAATTAGCATGCGCTTTAATGAATCACTAGAGAATATGTGCTAAAATTACAGAAAGAACAATGAGTTTCACTTTGTAGTGTATTTTTGTAGGTTTGATAGGTTTTGAATTACCTTAGTTTGATTACTTTAATGATGCAGTAATTTAATCAAATTAATGTTGTAAAGTAGTTATTAGTCATTTGCCGTGGATTACTTATTCTGAGTAACTTACCCAAACTGGTGATGAGTGATTGATGTATATTTTCCTCCTCAAACACGAAACTGTAGTGTCAGTGTTATCTTTGTACAGATATCCATGTTCACCCAGCTTTTTTACTTTTTAGCAAATAGACAAATCACAGATTTGACACAAAACAATTTTTATTTAATAGCTGAACATTCTGGCTTGAACATGAAGCATACCTCAAACAAGATAAATTAAATAGTTTTCATTAATGGCATATATTTTTCCAGAAAAAGTAGAGGAAATTATTATGGAATCACCATTTAATTTGCATTTCTAAAACAAATACCAGCACAAGTCTATGAAAGTAAATTAGTCTGCAGTTAAAAGAGAGGGCTTACAGACCTTAACTTTGGACCTTTTGAAAGGAAACATGGCCCCAACAAGAGAGTTGTCAATTGAAATAATGAAAAGGATTATACAACTTCTTCAAGAATGAAATCCAGCATGGACTATGGAAAGAAATGTTGGTTGTTCCCAGTCAGGGTGGCCTCTGCCAATCTCCCTGGGTCCTGCCTCCAGCCTATCCATCGCACCCCACACCGGGAAGACCGCAACCTCCCCACGTACACTCAGCATCTCTTTGCCTCCACTTCTGCACCTGAATTAAAAAAAACAAAACAAAACACATCTTTGCACCATCTCTGCTTCCAGAGTGTCTGTGTTCTGCCTAGGACAGGCAGCTCAGCGGAGAATGCAGGTGTAAGAACACAAAACCCTCCCAGACATCATGGACCATATATTGCAACATTTGCTGGAGACAAATCTGCAGCAGCAGCAGAAGAAGAAGCCCTGCGCCGCCGCCTTCATCCCCCTCCCAGACCCCTGCCAGGAGGCTAACACAGCTTCCTAACCCAGCTCACTAACGAAGGATGACGTCGAAGCCTTCCTCTTAATGTTTGAACGTCACATCACCTGACGTGAACAGTGGGAAGAAGAGCTTTGGACTGACATCCTCACCCCTTCCCTGTTGGGGGTAGCACAATGCACCTACTATGCCCTCCCACCTGACAAGACCATCTTCTATCCAGCGCTGAAGGCTGAGATCTTAAGCCACTGTGGCCTATCCCCCATCAATGCAGTTGCAGAGTTCCACAGCTGGATCTACCAGCCAGGACCAGATGGACCCTCTTCTCCGGATCACCAGAAGGTGGCACCAACCTGAATGGCACACCACCACCAAAATAGTGGAAAGAGTTATGATGGACCACTTTCTACGAGCACTGCCACCTCAAGAACACGTAGGGTGAAACGCGCTAGGGTCCTAAGGGAGATGGTGGAGGCCCTCGGGTGCACCCTAGCCATGCTGAGCATTGGCAGTGGTGAGCAGAGGGACCATCAGCAGGAGCCCAGCCTAGATTGGGAGAGAAGAACACACAAAAGCCACCCAGCCTACGGGACATCCACAGACAACCCCGTGAACACAGAGCAGTGTGTCATTAAACCCTGTTTGGCTGCCTGTGCCCTCCATGATATGTTGCCTCTGGACACTCCAACCACGGCCGTAAGGATGAACAGCCAGCCTGTCTCAGTCCTCCTTGATTCAGGGAGCACCGTCACCCTGGCCCACTGCCCAAACCCACAGATGTCGTCCCGTTGTCTTGCATCCATGGAGACATCTGGGAGGTCCCTGCCATTGAAGTCATGGTCTCCTCGCTGGCTGGCACTTGGCCGCTCCTTTTTGACCTGATTCCTGAACTCCCAGTACCACTATTGCTCGGGTGGATCTGGACAGGGTTCCCAAAGCCACCAGCCATTTGAAGCATCCAAAGCTGACCACAGAAGAAGGGACCAGCTGCCAGAGACCAGGTCCGGCCGGCCCGCATAGCCCAAGAAGTTGGGGATGCCACGGGACGAGCCTCCTCAGATGAGACACTCTTACGATCTAACCCTGTCTCCTCTATGTTTCTCAAGGTCACCTTGGAGGTCAACCTCCATGTTTAGAAGGAGGATGCTCAACTGAGGCACTGCTGGGGCCAGGTGTGTCTGATCGACGGTGTCAACCAGCAGCCTCTGTCTGCCACCTACTTCCTGGTATCCAACTGGTATCCCCTACACATTCCTTGCATGGGTCGACCCAATGAACTACTGTAGAGGCAAAAGAACCACAAAAACTTGCTAAAATGGGCCAGCTTGGCCCAGTGCTTTCCACTTTCTCTGTTCCGCTCAGAACCCAACGAGCGTACCTTGGTCCATTGAGGGGAAGAGCTTACCCTCATGCAGTGCCAGGAGCTGACTGAGCTAGTGGACCAGTTCACCGACATCTTCTCGTCCACCCCAGGCCTGAACCACCTGGTTCAACATTAAATCAAAACACCTCCAGGGCTGGTGGTCAGACAGCAGTCCTACCGTGTCCCAAAGTCTTGCTGTCAAGCTGTTGAGAGAGAAATTAGACAAATGCTACAGGATGGAATTATTGAGTCTGCCAGTCCCTGGTTGAGCCCCATCGGCTGGTCCGGAAGCCTGACGGAAGCTCCCACCTGTGCAATGACTTCCAGAGGTTATCTGAAGTCTCTGAGTTTCACAGTTACCCCTTTCTCTGATTTGATGACCTGATAGAGTGTCTGGGGAGAGCCTGGTTCATCTCCACCCTGGACCTAACTAAGGGCTGCCGGCAAGTCACCCTGCTGCCATAAACAAAGGCCAAAACTGCCTTCAGCACCACTAGTGGCCACTGGCAGTACCAGGTTCTCCTCTTTGCCCTCCACGGAGTGTCAGCATTATTCCAGCTCCTAATGGACATCGTCCTGAGGCCGCACCAGCAGTTTGCAGCCGCATACCTGGATGACATCGTCATGTACTCCTCTTCCTGGGACAACCACCTCTATCACCTCAGGGAAGTCCTCAGAGGCCTCTAGAAGGCCAGGCTGATGGGCAGCCCAAAAAGAAATGCCACCTGGGGCTGACGGAAGCACAGTACCTGGGATACGGCATCGATGTGGGACTACTGAAGCCACAAGAAAAGAAGCTGGAGGAAGTGAAAGAGTAACCCTGGCCCATGTCATAGAAGCAGATACACACCTTTCTGTGGCAGGCAGGTACTACTGAAGATTTGTTCTTAACTTCTCCTCTCGCTTCTTCTCTCACCCACTTCTTTGCACCACATCTGCCTCCCAAGCGTGAAGTAAAAAAGCTGGGTGGACATCCGATATGTGTGGTGATTCTATCATTTTTGCCAGGGGTTGTAATGTGTACATAGTATGCTTGCTTACTTAGGAATTGAAGTCAGTCCATAACTGGGAAAGGAACTCATAGTTGAGAAGACTAGGCCAAGTTGATGAGTAGCAGTTCTTCTTCTCTTGTTCATTTTTCAGTAGTGAAGGTTCAAAGTGAACTGGACCAGCATGCCTAGTAGCTATGTTGTGATTATATTTCCATTTGTTTTGCATATCTGTATTTTTTCGGTTTAAATTAAAAAAAAAAGAAAATTATTTTTTAATACTGAATTTTTTTCGTTATTGTTTTTTTTTTTTTACTAAAGAATGGAAGATGTGTATTTTATTATTTGTTTTAATAATTAATGATGAATAATCTTTAAATATTTGTCACAGTAATTACTGTATAGTCCAGGACAGGATATACAGTGGTGTGAAAAAGTGTTTGCCCCCTTCCTCATTTCCTGTTCCTTTGCATGTTTGTCACACTTAAGTGTTTCGGAACATCAAACCAATTTAAACAATAGTCAAGGACAACACAAGTAAACACAAAATGCAATTTGTAAATGAAGGTGTTTATTATTAAAGGTGAAAAAAAATCCAAACCATCATGGCCCTGTGTGAAAAAGTGATTGCCCCCCTTGTTAAAACATACTATAACTGTGGTTGTCCACACCTGAGTTCAATTTCTCTAGCCACACCCAGGCCTGATTATTGCCACACCTGTTCACAATCAAGGCATCACTTAAATAGGAGCTGCTTGACACAGTAAGGTCCACCAGAAGATCCTTAAAAGCTACACATCATGCCGAGACCCAAAGAAATTCAGGAACAATTGAGAAAGAAAGTAATTGAGATCTATCAGTTTGGAAAGGGTTATAAAGCCATTTCCAAAGCTTTGGGAATCCAGCGAACCACAGTGAGAGCCATTATCCACAAATGGCGAAGACATGGAACAGTGGTGAACCTTCCCAGGAGTGGCCGGCCGCCCAAAATTACCCCAAGAGCGCAGCGACGACTCATCCAAGAGGTCACAAAAGACCCCACAACAACGTCCAAAGAACTGCAGGCCTCACTTGCCTCAGTTAAGGTCAGCGTTTATGCCTCCACCATCAGGAAAAGACTGGGCAAAAATGGCCTGCATGGCAGAGTTCCAAGGAGAAAACCACTGCTGAGCAAAAGAACATCAAAGCTCGTCTCAATTTCTCCACAACACATCTTGATGATCCCCAAGACCTTTGGGACAACATTCTGTGGACCGATGAGACAAAAGTGGAACTCTTTGGAAGGTGTGTGTCCAAGTATATCTGGCGTAGAAGGAACACTGCATTTCATAAAAAGAACATTATACCAACAGTAAAATATGGTGGTGGTAGTGTGATGGTCTGGGGCTGTTTTGCTGCTTCAGGACCTGGAAGACTTGCCGTGATAAAAGGAACTATGAATTCTGCTGTCTACCAAGAGATCCTGAAGGAGAATGTCCGACCATCTGTTCGTGTACTCAAGCTGAAACGAACTTGGGTTCTGCAGCAGGACAATGATCCTAAACACACCAGCAAGTCCACCACCGAATGGCTGAAGAAAAACAAAATGAAGACTTTGGAGTGGCCTAGCCAAAGTCCTGACCTGAATCCTATTGAGATGTTGTGGTATGACCTTAAAAAGGCCGTTCATGCTCGAAAACCCTCTAATGTAACTGAATTAGGACAATTCTGCAAAGATGAGTGGGCCAAAATTCCTCCAGGATGCTGTAAAAGCCTCATTGCACGTTATCGCAAACGCTTGGTTGCAGTTGCTGCTGCTAAGGGTGGCCCAACAAGTTATTAGGTTTAGGGGGCAATCACTTTTTCACACAGGGCCATGATGGTTTGGATTTTTTTTCACCTTTAATAATAAACACCTTCATTTACAAATTGCATTTTGTGTTTACTTGTGTTGTCCTTGACTATTGTTTAAATTGGTTTGATGTTCAGAAACACTTAAGTGTGACAAACATGCAAAGGAACAGGAAATGAGGAAGGGGGCAAACACTTTTTCACACCACTGTATTTGACCTGTGCTCTGTAATGATTACACACACACACACACACACACACACACACACACACATATATGCTACAGTGTTATCAATAACAGCTTCCTCCCTGAATGATCAACACACACACACACAAACACACACATATGCTACAGTGTTATCAATAACAGCTTCCTCCCTGAATGATCAACACACACACACACACACACACACACACACACACACACACACACACACATATGCTGTGTTATCAATAACAGCGTCCTCCCTGAATGATCCCTACACACACACACACACACACACACACACACACACACACATTTTCAGATAATATTACAATAGAAATTTGTACAACAGATTCTCTCATGCACAGCCAGCCTGTAAGTGTCTAATATTGGTTGTGTGTGTGTGTGTGTGTGTGTGTGTGTGTGCACTATTAAAATTCCTGACTAATATGCAATTTCTGATATGCGATGATATACAAATTCACCATGAGAGGGCAAACAGACAGTATATGTACATGTCTGTTTGCCCTCTCATGGTGAATTTGTATATCATCGCATATCAGAAATTTTAATAAGGTTTATTATTTCAGAAGTGTCCATGTCTGCATGGAGAAAATCTCCTGCATTGAAAAAGCTCTAAAAGGCCCAGCAGAGAGTAGCACATTGTACAGTTTGCTGTCGTGATCCACTCGAGTTCCCATAGCCCAATTAGCCCTTTTTGTTTCAGTCAACCTTCTATAATACAGAAACATAAATCCTTCTATTTTCCTCACTCATGTTCCCTTGACTTAAGGACATGACATTGACCATCTAATTATTGACCTTACCCTGATTAAAATTATGTGATTAAGGTGTTTAAACATACAGTTATGGTACCGTATACAGTTTTGGGTGTTTTTATAAAAAAAAATTACGAATGCTTTAAGTGCAGTTAATTATTTGTCATGCTATCCGTGCTAATACACAATTGCTTAAAGCCGTGGGTGTGTCCCAAATCGCGTAGTTACCATCTATATAGTAGCCGAGATACATGTATTTTCCCCACTACAGACCTATAGTAGGAACGTATGTGATTTGGGACGTGGCCAAACTCTCTTGTTCGCCGTAAAACGTAAAACTGCCAAGTGTGATCGTGTCCTGTTGCAATATGCAGTGAAAACTCCCACACGACATTCATAATGTGATTAAGGTTTTTACATGTTTGTAATACACGTCCATAATGCAACTAAAACAGGAGTACTCCACCTGTCTTTATTTGATTATTGCTTACTTCGATTATGACCTTAATTACATTAAGTTAAGTAAAAATAGCTGTTTACATGGTAGTTTGTTAATTAGAGTATGGTCTTGTTGTATATAATCGGATTACAAGTGGATTATTGTTGTCCATGTAAACGCAGCTATTGAGAGAGGCCTGTGGTGATAATGTGTGACTGTCAGAACTTCCTATTCTAATAAAACAGCAGGCTTTGCTTTGGTCATTTGTCTCCAGCTCTGTAAATATCAGACCTTCTGCCTTTATTTGTGTGCTGGAGAGTTGTATAATCCAATTAACAGAATTACTGCATGAATAACCAACCATGCTCATTCATATTTTATGGTAGTCTACTTGATGTAAAAGAGAAACAAACAAACAAATATGGCCCCACTGAGGCACTGGCATAAATGTGTCTATAAACATGTTTATTTATTTGCTGTGGTTGCTGACTTGAATATTTTAAAATGGGAAGCTCAGCATCGAAAACTCACTTTGTTGACTCAGTTGGAGGCCTCATTAAGAACTCATTAGGAAAATAATGTAATGCTGTGGAAAATGCATGGATCTGTGGAAATTTAAATCCTGGATATAATGTACTTTACATTTTATAAGACTTCTTATATACATCCTCAAATAGTCATGTTAATGCTATTTGCAAGTTGATATTAACTTCTCAATCCTTAATGCTGGGATACTGTAGCATAGCTATGCTAGCTCAGCCACTTATTATGCAACATTATCTCTTATCTTTTTGTGAAAAAAAATCTTTGAATTTTGTGAATTTTGCATAGCAAGAGTTGTAAAATTTTTATTCGCATTTGAAGAGAACTGATGGCATTTAGATGGCAATTCATCAGATTTAGTCTATGTCCAGAATCTGGTAAAACCTCAGAGCCTTGTGTCAGTACGATTATAATCAGTAATTACTTTCTATCTATTCAGCATATTAATGACAAAGAGCTACTTCATAGAGGGAAAAGGACAGCAATGTACATTAGTAATCACTTTGTTAGACTTAATATGGCCAGTTTTTCTTCAGAGTCCAGTGAGTCTTATAAGAAGAAAGCCATTTCTCAATGTTTGGTGTGACGTTTGGTGTGTCTCCCAGCTGGCTTGTGGCAAACTTTAGACGAGACTTTTTATGAATATCTTTGAGAAATGGCTTTCTTCTTGCCACTCTTCCATAAAGGCCAGATTTGTGCAGTGTACGACTGATTGTTGTCCTATGGACAGACTCTCCCACCTCAGCTGTAGTTCTCTGCAGTTCATCCAGAGTGATCATGGGCCTCTTGGCTGCATCTCTGATCAGTCTTCTCCTTGTCTGAGCTGAAAGTTTAGAGGGACGGCCAGGTCTTGGTAGATTTGCAGTGGTCTGATACTCCTTCCATTTCAAAATGATCGCTTGCACAGTGCTCCTTGGGATGTTTAAAGCTTGGGAAATCTTTTTGTATCCAAATCCGGCTTTAAACTTCTCCACAACAGTATTACGGACCTGCCTGGTGTGTTCCTTGGTCTTCATGATGCTCTCTGCGCTTTCAAAAGACCCTGAGACTATCACAGAGCAGGTGCATTTATACAGAGACTTGATTACACACAGGTGGATTCTAATTATCACTATCAGTCATTTAGGACAACATTGGATCATTCAGAGATCCTCGCTGAACTTCTGGAGTGAGTTTGCTGCACTGAAAGTAAAGGAGCCGAATAATTTTGCACGCACCACTTTTCAGTTTTTTATTTGCTGAAAAAGTTTAAAATATCCAATAGATTTCGTTCCACTTCACAATTGTGTCCCACTTGGTGATTCTTCACAAAAATTTAAATTTTATATCTTTATGTTTGAAGCCTGAAATGTGGCAAAAGGTTGAAAAGTTCAAGGGGGCCGAATACTTTCGCAAGGCACTGTATATATATATATATATATATATATATATATATATATATATATATATATATAATATATATATATCTGTAAATATGCTTTGTGACAATGTCCATTGTTAAAAGTGCTATACAAATAAAATTTAATTGAGCTAAACATCCCTGTACATTGCTCCATTTATATTTCCTCCGTTGAAGTGTAATGCCACAGTACGATTCGCAGAGAAGCATCAAACTGTATGGACTGGTTGTAGGTTTGAGATGTATTCTGAGAGGTTTTTATGAAATGCTCAATCCTGGCACCAACAACCATGGCACAGTCAAAGTTATATTTTTCCCCATTCTTGACCGGCGTCTGCATGATTTTATTCATTGTCCTGCTGCCACATGATACAGCACCTATTAATCTCCCACAAAAAGCTCTCCATAAATATAGTTATACTAGATTGTATGTGCCTGTGTGTGCTTGTCCCAAACGAGCATGGCTGGCTTATTGAAAGTCGACCATTTGTTCTGATAATTGCTCTTTCACCTCTTTCATTCTTATTCAACTCCTCTCTGATCCCTTTCTCCCTCCCTCCCCATCTTTCTCCATCGTTCTTTTCTGTGCTCTGAAATGGAAATGGTAGAGGTGCTGCTGTCAGGTGTGCTGCAAATCACTTATGTAGATAACACCACCAATGCAGTGAATAACAATATGCTTCACTGTGTGCCTCCGCTGAAAGAGGGGTTCCAGCTCCAGAGATTGAAACTCTGTACTGAAGCTGCACGATACAGCCAGATGAATAAGATTCAGCAATCAGTGGGAGCGCTCATGGATTTAAAGGTACAGGCAGAAGTAGGGAAGCCAAAGGAGGGAGGATTATATAAAAGATAAATTAGATGTGGGTTTTAGGGTATGTAGATGCTTTGTTAGACAAGAAACAGCTTCAAATCTACTTTATTTTTGCCATTTTGCTGTTACATTGGTAAAGTAAGTCACATTTTTTTTTTGCACAAGAAGATTTTAATCTTTAGATACCCATAAACCGCTTGGTATTTGAGGTCTCATAATGATGAGAAATTCAGGGGGAACAGAGCGTACTGTTTTTCATGTGTGGAGAGAAAAATGATCACCAGAATTCCCAAAAATTTGGTTGTGTGGGTGTATGTGTGTAAAAAAAAATGTGTATATATATATATATATATATATATATATATATATATATATATATATATATATATATATATATATATATATATATAACAGCATACAGGAGAAACATATAATAAGCATCTAATCATGATCTCTCAGTGAAAATGATCAATTCTTACAAATAAAACAGTGCAATTTGAAGAAAAGCTTTATAGACATGTGATGATGTAATGGAAATGGATCAGTGTGCTTATGAAGATGTCTGTGGACACTGTAGGACATTTTTTGGGCAGACAGTGAGATCATTAAAGAGCATATTCTGGTGTTTTTTTTTTTAAATGGAGTCTCTCATGGTGTGTGTATCATTAGCGAGAGCTTCAGGTTGGAAATCATTCTCTGAACTCAGCTTCTCGCCGATTCTGGCTGTGTGGATTCCCACAGTGCACCATCCTACAACCTGGCCAAACATCCAGTTCTGAAAACATTCAGTTCAGTTTTTGTTTTTCTTGCTTGATGTTTCTGTAGCATTATCACTATGTACATAATCTCAGTTATTAAGAGTTCAGTTATAAAATAATGCATATTGAGGATGATGAATATTTCACTTAGTTATAGCCTGAATATTTAGGGCTCGAGCACTGCTGGTGCGATGCCCTATTGGATCTGCTCCATTTATTATTATTATAAGGGTCTGAGCACCGCTTGTGCGGAACCCTATTGGATCTGCTCCGTTTCTTCTTCTTCATCTTCTTCTTCTTCTTCTTCTTCTTCTTCTTCTTCTTCTTCTTTTCCGAAATGAATCGTATTTAAGAGGGCCTTAACATAACCAGAAAACACAAAATTTCCAGAATTGAGTGTCGCAAAATGGCTCAACAGCGCCATCTAATAAATTTCAAAGATGTGTGCCTCACACCAGGTTTCACATACATGTACGAAGTTCGGTAAACGTGTAAGATGCCAATACGTACAAAAACTTCTCTTGAACCCATGCCCTAAACTCAACAAGAAGTCAGCCGTCTTGTTTTTTCTCTGAAATTTTGCTGCGTTTTTTTTGTCATTTCCAGGCCTTGTACTTTAACGAACTCCTCCTAAAGATTTCATAAGATTGACATCATCTTTGGTCAGTCTCATCTAAATGTGGACACGATGCTAAATTGCAAAGCTTTTGAGTTTTTGCTGCATGGCGTGGGCGTGGCGGTCTCACAAATTTTCGATATTTCTCCATGAAAAGGGAGAGTTCAGAGAGTTATAGAGTGACCAATCTGCTCCAAAACTTCACGTTTCATAAAAGTCCCAGCCTGAAGACATCTACATGCCAAGATTCAGTAATAGTCAAAGCTCCACCTTCTAGCTACATGAACTGTCATGTTTTCACTAACTCAGACACTCAATGTTCAATCTGCACCAAACGTCACGTTTTGTAAAAACCTGGCCTGAGGCTATAGACATGCCAATACTCAGTAATAGTCAAAGCTCCACCTTCTAGCAACAGGAAATTACATGATTTACACTAACTCAGACACTCAATGTTCAATCTGCACCAAACGTAACATTTTTTGTACAAAATCTGGCCTGAGGCTACCTGCTGCCAACATGGATGGGCATGTTTTGCACTAACTCGGACATTATTTTCAATCTTCACCAAACTTCACATATTTTATACGAATCCTGCCCTGAAGACATCTACATACCAACATTCATTCATCATTATACCGCCACCTGCTGACAACAGGAAGTGACATGTTAAGCACTAATGTATTCCTAGCAACATATAAAAAATATGCCAGCAAATACTAAACATGCTAGCAACATGCTAGAAACATGTTAAATTGTGCTAGCAACACTTAGCTAAGTGCTAAAGTGTGCTATTACTGCTATTAAACAGGATGTTTTTATAACTCAAGCGTACAATGTTCAGTCTGCACCAAACGTCATATGATTTATACTAATTCTGGACTGAAGATTTATACTAATTCTGGACTGTAGATACATGCCAATATTCAGTTATAGTCATAGCACCACCTGCTGGGAACAGGAAATTACATGTTTTACATCATAATACACTCCTTACAACATATAAATGTGAAAAAGTGCTAAAACAATAGAATGGCATTCCCCTGGCAGAGCAGCCCCAACTTGCAACCAGGTGCAAGGGCCCATTCATCACTGCTTGCAGCTTTCTCCCTCTTCTTCTTCTTCTTTTCCGAAATTAATCGCATTTTAGAGGGTCTAAACCTACCTGAAAACTCACGAAACCTTGCAGACGAGTCAAGACTGGTGAAAATGTACGTGTTAGGGGTTCCAAAATTGAGTGTGGCAAAATGACTCGACAGCGAGTCAAAGTACACATTTCACCTACATGTACGAAATTCGGTAAACATGTGTAATATGCCAATATGTACGAAATGGTCCCTTGAACGCATACCCTAAACTCAACAGGAAATCAGACATTTAGATTTTTCTCTTAAATTTTTGCTCCGTTTTTTGCCATTTCTAGGCCTCGTACTTTAATGTGCTCCTCCTAGAGCTTTCATCAGAGAGACATCATATTTGGTCAGTCTCATCTAAAGGCATTGGCTAAATTGCTTTTGAGGTTTTACTGCACGGCATGGGCATGGCGCTCTCACAAATTTCGATGTTCCGCCAAGAAAAAGGAAGTTGTTATAACTCAAACACAGAATGTCCAATCTGCTCCAAACGTCATGTGCTTGATAAAGGTCCCAGCCTGAAGACATCTACATGCCAAGATTCAGAAATAGTCCTAGCACCACCTTCTGGCAACAGGAAACGATACATTTTACATCGTGATACACTCCTAACAACATGTAAGTGCTAAAATTTTTTTATGTCATTCCCCTGGCAGAGCAGCCCCAATGTGAATCTGGGTGTGAGGGCCCTTTCATCACTGCTTGCAGCTTTAATTATTATTATTATTATTAATATTATTCTTTTTATACATTTGTGTAATTTTGAGGGCCTAAACATACCCGAAAACTCATGAAACTTGGCAGATGCATCAGAACCGGTGAGAATGTAATAGTTATGTAGGGCATGGGTGTGGTTGAGGAGCTCCATAGCGCCCCCGAATACAGGCAATGGTCGGGATGATGTTGCTCCCATGCACTCCAAGTAAATGCACGAGATTTACTATATTTATTGCTCTCATCAAGTGCGACAAAGTTCACATGGTTTTATCTGAGTCCACCGAACAGGAAGTTGGAGATGTTGGATGAAATGTTGGATTTTCAAAGTTTCCTGCTGTGTTTTGAGAGACTTAATATGGCTGAAAATGTCGCATTTTATCATAGTTGTGCCTCATAGGTTCCATAGCGCTTCCGCTGTTTTAAAAAACACTTAGGATGTTTGGCATGGTAAAATTATACGTTTTTTTGGTCATTTAACTTAGGTGTGGCAAAATGGCTCTATAGCGCCACCTACAAAATTTAACCTATGTGCACCTCGTGGTACGTTTCACTGACATGTACGAAATTCGGTAAACATGTGTAAGGTGGCAATACGTACAAAAACTTCTCTTGAACCAATGCCCTAAACTCAACAGGAAGTCAGCCATTTTGATTTTTCTCTTAAATTTTTTCTCAGTTTTTTGCCATTTCCAGGCTTCGTTCTTTAACAAAATCCTCCTAGAGGTTTCATCAGATTGGCATTATATTTGGTCAGTCTCATCTAAATTGATGCTAAATTGCGAAGCTTTCGAGTTTTCGCTGCATGGTGTGGACATGTCAGTCTAACAAATTTTTATGTTTCGCCATGAAAAAGGAAGTTGTAATAACTCAAACATAGAATGTCCAATCTGCTCCTTCTGGCAACAGGAAATGATACAATTTACATTGTGATACACTCCTAACAACATGTGAGTGCTGAAAAGTGCTAAAAAAAATTTTTTATGGCATTCCCCTGGCAGAGCAGCCCCAACGTGTACCTGGGTGCGAGCGCCTGCTCAACTCTGCTTGTAGCTTTAATTCTCATATTATCTCATAAAGCATCAACATCAGGCAGGCTATAAAAAAAATAATAATTGAAAGGAAGATAAATGAGAGGCATGAAGGGGGGAGAGAGAGAGAGAGAGAGAGAGAGAGAGAGAGAAAGTTGAAAACACCTTGCTTTAAGCAACAACAAAAAAAACCTGGGAGGTCTATTAAAGGGATCTCACACAGCAAAACCGTTCACTAAAAGCCACAGTAATTCAAGCCCTCGGGGTGAGGCTTTCCTCTGGAGCCCTGGGGTTTGTCAGGACTTACATTAACTGTTTGGAATGCACTTAATGATCCATTCAAGAAGAAAAGCATGTAAATAAGTGCCTATCCCATCCATGAGTGAAATAATGATGCTAATTATGAAGTGCAGGGAAAATTTTATCTGGAAGAACACTTTCACTTTTTAATCTTCCTCTTTCCTGGAACACTTTTTTTAATCGTTAGCTCTGCTTTCAGAGAAATTAGGCACTAAAATATTTGCAGGTAAAAATATACGGCAATTGCCTAAGAGGTTCTCCTACTAATTACATACGGTATCTCACAAAAGTGAGTACACCCCTCACACTTTTGTAAATATTTGATTATATCTTTTCATGTGACAACACTGAAGAAATGACACTTTGCTACAATGTAAAGTAGTGAGTGTACAGCTTGTGTAAGAGTGTAAATTTGCTGTCCCCTCAAAATAACTCAACACACAGCCATTAATGTCTAAACTACTGACGGCTGTTTACTGCTCCTAAGGCCATACAGACTTCATATAAGTCAATACTGTACTATTTCACAATATCTGTTGTTACCCAGTTCCCTTCTGAGTCTGGTTCCTCTCAAGGTTTCTTCCTCTTAAAACATCTTAGGGGGCTTGCCACCGTCGGCACTCAGTGGCTTGCTCAGTTGGGATAAATTCACACCTTTAATATCTGTATACCGAGTTGATATTTCTGTAAAGCTGCTTTGAGACAATGTCTATTGTAAAAAGCGCTATACAAATAAAATTGAATTGAATTGAACTGACAACAAAAGTGAGTACACCCCTAAGTGAAAATGTCCAAATTGGGCCCAATTAGCCATTTTCCCTCCCTGGTGTCATGTGACTTGTTAGTGTTACAAGATCTCAGGTGTGAATCGGGAGCAGGTGTATTAAATTTGGTGTCATCGCTCCCACACTCCCTCATACTGGTCACTGGAAATTCAACATGGCACCTCATGGCAAAGAACTCTCTGAGGATCTGAAAAAAATAACTGTTGCTCTACATAAAGATGGCCAAGGCTATAAGAAGATTACCAAGACCCTGACACTGAGCTGCAGCACGGTGGCCAAGACCATACAACGGTTTAACAGGACAGGTTCCACTCAAAACAGGCCTCGCCATGTTCGACCAAAGAAGTTGAGTGCACGTACTCAGCGTCATATCCAGAGGTTGTGTTTGGGAAATAGATGTATGAGTGCTGCCAGGATTGCTGGCAGGGTGAAGGTGATGTACCAAGCATGTCTCCAGACCTAAACCCAATTTAGCATCTGTGGGGCATCCTCAAACAGAAGGTGGAGGAGCACAAGGTCTCTAACATCCACCAGCTCTCTGATGTCATCATGGAGGAGTGGAAGAGGACTCCAGTTGCAACCTGTGAAGCTCTGGTGAACTTCATGCCCAAAAGGGTTAAGGCAGTGCTGGAAAATAATGGTGGCCACACAAAATATTGACAGTTTAGGCCCAATTTGGAGATTTTCACTTAGGAGTGTACTCACTTTTGTTGTCAGCAGTTTAGACATTAATGGTTGTGTGTTGAGTTATTTTGAGGGAACTGCAAATTTACACTGTTACACAAGCTGTACAGTCACTACTTTACATTGTAGCCAAGTGTCATTTCTTCAGTGTTGTCACATGAAAAGGTATAATCAAATATTTACAAAAATGTGAGGAGTGTACTCACTTTTGTGAGATACTGTGCATTTTTTTTTTATTTTCATGTAAATCCTGACTACATTCACTGGCCAGTTTATCGGGTTCATCTACCATATAGGTGCATTTTGATTTTGTATGTAGATATACAATTACCCCAGCTACCCATCAACAATTCACTTAATTAAAAAACATGACAAAGTGGCAAACATGGTGTTTACAATGCAATTAGTTTGCATCTGCTTGACGTGAAAAAATTTGTCCATTGTTGTGTGTTAATTTGCACTACAGGTTTGAGAAGTATCACTAAATCTGGGCCTAATTTCCAAGGTTTTTAAAAGCTGTTTAAAGAAATGGTGCTTGCAAGTGAATTAGGTAATTATAGGTAATTTTCTCAGTTTTTTCATGCTCTGCTTTAATGTTTTAAATCCAGTTCCCCAAGGACCTCTTGCCTGCTTTTACTTTTTGTTCTATTCTAGCTTTCAACGTGTTTCTGTCAGTGGCTGGAGAGTAGAGTGAACTCTGACTGGTAAGATATCATGGCAGGGTGTCCCCTTATTAGGCTTGTGTGATATTATATGCACAATTTTATATTGACACAATATCCAGTGATATTTATTTGGAGTATTATTGCCAAACCCGCCATCCTTTACACTGTATTAGGCCTTTACACTTAACTGTATTTATTTGGGATGCCACCAAAAATCTGGCTTAAATAAACAGAAAAATATAGTGAACAGTGATGTGTCAAATTGAAGACTTTACAAATAATGTTAATGGTGATGATAATTAGAAGGTGATTAAATAAGATGTTGAGTGGATATATGTTTGTAGGATTTATACAGAGTTGTCATCATAACCAGCAGATAAACTGGCTGGATATTGGATTTGATCCCAAGGTCACAGCAAGGACAAATGTCAATTGCTTCTTTCCTGTTTGTTTTACAGAGATGTTACTTTGCATTCATTGCTTGTTTTTTGTTGTTGTTGTTTTTTTGTTTTGTTTTGTGGCTATGTCACATAATTGAACATAATGGAAGTTAGGACGGATGCAAATGCAGATAAAAGCTTAATTAAAGTGAGGTAGGCAGACGAATCCAAAACATGAGACAATTGTGTGGTCAAAAAAAAGGTAGTATGTCAAGCGATCGCAAACAGGCATTAACAAGGCAAAACAGGAATCGAGAACGAGGGCGAGAACAAGATTAAAACTACAACACAAACACGATGACCACCAGCTTGGTATACGGAAAACACATGTAATACTTTGCGAAGTACAAAGAGACACGTGGGGTTTAAACGATAAATGTAATCAAGGATGAACACAAAACAGCTGAGACTAATTATGCCACATACGGGAAACAACCAATGACAATACAGGGGTGGAAGCAGGACATACACCATAACCAATGCACGTGTAGACATTAAACAAAGTAAGTGTCACTGACAAACCCGGAAGTGCGCCACGTGCTCAGCACAAAGGGAAATAATGTCAGTCCATGCATGTGTCTGTCTGAGATTCTCTTAAGCACGATATATCTCCTGAATAAGTGGTTAAATGTTTGTAGGATTTATATGGGGTTATCATTGTTACCAGCAGATGAACTGACTGGGTTTTGGAAGGTCACATATATTTTCATAAAGAGCGTGCTGTTTTAAGTATTATAACTTAATGGTATTTCTGGCATACAAATTAGAACTAGTACTTGATGGTGGCAGTGGCATCCCCTTTAGCATCAACTGCGACTTATTTTATTTATTTATTTGAGCTTTTTCCTTGGTGCAAAACTGATTAGTAGAAGATTATATCAAAATGAACTGATATTTTTTGGGGTTTTTTTGGTTGTTGTTTTAGAACCACTAAAAAATCCACAATGCAGCAGATTCCCGACTGCACAGCTGATTATCTTACACACTCCACTTTTCTCTTTAAAATTGAAATGGTGGAAATGATCCTTTTCCTGTCATTTTTTATGCTGTAGGTCCTATATGATTAAATCATATATTTCAATGTATTAAATTGGAAAATCATGAACAAGCCTATCTCTCCTGCACAAAGCGACACTAAAATGGAAAATTTTTTCATGCTATTTCACCCAGACACACGATTATATAGTCAGAACTTACTGTCTACAGTTCTTGAATGCAATGCTTAACAGATAAGATGTCAGACTTAATGCTGTTCCTGTTACACCATCTGCATTAACTGACTGTCAGCTTTATTCAGAGTTGTGGCTTGTAGGCGTGAGTGAGCATGCAAGGCTTGCCGCTGTGGTTTGTGTAATTTGTTCAACAAGCTGTCTGAATAATCCCAGATGTGCAACAGGCTGTCTACATGTTTCACCTGCGAGCCAGTAAATAATGGAAAGTGCATTCCTGTAGTAAAACACATATTCAGTTTGCCCACACAGAAATCAACCATATACTGATATAACCCTGAGTTACAAAGATTTCTTGATTTCTGTTTTTGCAATAAAGCTGCACCACTGGCAGTAGTGTGCAAGAGTGCTTGTGCTGATTAGACTTTGGGAGAGAAAAGACAAAGATCTGAGAATGTGCTGTCCTCATAGATCTTCTCAGTTCTGCTTACTGGTCAGGACAGATTTGATCAAACTGAGAATATCTCATTGTTTTTCTTGTTTCATTGACCTTAATATAGAATTGAGAGAAAGCTCCACTTTAATATGAAACTTAGTGTTCCGTACTTAAAACATTTGTAATAGCTTTGCATATATTTATATGCTATTTATATAACTACTGCTCTGTTCGTAAAAGAAGCAAAGAATCAGAATCTGATGTCTTATTGTTTTCAAGTTCAGTGATGGACTGATGAACTGTTTTATTTCTTCTGAAATCGAACAAGGTTTGTTAGTGTTTATCTCCAGATGTGTGTGTGTGTGCTTATCTCAATATATATATGTGTGTGTGTGTGTGTGTGTGTGTGTGTGTGTGTGTGTGTTCTTTGTAATTATTAATCAGCGATTCAGAGATGAAGCACTTTCTCTGAAGACCCTGTTTGCTGCATTTGGCTCATAAATTGTACCTATTAGCCCATTTGCATTAAAGTGGCTAATAAATGTCTTCTTTGTCACTGCAGGCTTCTGTTCTTTACACTACAGGTTAGTGCAGGGGTTCCCAAAGTAGGGAGAAAGAAACTCACAATCTCTCCTTTTGTTTCATTCATTTATTTTACAAATTACTCTTAGAAATATCAAGGAGAGATTTTTGTTGGCTAATATATTTTTTTTTTTTTTTTATATAAATATTTTTATTGGGAGAGATGGCACATTGGAAAAACTAACAAACAGACTTTAGTACACTGAGACCCAAGCATAAGAGGAGAAGAGAAAAAAAAAAAAAGAAGAAGGCACAGAAATTTGTGTCATCTCAGTGATTAAACAAAATGGGAGCCAACCCCCCTTTTTTTTTTTTTTTGTACAAATTAGAACACACGCATACGTCCAAACTCACCAAATAGAAACAAAGAGAAAAGTAATAAAAATAGATAATTAAAAACAAAAATGACGGAGAAGAGAAAAGAAAAAATAAATAAGAAAAAAAAATAAAAATTAAGGGGATAACCAAAATAGATAAACTAACCAAAATAAACGCGCGAAGGGGGGAGGGGGAGAAATGAATCCTGTGTAACACCTTAAACTGTATCAAAGAAAGACGAGCACAAATTGTGCTCTTGTGGATCTTGCTAAGGGCACCGTCCCACCAGTCTTCATGCAGTGTCAACCCCAATTCCCCCTCCCAAGCAACCTTGATTTTAATGATAGGTGAGCTGTCGTAGGATAAAAGTTTATTGTAAATTCCTGAAATACGAGATTTCTGAAGAGGATCAGACAAGAGAAAATCATCCCACAGTTGGCTTAGGGGTAAGGAGGGAAAAGTAGGAAACAGCGATTTTGCACAGTGTCTAACTTGGAACTAACGAAAAAGATGTGACGGTGGAAGTTGAAATTCGCTCAACAAATCTGCCAAACTACGAAAAGCCCCATCCTTATAGAGATCTTTGAAAGTTTTGAGCCCTTTGTCATGCCAGATAGCAAATGTGGGGTCTGATATTGCTGGTTGAAATGAGTGATTTTTCAGTAATGGAGTTAAGGGAGACGCGGAGACGAATTTGAAATTCTTCCTGAACTGGTACCAAATTTTTAGAGCTGCACGAACCACAGGGTTGTCTGTAAAGCCAGAGAAGTTGGTAGAAGTGGAAGAGGTGAGCAGAGCCATTGGAGAGGACGAGCCGCATGAATGTACCTCTAATGTACACCATGGGGAATGCGCTGGTCTCAACCAAAATAAGATTTTATGAATATGTGATGCCCAGTAATACAACTGAAAATTTGGAAGAGAGAGGCCAGCATTGAGCTTACATCTCTGAAGCATTGACTTACTTATTTGGCTAATATTTTCTAATAAGCATGTATTGTTTTAGACTGGTACTGAGTATGAACACTAACCAGTTTTCTTATTACAGTTAATATTTGAATTATAAAAACCTTTCATGTAGCCTTCAAGACCTACTGAATGAGTACCGGTCATCTGGATTTTCTAGATTTGTAAATACTTTTGAATGAGACGCAACTCATGACAACAAGTTTCACATCAGGCCATATCACACGACAACAGTGTGGATTATTTTCATATAATAACACATCACGTCCAATTTGCCTGGTAAGTCGGTGCAAGGGATATTTCTAGTCACTTATGCTGTTTTACATATGTATGTTACTCAATTAAATTTTATTTGTAGAGCGCTTCTAACAGCGGTCACAAATCAACTTTACAGAAATATATAAACTCTGAATATAAATTTTTATCATTATCGTGAAAGCCAGAGGTGACGATGGCAAGGAAAAACTCCCTGAGACAACATGAAGAAGAAACCTTCAGAGACTCAAAGGGAACCCATCCTCATCTGGGTGACATTGGATAGTGCGATTATAAATTATTTCTCTTCTATAACTGTGTGCTATAGTGTCAAAAATGCTAATGACTTATGGAACTTATGAGCAACTTATAAGTATGATCATCAGAATTCATTATAGTTTTAACCAAAAGTCTAATTGTATTGAAGTTGGATGACGTATAACTTAGTGCAAACTGTTCTTAGCAATTGCAATCCTAAGGCTGACATCAAAAAGTAAAAATGTTATTGACAAGTAAAGTGTTCAAATGTTACAGTAGTCCTATATTATAAATCTGGATGTTTTAAAAATGTAGATTGGTCAATTCTTGTGGTTGCAGAAAGTTCATAATGTCCATTTGGGATTGTTTGCCCAAAAAGACCCCTGAAGTAGTGTATAGCAGAAAATGATAGACTCACATACAGTATTTTCAACATTTTCATGGTTTGGATGCAACAAGAGCAATTGTGAAATGCTCTTGTTGCATCCCGAGCCCTCGAATAAAGGGCTGCTGAGGCCTCTAATAAAGAAAAAAAATATATAGACATCATAACTAATTATGGTTCTCTCTCTCTACTATAGGTAAGTGTGTATATGAACACTGAAGGTTTTAGCTAACAGTGGGTGAGTAAATTTGGAAAGAATGTGCTCATATGGAGTGTTTTTCAGTTCAGGTCTGCTGAGCCCAGCATCTGCTCTGCCGTCATTACGCTTTACATGCACATTTGGATGCTGAATTTCTGAATATCTCTTCTGCATAATATTTTTTTTCTCTCTCTGTCTCCCCCTCTCTTTCTTTCTTTCTTTCTTTCTTTCTTTCTTTCTAGGTATTCATTTGGCAGATGCTTTTGTCCTTTTCTTCTGTTTTTAATTAAGATAAACATACAGTATTTGTTGTATGTTTTACCTAAGGGACAGCAATGTTTTGGGTCCATGTGTGCACAAGTACATCAATCTCGATTACATTATTTAATGAATGCTAAATATTGCTAGCGCACTTTGAGCTTATGTTGCACTTTAACAGCCTAGGGAACAGTTTTTTTAATGGTTTTTTTTTTTTTTTTTTTTTTACAAATGTAGTTTAGACTGTTACACACACACACACACACACACACACACACACACACACACACACACAAAAAACACACACACATATATATATATATATATATATATATACAGTATATACACACACACATGTATAAGCCTGTCATAAAAATGATGCACAAGAAAGCTCACATGGTGCAGTATGGTGGCGAAGATCATACAGCAGTTTAACAGGACAGGTTCCACTCAGAACAGGCCTCACCATGTTCGACCAAAAATGTTGAGTGCACAGGCTCAGTGTCATATCCAGAGGTTGTGTTTGGGAAATAGATGTATGAGTGCTGCCAGGATTGCTGCAGAGGTTGAAGGGGTGGGGGGTCAGCCTGTCAGTGCTCAGACCGTACACTGCACACTGCATCAAATTGGTCTGCATGGCTGTCATCCCAGAAGGAAGCCTCTTCTAAAGATGATGCATAAGAAAGCCCGCAAACAGTTTGCTGAAGACAAGCAGACTAAGGATATGGATTACTGGAACCGTGGTCTGATGAGACCAAGATAAACTTATTTAGTTCAGATGGTGTCAAAGCGTGTGTGTTGGCAACCAGGTAAGGCGTATAAAGACAAGTGTGTCTTGCCTACAGTCAAGCATGGTGGTGGGAGTGTCATGGTCTGAGGCTGCACGAGTGCTGCTCGCACTGGGGAGATATGAATGCCAACATGTACTAGACATACTGAAGCAGAGCATGATCCCCTCCCTTCTGAGACCGGGCCGCAGGGCAGTATTCCAGCATGATAACGACCCCAAACACACCTCCAAGACGAGCGCTGCCTTGATAAAGAAGCTGAGGGTGAAGGTGATGGACTGGGCAAGCATGTCTCCAGACCTAAACCCTATTGAGTATCTGTGGGCCATCCTCAAACGGACGGTGGAGGACCACAAGGTCTCTAACATCCACCAGCTCTGTGACGTCATCATGGAGGAGTGGATGAGGACTCCGATGTAACCTGTGAAGCTCTGGTGAACTCCATGCCCAAAAGGGTTAAGGCAGTGCTGGAAAATAATGGTGGCCACACAAAATATTGACACTTTGGGCCCAATTTGGACATTTTCACTTAGGGGTGTATTCACTTTTGTTGTCAGCGGTTTAGACATTAATGGCTGTGTGTTGAGTTATTTTGAGGGGACAGTAAATTTACACTGTGACACAAGCTATACACTCACTATATATATATATATATGTATATATATATACACACAGTATCTCACAAAAGTGAGTATACCCCTCACATTTTTGTAAATATTTGATTATATCCTTTTATGTGACAACACTGAAGAAATGACACTTGGCTACAATGTCTTTACATTGTCTCTAAGTGTCGCTTTCTCATTCGTGAATCAGTTTAAGCATTTCTACATTTCTCAACTGCATCCATACTACATTCATGAAGATTAAATAATTTAATTTCTGAGTAATTTTTCTGAAATGGAAAACTGAATTGCATGTCATTGTTTGGTCCATTTTGCTGGACTTCTTCCAACACATAGCTTCTCCATATTGAATAAAAAAATCGGAAAATTGGAGATGGAGAGAGGGATGAGGTAGGAGGCAAAGGCCAAGTCTGAGTATTAGTACTGTGTGTGTGTGTGTGTGTGTGTGTGTGTGTGTGTGTGTGTGTGTGTGTGTGTGTGTGTGTGTGTGTGCGCGTGTGTGTGTGTAGGATTCTGGCATTTCTTTGTAAATCAGTTGACACTTTCAAAGCAGTTATGGATTCATAAACAACCCCAATTCCGAAAAAGTTGGGACAGTATGGAAAATAAAAACAAAGAGGAGTGATTTGTAAATGTACTTTAACTTGTATTTAAACAAACAAACAAAACAACGTATAAAGACAAGATTAGGTTTTACCTAATCAACTGCATAGTTTTTTGAAGATAAACATTTATTTTGAAATTGATGCATGCAACACAATTCAACATAGTTGCATTTCACCTTCCACAACGCACGATATAATTAAAAGATTCAAGGAATCTCATTGCGTAAAGGGCAAGGCCGAAAACCAGTTCCGAATGCACATGATCTCTGATCCCTCAGACGTCACTGTCTTAAAAACTGTCATGAGTCTATAATGGATATCCTGACATGGGCTCGGGAATCCTTTGGTAAACCTTTGTCAGTAAACACCATCCACAGATGCAAGTTAAGGCTTTACTATGTAAAGCAGAAGGCATACATCAACACTGTCCAGAAGCGCTGCTGACTTCTCTGGACTTGTAATCATCTGAGATGGACAGTAGCACAGTGAAATCGTTTTTTGCGATCCGACAAGTGAACATTTCACGTTGCTTTTGGACAAAACAGCCGTCATGTTCTCCAGGTCAAACAGGACCATCCAAGCTATTATCAGCGTCAGGACCAAAAGCCATCGTCTGTCATGGTATGACAGTGTGTCAGTGCCCATGGCATGGGTAACTTGCACATCTTTGAGGTCAGCATTAATGATATTATGTACAAAACGATATGTACACATTTTGCAACATATGCTGCCATCCAGAGCAGGACAGCGCCAACCCACATTCTGCCTACATTACAAGCGTGTGGTTGCATAAGCAGATAGAGCGGGTGCTAGCATTGCCTGCCTGCAGTTCTGACCTGTATCCGAAATTAAATTCACAAAGTAAAACAACAAATAATGTGTTTTCAATATAGTACCGGGTGAATTATTATTTTATTTTTTTTCATATTCCTTACTGTCCCAACTTTTTTGGAACTTGGAACCACAGCGAATCACAGCGCAGTTAAATGCTTGCATCTGACTGGCAGAAGGTGATTAATTTTTTTTATAAAAGCAGCTCTAACAGTAGCACCGGCTCTAAATAATTACATTAATGTTCTCATTTTAATTAGTTATAATTTCAATAGTGACAACTCCGTCATAGGATTTACACTTCACATGATCCAAGGCTTATCAACAGATTAAAAAAAGTTTTGTTATTTATAAAGACAAATGTCGATTCATCAGTATGGTGATGCTTGAGAAGTTTAAGATTTTATTGATTTATTTATTTTAAACATTCATGGACAGAGTTTCTTTGTAAAAGTCAGTAAGTTTTCCACCATGGGAGAGTGTTCAGGACAGAGGATTGCTATAAAATAAGTGATAACATGAACTAACTTGCTTTGTGGACATTACACATTTTTCATGTAACTACAAATGGTTAATAAGCACAGGTCATTAATTAATTAATAAATAATGAATAATAAAAAAAACTAAAAAATTCCAAAAAAATACTCCTAAATTTACCATATACAAGCTATTGTAATATAAAACAGGTCATAGTGTTGGTCTATCACCTTCCCACACTATACCTATCTCCCAGACATCATTCACCTATTATCTATAAATGTTCCTACATGGATCCGACTGTTTTGTGAAAATTGAATGAGCTTAGCAGGTGGTATAACTGCTCTCATTCATTATACATGATACTACGCAGCAGTAATCTTGTGTGGTTGAAAATAACTTGAAATCTCTTTATGGAACAGGAGGAATCCTATTGTTATTGTTAGTATTCTTATTAGGATTCTTCTTTCAGGAGGACTATGTACATATTGGTGAATTGAATAGATTTATTGTGAATATCTGAAATATGCATGCACGGCTAAATGCTAGTGCACTCTGCCAGGGGATGCCTCCCTTCCTCCACACTCCAAAATTCTCACTTACTCCTCAGGCCCTTTACATAATGTGTCCCATTATGTTAGACCTCCACAAAGAGTCTTCCTTGTTAAAATGCTTCTTTATATTTTTTTTACTCTGCAACAGTGATTAATCTTTGTAATGGCAGTTAACATGTTTTTATTTAAAAAAATAAAAAATAATAAGAAAAAATAAAACTCAAGTGAAAGTACTATGATTTAACAATTTTCAAAAAGCTACCATTACAATGAACTGTATACTGACTGGAGGAGGAGGTGGATGCAAGTGCAGATAATTTATTGTATATTTTAATTTGGTAAATTTTAATTAGATAAAAACACACAAATAATGCAAAGGCAGGCAGGCAATTGAGCTGGCTGAGACAAAACATGGAAGCAATCATGCATAGAGTCCATTTGGTATGCGCACAGAACGCCCCTGGTCAGACAAGGTGACATTCATTAATTTCTTGTTATCTTAATTTTATGTTGTTATTTATTTTTTTATCTTTCATTTCATGTTACACATGACGCGGTGTCCAAAATTTCCGTGTCCAAAATGTCAGAGTCCGTGTCAAGTTTAAATAAAAATTTACCCAAATGAGTTAGTTCATAATTGGACTCGAGTATGAGTCCAGGATGGGATCAAGTACTCCAACTCTAGTGTTTTTCGTTGCTCTTTCAGTTAGTCTTTCAGACAGATTAATAAAGTTATCTGTCTGTCAGAGGCTAATCAAAAATATGTTCATATAGACTTCAATTTAATTTAAATAGAAAACCGTTTACATGGTTAGAATCGCATTTAAAGTATGAAGGATGGATGATGATGGAGAAGAGGCATTGTGCTTGAGAACTGCCTGTAACAATGTGTTCCCTTTCAAAGGGAACTTCGACGTTGTGTTTAGCATAACAGTATGGCAGCGCCCTTCCGCCGGTATCTGAATCTTGTGTAAAATCATGCCTCTACTTATAACCCTGCCATGATCAGGTGACTTGGCAATTAAGCGCGTCGCATGATATATATGGCACCTGTGAACTACGCCGCCAGCCTTATTATCTTCAGCGAGCCTGCATGTCTCTTGTTTGTGTGACAAAAGACGCTTAATTTCTACTCTTATGTTCTTAAAATCTCTAAACTTTTCTAACCCTTTAAAAAAAAGAAAAGAATAGAGAAAGAAAGAATGAGCGAGAAATAATTCAGAAAGTGTTTTACACCTTGCTCCCATTTCATCACGGGAGGAGATGGACACGCTTTTTGTATGTTTGGGCATATAGCATGAGTCAGCAGCCCTCGAGGGGTCTGTCTGTCAGCATTTTGAACATTTCACAATTAGGCAGCTCCGCTCTCGGCTCGCTCTCTTCTCGTCCGAAGGTAGTTGGCTTTCAGAGCCTCACGGATCTGGGCCGGCCACTGCCAAGGCAGCCAGCCGGCTAAGGTCGTGGGTCGTGGGTTCTCGTATGGATTTGGAAGAGGAGCCGGAGACGAGCCCTGCTCTATATCTTGCTTTGTCTTCTGGGTCCGGCTCTCCGCCTGACTCTGGAGCTCATGTTGCGGCGACTCCTTCCCCTATGGAAAGCCAAAACACCATCGCAGACACCTCCTCCCGCACCATTGGGGCTGGACACCATGTCAGCTAGACTCAGTGAACTGTGCAATAGCTACAGTCCTGGAGTTCTTATAAGAACATTTCTCAGCAGGGTTGGCTAATTCTACAATCAGGGTTTACGTGGCCGCCGATTCGGCCAGCCATGTCCCTGTGGGGCAACATACTCTAACTTCGAGGTTCATGCGTGGTGTCAAGTGGCTGATGCCCATCTGCAGGCCATGCATACCTTCCTGGGACCTTTCTGTGGTCCTGGAAGTTCGGTCAGAGGCCCTATTTGAGCCCTTAGAGTCAGCCTCTGAGAAGCTTCTAAAGGTAGCTCTTCTGCTGGCCCTGACATCTTTCAAGCGAATGGGAGATCTATAAGCTCTCTCTGTTGCCCCTTCCTACCTTAACTTGCCCCTGGATTAGCCAAGGCCTTCCTGTATCCTAAGCCGGATTATATTCCTAAAGTGCCCACATCGGCTGCCCACCCTGTGGTGATGCAGGCTTTCTGCCCTCCTCTGTTCCTCACACTGGAACAAGAGAGGATGCACCTGCTGTGTCCAATAAGGGCTCTCTCTACTTACGTCCGCTGCTCTGGCCAGTGGCGTAAGTTGGAGCAGCTGCTGGTCTTTTTAAACAGGCCATACCCTCGGCGTGACTGAGTGGGTGTTCTCGTTCCCATACTGTTATGCCAAACGCAACATCGAGGTTGCCTTTGAAAAGGAACGTCTAGGTTACGCATGTAACTCTGGTCCCTGAGAAGGGAACGAGACATTGCGTAGCTTTGTCATACCAGGGCAGGCCTGTGAATTGCGTCTTTGCTTCAGATAATAGAGGCTGTTATGCTGAATGCAGCGTCTCGGACCCTTCTCAGGGAACAGGGTTACATGCGTAACCCAGACTTTTGTCTGATCAAATAAGATATGGTGGCCCCTATAATGTCTCACACAGATGCTTTGATGGTGAATGAGGTGCCTAATGAGAGATCAGAAGCCCCAGGGCTTACCCCTCTATCTCAAATAAACAAAAATGTTTATCAGCCTCATCACATCATAGTGATTATTCATTACAGATGGTTCATTTTTAACGAGTGTGCCTTTGTTTGATGATGTTGCTCCTCAGAGATTCAGTCAGACTGATAAGTGGCTAGTGCACTCAAGGTGGAAAAGCACTGGCCAAAGACAATGAAGCACTATTTATTGAAAGGCATTTTTCCAAGCTGTGTTTTTAACCACCTAATACACTAGCATGACACCATGTCTTAAACCATTTTTTAAATCATGTTATAGAACCCCAATCCCAAAAAAGTTGGGACACTGTGTATAATGTAAATAAATTTAAATAAAATGAGAATGCAATGATTTGGAAATCTCATAAACCCATATGTTATTCAAAATAGAACATATAAAACAAATAAAATGTTTAAACTGATGAAATGTACCATTTTTAGGAAAAAATAAGGTAATTTTGAATTTGATGGACACAACATGTCTCAAAAAAGTTGGGGCAGGGCAACAAAAGGCTGGAAAAGTAACTGTTACTAAAAAGAAACAGCTGGAGGAACATTTAGCAAACTAATTAGGTTAATTGGAAACAGGTCAGAAGCATGACTAAGTATAAAATGAGTATCTTAGAGTGGCAGAGTCTCTCAGATGTAAAGATGGGTGGAATCTGGATGGAATTATATGTTGCTCTAAAACCTGTATAAACCTTAAAATATTGATGGTGTCTTTCCAGATGTGCAAGCTGCACATTCCACAGCCTGGATCTTGTGATTGCAAATGGCTCGTTTTCATTTGATGACATTGGACTGTCTGATCATTCAGCTGTCTTCTTTAACCTGGAACTGTATCATCCAGGTGAGCCTACCATCCAAAGAGTAACATTCTGGAAGTGGAAGTCTATTGATCAGACAGTTTTCTCCAATTCTGTTGTTTCCTTAAGCAATCTGCATCCCTCATCGCTGGAGGAGAAAGTTTTTGCAGTTAAATTCTGCTCTTGACTCTTTTGCTCCCCTAAGGTCACTTAAGGTTACATTCGCCCGCTCTGCTCCCTGGTATAATGACAATCTGCGCACTAGAAAGGCTGCTTGTTGGAAAATGGAGTGTAAATGGCACCTTACTGGCTTGAATGTCTACTGTCAAGCGTGGAAAGATCTTCTGTGTGATTACCGAGCATTAATTGAAACTGAATGATCATCTTATTTCTCTCAGGCTATTGTAAACAACCAAAGAAAACCCAGGCATTTGTTCCAAACCATAAACAGATTGCTTCAAGTTAATACTGTTACCACGTTGCCTGTTTCTCAGCAGCTATGTAATTCTTTTATACAGTTTTTTAATTGTAAGATTGATAATGTTCGCAAACAAATTTCTTTAATACCTGACTCTGCCATTTCACTCCTTTGTCCATCTGGGTTCACTGGTGTTTCTTTCACTCTTTTCACTGCTTTATTCTCAGGCTCTCAAAAGGGAGGTATCCAGCATGAAATCAAGCCTGCTTTATCCAATTCCCACAAGCCTATTTAAATTGCGCTTCAATTTTTGGTGCCCTACTATCCTCTGTATTTTAAATTAATCATTGGAGACTGGGGTTGTTCCAGCAGTACTAAAGACTGTTACACCTGATGATTTTAACAATTTTCGTCCTTTCTCAAATCTTCAGTTTTTGGCAAAAATTCTTGAGATTACACTCAATTGTGTAATCATCTTACATCTTAATTAATAACCCCTTTGAACCCCTTCAGTCAGGTTTTTGTAAATTTCACAGTACTGAAACGGCGTTGGTCAAAGTTACCAATTACTTGTTGATGGCCTCTGATTCTGGAGCTACTTCCATTCATATTGTTCTTGATATTAGAAATTAATTCTCAACTGTTGATCATGGTCTTTTACTTCCCTGTCTTGAAAGTATTTTTGGTGTGTTTTAAACTGATTTAATTCCTATTTTACTGACCGTTCCCAGTTTATTTATATGGGTGGTTACAGGTCTGACACTAGCTCTGTGGTCACTGGTGTTCCTCAGGGATGAGTTTTCGGCCCTTTACTTTTCAATATTTATTTATCTCCACTTGGGCATCTCCATGCTTGGCCTCGATTATCACTTTTATACCGATGATACATTCTGTCTGTATTTCTGATATAAACACGTGGATGAAAAATAATTTTCTATGCCTGAATAGCAGGAAAACTAAAGTTATGTTTATAGGTTCCCGTCAGCAAATTCTCAAAGTTGGTCCATTGTCTTTATTTATTGATGACTGTTCTAGAGACTCAAAGTAAGATTAGGAACCTTGGAGTTATTTTTGATACCTGCCTTACATTTGATTCTTTTGTTCAGAGCACTGTTAAAGCATCCTTCTTTCACCTCAGAAATATAGCATGACTGCGCTCTATGCTAAATTTCTCTGTAGCTGAAAAGCTGATTAACTCATTTGTTCTTACTTGGCGAGAGTACTGTAATGCCATTTTAGCTGGACCATCTAAATCCAAAATCAGTAAACTGCAATATGTACAAAATTCTTCCACCAGAATCCCGACTGGGTCCATGAAATGCAATCATTCTATTCCTGTTTTCCTGTCTATTCCTGAGTCCTTCACAGCCCCCCGGTCAGGTTCCATGTCAATTTTAAACTTTTTTAAAAAATGACATGGCTTGGCTCCTCATTATTTTCTGCTTTATTAATTCCTTACACCCCAAAATCACAGACCGCGCTCCTCACAATGAAATTTGTTAACTGTTTTTTCTGTCTCTGCTCCTTTCCTTTGGAACTCTCTTCCTCTCCAACTTAGGGAGGCTCAGACCTACCTTTGGCATTTTTAAAGCTCTAAAGACATATTTTTTAAACTTGCATTTGACTGTTGATGTCTAGTTTTATAATAATAATAATAATAATAATTTATTATTATTATTATTATTATTATTATTATTATAGGCAATAATGCACCCCATACCATCAGAGATGCAGGCTTTTGAACTGAGCACTGATAAAAAGCCGGATGATCCCTCTCCTCTTTAGTCCTCTTTAGTCCTCTTTAGTTTAGAGGATGCTGCCTCCATGGTTTCGAAAAAGAATGTCAAATTTCAATTCATCTGGTGGCTTAATGATTAGCATGTTTGCCTCACACCTCCAGGGTTGGGGGTTTGATTCCTGCTATGGTCCTGTGTGTGTGGAATTTGCATGTTCTCCCCATTCTGCGGGGGTTTCCTATGGGTACCCCAGTTTCCTCCCCCAGTCCAAAGACATGCAAGGTAGGCTGATTGGGATGTCTAAAGTGTCCGTAGTGTATGAATGGGTGTGTGAATGTGTATGTGATTGCGACCTGCAATGGATTGGCACCCTGTCCAGGGTGTACCTTGCATGTCTTACCTACACATGTCTTACCTTACATACCTTGCATGTCATACCTTCTATCTTGCATGTCTTTGGACTTGTGCCCGATGCTCCCTGGGATAGGCTCCAGGTTCCCCTAGACCCAGTAGGATAAGTGGTATAGAAAATTGATGGATGTAATCGTCTGACCACAGAACAGTTTTCCAGTTTTCCTTAGTCCATCCCCGACTAGCTGACAAGTGTGTGTGTGTTTGTGTGTGTGTGTTGTGTGGCTTCATCTGACATTTCGCACAGAACTACATGCTGATTTTTTTTTTTGTCTTCCTAACAACTCTTGTTTCCTGAATATCACTCTTTACAAAAGGCCAGTGAAGGGCTGAGAACAAGACAGAACACATATCAAGAAAAGGGGAAAAGAGGCTAGAGTAATACAAGGAGGAGGTAAACAACACCACAGACAGGTAAATTAATTCATATTGAACTTTTGGTAGTATTGTAAATATTATTATGAGAATTTTAAAATAGTTATAACTATTGCATATTCCAGTCAAAAGGTTTGAAGACTAAAAAACAAAAAAAAAAAACGGCATTTAAAAACCATTGTCCAAGTGAAAATCATAATCACATGCCATTTCTGCTGTTTATCACCTTTTTTCACTTGACATTTTTTAAACAAAATAAACGTGTTTAAAGTAAGGGAGGTTGTGGAGGAAATAAGATGCTTGATCATAAAAATTAACCTTGAGTCTATTTTAGATAAGACGCAGTAAAGGTCCCTCCTGTGGGTCTTGTAGATTTGCGTAGCAGGATAGGTGGTTTATATCAGTGTAATGTAATATGGATATCAGTAATATGTAATATGGATATCAGTGTTATGTCTGTCCATACACACATTAAACTAATAAAGGAGCACCTATCCTGCTACACAAATCTACAACACCAGCAGGAGGGACTTTGTTCAGATATTTACTGCGGACACATGAGGCATTGGGCACAATGCACACTATACCACGAGCACACTATTCAATCAAATATAAGCACACTACTCAATAGCACACACAAAAGCACACTATTCAACACAAAAATAAGCACACTATTCAATCAAAAACATTTCCCAAAAATAGATTACATTTAACAATATAAACATAATAAATAAAAAATCTTTCAAAATTAGAAAAAAGTATTTGGACACTCCATCCTATGCGTAGAACTTCTTCATCTTCATGGAGCATCGGCAGTCTGTTAATTTCTTTTAAATTAATTCCATAGATCCTCTATAAAGTTTAGGTCAGATTTCTGTGAAGCATTCTGTCAAAAGGCAGCTGGTTTACTTTGGATTATTATCCTGCTGAAAATTCCACTTCAGTCACTTGAATAATTTCTTTGCTGGTTTCTGTTTGCTTGAATACAAAATTCATTTATACACTTCTGAATTCATGATGCCATCAGTGCACACAAGCTCACCAACACCACTGCAGGAAAAACGGCCCCAGCCTCCTCCATGTACTCATACTTTCTACCATCAGCTCCACGCTATTTCAATTTGGATTCAACTGAAAATAAGACACTTCTCTAGAAGTTGCTGTATTTCTGTGCATGTTTCTTTCTTATTCTTGAGGCAGATTAATGGTTTCCACTGCATTACTCTCCCTCTGTACCCATGCTTATTGATCTTGTTTTGAATAGTTTGTGCACCAAGTTGTAGCTGCTAATTCTGACTGATATCATAAACAAACCTTCTTGCAGTTTCTCACAATTATGCCTGTACATTGTTTTTCATTTACAAGTCCTTCATCTTTGAACATTTTTTTTTTTTATGCATTCAACTATGGAAGGTTTAGTTTTATGCTGAGCTGGTGAATAGAGTGGCCTTGTTTGTTCAACCAGATGATGCTAGACCGTAATTTATTTCTTAACTTATTTCTCTCTTCTTAGTTATTTTTACAATTATTTTAACTGGCTGATTCCACAGTTATTTACAGTGGATGTATGTAGTCAAATACCTTTAATTTCATGTTCCCCCTAGCAGAGTAACCGCATGGTAACACATTAACTATGGATTAATTGTTTTTTTTTTTTTTTTTGTCTAATGTAAACAGTATAATCATAATCATAATTATTATATTTTAAAACAATCTATTTTTTGGAAAGTTTGACATGGTGGTTTGTTAATGCAGTGAAATTCATACATTTGTAAGTGTGGCTTATGTGTGTAGATACGTTTTAGTGTTACTGTACAGTAAGTCTGTCTTCTGTGTTTTCCCCTTTATCGTTTTTTACTGTTAGCTATTTGTTTGACATGATTTTCACGTTGCCCATGTTACATGTATGTTTATCATTTATCTGCTGAGGTTTAACGAAAAGCCTTAACCTTTCACACAGTAAACAATCATCAAATGGCCCTGTGATCTGAACTGCTTTAATTACTCATTTCTAATTTTCACACATTTTTTTTTACTCTATGGCAGTAATTATATTCCAAAACTTGAGTAAAAATTGGAATAAACAGCTAATGCATTAAATGCATGTTTACTTCCTAGTTTATTGTTGAGTAGAGATAAGCAGTATTTACTGTGCACAATCTAAGACAGACACACACAGATAGCTGCTGGCTGATTTCTGATACTGTTTAGGTACTCGTTCTTTGTGAATCCCTGATGAATTAGCTTCTTATGTTAAACTGGCACACTGAAGCATATTCTCTCTGACCACAGTGCTGTTTTCACACAGGGTGTGAAACCGGCTAACTTTATGAGAAAACAGCACTGTGGTCAGATAGAATATGCTTCAGTGTGGGAAATTAAAAATTGAATGCACTGTTCCTTCTAAGCTGCAGTTGCACACTTCGTGCACACAAGTCCATCTATATTTAACAAAGATATATATTTTTGATGAACCTGTGTTGTGTTTGCACTTGTTTGATATCCATGAGAGCAGAATATTTTTGTGATTTAAAAAAAAAAAAAAAAGATCAAAAGGTTAAACAATAAAGACAATTTTTCACATCCTTCTTTGCTCATATTTACCAAGGGTGCCAATATTAGTGGAAGGCATCCTTCACAATCCACAGTAAACTGTGTGTGTGTTTGTGTGTGTGTGTGTGTGGCACTAGAGAGGCCCCGTGCAGGGCTATGTCTGTATAGAAAGATGTGAGTCAAGATTTTGCTTGCTGTGATCAGATGTAATACATTCACTGGACACTTTGTAAGGAACACCTGTATACCTGTACAGCCATGCAGTGATGTGGCAGCAGCACATTGCATAAAATCCCACATTAAGAGCTTCAGTCAAATGAAGCTTCAGTAAATGTTTACATCAACATTCAGTTAATGTTTACATCAAATGGCAAAATGATTAGACTTTTCTCAGAATTGTGTAATAAAATAAATTGTGAATGACAGTCATGTGGGTGAAAACGCCTTGTTGATGAGAGTTCAGAGGAGAATGGCCAGATTGGTTCAAGCTAACAGGAAGGATGCAGGAAGGAACAGCTGAAGACTACATCATGTTCCATTCCTGTCAGATAAGAGCAGGAATCTGAAGCTACAGTAGGCACTTAATAAAAACTGTACAGTTGAAGATGATATATACATTTACATTTATTCACTTGGCAGACGCTTTTATCCAAAGCGACTTACAAATAAGCAAAGCGATATATCAAGCAGAGAACAATACAAGTAGTGCTACTATACAAGATCCATTAATTGAATACCAGAGGAAGCAAAGTGTACAGAGTAGAGGTGTAAGTGCATTGTCTGTGTTTTTGTTATTTATTTTTTTTATTTTTTTAAAATTTTTTTAGGAGTTGGTTAGGTGTTCACGGAAAAGGTGGGTCTTTAGCTGTTTTTTGAAGATAGTGAGAGACTCTGCAGTCCGGATTGAGATCGGAAGAGCATTCCACCACTGGGGAACGGTATGCGTGAAGGTTCTGGAAAGGGACCTTACGCCTCGCTGAGTGGGAACTTATATGCATATATATGTATATAAGTATCTATATATGCATATATGTATCTATACAATTGCAAAGACAACAAAAATACAATTTAACTCAGTCTGGATATATCAGTTAGACTTTTTCCATTAAAGCAAATCCACTATATATGTGTGGGTAGCGCTAGAATAGACTCAGATTTGTGAAGGGACAATAGCTGTCACATACTGACACTACATTTCTTACAGAGATTATCTTTTTTATGTTTGAAAATGTAAATAAGCTTATGGCTTATGGTGTTAAAAATCTGTGTATATGGATTGCAGTGATGGAGAGAAAAGTGTAAACATTAAAAAAGGATACAGAAAAGGCAAGGCCCTCACATGACAAGTTTGTGCTAATGAGAAATTTTGATTATTCTCCAATGCTGACGTGGGCCTGTAGCCACATACTGTTCATAGATTTCAATAACAATGTTATTGTAGTGATGTACTAATCTCGGTTTCTGACTTTTAGTACTTGAGACGTGTTGTGTGCCTGACTGGTGAAAAAAACATAATTATTGAGGTCATGATTTATCTATTAAACAGCATTAATATCAGTTGATGTACAAGTGTACAAGTGTATATTTTATACAAATATACAAGTGTATATTTTGGACTGCACTGAGAGTTGAGTTTCGTATGGGTAGTGAGGATTTAATATCAAAATTGTGCTAAAACTTTATACATTTATAAAAAAGAATTAAAACAAGTGACCTGTAAGTGTGGCAAATAGGTGCTCTGTCAGATTATAATGGTAATGACTCTTGATCACATATACATTACAGCACAGTGAAATTATTTTCTTTGCATACCCCAACATGTCAGGAAGCTGGGGTCAGAGCACAGGGTCAGCCATGATACAGCACCCCTGGAGCAGAGAGGGTGAAGTACCTTGAACCCTGACCCCCTTATCAGTAACCTAAAGCCTTGACCGCCAAGCCACCATTGCCCAAATTTACAAGCACGCACCTTATGCACTCATTGAGTTCATGACCTTGTTTAACTGTTAGAGAATTATATATAAAAAATAAAGGGAAGACTTACAGCACAATGTAACTCCAAGTGTTCCCTTTATTTTTTTGAGATATATATATATATATATATATATATATATATATATATATATATATATATATATATATATATATATATATATATATATATATATATATAAATTAGATATGCTGGATCAACTGCGAGTGCAGCTGAGTAATATGATGAATACAGTTAAAACTATTCATGCAACAATACATTACCAATGTTCTAGACTCCTATTAGATGTTTTTTTTCATTGCTTTCCATCTTCTCATTCATATTTCATCATAGTAGTCTTCTGCTTTTTTGTTAAATTGTATCTTTGAGAAAAAAGATTTCTGGATTTAAAGGCATGTGATCTAAATAATTTTGTCTTGCTGCTTCTACGTGAGTATTATATCAAGAAAATTTTCTGCACCAATCAGGTAGAATGAAGTCTAATCTGTGCTGCCTCCATGATGTAAAGCCAGCCAACATCATTTTGTTGACCTGCTGCTCATGGTGCTTCATGGCAGTCAAAGAAAAGTGCTAACTGCCCTCTTCCACATGCATGAACTCAAAGATGCCTGTGATTGGTTGCTGTGATTGACAGTGGAGAGAATATAACATCCCTCCCACCCAGAGAGCATGGCCGATTTTGCTCTCTTGGCTCTTGGCCATGGATGGCTATTATGTATTTGGAATTCAAACATTGTGGTCTCCTGAAAATAATGTGAGTGATTTTCTGTTATGCCACTCAATAGGCTCTGCATAAATACTAAGGGAACTTTTGGACTTAAATCATAAATATTAATCGTAAATATGAAGGTTGTGTTGCAGTTTGCCCTTGAGTAAATATAACTATGGGATACTTTTACGGGGCACAGTGGCTTAGAGTTAGGGCAGCAACTAGTGATTATTTTCATAATGGGTTACTTGGCTGATTATTGTTATTTATAAAAAAAATTTTTACCAGAATAAACCAGCTGCCTTTTGACAGAATACTTCACAGAAATCTGACCTAAACTTTATAGATGATCTATGGAATTAATTTAAAAGATATTAACAGAATATATATTATTTTAATATATTATTAGTTTAATTCGGTGCTTTTTGTGCATCCATAAATAATAATGCATATATATATATATATATATATATATATATATATATATATATATATATATATATATATATATATATACATATATATATATATATATATATATATATATATATATATATATATATATATATATATATATATATATATATATATATATATATAATGTATATATAGCACAGTGGCTTAGAGTTAGGGCAGCAACTAGTGATTATTTTCATAATGGGTTACTTGGCTGATTATTGTTATTTATAAAATTTTTTTTACCAGAATAAACCAGCTGCCTTTTGACAGAATACTTCACAGAAATCTGACCTAAACTTTATTTATATATGTATATATATATATATATATATATATATATATATATATATATATATATATATATATATATATATATGTATATATGTGTGTATACAGCACGGTGGCTTAGTGGTTAGCATGTTACGCACAGTGGAACGTTTTGGATATAAACATATATCCACATGACTCCACATGCCAAAGTGTCCTTGGGCAAGACACTGAACCCCAAGTTGCTCCCGATGGCAAGTTAGAGTCTTCCATGGCAGCTCTGCTACCATTGGTGTGTGAGTGTGTGTGTGAATGAGACACAGTGTAAAGCGCTTTGGATAAAAGCGCTATATAAGTGCGCCATTTACCATTTACCATTCCCTGCCTAATGCCCGAGTCCCCAGGATTGGCTCTGTGTAGGTACAGAAGATGGATGGATTCTTTTTAACATTAGAAACAAATTCGGGCTGTTTTTCCAGAGATAAGGGTTTTCTTATGAAGGGAGTCCTGAAACACACTTCTGCTAGGAAGCTCATCAGCAAGCTCCTGTGGCTGTGTTTTCTTACACCATGGCTGTAGAAAGTGTTTTACTGTAGTTTTGTTAGCAGATGACAAATGTAATGACACTTGAAAACGTAACATCGTAGGTCAATTTATGAAGCTCTAATGAAGCCCTAGCAAATGAAAGCTGTCATTTCATTAAATATTTTGGCACTGCATCAGGATTGACTGTAACATGACACTGTTATATCCTGGGACATAAACTGACATCTGCAATGTTTATACTGTGATTATGTCAGGGATATTTCACAGAGTGTATTGACTGCCTAGTATGTGCTTGAAACATTTTGCAACATTCTGACATGTTTATGCTGCTCAGGCGATGATTTTAACTTGATGAATTGTGATTTGTTTTATTATTTGACACATTTGAAAGCATGTTGTTTGTTTATGCATTATTATATTATTTATTTGTTTGCTTGCTTATTTTTCCTTTCAAGCAAATGTGGTTATAATCACTGACCGTTTGTCCATATCAGGCCTGGATGAACACAGTGTGGTGCCCTAGGGTGACCACAACACTTGAAGTACTCCCCCATTCTTAAAAAAAAAATAAAATAAAAAAATACATTTACTATGTATTTGAATTTATAGATAAAGTACAGGCTCACCAAACACTGATGCTCAAATCTGAATGCAACTCACATGCCAATGCAACATGTCATTCTAAATATCATTATTTTCATCATAAATGGCCCGTATTAGGACTAAGTGCAAAACTGTTAACGAGTATGTCTAAAAAAAATCATTGCATACATGTAACAAATAAGCTATCGTCATGCACTTCACCCTTGCTGCCATCTGCCATTCTTTTTGTAGGTCACTTGATGTCATCCTACAGTTGCTAGGTGACATTCAAATGAGTTGTGAAAAACTAGAGAAGGGGGTGCTTTGGGGCTCAAGCCCCTGCCCTTTAAGATTATTTTAAAGTTCCCCTCTCAACATTAATTAATAAACAATTATATTATGTAAAAAGTATTTGAATTCAAATTAACACAAGAGCATGCACAAAACAGTAGCAAATTAATCACAAAAAAGTTGGAGAATGTTCCTATTTATTTGTCCAACTTGAGTCTGCTGTCTCGTTGTCATGACACAATCAGGATGTGTCTCGCTTCAACAGGCAGACAGGTATGCTGAGACCACTAGCTCTTGTCCTAATATTAGCATCATTTTATATGCTTAATGCCAGTAATGCCAATTCAAATTGATTGAGAAGGAATGTGTTGGTACCAGCTACTCAAGCTCGTTGAATTTTCAGTAATTGCAAGTAATCTTTTTGTATTATATAGTCAGTAAAGGCACTGTTACGAAACAGGACTCAAGACAGGAAGTAAGCGCAGGAGTGACGTCTTTATTTAGATTTACTCTGAATGATTCATGAAGCACAAAACTTAGAACTTATGACTTGAAACACTCATTTAACTCAGGCGTGAACACTCCTTAAACTCAGGCATGAACACTCTTAACTATGACATGGCATCAAACTCTCCTTTAACGATGGCATCAAACTCTCCTTTAACTACGGCATCAAACTCTCCTTTAACTATGGCACTAATCTCTTATTTAACCATGGCATGGACTGAGGAACAAGACAGGACATGGAACTTTAATGCGTGGCATCATTACACCGATCAGTCTCTATTGGTCTCTGCTCTAATACCTGTGCGACGCGCGCAGCAACACGAGGGGTTTAAATAGCCAGTCACAATTAGCCCTGAATACAAACAGCTGGGACCAATCATGACACACCCTCGAACAACAACCAATACCCGAACTGGAAGAGAACCAAGCCAAAACAAAAGACACATGTCCATAGGAAACAGTTTTAGCGTCCATGCGCACTTCGAGCACGTGCACGTGCACGTGCTCTCCAGTGGCTCGTGCACGATGTCTCCACAACAACCTCTGTCAGCGCAATCATGACATGCACAATGCCAAACAGACAGAGATGGCATAAAAGGTTACAAAAAACAACTGAAGGAGGCAGCAAAAGGTACAGCTTCCTTATTAACATGGATAAAAAGGGTCAGCTAATATGAGAGAGATAGTAATAGTGTTATAGTTGGTATTACACAGTGTTCTATTCGGCCATACACTGATTACCCTTGCCCCCGGCTGCACTTCCCCAACTATCGTTTAGCTTTTTTTATATAAATAAAAACCATCCAGTTCAGTTGGAGAACATTCAAAAGACGCGACAAACTGAAAGTGACAGTCTCAGCACATAATAATAACTGACCCACTTTTCAAGATTGCGAATATTCATATATATTCATATAGTAGCTTGCCCCTTGTTACCTAATATGGTAAATTTAGTTCCCTTTCAAAGGGAACTTCGACGTTGCATTTAGCAGTATGGGAACGCCTTGCGCGCGTGACCGGTATCTGAAGCTTGTGTAAAATCATGCCTCTACTTGTAGGCCTGCCATGATCAGGTGACGTGGCAATTAAGCGCGTCGCATGATATATATATGGCACCTGTGAACCGCGCCGCCAGCCTTATTATCTTCAGCGAGACTGCATGTCTGTTGTTTGTGTGACAAAAACGCTTCATTTCTACTCGATATTTTCTCAAAATCTCTTAACTTTTCTATCCCTTTTTAAAGAAAAGGTGAGGTAAGTAATGAGTGAGAAAGAGTTAAAGACGTGTGTAACGTGCTCCCGTTTCATCACGGGGGAAAAGTGCACACTTTCTGGGTGAAGTGTTAGTGGTGTAGTATGCGATGGCAACCTCGAGAGGCTGCGCATGGTAACGCTACATTAAGCAGCTCGACTCGCGCTTTTCTCAAAAAAACGGAAGCCGAGTGAGTCGAGTCTCAAAGCCTCGCGGATCTGGGCCGGCCGCTGCCGAGGCAGCCAACCGTCTCAGGTTCGGGGGATCTCTTAAATCTGGAAGAGGAGCCGGAGACGAGCGCTGCTCTATCTCTCTCTCTGTCTTCCGGGTTCAGCTCTCCGCTGGATTTGGAGTTCGCGTCGCGACTCCTCCTCCCGCTATGGAAAGCCAAAGGGGTAATAACGCCCCCTCTCTGACTCCGAGGAGTTAGAAGGATGCGTTGAAAACTGAGAGCAGCGTATAAAGAGCTGCTTGAAGTATTACCCAGTGAAAGTAAATACTTCACACTGCAGAAACTCCCCTGTCTTCCAGAAGATATGACAAAATCTCACTTCTGAGAAAACCATGCTTAAGCCATAGTCATAACTCCACGATGTTGGATTATTTGGCCATTGTGGGAATGAATGGCATGGCTACTTAGCTGTGCCCGAGGTGGAGTAGGCGCTTGCTAGCTACCTCTCTCCACCGATGGCAGGTACTTACAGGGGCTGGCTTGCATCCAAGATGGGCAAGCCTATGCAGTAGTAGTCTTGCTTGTGGGTCACTGCAGACAATGACAGTGTTGCCTACCAAGCAGACCTGCTGAGTGAGCTCGACTTATGGCAAAAAAGTTGTCTCAAGCTCATCCGGGTGTCCACGAGTGGAGCCTGGGCCAGCACTAGTATGGGGGAAACCCAGAAGGCGAGTATGGCAGCCCGCCAACCCCCGCAGACAGCCAGGGGAACCGGGCGGCCACAGTCGCGGTCTGCTGTTGGGCCTGATCTGAGGATGGTCATAAAGGCCAAGCAGGCAAAGACGAGCGGTCCTGAGGGGCTGCGGAGGGATGTATCCGGGGACATGAGGTTGTTAGGGCAGGTAGCCCCCAGTGCTACTGTAGGGCCTCCCCTAGCCAAAGTGGTCCCCAAGTTTTCGTGTTCCCTGGTCAGCAAGCTGTCACAGGGCAACGGAAATCTGATGCTTCTCTCCAATAGAATGTGGAATAGCTAACGTCACTAGAAGACCATCGGGCAGCGTGCAAGCTACGGCCAAATGTGTCTCCATGGGTTCTGTCTACCATAGAAAGGGTTACCGGGTCCAGTTATAGCTAGACCCCCCGTTCACAGGTGTGCTCACCACAGAAGTCAGCACAGACCAGAGCCCGACGTTAGCGCAGGAAGTAAGCTCCCTTTTGGACAAGGGGGTCCTGAAACATGTACCCCGTTCCCTCAGGGAGAGAGGTTTACAGCCTTTATTTCCTGTTCCGCAAAAAAGTGGGAATATGCGGCCAATTTTAGATCTGCATCATCTGAACCGTACTCTTCGGATATACAGGTTCAGAGGCTGATGTTCAAACGTATCGTGCCACAGATCCAGTTCGAGAACTGGTTTGTGGCGATAGGTCTAAAAGGTGCATGTTTCGCACAGGATTATTGCTAGCTTTATCCCTCACACCTTCGCAAAGTGCATAGATGTCACTCTGGCTCCATTGGGACTTCAGGGCATCTGTGTACCAAGCTACCTGGACGACTGGTTAATTCTAGCACGATCCAGGGAGCTGGCGGTTCAACATTGAGATGTTGTTCCGCCCACGTGAAGAACTGGGGGCTCAGGTTGAATCTCAGAAAAGTTGGTTTTCTCCGGTGCAGTGGGCGACTTTTCTAGGGGTTATAGGATTCTACTACGATGTGGGCGGTTTCTATCCCCAACAGGCGTAGTGTCAATCCTATCAACACTGAGCTAGATAAAGCTGTATCTTGGGAGCCTGGGGTGGAATCCACACATGTGGCTGAGGTCACATCTGTATGCTGCCCCCATTATTGCTCACCCACTTTCCAGCTCAGAGTTCGCCAAGATAGCCTGCTAATAGCACCTTTTGGCAGCTCGAACATGGTTCTGAGAGATAATATCTCTGCGAGATGGCACTCCTTGGGAGATTCCCGCCCCAGGGATTCACTGTGGACCCAGTAACTGCGCAATAGCTACAGTCCTGGGGCTCCTACAATAACATTTCTCAGCGGGGTGAGCTCTTCCTACAATCAGGGTTATGTGGCCGCCATTTCGGCCAGCCACGCCCTGTTGAGGGAGCCTCTGTGGGGCAACGTCCTCTAACTTCGAGGTTCGTGCGTTGTCTCAGATGGCTGAGGCCCATCTGCAGGCCGCGCATACCTTCCTGGGACCTTCTATGGCCCTCGAAGGTCTGTCGGCTGCCCCATTCGAGCCCCTAAAGCGGATCTACTGTCTCAGGCCGGAGGGCTGATTTATCACGCTCGGCCAGAACTCGGCAACTGTGGGTCTGGTCCCTGAGGGGCACCAGCTCATAGATTCGGGTCTCACAACTGAGATTGTTGAAACCATGTTAAAAGCTAGAGCACCATCCACAAGGAAAGCGTACGCACTCAAGTGTCAGCTTTTTGTCTTGTGGCATGAGGGACGTCACCTAGACCCAGTGAACTGCGCAATTGCTACAGTCCTGGAGTTCTTACAGAACGTTCTCAGCGGGCTGGGCTCCGTCTTCTATCAGGGTACTTGGCCGCCGTTTCGGCCAGCCATGACCCTGTTGATGGAGCCTCTGTGGGGCAACATCCTCTACCTTTGAGGTTCATGCGTGGCGTCAGACGGCTGCGGCCCATCTGCAGGCCATGCATACCTTCCTGGGACCTTCTATGGTCCTGGAAGGTCTCTCGGCTTCTGCGGCACCCATTCGAGCCCCTGGAGTGGATCCCATCCAGAAGGAAATCAAATGCACTCAGGTGTCAGCTTTTGTCTTGTGGCTTGAGGGACGTCACCTGGACCCAGAGAACTGCGCAATTGCTACAGTCCTGGTGTTCTTACAGAACGTTTCTCAGCGGGCTGGGCTCCTTCTACAAATCGGGGTTACTGCCGGCCGCGCGCCATGCCCCTGTTGATGGAGCCTCCGTGGGGCAACATCTTCTAACCTTAAGGTTACGTGCGTGGTGTCAGACGGCTGCGGCCCATCTGCAGGCCGCGCATACCGCTCCTGGGACCTCCTGGGGTCCTGGAAGGTCTGTCATGTGCCCCATTTGAGTCCTTAGAGGCCTACCGCCTCAAAAGCCGCAGGGTTGATTTATCATCCTTGGCAAGAACTAGGGAAGCTGTGGGTCTGGCCCCTGAGGGCGCCAGCTAGTAGATTCTGGTCGCGCCGACTGAGGTGGTAGTGACCATGTTTCTACAATAACATTTCTCAGCGGGGGTGGACTCCTTCTACAATCAGGGTTCTGTGGCCGCCATTTCGCGCCAGCCACACCTCTGTTGTGGGAGCCTCTGTGGGGCAGCATCCTCTAACTCCGAGGTTCATGCGTGGTGTCAGATGGCTGAGGCCTATCTGCGGCGTGATACGCCTTCCTGGGACATTCTGTGGTCCTGGAAGGTCTGTCCGCGCCCTTCGGAGCCCCTAGAGTGGATCCCACCTACAAGGAAATTGTATGCGCTCAAGTGGCACCTTTTTGTCTGGTGGTGTGAGGAACGTCAGCTATACCCAGTGAACTGCGCAATCGCTACAGTCCTGGAGTTCTGACAAGAACGTTTCTCAGCAGGTTGGCTCCTTCTACTACCGGGTTACGTGGCCGCCCGTTTGCCGGGCCCTGCCTGCTGTCGATGGAGCCTCTGTGGGGCAACATCCGCTAACCCGAGGTTCATGTGTGGTGTCAGACGGCTGAGGCCCATCTGCAGGCCATGCATACCTTCCTGGGACCTTGCTGTGGTCTTGGAAGGTCTGTCAGGGACCCCATTTGAGCCCTTAGAGTCAGCCTCCGAGAACTTCTGACTCTAAAGGTAGCTCTTTTACAGGCCCTGACATCTCTCAAGCGAGTGGGAGGTCTACAAGCTCTCCCTGTTGCCCCTCCTGCATTGACTTTACCCCTAGATAAGCCAAGTCCTTCCTGTATCCTAGGCCGGATTATATTCCTAAAGTGCCTACATTGGCTGCCCACCCTGTGGTGTTGCAGGCTTTCTCCCCTCCTCTGTCCTCTGACCAGAACAAGAGAGGATGCACACGCGGTGTCCAGTAAGCGCTCTCTGTACCTACGTCCCCACTCCGGCCAGTGGCGTAAGTCAGAGCAGCTACTAGTCTGCTTTGGCAGCGACAGGAAAAGGGATGCTGTGTCAAAGCAGTGCATCTCTACTGGGATTGTCGAAGGCTTTGTCCAAAGGGGTTTCCTTGCAGGATGTGTGTGCGGCTGCAGGGTGGTCTATGCCTCACACGGTCATTTTGTTATGACAGCCTGGATATTCATCCCTCCCCAGGTTCGAGTGTCCTGCACTGACCCTCGGGTTTGGGTATTTTTGAACAGGCCGTACCCTCCGGTTGGCGGATTGGGTATTTCCGTTCCCATACTGCTAAATGCAACGTCGAAGTTCCCTTTGAAAGGGAACGTCGGGGGTTGCGATGTAACCCTGTTCCCTGAGAAGGGAACGAGACGTTGCATAGCGCTGCTTCATACCGGGGCTGGCCTGTGAATGCGTCTTCGCTTCAGATAATAGAGGCTGGCGGGCGCGGTTCACAGGTGCCATATATATATCATGCGACGCGCTTAATTGCCACGTCACCTGATCATGGCCAGGCCTACAAGTAGAGGCATGATTTTACACAAGCTTCAGATACCGGTCACGCGCGCAAGGCGTTCCCATACTGCTAAATGCAACGTCTCGTTCCCTTCTCAGGGAACAGGGTTACATGCGTAACCCCGACGTTCTATAGGCTAAGTGATATGAAAATTTTTTGAAATAAAATCATTTAAATCAATTTACCTTTATAAATTAAAATTTTAAGGCAAAAATGGCAATCTTTGAGACTAAAAGGCCAGTACAGCAAGCAGTGCTGCAGTTTTATGGAAATCAAGTGCTGCTGTCAAATGTAAATTTAATTGTGAAATTAATAGTTTTACTCACTTTTACAGTAAGTGACATAGGGTGTGTCACTACATTTGTGGATGGTAATACTGTTAGTTTTGTTTATTTCATAATTTCATTTGTTTATTTAATTTAAAGTTAAAATTTTATTTTGAAGATTCTTTGAATTCATCTCTCCACTAAAAGGTGCTGTTTTGTTGTAATTATTTCTATAACTGTAAAAATAAAATACCATAAGATTATATTAGTACTGTCATTCTCATATTCACTACATTAAATTTATGATATTTGGCAGACACCCTTATCCACAGTGACTTACATATACAGTATGTCATTTATACAACTGAGCAGGTGAGAGTTAAGGGCCTTGCTCAAGGGCCCAGCTTGAACTCATGACGTTCTGGTCAGAAGTCCAATATCTTAACCTCTGCCCCTCATATTCATTATTGTAACCACACACAGTCTGCCTACCAGGGTGATTGTAATATGTAGTTAAATTAAAGTTAGTAAAGTAGCTACAGTAGTAAAAGTTGCTATTTGGTAATATAACACCCCCTTTTTTTTTTCTCAACATTTGAGCCCCTGCCACTGAGGAACTCTCTACATGCCCCTGCTCAAAACTTTCCTTTTCAACTCTTTTGGCGTGGTCATTAATTTTTTTTTCCAATTACTTTTGAGGTACTACTTGCACTGTCTTTGCTATCCAGCTGGTCCTATTGCAAGAGGATAGTGATGACCACAGCAGTGGTTTTTATACTTGTCCTTGTTAAATAATATTTGGTTCAGGTGATCAGCTAATCAGTACCTAATTTAGTAGAACAAGGTGTGCCTGTATTGGAATTCAACAGATACTGGAATGGAATAGCTGCCATACATGTAGAAAGGCTGGTTTAAGAAACCTTTGCAGTGGCCTATTATGTGTATAATATGACAAATATTTTAAAGGTCTATTTGTTATCTTAATCATTTGGCCCCCCAGGTCACTTGCCCAATCCCATACATGGATAACCCAGCCTTGGTCCATATGACCAATCTGACACTTATTTTTATTCAGAGTGATATTTTTCAATTTTATCTATATTTTACACATAATCTGCTTTATTAATTTTTTATAATCTATAAATTTAATCAAAATTTAAATAAAAACATTAAATTTAATCCCAGGTAAATTTAATCAAATATGTAAATATCTTCATAGATTATAAAAATATTGATTTTTATTAGAGATGACACTAATCCAGATACACAGGATCGATACTGAGCGATATCAGAAAAAATAGTGGCTCAAATATCTGCCCAATAGTAATAATAATTTTATCTCCTCCTGTAACAAATTGGTTTTGGATTGGGTTTTTATATGGTTACATATGAATACATTGAATGTATTTTATCATTAGGATTGATTTTTTAAAAATGTTTAACTTTTTATATTTGCAATGCAAGTGATTTTTCAACAGCTTAGTAGTTTTTAAAAAATAAAATATTAGATGCTTATCGATAGTGCAATATTGCCTGATACTTGTGGTTTCAGTATCATAAACGAAAAAATTATATGGTGTCATCTCTGATTTTAATTTTTCTATGCAGTCTTGTGACTTTGGTAATAGATAATATTCATCTAACACTGATGGCAATTAAGAGTATGCACAGTATGTTGGGCGATATTACTGTGTTAGGTGCATAAGTAACTATAATGGTGACTTTTGCTCATTATATACAATATATGATTATTATATATTGTCTCCAGAGAAATTTTAACTCCTTAGCCACTGTATTTGCTGAAGCTTTCTGCTTAAATGAGGATTAATGTATCGTTTATGTTTCTGGAAGGTGGAAGGAAATTGTAGAGGACGTTGGCAGAGCATAAAGAGGATAAGGAGCATGAGGAGGAGGAGGGAAGAGAATTTGAGGTGTCATTGTCAATGAATGACTTTAATTGCAGAGAGAAAAAGTAGTAAATCTTCAGTGTACACACAATTTCTCTAGAAGAGAGAGAGAGAGAGAGAGAGAGAGAGAGAGAGAGAATGAATTAAAGGTGAGCTAGTACTAGATTAGAGGGAAAAAACCTGACACCATAAAACACAGAGACTTTGACTTACTATCAAAAATAACAAGCACTAATTTGCATGTGCAATGAGATTCATTTAGCGCACACTTAACAGTCATGCTGGGTTTGATTTTAAAATAATAATTATGTCAATTGCATCACATTTAAAGTGTGTGTGTGTGTGTGTGTGTGTTTGGAGGAAATTGTCTCAGCTGTTCTGAGAATGTTTTATGAAGCCCGCCAGCAACTCTATGGCCCACAAATTCTCTTTCCTCCAAACTCGACTCCACATGGCCTACTTTTTAAATTTTTTTAAATAAAAGTGTAATGTAAACACATTATATTATTTGAAGTGATCAGAGAATAGTGTTCATTTGTGGAAATTAATGTCCTGTTATGGTGTTTGCTATGCTGTTGTTTGAAGGTACTTTTAGCAAAAGAATAAAAGCAGCTTTTTAACGTACACCATTTCTGATACATCTCTATAAACCGTTTCTTCTAAAAATAAATGAGATTCATTTAGCGCACACTTAACAGTCATGCTGGGTTTGATTTTAAAATAATAATTATGTCAATTGCATCACACTTAACGTAGTGTGTGTGTGTGTGTGTGTGTGTGTGTTTGGAGGAAATTGTCTCAGCTGTTCTGAGAATGTTTTATGAAGCCCGCCAGCAACTCTATGGCCCACAAATTCTCTTTCCTCCAAACTCGACTCCACATGGCCTACTTTTTAAATTTTTTTTAATAAAAGTGTAATGTAAACACATTATATTATTTGAAGTGATCAGAGAATAGTGTTCATTTGTGGAAATTAATGTCCTGTTATGGTGTTTGCTATGCTGTTGTTTGAAGGTACTTTTAGCAAAAGAATAAAAGCAGCTTTTTAACGTACACCATTTCTGACACATCTCTATAAACTGTTTCTTCTAAAAATCATGCATTTAATTATTTCTTGATGATATTATTCCAGAATCCAGTGATTCATGATGCATTTATTTAGAATGATGTTAACTAGTGATGCCACTGATGATGTTTTACACTGATTCCATCAGGTTTTTTTTCTGAAAGAGAGAGGTCAGGTGAAATCGAGGGGAGCAGTTACCATAGCAACCCTACCACATGCTGGGCCTTTTAGACCAGGATGAGGACAGGTCTGTAGACTCGGCTTAAAATGAACCACAGTGAATGTGCCAATATAAATGATAATTTCCATTTCGCACAGCAGCACTCGATATCATAGCACATGCTTTTTCACCTAGGTAAGTGCATGTGTGTTTGGCTGAGGGAATTTAACATGCTGAGTGCCAGAAAATGAAAGGCTGCTGAGTCATTCCATTATTTAGTCATCAAGTGCACACATACAGTGGTGTGAAAAAGTGTTTGCCCCCTTCCTCATTTCCTGTTCCTTTGCATGTTTGTCACACTTAAGTGTTTCGGAACATCAAACCAATTTAAACAATAGTCAAGGACAACACAAGTAAACACAAAATGCAATTTGTAAATGAAGGTGTTTATTATTAATGGTGAAAAAAAATCCAAACCATCATGGCCCTGTGTGAAAAAGTGATTGCCCCCTAAACCTAATAACTGGTTGGGCCACCCTTAGCAGCAACAACTGCAACCAAGCATTTGCGATAACGTGCAATGAGGCTTTTACAGCGTCCTGGAGGAATTTTGGCCCACTCATCTTTGCAGAATTGTCCTAATTCAGTTACATTAGAGGGTTTTCGAGCATGAACGGCCTTTTTAAGGTCATACCACAACATCTCAATAGGATTCAGGTCAGGACTTTGGCTAGGCCACTCCAAAGTCTTCATTTTGTTTTTCTTCAGCCATTCGGTGGTGGACTTGCTGGTGTGTTTAGGATCATTGTCCTGCTGCAGAACCCAAGTTCGTTTCAGCTTGAATACACAAACAGATGGTCGGACATTCTCCTTCAGGATCTCTTGGTAGACAGCAGAATTCATAGTTCCTTTTATCACGGCAAGTCTTCCAGGTCCTGAAGCAGCAAAACAGCCCCAGACCATCACACTACCACCACCATATTTTACTGTTGGTATAATGTTCTTTTTATGAAATGCAGTGTTCCTTCTACGCCAGATATACTTGGACACACACCTTCCAAAGAGTTCCACTTTTGTCTCATCGGTCCACAGAATGTTGTCCCAAAAGTCTTGGGGATCATCAAGATGTGTTGTGGAGAAATTGAGACGAGCTTTGATGTTCTTTTTGCTCAGCAGTGGTTTTCTCCTTGGAACTCTGCCATGCAGGCCATTTTTGCCCAGTCTTTTCCTGATGGTGGAGGCATGAACGCTGACCTTAACTGAGGCAAGTGAGGCCTGCAGTTCTTTGGACGTTGTTGTGGAGTCTTTTGTGACCTCTTGGATGAGTCGTCGCTGCGCTCTTGGGGTAATTTTGGGCGGCCGGCCACTCCTGGGAAAGTTCACCACTGTTCCATGTCTTCGCCATTTGTGGATAATGGCTCTCACTGTGGTTCGCTGGATTCCCAAAGCTTTGGAAATGGCTTTATAACCCTTTCCAGATTGATAGATATCAATTACTTTCTTTCTCAATTGTTCCTGAATTTCTTTGGGTCTCGGCATGATGTGTAGCTTTTAAGGATCTTCTGGTGGACCTTACTGTGTCAAGCAGCTCCTATTTAAGTGATGCCTTGATTGTGAACAGGTGTGGCAATAATCAGGCCTGGGTGTGTCGCAGAGAATTGAACTCAGGTGTGGACAACCACAGTTGTAGTATGTTTTAACACAAGGGGCAATCACTTTTTCACACAGGGCCATGATGGTTTGGATTTTTTTCCCTTTTAATAATAAACACCTTCATTTACAAATTGCATTTTGTGTTTACTTGTGTTGTCCTTGACTATTGTTTAAATTGGTTTGATGTTCCGAAACACTTAAGTGTGACAAACATGCAAAGGAACAGGAAATGAGGAAGGGGGCAAACACTTTTTCACACCACTGTACATACCATGCAAATGTCTCCAGGCATCCAAGGAAAAAATGTTTAAAGCACTTTATATACACCATATGTCCACCTGACTATCACACCCATATGTGCTTGTTGAACATCCCGTTCCAGATTTATTCCCCATTTCAATGAGGTTGAGGTCAGGGCTCTGTGCAGGACACTTACATTTACATTTATTCACTTGGCGGACGCTTTTATCCAAAGCGCCTTACAAATAAGCAAAGCGATATATCAAGCAGAGAACAATACAAGTAGTGCTACTATACAAGATCCATTAATTGAATACCAGAGGAAGCAAAGTGCACATAGTAGAGGTGTAAGTGCGTTGTGTGTTTTTTTTTTCTCTTTTTTTTTTCTCTCTATGAGTTGGTTAGGTGTTCACGGAAGCGGTGGGTCTTTAGCTGTTTTTTGAAGATAGTGCAGTCTGGCTTGAGAATCGAAGTGCATTCCACCACTGGGGAATGGTAAGCGTGAAGGTTCTGGAAAGGGACCTTACGCCTCGCTGAGTGGGAACTACTAAACGTTGGTTGCTAGTCGATCGCAGATTGCGAGAGGGAATGTAGCCCTTCAGGAGAGAGTTGAGGTAGGAGGGTGCTGTTCCTGACAAGGTCTTGTAGGTGAGCATCAAGGCCTTGAACTTGATGCGGGCAGCTACAGGAAGCCAGTGGAGGGAGATGAAGAGGGGTGTGACATGGGTTGTCTTGGGCTGGTTGAAGACGAGGTGCGCTGCAGCATTCTGAATCATCTGAAGGGGTTTGATGGAGCTGGCTGGGAGACCTGAAAGCAGTGAGTAGTCCAGTTTAGAGATTACAAGAGCCTATACAAGTATCTGTGTAGCCTGTTTGGTGAGGTATGGTCGGATTTTCTTGATGTTGTACAGGATGAACCTACAGGACTTTTCAGTTGCTGAGATGTGGTCTGTAAAGGTCAAACCGTCATCAAGAATCACCCCTAGGTTCCTGGCCGTCCTGGTTGTCATGAGTGTAAGTGAGCTGAGCGGTACAGTGAGATTCTGGTTGATTGAGGGATAGGCTGGGATGACGAGAAGCTCAGATTTTTCCAGGTTAAGCATAAGATGGTGCTCTTTCATCCAGACCGAGATGTCCGATAGGCAAGAAGAGATGTGTGCATCTTTCTCTCCAATCCTGTAAAACCATGCCTTCATGGAGCTTGTTTTGTGAACAGGGACAATGTCATGCTGGAGCAGGTTTGGGCCTCTTAGTTCCAGTGAAGGGAAATTGTAATGCTATAGCTTACAAAGGCATTTGTGTGCTTCCATTGTATTGTGTGCTTCCAACTTTGTGGTAACAGTTTAAGGAAGGCACATACATATGGATGTGATGGTCAAGTGTCCAGATACTTTTTTTTTTTACCATATAGTGTAGGTAGTATATATTCATTAGTTTGTAAAGCACGTGCATAGCACTAGCAAAGTGTTAAGTAGAAGTAATAAGGTTGTGTTTTTCAGAATTCTCCTTAAGGCACTATACAGTAGTGCTACTGGTGATAAGTAGCAACTATATGGCTGTATTGGGTGATCATTGCAAATGCAGAGGCACCTCAGGGAGTCAAACTGGCACACATGGACTGACATTTCATCCTAGTATTGAACTATCAGTGATGCTGTCAGTAAGCAATAAGATGCATCAAATAGGTCTATCAAGATATGTTCAAACTTCGATAACTTGGCAAGTTGAGGGTAGAAAATGCAGTAGGAGAATCAAACCCTGTCTACATCTTAACAGTGGTTCCTTTAAGGGAAAGAATAGAATCCATTTGAACACATGCCGAACAGTATCTGGCACACCAAACACACACCAAAGTCAGTGCTACAAGTATGCAAAGTTGCAAAACTGTACATATGGCATTTTTCAGGGGATTTTAGTTCACCAAAGTTTATAAATCATAGTGGCTATATTTGAGATTTCTCATATCAGGTAGCAGTATGTCAGAGGAAAAGTTTGTAGGATGCACACCAAATCCTGCAGGTTTCTTTGGATCAAGGGTTTGAGTTATCACCTGTGACATAGGGCAGTGGTTCATTCCGTGGTCCAGTGATGAACATCACAACCCATAATATCAAAGCTATTATATTTATTAATGAAATCTTAGTTATTAGCTTTTTTTTCTGCTCGCTTGAATAGAATGGGTTTAACTCTAACTAAAAAAAACATACATTTACATTATGATGTTTATATCCAAAAAATCCTACAATTGAGAAATTATGTGACTGGGGTATTGAAGAGTAAATTGTCTTGTTCAAGGGCCCAACAGTGGATGCTTGGTGGTGCTTGGATTACACAACCTTCTGATCAGTAACACCATAGAATAATGCCGCAACCACTGAATAAAGAAAATAAAACCCTAAACAATTGAGTCTCATACATACTGGGTCAAGTGTTTTCAATTCAACAACAAAAGATTTAATCTACACATTTAAATAATGATCTTAATATTTAAGTTGGATTATGTTCATGTATGTGAGTAGTCCATGGGATTTATTTTGCATTTAGAGGAGTCCCTCTTTGCAAAATAAATAAATAAAAATAAGAGAACATCTGATGTATGGGATGTTGTTAAAAACAGTAGAATGATGAATTCTGTGTGTGAAACACAAACACATTGTAAATGGCTTTAAGATTAAATCTGGAAGAACTGTTGTATTTACAGTAATAGAGTAATTGGCCACCTTAATCCCGTCACCTCAGAATAAATGTGTGGGATCACTTGGATAAGGGAAAGCAGAGCAAAGGCCAAAATGAAGCTTTAGTTGTATATAAATATCTCATAAACCTTGTAGTTTTTATTGCATTCTTTTTCAATGATATGAAGTTGCAGTATTTCACAAACTGTTTTCATATATTTAAGCATGTAATGTTATGTACACCACTTCCCCTAGTATAAACATTGCAACCAGTTCATTTACCCTTTTTGTGTGGTTATACTCTTATACTGGTACTAGGATTTAGGTCAGGATGTGCCTCTGGCTTTGTGATCACACTCGATTATAATTGACTCCCTAATTTGTCTGTTGCTATAGCTATAACTATTCAGCATTCACCCTGACAACCTTTATCAGTGATAAAAACTAAACACCCCATTAAAGACACATTAAATCTTAGAACAGTGTTGTATTTATGGCAGTCACCTCAGACATGCTAAAAAAAAACAACAACACTAGGATGTGCTTTTGACTAAAGAGCAATGAAGCTGAAAAAAAAGAAAGAAAGACTACTGCTACTTGGATCAGATTAGTTCTTGTGAAATATGTGACCATGCTTGAACCAAAATAAAAATAAAAAAAGACTGATGTAGTATCAATAAATCTGCAGGTCTGGGAACTAACACCGTGGCCTAAAAGAAGTAAATCACTTACAACAATACACAACCCACCTGGTGATGAATGTACAGTATCTACGGATATTATTTATTTCTCAGGTGGATTATTGATAATAGAGTTGTTCCACTGGGAAATAACTAATTACTTCAAGCTGCATGATTCTTCAGGAAAAATGTTTTGGCTTAGAATTAAGACGGTTTTCACTCATGAATCTTGGACTAGTTTTGTAAGGAACAAATTTGTATATTTATTAAATTCTTACTGTGGCAGACAATGCTAGCTGCATTTTCCTAACACATTTTTGTGAATTTAGCTGATTTAGTGACACATTTGTACTCCAGTAGCTTGAGCAAAAGTAAATGACATTTAGTATAGACCTTTAATTATATTTTGGTGCCAAGAGATCAGTGTGTCCTCCCAAAGTTAAAAGTAAACCAGCAGTGTTAAATGCTAGTTAAATAGCTTGGTGAGTAACAGAATACATGTAACAGCGTTACATAATCAGGATACAAAAAAATGGTAACTGTAATCAGTTACTATCAGGATTACAATTTTTTTTTTCATTTAAAACCAAAGAAATTCATCTTTTGACATAACACAATATAGACAGCTGCTTGATTATAGTTCTGATTCTCTTTTGGCAGTTGTGGCTCACATCTAGCCAATTTGGTAGAAATTAACACAAATTTTTCTCTGAAAAACTTTTGGTAGGGTGACCATACGTCCTTTTTTCCACGACATGTCTTCTTTTTTAAACCTTAAAAAAACATCTAAATTTGAGAAAATTTCCAGGCTTTAGTTTCATTATGATGTGCTTATGGTCTAATACTGTGTGCGCTTATTTGTATTGGTTTGACCCTTTTCTGTAATTCCCACCTTCTTGCACAACAATTGCTTAATTATTAAAGGCTTAACAGGAACTATTGGCCAGATTCCTGCCTCTAAACCATTAGCCTACTCTAAATGAACATGCAAAGGTAAAGCGCTGTTGTGTATGGCGTCCAAGATTTACTTCACAATAGCAGTAAATGACATCTCTCCTGAGTCAAAACAATAATTTCATGTTATGATGGCAGAAGGTTCACTCATGGCAGGTAATATTTTATTCCATGGTCATTCAGAAGAATGTAGGAAAAAATGTAAAACGTGTGCAGAGTGACACCAATTTTATTTATATATATTTATGTGATGCTAATAATGTGTCTTTTTTGTGTATTAAAGTCTGCATTCATAGTTATACTGTTTTGAACGCAAATAAGTAACCCTCCCAACTGTGAATAACTAGTGACTGTCATGTAATAGAAGTCGAGAAGGATGCAAGTGCAGATAAGAGCTTTATTAGAGGAGAAATGTAGACAAATCTAAAATGTCCCTCTGGGCAAAATGTCTTCACAGCCCTTCAGGTCCCAAGGCAGGCATTGTTAATCAGATAGCAGGCTCCTCAAGGAGCCAAGGAGCAGGCATGAGGCTGGGGCAGATTCGCCGGGGTCCCTAGGCAGCATCTAGGTGTGGGAAGCTGGATCATCAGCTTCGGTGGAACAGACAGGCAGAGCAACGTCCTCAGTGGAACAGGATGGCAGAGTGATTTCCTCAGCTGAGCAGGGAGGCTGAGTGTCGTTCTCCATCGACTCTGCAGGCAGAACTTGGTTGGCCATGTCAGCAGACTCCAGCCTGAGCAGAACTTGGATGTCAGCAAACTCTGGTCTCATTGCCCTCAGACAGGACCGTTGCTTGAGAGGCCATCTCATCACTCTCTGGGGATCTTACTCTGGGGTGATACTTTAGTGTAATCTTACTGTGAGTGATATTTTAGTGTGATCTTACTCTGGGGTTACACTTTGGTGTGACCTTACTCTGGGGTTATACTTTGGTGTGATCTTACTTTGGGGTGATACTTTGGTGTGATCTTACTCTGGGGTGATACTTTGGTGTGATCTTACTCTGGGGTGATACTTTAGTGTGATCTTACTCTGGGATGATACTTTAGTGTGATCTTACTGTGGGGTGATACTTTAGTGTGATCTTACTTTGGGGTGATACTTTAGTGTAATCTTACTCTGGGGTGATACTTTAGTGTGATCTTACTTTGGGGTGATACTTTAGTGTGACCTTACTTTGGGGTGATACTTTAGTGTGATCTTACTCTGGTGTGATACTTTATTGTGATCTTACTCTGGGGTGATACTTTGGTGTGATCTTACTCTGGGGTGATACTTTAGTGTGATCTTACTCTGGGGTGATACTTTAGTGTAATCTTACTGTGGGGTGATACTTTAGTGTGATCTTACTGTGAGGTGATACTTTAGTGTGATCTTACTGTGAGGTGATACTTTAGTGTGATCTTACTTTGGGGTGATACTTTATTGTGATCTTACTCTGGGGTGATACTTTGGTGTGATCTTACTCTGGGGTGATACTTTAGTGTGATCTTACTCTGGGGTGATACTTTAGTGTAATCTTACTGTGGGGTGATACTTTAGTGTGATCTTACTGTGGGGTGATACTTTAGTGTGATCTTACTGTGAGGTGATACTTTAGTGTGATCTTACTTTGGGGTGATACTTTAGTGTGACCTTACTCTGGGATGATACTTTAGTGTGTACTTACTATGTGGTTATACTTTAGTGTGATCTTTCTTTGGGGTGATACTTTGGTGTGATCTTACTCTGGGGTGATACTTTGGTGTGATCTTACTCTGGGGTGATACTTTGGTGCGATCTTACTCTGGGTGATACTTTTGTGTGACATTACTGATAGTGATAGTGTAATCTTACTGAAAGGGAATTTCAGACCCAGGAAGACCCAGGGACCAGATATGATGAATGAAAACCAGGTGTCAAGAGATGCAATCAAGTGAAGAAAATTTTACAGAAGAATAGTTTGCAGTTTCATCAGCAGAAGTCAGCTTCAACCTAAGCAAGGAGTTCACAGGCCGCACTGCGTACACACTCAGTACATCAACTATACTTTCACACCATCATTAAGCTAGTCATTACATCCGGTTGAATGATTCTGATTGGTTGAGGCATAGATAAATTTAGAACGTTTCCACGTTTCCATATGGCTGTGCATCAGAAGAATATCTTCATCAATTATCTGAACGTCAGAAACATCTTGGTTTAAGTGCACTGTGAACCACTGAGGTCATCAATCTGAGTCTTGTCAGATGGTCAGTTCACCTCTGAATGTCCTGTGACAAAAGGTTGCACACACACACATACACACTCACACACAGATACACAGCTCCTTCAAGGTAGGATTTGTTCGAGTTATAGCTCTGACCAGGAAGCTTTCCCAAAACATACTGATTAGATAATACTTTCTTTCAGTAAGACGTTCAGACAAATATCGATCCATCCATCCATCTCCTACTGCCTAGTCCTTCTTCAGGGTCGTGGGTTGAACCTGGAGCCTATCCCAGGGAGCATCGGGCACAAGGAAAGGACAGTGTGCCAGTCTTCAGACAAATATATATATATATATATATATTATATATATATATATTGTAGTGGGAAAGGGCGAAGCACAGAGACATGGAGGCGTGAGTAGAGCAAAAGCTGAGGCTTTATTCTCATTCTGGTAGAGTGTAGGTTCGTGGGGGCGTGTGTGTAGGTCTGCGGGGGCGTGTGCGTAGGTCTACGTGACGCTCGTGGGGGCGTGTCGGGGAAATCCCGGAAGAAGCCTCAGGGTTCTTGAGCCGTCCCTCAGCTCTGCGTGTCGTCTCAGCTGGCACCGTCCTCGTCCGTGTCGGTGCCTTGCGGAGAAATATATGGAGAGAGAGAGAGAGAGAGAGAGAGAGAGATAGAGAGAGAGATTAGTCACCTTTAAAGCGGGTACGGGAGGAATAACTGTACTCGAACCGTTCCGGACGCCAACCATTTCGGTGAGTCGGTACTCAACTTTCCCGGGGCGGAAGGGCGTCCTTTTATTTTCGCCTTCCGGTTAGGGAGTGGTGGAATTCTTGGTGGAAGTGGTGGGGCGAGTCCTCCCCGCCATGGCGTCCCTTCCGGTTAGTGCGGGGTGCGGAAGTCGGAGAAGGGGCGATTTTCTTTCCTCTCGCGCCTAATGTCAGTCCGTTGCGACAGTACGCCCCCCAGCTCCGAGCCTCCTGCCGCCGGGTGGTGGACCCATAGCGCGTCCCTCCGTGAGAGCCCGTCTATGTTCCCATGTAGGGTCCCCGCCCGGTGTTGGACCTGAAAACAGAAGTCCTGCAGGGCGAGAAACCAACGAGTTACCCTGGCGTTAGTGTCCTTGGCCTTGGCCATCCATTGGAGGGGGGCGTGGTCCTTCACCACGATGAAAGGTCGGCTCGCCAGGTAGTACCTGAGCTCTTCAATGGCCCACTTTATTGCCAGGGCCTCTCGTTCCACCGCGGCATACCTTCTCTCCGCGGGGGACAGCTTCCAGCTGATGTAGAGTACCAGGTGCTCTTCTCCCTTGAAGGTTTGGGAGAGAACTGCGCCCAGCCCGGTTTCGGATGCGTCAGTGTGCACCGAGAAGGAGAGGGTAAAGTCCGGGTTGCACAGCACCGGCTCGCTGGTGAGGGCCTCATTCAGAGTCCGGAAGGCCCGCTCAGCGTTGGCTGACCACCTCACTCGGTCCGGCTGGCCCTTTTTTGTCAGATCTGAAAGAGGGGAGGCTATCGCAGAGATGTTAGGGACAAACCTACGATAATACACCGCCAACCCCAAGAAGGCACGCACCTGTTTTTTAGACATGGGCCGAGGGTAGCCTTTCACTGCTTCAACTTTCACGGCCTGGGGCTTCAGCATCCCGCGCCCAATGTGGTATCCCAGGCACTGCGCCTCAGTTAGCCCCAGGTGACATTTCTTGGAGTTGGCAGTCAAGCCAGCGTCCCGGAGTCCCTTTAGGACCTCCCCCAGATGGGACAGGTGGTCCGACCAGGTGGAGGAATGGATGACTATGTCATCCAAGTAGGCCACTGGAAAGCTACGATGGGGCCGTAGGACGATGTCCATCAGTCGTTGGAAAGTGGCCGGTGCCCCATGTAGTCCAAAGGGGAGGACCCGGTACTGCCAGTGGCCCGTGGAGGTGCTAAAGGTCATCTTGAGTCGGGCGTCGGCCACTAGGGCCACTTGCCAGTACCCTTTGGTGAGGTCCAGGGTGGAAATGAATCGGGCCCTCCCCAGGCGCTCCACAAGCTCGTCCACTCGGGGGAGGGGGTAGCTATCAAAATCCGAGACCTGGTTCAGTCTGTGAAAGTCGTTGCAGAGCCGAATGCTCCCATCGGGTTTTGGCACTACAACGATAGGGCTGGACCAGGGGCTGTTGGATTCTTCGATAACTACGTCTCGTAGCATTCGCTCCACCTCTTCCTCGATGGCCTTACGCCGGGCTTCTGGGCCCCGGAGGTATGTGGTGGCGCACCGCTTGGGTTCTTCCCGGGGAGGAGGAGAGCACGTCCGAGAATTGGTCCACCAACTCGAGGAGCTCCTGTCTCTGGGCGGGGGTGAGGTCCTCCCCGAGGTTGACCAAAGCACATTCTGATCAGTGTCCAGGGCGGCGTACGCAGAAACCACCGGAGCTACCCACTTCTTCAACAAGTTAATGTGGTATAGTTTCCCATCCGTTCTCTTATCGGGCTGTTGCAGGCGGTAGTTGACGGCGCCCTGACGCTCTAGAATGGTGTAAGGCCCCTGCCAGCGGGCCAGGAACTTGCAGGCGCTACTGGGTATCAGAAAAAGTACCTGGTCCCCTTGGTGGAACTCCCGAGGCTGCGCCGAGCGGTTGTACACCCGCTGCTGTTCCTCCTGGGTGGCGCGCATGTGTTGTTAGACTATCGGCGCCACTCAGTCGATCCTGTCTTGCATTTCTTGTACATATTCCACGGTCGAGTGGTACGGGGACGGCTGTTCCTCCCAGGCTTTGCGGGCAATGTCCAGTAGTCCTCGAGGGCGCCGGCCGAACAGCACCTCGAAGGGGGTGAAGCCGGTGGATGCCTGGGGACACGCCCGGACGGCAAAGAGTACGTAAGGGAGGAGAAGGTCCCAGTTCCTCCCTTCTTCGTCTACCACTCGCCGCAGCATCCGTTTGAGCGTCTGGTTGAAGCGCTCGACCAGCCCATCAGTCTGGGGGTGGTAGACCGACGTCTTCAGGTGCTTCACCTGCAACAGCTGACACAGATCAGACATTAACTTGGAGACAAAGGGCGCATACCTTGGTCGGTTAGTATGTCCTTGGGGATTCCCACCCGGCTGAAAAGGAGTACCAGTACCCTGGCGATGTTGGGGGAGGTGGCTTTGCACAGTGGTACCGCCTCCGGGTACCGGGTGGCGTAGTCTACGACCATGCCAATCCGCTCAAAGGGAACGCTGATTATGGGTAGAGGGATGAGGGGCGCCGGCGGGGGCCTCCGGGGAGCGGTGCGTTGGCACTGGGGACACCGCTGGCAGAACATCTGGACCTCGGCACTCATCCCGGGCTACACGAATCGGCCCCTCAGTTTTTCCAATGTGTTCCGCGGTCCCAGGTGACCGCCGAGCGGGTGAGCATGGGCGAGGTGCATGACGAGTGGTGTTTTCGTCCGTGGTACCACCAGGAGATCTACCTGCTCCCCCCGGCAGCAGGCCCGTTGGTAGAGGAGGCCATCCCGGACGAGGAAGTACTAGGTGGGAAGTCTCAGGTCGGGGTTTTGGTCAACCCCCTCTACAACCCGTACTTGGGCCCAGCAGTGCTTGAGGCGGTCGTCCTCTTTCTGCTCCCGGCCAAAGCTCCCCTCTCGGTTCACCTGGTGGACGACAACAGACATAGGTTTAATTGATATAGAGGACTCACCTTCGGGAGTGGCGTCCCCGTTGTCCTGGGCCAGGTAAGCGGTCTGGGCCCCGGTCCTCTGCTTCTGACATCGCGGCTTCCCTGTCTCGGCGTCCCGGCCCGGCAGGCATCCTGGTCCCTCCCTAGGTGGAGTAACGGTACGGGGAGGTCAGGGATCACGCCCACGTGGAGAGACCAGATCCCGGTCGCGCCCTTGATCGGCACCTCTGTTGTCGGGACTTCCCGGGTGTCCCCATAAACGCAGGTTACAGCGAGGCTTCCCCCTGGCCGGAGTCCACTGGGGAGGACGGACGGTCGGGCGAGGGTCACCGTGCTCCCGGTGTCCAGCAGCGCGGTGATCAGCCTCCCTTCAATCCACACCTTCTGGGTAGGCCCCTCCGGCAGCTGTCGTGCATGGAGGGCGCAACCGGCCAGCCAAGGTTTCTGGGTTGGTCCGGGAGGCCCCAGTTCTGGCTCCGTGGGCATGGGCTCGTCGGTGGGAGTTACCTGGGTGGGCGACCTCCAGCGGGTTCGCCAAGTGCTGGCTGGGTGTGGCCGGTCAGACCGGACCCCCGAGGCCCCTAGGGGGGTAGGTCCGAGGGCTGTGGGTCACGCGGGTCGAGCTCGAGGGCGGCGGTGGTGCGCTCCAGGGCTGTCAGGAGCTCCTGGGGCGTTCGCGGTGCTTGGACCCACACGGCCTGTCGTGCCATCCGGGGTAACGCCTTCAGGAACCGATCCATAGCCACCTCTTCCACCACCTCAAGGGCCGTATACTGGTCTGGCCGGAGCCACCTTTTGGTGAGTCAGATGAGGGCGTTTAGCTGTCTGCGGGGCCACGCCCCCGGCTGATAGACCCAGCGATGAAACTTGGCGGCTGCTTGGTAGGGGTCCTACGGCACGTGGCCAGTCGTCCTTATCCCAACTCTCGCAGCGGGCGATGGTTTCGAATGTTTCAAGGTACGCCACCGGGTCGTCATCAGGATCCAGGGGGGAAGTAGGCGGCGGAGTTCACGTCCCGGGTCCGGGAGAGGCGTGGAGGCCGCGCGGCTCTGTAGCGCCACCAGAGTCTCTGTCGCCGCCTGGAGGCTTTCTGTGAGTTGTTGGGTGACGGCCTGTTGCTGTATACTGGTCTGCAACAGCTGCTGTAAAGTCTGATCCATTTTCTCTCTCCTTGTCGAGGGAAAAAAAACCAAACTTTTTCTTCTTTCTTTTTTTTTTTTAGGTGATATACGGTTCTGTGCTCATGCCCGCATCCTCCACCAGTGTAGCGAGAAAGGGCGAAGCACAGAGACACGGAGGCGTGAGTAGAGCAAAAGCTGAGGCTTTATTCTCGTTCTGGTAGAGTGTAGGTTTGTGGGGGCGTGTCGTCTCGGCTGGCACCGTCCTCGTCCGTGTCGGTGCCTTGCGGAAAAAAATATGAGAGAGAGAGAGAGAGAGAGATTAGTCACCTTTAAAGCGGGTACGGGGGGAATACCTGTACTCGAACCGTTCCGGACACCAACCGTTTCGGTGAGTCGGTACTCAACTTTCCCGGGGCGGAAGGGCGTCCTTTTATTTCCGCCTTCCAGTTAGGGAGTGGTGGAATTCTTCCGTCCGATCCTCCAATCCCCGGACGGTACGGCATCGGCGGGTCCTCCCCGCCATGGCGTCCCTTCCGGTTAGTGCGCCGGTACGGCAGTCGGAGAAGGGGCGATTTTCTTTCCTCTCGCACCCAATGTCAGTCCGTTGCGACAGTACCCCCCCCAGCTCCGAGCCTCCTGCCGCCGGGTGGTGGACCCATAGCGCGTCCCTCCGTGAGAGGCCGTCTACGTTCCCATGTAGGGTCCCCACCCGGTGTTGGACCTGAAAACAGAAGTCCTGCAGGGCGAGAAACCAACTAGTTACCCTGGCGTTAGTGTCCTTGGCCTTGGCCATCCATTGGAGGGGGTGGTCCGTCACCAGGATGAAGGGTCGGCTCGCCAGGTAGTACCTGAGCTCTTCAATGGCCCACTTTATTGCCAGGGCCGCTCGTTCCACCGCGGCATACCTTCATGATTTCCCCTAGTGTAGCTTCCGGTTAGTGCGGGGTCCGGCGCGGGGCTGCCTGCTTCGCGCCGGTACGGCAGTCGGAGAAGGGGCGATTTTCTTTCCTCTCGCGCAGAGTGTCAGTCCATCGCGTATATATATATGTATATATTCCACCCTTCATTATTCTTTTTTGATATTATAGTGTAATCTTACTTTCAAATCAGTTCAATTCTGTTTTATTTGTATAGCACTTTTAGCAATGAACATTGTCCCAAAGCAGCTTTACAGAAATATGTAAATTCAAGTTATAGATTTTAAATGTATGAATTTATCTCTAATGAGCAAGCCAGAGGTAACTGTTGCAAGGAAAAATTCCCTGAGGTGATATGAAGAAGAAACCTTGAGAGGAACCAGACTCAAAAGAGAACCTATCTTCATCTGGGTAAAAATAAACCCCTTCTATAAATGTGCTACTACTACATGGTGAAATAGTGCCATTACACAGCTACTAAAAAAACAGGAAAATTCTTTACAGTTTTTACATGAAGTCTGTTTTGTTGAACATCTCCATTGTTCACTGATGGAGACTTGAGTGTAAAACTGTTTGCGGCAATTTTAGTTCTAGCCATCATAGCATAACTGTTCATATGAATTGAGGTCCAAAGCCATCTTTTTAAGTGGTTTTTAAGTGGTACCATCCTCAATAATTTCAGTGATCCTTAGGCTTCACCATGTGGCGTGTGATGAGACCTAAAATCAGAAGTAGGGAATCAGGATGGATCAGGCAGGTCTGGAGAGCAGAAGGGCTCATTATCACTGGCATCTCAGTCGTACCATGTGTAGCTTGACAGAGAGTTTACACTGAAACAGCTGAGAATCACTGGATTTATACGATTTAAAGCACCAATGGTGTGAGGCCCTATTGAATCTGCTCTGTTTATTATTATTATTATTATTATTGTCTGAGCACCAATAGTGTGAGGCCCTATTGGATCTCCTCCATACATTATTACTATTATTAAAGCCTGAGCACCGATGGTGTGAGGCCCTATTGGATCTGCTCCATATATTATTATTATTATCAAAGCCTGAGCACCGATGGTGTGAGTCCCTATTGGATCTGCTCCATTTATTATTTTATAAAGCACTGATGGTGTGAGGCCTATTGGATCTGCACCATTTATTACTATTAGGGCCCAAGCATCGATGGTGCGAGGCCCTATTGGATCTGTTCTGTTTATTAGGGCCTGAGCACTGATGGTGCGAGGCCCTATTGAATCTGCTCTGTTTGTTCTTCTTTTCTCAAATGATTCTCATTTGCACATGTGTCAGAACTGGTGAAAATTTACATTTGATAGGGGTTCCAGAATTGAGTGTGGCAAAATTTCTTGTTAGTGCCCCCTACAAAAATTCAATGATGTGTGCCTCGCACTACGTTGCACCTACTTATACGAAATTTGGTACATATGTGTGACATGCCAATACATACAAAAACCCATGCCCTAAACTCAACAGGAATTTTTCTCTTCAATTTTTTCTCTGTTTTTGTCTTTTCCAGACCTTGTACTTAAATGAATTACTTCTAGAGATTTCATCAGATCGACATCATATTTGATCAGTCTCATCTAAAGGCCTTGACAATGCTAAGTTGCAAGGCTTTTTAGTTTTCGCTTGGGGGTCTCACAAATTTCGATGAAAAAGGCAATTGTTATAACTCAAACATCCAAAGTCCAATCTGCTCCAAACTTCACATGTTTGATAAAAGTCCTTGCCTGAAGACATCTACATGCCAATATTCAGTTATAGTCATTGTGCCACCTACTGGTAACAGCCATTTCCAAGCATCGTTCTATAAATCTCTGGAGGAGTTTGTTATTCAGATCAACATCATATTCAGTCAGTCTAATCTAAAGGCCTTGTCAATGTTAACTTGCAGAGCTTTTGAGTTTCCGTTGAAGGATGTGTCCGTGGCAGCCTGGTGAAGTTTGATATGAAATGAATCACATTTTTAAGGCATTTTTAAACATGCTTGAAAACTCATGAAACTTTGCACACACCTCAAAATGGTGAGCATTTACATCTAATACACGCTTTAGAATTAATTGTGGCAAAATGGTACTTCCTTGTGCTGTGTTTCACCTACATGTAAGAAAATCAGGAGACGTTTGAAACGTTAAAATGTACAAAAAAGTCTCTTAGAGCCCTATCCTAAACCCAACAGGAAGTCAGTCATTTAGATAGATCTCTGCAATTCTTTCTCAGATTTTGCCATTTCCAGGCCTGGGTACCCATTCATCGCTGCTTGCAGTTTTAATTAAACTTTTGACCCTCTTTGTTGAATAGTCTAAAAGGAAAAGCTTGTAAAAGTAATTACAGTTGCTCCAGATACTGTACACTTCTCTGTAAATTATCAGAGTCAAGTGTCCTAAATTTGTGCATATATCAGTGTAAATTATGTTTTTATCAACAAGGGGAGAGACTCATTTAATAGTACACTGCCCTATTTCTATATTAACTAGTGGTTTGTCTGAACTCATAACTGTCTACTCATTTATTTGTTCTTACTGCAATCAATTAACATTTACTCCTTTTCCACCAACACAGTTCTGGTTATTTTTTAAAGAATCACCCCATATATTTTTTACTGCTTTTTTAACTTAACTGTTGCACAAACTGATGTTTTCTAATGTTTTCTAATGCATGGCATAAAAGTGCTAGCATGTGTGCTATTTCACTCAAGTGTGTAGCTGCTAAAACAAAGCATTAGCATTGTAGCCTCTGTTGTTGTGATTGCCAGTAAATTGGTTATGTCTACCTCAGAGTGACTTGTCATAAGAATATTTTGGTAATTAAACCAACAGTAATCTTCAAAACCATCATGCTGGTGATGTTTTATTTTAATGGTGGGTGTGTAAATGACATTCATAAAAAGATTGCCATACATATGAAATGATACAACACAGATAAAAATTTAACTAATGTATTGCAGAGGAAAAACAAAATGTGAGATGTGGCTTGACGTCTCTGTCCCTTTCTCTCCGCCTGTCATATTTTGTTCTCTGTTTCTCTCTCACCCTCCTGTCTCTTGTTAAACTCCTGACTGAACTTAGAGCCTACAGTGGATCCCTCCATCTGCTATGGGTCTGTCTCGCACTGGAATATGTGGTTGATGTGATGTTAAGTGTGCATGAATCCAAAGCTGTCTGTGGCTGTGCTTATTAAACTGAGGCAGGCAGCGTTGTGATGATAATAGTCTTCTGTGGCTCTACTCTCATTCCTGGAATCTGATCTCTGCTCTAGGATTAATATAAAAATAAGAGACGCATGTTGAGTAATATAAACATTTTGATTAGGTTAATAGGTACTTTCATGTCTTTCTGCTGTTTAATTTGGAGGTGTAGTGTTTCTGTTGTTTAATGTGAATGGTTTATTAGGTTGAGGTTGCACAAGTTTCTGTGGATGGTATGGTGGGCTTAAAATCAGTGCTGTTTTGCTCCTATGAATTGCTCCTAAATACTCTCTGGCAAGGCAGAGTTTAAGTCCAACATAATCAGCCTTCTTATATGAAGCCTCTAATCAGCCTTCTTCTATATGCCTCTGTTTAATATAACAGTCAGCACAGGATGGGGGGCACCCTCAATAACGTGCAGGCTTGACTAAAATTAAACTTGTGTTTTTTCTTAAGTACTGTATTCTCCATCATGCCCTTATGAGCCTAGTGAGGGAAGGGGTATGTCATGTTAGAGCGGATTGGGGGATTCTGTTTGTTATAAGGCTGGTTGGGTTAACTGTAGTCCGGAAAGCATTGACCTTTTTATGGCTGTTTGGTTTAGAGAGGCTGTCAGGTTAAAAGCAGCCATGAGGAGCGTGTGTGTGTGTGTGTGTGTGAGCTGGTCTGTCATGTTAGAAGTTTATGGTTGATATTTCTATCTATTAGCGGGATTGATAGGAAAATGGGACGTAGGGAAGATGGAGATAAAATAACTACAGTAGGTGTTTTTGTGTGTGTGTGTATGTATGTAAGAAGAAGTAGTGGAGAATTTTTCAGGATTTCAAGGGAACAACAGGGAGCTCGTCTTAGTGCTAAATCTGAACCTATAGATTCAGTATGGAGTCCCAAACAGTCCCTGTTATTTCTAGTTCTAGTCCTGAATTTTCAACAGTGAAGCATTTCAGTTGAGGCTGAAATCTGGACAGTTGGCTAATAGTTTTGTGTCAGTTGGTGTCCCAGCACCAAGAGTGTGAAGGACTGTTTTGCTTTTGGTTTGTTTATTACTTTTCACCATTTTATTTGCTGTGCTTGGTTTCCAATCATGCATTTGTTCAATGATGAGGCATAATCACATGCACATGCTGGAAGTGAATCATTGTCATAGTGCCACAAACAGGATGTACAGGCTTATAAGCCAAATGTTTAAGTACTCCTTATAGATGGTTCATCAGATTCATTCTAAATTTGGTCAGCATGATGTCAAGATATTAATGTTGCTGAACTATGAAATGTTTAATATCTAAAATGGTGTTGCCATGGAGAGGTGATCAATTAACAAGTTGCCTAATGACAGACACCTCATGCTGTTGTTAGTAATGAAATTAAAAGTAAAGGGGAAAGCTTCAACATGATAATTCAGCTCAATTTAAAAAGCCAATACTTTATTTGATTACTTACTGATAGTGTGTTATGGAGCCTCTGAGCAGCCAGTTTTAATAGTTAATTATATCTTTATACAGAATAGTGCAGAAGAGGGGAAAAAAAGCAGCTAGTTTGAGAAGAACCCTTCAGGATTAAAACAGATTTACTTTAAAAAGTTTTCTGCTCTTGTACATTACAGTGCCTTGCGAAAGTATTCGCCCCCCTTGAACTTTTCAACCTTTTGCCACATTTCAGGCTTCAAACATATAGATATAAAATTTAATTTTTTTGTGAAGAATCACCAACAAGTGGGACACAATTGTGAAGTGGAACGAAATCTATTGGATATTTTAAACTTTTTTTAGCAAATAAAAAACTGAAAAATGGTGCGTGCAAAATTATTCGGCCCCCTTTACTTTCAGTGCAGCAAACTCACTCCAGAAGTTCAGCGAGGATCTCTGAATGATCCAATGTTGTCCTAAATGACTGATGGTGATAAATAGAATCCACCTGTGTGTAATCAAGTCTCTGTATAAATGCACCTGCTCTGTGATAGTCTCAGGGTTCTGTTGAAAGCACAGAGAGCATCATGAAGACCAAGGAACACACCAGGCAGGTCCGTAATACTGTTGTGGAGAAGTTTAAAGCCGGATTTGGATACAAAAAGATTTCCCAAGCTTTAAACATCCCAAGGAGCACTGTGCAAGCGATCATTTTGAAATGGAAGGAGTATCAGACCACTGCAAATCTACCAAGACCTGGCCGTCCCTCTAAACTTTCAGCTCAGACAAGGAGAAGACTGATCAGAGATGCAGCCAAGAGGCCCATGATCACTCTGGATGAACTGCAGAGAACTACAGCTGAGGTGGGAGAGTCTGTCCATAGGACAACAATCAGTCGTACACTGCACAAATCTGGCCTTTATGGAAGAGTGGCAAGAAGAAAGCCATTTCTCAAAGATATCCATAAAAAGTCTCGTCTAAAGTTTGCCACAAGCCACCTGGGAGACACACCAAACGTCACAGCAAACGTTGAGAAATGGCTTTCAAAATAAAATAATACTGACAAAATACTTTTCAGTCACAAATGCGAGTGAAATGGTTGCACTGTAGAGCCTTGAGTCTATGTGCAAAGTTTTTTCCCATTCGGCGTGATGACCTTTAATATCCCCGACAACCTCTGTATTGCCATTTAGCATCATGGTAATGTCATGATTTCCCCTAGTGCAAAGCGCTGGAGCTGAAAGCGATGCTGGCAGCTCGTTGGCTAAAATACTAACTCTGGGTTTTGGCACTACAAAATTATGTCATCCCTACGCCGCTCTATGGTGATTGGCTGTAAGTGTAGGAAGCTCTTGATTTGATTTGCAGCAGTTTTCTATTAGCGGAGGATGAACTTTAAACGTTAATATCGCAGTCGATCATGTTCATTTATTTGTGGGCAGTCATGTGCCCACAAAATATGTACATCTGCTGCCCAGCCAGTAGTGTTGCAGGCTTTCTGCCCTCCTCCATTCCTCATACTAGAACAAGAGAAATTGCACTGACTGTGTCCAGTAAGATCTCTCTGTACTTTCATCCACAGCTCCGGCCAGTGGCGCAAGTCAGAGCAGCTGCTGGTCGGCTTTGGCAGCGACAGTAGAGGTGATGCTGTGTTGAAGCAGCGCATCTCTAATTGGATAGTGGAAGCAATATCTATCACTTATGAGGCGTGCTGTTTCTTTACGCCTCTGGGCATAAAGGTTCATTCCACTAGGGGGGTCGCCTCCTCAAAGGTTTTGTCCAAAGAGGTATTTTTACATGATGTGGTCTACGCCCACACACAGTCAATAAATTTTACAGCCTGGATATACATTCCGGCACAGACTCGAGTGTCTTGCAGTGACCCTTGGGCTCGGATCTTTTTAAACAGGCAGCACCCTCGGTACGATGGAGTGGGTGTTCTCATTCATTTACATTTATTCACTTAGCAGACGCTTTTATCCAAAGAGACTTACAAATACGCAAAGCGATATATCAAGCAGGGAACAATACAAGTAGTCATTCCTACAGCTAACGCAATGTGGGGTTCCCTTTGAAAGGTAACCTCTGGGTTATGCATGTAACCTTGTTCCCTGAGAAGGGAATGAGAGTTTGGTAACTTTGTCATACTGGGGCGTGCCTGTGAATTGTGTCTTCGCTTCAGATAATTGAGAATGACGGTTCGGTTCACAGATGTCGTTTATATACCATGCGACACGCTTAATTGCCAAATAACCTGATTACAGCAGGCCTATAAATAGGCTAGATGTTAAACAAGCTTCAGTTACAGGTAACGCACGAGGGCGCTTCCCACAGCGTTCAGCTAACGCAATGTCTTGTTCCTTTCTCAGGGAATCCAGACGTTTCTTTGTGCTGAGACCATGTTACTGTTGTAAGAATAATATCTATATAACATCCTATTATATTCTATACCATATATAAACCAGTTTTTGGACAGTACACATCATTGCCACGATTTCCCCTCGCACGTAGCACTGGAGCTCACAGCGTGCTCTGTAACCCAAAGCATGAGCTCAAAGTACTAGCGTGCACTTCCGGGTTGTTCAGTGACATTGACTTTGTTTATGTCTCGCATATGTCTTTGTTATGGTTTATGTCTTGTTTCCTCCATTGTATGTTATTGGATGAATCCATCATGTGTTATCATTAGTCTCAGCAGTTTTGTGTTCTCCCGGATTACATTTGTTATTTTAACCCCTCGTGTGTCCATGTTCGGGGAGAGGTATCGTTTGCTTAAACGATACCTCTCATTTTATCATTTTATTGTTTACTGAGTGATACATATTTATAAGATTATGATGTCATGTAAAACTTGATAAGCATGTCCTGTAGAAAAAAAAACTTTTATATAATTATATTTATGTTGACATATTCAAGATCTGACACAATATGTTGAATAATATTTCTAGTTAATTGAATTGATTACAATGGGTATTTTGATTTCTGATCATTTCTGGTATGTTCTGTTTGCTGATTGACTTTGTATTGTATGGGTCCTAAGCTACAATCTGGCTGCTCACGCTGTGTAAATCACATTGGCTTTGTGCCCCAGCTACATCTCTGGGCAACAAAACTATTTATCACAATGACAATAGCTAATGGTTTAACACATTAGCATACTGTGTGAACTCTTGGTGTGGCCTTGTGGCATACATGCCCAATATTGTCAGCTAAAATCTGACAACACACAGTCTTAGTGATTAATGACACTCAATATTCAATTATCAAGCCTGTGATGGTATAGTGAGGAACAACATGCACCTTGTGCTTAAGAAAAAGATATCTAGAATAGGTGAGAGACATGTGGTCATACTTAAATATATTACTTTTAGAGAAATTTGTTATTGTCTTTTCTTGTTTGGTTGTTAATTTCAATTGTAATAATCAACATACTTGTCTACATTTTGTATTGTTATAACATGGAAATGAAATCAACTTGGAATTTAAAACATAATTAATTGGGATTTGGAAGCAACCGAGAGGCCTAGTTTACAGGTCCAGGGACTACATCTCTTTAAAGCTGAGCTAAGCTGAGCCAAATGAAATCCTACTGGAAGTTTGCTAAAAGGCATACTGGAGTCTCAGAAATTATTTGGGAAATGTTTCCCAGTCTGATTAGATCAAAATTTAAATTAATTTTGGCAGAATACTGATCATCGCTCTGAGAGAACAATCTCTACAGTAAAGCACTGTGGTGGTAACATAATGTGTATGTTTGCTTGTTTGCCTATTCATGAGGTACAGAAGAAACAGATTTTTTTGTGTTTCATTATATTTTTTTGCAGCAAGCTTCTCAGATGCCTGGAGGGTCAGTAGCACCCTGATGGAGTCACACTCCTTATCAGCAGCTGATTCATTCATTCATTTTCAGTAAGCACTTTATCGTAGTGGATCCGGAGTCTAACCTGGGAGCATTGGGGAATTGGGCACTAGTCCATCGCAGGACACGGTGCAAATACATGTTCACACCTTGAACAATTTCATGTAGCCAGGTCATGTTTCTGGCATGGGATGTCAGAAGAAACTGGAGAACCTACCCCAGCTGAAAAAAAAACCCAATAGAAATCCTCATATAATTTGAATGCTTTAAATGAGAATTGTATTGGTTTTGATGGAAACCGTAATGGTCCCTGTGGGTCTCTGCTGGTAATTTGTTGCATTGGTTGGTGGCATGTTATGTCTAGTAGATATCATAAGGACCAATAATGGTAATGCAATAGTTTTAATGGTTAGCTGATGGTTTGTAATGGTATTTGTAGTGGAAACCATTGAAATTTCTTGTTTCTATAGTTTTGTTACATGCACTGGAGTACATGCACCAGAGCCACACAGATAATAGCCTGAATTCAGGATTGAACCTCGGACCCTGAAGCTGTGTTGCATCAACGTGACTCACTCAGTAGCTGATAAAAGCAAAAATACTGTGTGAGAGTGAGTATAAGGGTAAGAGCAGGCTGAAAACATGCACATGATATTTATATGGCACCTGTGAACCGCGCCGTCAGCCTTATTAACTGCATGTTGGTCGTTTGTGTAATGCTTGCAAAATGACGCTTCATTTCCTCTCTATCTTTTCCAAAAAATATCTTGACTTTTCTATCTCTTTAAAAAAAAGAGAAGAAAAAAAGAATGAGCAAGAGATAATTCAGGAAGCAAATGTGCACATGTGGCCGAGGTCGCATCTGAATGCTTTTCCCCAGAGCACTCTGTTCCCACAAGTTCTAGTGAGAGTTCGCCAAGAGCGTCTACGTCTGCTGCTAGTAGCACCTTATTTGCCAGCTCGAATGTGGATCTCAGAGATAATATCCTTGCTAGACGGTACTCATTCAGAGATTCCCATTTTCAGGGATTTACTGTCTCAAGCAAGTGAGCTAATTTATCACCCTTGGCCGGAATTATGTAAACTGTGGGTCTGGCCTCTGAGGGGCACCAGCTCATAGATTCTGGTCTCACAACTGAGGTTGAAGAGACCATGTTGAATGCTAGAGTGCCATCCACAAGGAAATTGTATGCGCTCAAGTGGTGACTTTTTGTCTTGGGGTGTGAGGAATGTCAGCTAGACCCAGTGAACTGCACAATAGGTACAGGCATGGAGTCCTTACAAGGACGTTTCTCAGCGGGGTTGGCTCCTTCTCTCCTTCTTGCAGTGACCCTTGGGTTGAGGCTGTACCCTCAGTATGACGGAGTAGGTATTCTTGGTCCCATAGCGTTGTGCTAATGCAACGTGGAGTTCCCTTTGAAAGGGAATGTCTGGGCTACGCATGTAAGGGAGCGAGATGTTGCACATGTTTCACAAGCTTCAGATGCTGGTCGCACGTGAGGGCGCTTCCCATGGAGTTGTGCTAATGCAACGTAACCCATATGTGTTATGCATTGTTGCATTCATTTTATACATAAAATATGCCAGAATGTGATTTGTAATGCAATGCAAACAAACCTTCCTCTTAGGTACACTTGTAGATACTTTGTTTTGAGTGTTCTTACTTTTTTTGCCATTTGTCAAAAATGAAAATGGAAAATACATTCAACACATTTGTTTTTATATCTCTGGCTCTTAATATTAAACTACATAAAATGTAGTTCAACTACATACAAAGTTGGAAGATGTGTAGTTTATTAGTGATCAGGTCTTGGTGATGTGGATTAAAAAAAAATTATCTTGGGTTTTCTTTTACCTCTTGTATCTTTAACCCTTAAATGCCCTCTAGCGTGCACACAAAGTGTGACAACAAGAAAATATATATATTATTTAAATCTGTCAACTTGTTAATTTTTTTCATTCCATGATAATAATACTGTGTGTGTTTGGAGAATAAATTGTTGTGATGTTGGTCATGAAGCTTTTCCTTATTCTCACAGTGCAGATTATTAGCTTTCTCAGATCATCCACAGTCAGAGAGAACTATGATGCATTTAGAGAATTAACCATGAACAACACTTTGTTGTTCTCCAGATGACCTTCAGTCAACCTTTCTCCATTCTCTTTTAGTCCATTAATTGACAACTTCTTCCTCTGGGTATTTTAAGCTGAAATACACTCTGAATGAGGATGGGTTTCCCTTCTGAGTCGGGTTCCTCTCAAGGTTTCTTCCTCAAAAAACATCTTAGGGAGTTTTTCCTTGCCACCGTCGCCACTCAGTGGCTTGCTCAGTTGGGATAAATTTTTTTTCTACCTGTTTGTCTCTGTTTATCTGTTCCTGTTTGTCTCTCTTTAGATGTTTCTGACTGTTTATACCTGTTTTTTATTTCTGTAAAGCTGCTTTGAGACAATGACTATTGTAAAAAGCGCTATACAAATAAAATTGAATTGAATTGAATTGAATGAGATGCCAGGGCACCACGAACACACACACACACACACACACACACACACATTTCACACTTTCATAAAGATCTAGATGCAGTTTGAACATAACCAGTCCATCTAACATTCCTCCGTTACTGTTAAATATTAATGAATATATGTAGTTTTGATAATTAGTTTGTAATGAGTCTTTATTGATCACATATACATATGAACAGTGAATATATACACAGTGAAATTCTTTTCTTCGCATACCCCAGCATGTTAGGAAGCTGGGGTCAGAGTGCAGGGTCAGCCATGATACAGCGCCCCTGGAGAAGAGAGGGTTAAGGGCCTTGCTCAAGGGCCCAACTGTGCCAGTTTGGCAGTGCAGGGGCTTGAACAGTAACTCAAAGCCTTAACCGCCAAGCCACCACTGCCCCATGAGGTAGTGAATCTTGCGATACGCTGCAGTGGTCTGAATATGTCCACAACAACCACTCAATTTTTTAGCGGCTTAAGTCCTGGACAGGGGGATAAAGCGAGCATGTCGATGGAAGCAGGACACACACACACACACCCTCTCTCACTCCTCACACACTTTCTCTTCTGTTCTATTCCATAGTTTGTTATTTTGTTCTCTTTTGTCTTGTTTAAATGTAGATGCGGACAGGTTTGTGTTGTTAACGTTGTGAAAATAAGTCAACTGTTGGGAAAATGTTTTTTGGGGTGTGTGCAAGGTGTTTCTAGACCCTTTTTTGTGGGGCACGAACCCAAGTAACATTTTGCTGTGCTCCAGTAAATTTTTCTTGGTAAATCATTGTCTGGTGTGGTAGAATACAGTAGATACATTTAAAAATAGTCCTTCCTATTCATTGAGCATTATTATTTCATCATTTGAATTATTTAAAACATGAAGGCTGATTGTAACACCAGCTGAAGTGAAAATATCCTGTGTATCCTCTTCAATTATAAACCCCTCTCTGTGTTCCTCCGACCTTCACTTTTCCCGGTCGAAACCTCAACTAGCAGTCAGATAATAATTCATGATATAACACTGTAGCTTAGGAGAGGTAACTACAAGGCAAACGCTTATCTCAGTGTTAATGAGTAGTATGTGAATTTGTATTTAGATTGAGGACATGCCGTTTTCCAGATCTAATTTATTTGCCACAGTTTTGATCGCTAACTTTAGCTTGTTCATGTCGTACCTCAGCCCGACCAGGACTCAGTTTCCCAAGATACAACACTTACCTCTAATGCACGCATGCGCTCACAATCTCCGGAGTTCTAATCAGTCTCACCTGTCACCAATCACACACACACTCTCTCCCATAGTATTTAGAGAGTCATTCGCCTAAAGTTCTTTGCTAAGTATACGTTCAGTTAACTTGTTCTCTGCGTTATCATTCGTTAGTTTTTGCTGTACTCTGGACCATAGTTTCCGTTTACGACTTCGCTCTTTGCCTGCCCCTTTTGCCTTGTTTGTCCGATCGCCCGACCTTTGCCTGTTGTATTACTACGTCTTTTGAACTTCCCTGTATCATATCGCTTTGCTTATTTGTAAGTCGCTTTGGATAAAAGCGTCTGCCAAGTAACTAAATGTAAATGTAATGTATTACACCTGCTGCCTGCCTCTGCTTCACAAACCGAGGTTCATGACAGTTAACTGCTAAAAGTATGCTGGTTTATCTCTTCTAATGCCACAATTCAGTAATTTAGTCATCATAAGTGAATATAGTGGGCTAGTTAGTTAGTTTACTCACAAAAATGCTAATCAAACACACCTGCTTGTAGTTTTCAAGACTTTGGTTAGATTTTTCAGGTGTTTGTGATTAGGGATGGAGCTAATCTGCAGGACAGTGCAGTGGCCCTCCAGGACTGGAATTGCCCATCCCTGGTTTAGAAGCTAATTTCACAGTTTCAGTGGCTTCTTCCAGTATATTTGTGTAAATGAAACATAATGAACATATTTTATTTTTGGGGCTCCGATTGATTAGGGTTGAAGAGGGTGGATTTTAAATGTAATGGAAATGGTTATATATTTGTTATTTTATCTACAAGTTATTTCAAAAGTCATTTCTGTACTATTGATTATTATTCATTTCAGTTTTGTATTAAAAAAATGTATTCTCATGTTGTTTTGAATGGAGTGTATACCTATGTGAACTTATTTCAAGAATTTTAAATAGAAATTAGGTATGGTCAAGTAGCAAACAAAATATAAACTTGCATTAACAATATGATGTTTACATGATGTACTGTATTGTGCATATGATGTATTTTGCCTCCAGTCACCCAGGGTTACAGTGTTGCACATCCATGCAAAAGTTCTACAGATAGAATGACAGAAATCCAAACAATTTCTATCCATCATCTCATACAGTCTGCCTTTGTATATAATAGATTGTAGTCCATTAAGTGTCCTGTTGTAGCCCAAGGGTTTACTTGCTGTGTGTTCTCAGATGCTTTTCTGCTCAGCATGATAGAGTATAAAGAGTGGTTATTTGAGTTACTGTAGACATCCTGTCCACTCTAACAAGTCTGGCCTTTCTCCTCTGACTTCTCTCATCAACAAGATTCTCACTGGATGATTTTTCCCCTCCACACTGTCCTGTGTAAACTCTAGAGACTGTTTGTGTGCAAATACCAGAATATCAGCAATGTCTGAAATACTCAAACAAGATCATCTGGCACCAACAACGTTTTCCTCATTCAGAATTTTTGTTTAGACTTTTTGCTGGTCATTGGCATTGCAAATCAGGTTGCTCTGTGTGAGTTGGCCATCCTGATGTTCCTCCTTCTCTTTTGGTCTCCCCAAAGAAATTGTATCCAGACATCAGGATGCACAATGCATTTTTTAAATATATATAAGCAGAGGGCACACAGTATGTCATCCTCCATCCACCCAGGCAGTTACATTCAATTACAACAAGACAACATTTTTCTGTACAAAACATTTGTTGCAGTGATGAACTAATAGAGTCAAAGGACAGCTATTTTAATGTGAAATAATTACTATTCCAAGTAAAGATTATATTTTTACGTACCTGCCTGCCACGTCCAGGGTGCTGATATGAGACGGGCAGTGATGTAGTCATGTAGAGATTTTTATTTTTTAAAGAGAGAGAAACAGATAAATGGTGCATTAGTGCAGCGGGCTACAGGTTTGGATGTAACTTTGGATGTGTTACTTATCTTAAAAGTTTATAGTGTCCATCTCAGCACAAGAGCACAGTTTTCCCCTGAAGACTCAGACTGGAGAATTCTCTATACTCAGAAATAATTTAGTGATTTATGTGTATCTGCCAGAGTGGTCAAAATTGCATCAAGTTACTCTCTTAAAATCCTATTATAAGCCTTATATAAGTCGTTTTTTATTGCCTGAAACTTATTTTTATAGATATATTTAGTGGTAGTTAGTTTACTGCGGCATATTTCTATTTAGTAGCTATTAAATGTTAATCTGATATAGTGGATATAACTAAATAACATCTATCCATAACTACCTAAGCGATAAAAATAAAAACCTATCTGCACATCCACATAACTTTTTTCTTCTTTTGCATTATGACCATCATTTTAAAAGTTCTTGTAACTTCATGTACCTGTATTTGTTTTCAGATGTGATGGATATGTCTGGATCTCAAACTGTCCTTTTATCCTTTGCTGAACTCTGAGAGATGCGCCTTGTTATTAGAGAGAAACGGTGAAAAGAAGAAAAAAGGAAAGTTGTGATGAATGATAGCATGATGGATTAGGTCAGCACTCTCGTTACACTCCTTCTTTAGGAGACGCATGAAAGTGCGATCTGCCAGTTCCCATGTGGTTTAGATTTGTTTCAGAGACAGAAGCCTGGAGATCAGTGATCACTTGCAGTTTGGAAACAGTTTCTATAATGCATGCTTGTATTAGCAGGTAAATTGTTCTCTTTCATTTTCAGCTATTTTTTTTGTTGAGAAAGTGAATATGAATGTGAAACAGATGGATGGACCCTACAGTGATTTGTTTATTTGAATATATTTCTGCAGGCTTGCTGAAGACTTATCTCACAGATGACTGTTAGGGTCTCATTATTGTATTGTGTGACTGCTGTTTAATTGTTGATCATGTATTTAGAGATAAGGCACTCAGGGGAAACAGAAACACTCAGCGTGCTCCAGCTTTCTCACAATGCAGTGACCCCTCACTCCTTTTTAGCTTATAGGCTAATCGATGTATCCTCTCTGTAGTGCTCTGTAACACCAAGAATAAATTCATCATATATTATAATTATTAGTATATAGACTATATGTGATGGTATAGTTTAAAATGATGCTTCTATTGGTATATATAACAGAATACTGTAATGAACTTTTTATTTCTATATGACTATATTGTTTGACTGAGATTTCTGATATATTTTCGTGTTGAATAAAATTGACAAAATCATCCCAACTCTATAACTGAATATGACAAAAAGGTACTAAAAGACAAACCAAATTAAATTTATATTTGTTGTTAGTGTCATATCACAGCAAACCAGTGACTCCATTTCCCAGGATGCACCACTAACTACAAACATGGCCATACTACGCTTCCCACACATACACACTTTCACCTTCTCCGGAGTTCTAATCACACACATCTGTTACCAATCTCACACACACTCACGCCATAGTATATAAAGACTGTTTCAACACAATGACTTTGCGACATATTGAGTGTTGTCACCGTACCAAGTGTTTGCACCTTGTTCCTCAGTTTGCTTCATAGTCTTTGATCTTGTTTCTTGTTTCTCGTTACGTGCTTTTACCTTGCCTAGTTTATACTTGTTTGCAGATCGCCTGACCCATTGCCTGTTTCTGACCATAATGTCACTTGATTTGGATTTGTCTGCCTGCCTCTCTTTATTAAAAGCTCTTATCTGCATTTGCATCCGTCCTACCTCCATTATAATCATTACGTGACAGAATACTTCACCTTGCCATGGATGCACCAGGAAGAAGGAGGAGACATCATGCCAGGAAAACCAAGGAAACTGTACCAGCCTTGGTTTCGATCCAGTTTCCTCAGTGGACTGCCATTGAGCTACAAGATCCATATGATGGATTTTTTGTCTATCATGAGTATTTTCTTGCAGACTTCCAGTTTTATTTTGCTTGCCTGGCAGACCCCAAGCCAGAGGAGAAGCAATGGCTCAGGCTCATGTGGTCCTGGATCTTTGGACCCGCCCGCCTATGGGTGCAGCTCCTAGTGTCCTGGCCAGAGAACTTGGGAATGTAACCCATTTTGTGCAAATATTTGTGATGCCGTTCGGGAGACCAGAATCTAAAGCCGACTGTTTTATCTTCTATTTATTATGCTGACAGTGAAACACAGAACTTGTATTTTGGCTCTTCTTCACGATGTTATTCAGGCATATCTGATGTGTTCAAGAATGTGTGCTAGGAATCTTTTAACAGGCAACCAGGGTCACTACATTTGCAGGGGTGCAGTGCAGTGTGTGGAGTTGGGTTTGGAACAGAATCCAGAGACATTCACTAGAACTCTGACTCATTCAGACTGGAGCAGTGTGCTCTGAACACAACACTGCCTCTCATCAACACAGCAGCTTCTACTAGAGCTGATTCCTTAGGCTGATAGCTTCTGCTTTCTCTATTCATGGTTATATGAGCCATCTGTCTCTTCACTCCAGCTGATCTGCTCTGCTTCACTTTCTGCAAGATACAATTGAGCGTGTATGTGGAAAGGACTGAGAGTCAAACAAATGCCTGCTTTAATGCTTATTTCTGAGTTTTTTTTAAAGAATTGCTGAGAAAGACTCAGAAATAAGTGTGAGAAAGACTAGAGGAGAGTGAGAGTTAAATCTGAGTTCTGTGTGCCATCGTGGTCAGGTTAACAAAATTGTGATTGTGGTTTAATGATCACATTGGCAAAGTAAATGGTGCGCATTAAAATACATCGACTAACATTACGTTCTTATAAGGTTTTTTTGCTGCTGCAGCAGTTTTTCATGCGTAATTGCTGACAGAAGCAGAGACCTTCTCTACACCACTGTCTTATTAGCACAGATAAGACTGTTTGTGTCATGGCAAGATGTCACACACTGCCTTACTAATGTTTTAACATGTATTACTGAATAATACATAGATTATAATACATAATATATAATACATAATATATAATACACACATATATATATATATATATATATATATATATATATATATATATATATATATATATATATATGTGTGTGTGTGTGTATATAATAGAATAATACATAGATTCACATAGGGAAATGTGAAAATATAATATCAATACACTGTGATCAATTATGTCACAGCACACATATATCATTAGCAACTTGATTTTTATTGTACTAATAATATTATTTGTTAATATCTGTCTGTACAAACAATTACCTTATAAACCAATAAACTGAAAAAGTGATCAGTTTGTGCATGATTTTAATAGGTGTCTATGTCGTTCCATTAAATGTAGTGAATTGTTTGAAGGATCTATCTATTAGCCTTTTTGGTCTCAGAAGGGAATACTGGTCGATTTTTAAAAGTTATCTTGTACAGGATCACCTCTGTTGTTTTTTTTTTGGATTAGGATGTCATATTCACTGAATATCTAAATACTACCTGTTTTACACTGACATTCCATCCTTTCCATGTATTTTACACACACAATAAATCATCCCATTGTCCTCTTGTCAATAATTAAGAACATTATTTTGAGCTTAGAATGGAAGACTGTAGTTGTGCAAGTCTATGAACCTTATCTATAGTGAGGGAAAATAAGGATTCAGCCTTTTTATGTTATTTAATATACTTCAATTCAATTCAATTCAATTTTATTTGTATAGCGCTTTCTACAATAGTCATTGTCTCAAAGCAGCTTTACAGAAATAAAAAACAGGTATAAACAGTCAGAAACATCTAAAGAGAGACAAACAGGAACAGATAAACAGAGACAAACAGGTATAAAACAAATGGAATTTATCCCAACTGAGCAAGCCACTGAGTGGCGACGGTGGCAAGGAAAAACTCCCTAAGATGTTTTTTTACTTCAACATTTACACATAATGTCTTTTGATTTGTACCTATAAATAGCACCACATGCCATATCTCCCAACATTCCCATGACCTCAGACTAATGAAGTGGATATATACGCTAAAATACGCTATGTACGATAAATATAAAAAATAAAAGTGTCTGTATGCTTATTTCCCCTCAGCATCAACACTTAAGTGTTACACACACTACATCTATTCAACATGCAGTCAAGTCAAGTCAAGTGGGTTTTAATTGTCATTCCTCTATATAGCCTGTATACATTGGATCAAAATTTAATTTCTTCTGGACCATGGTGCAATATGGAACAGTACGCAAGACTACATAAAGTACAAATACACAACAGTGTGAGACAAGTACAAAACAATAAAACACAGGTCAGTAAATACACCAGACAATAGGTACACAGACCATGGACTGTAAACTGTATGCTATTGTGTAATGCAGCAGCACAAATATAGCAGCAATACTGGCATGAGAAAACGAGGTGCGTAGTATAAAGTGACTAAATGCACTCCATGCATTGCACACACCAAATATAATTTCTTTGCCCTCTTGTAGATAATGAAGCATATTATTTGGAGCTTAGAAAAAAAGAATTTAATTTTGTCCAAGTCTACTTATGATTCTGTTTATGTACATGTTCTCAGACTTGTTCAAATCCAGTGTGCTACCTAAACTGGCCTATATTAGAGATTACTGCAGGCTTTTGAGATTGCATTCTTCAAAACTATTTCAGAAAAAAAACTGAATGCATTAATACTTTTAATTAGAAAGCTAGTCAGATGTGACCATGATGAAATTCCTGGTGCAGACATTTTCATTAAAATGTATGAATCCAGGCTAATCAGGGGGTCGGGGCACTTCCCAAAAAAAAAAAAAAATTCAATTTGAGTAAATTTAATCAGTTTGCAGGCAAGTGAGATCCATGAACCTTTCTTTTGATCCATCACTAAGATATAGCCTGGATGTTTTAAGACACAGTTATTAGACTTCTTTCAAATATTTTTGTCACTCTAGATAACTAAATATGTTCCTCTGTACTATACAGTACCCTCACTTTGTTGTCCAATCACTAACAAATAACTACCTTCCATATTTTTTGGCTGCTTCCACAATGTAGTATTTTTTATGTTTGTGTTTTATTAAATCAATACAATTAATTTAAACTGGGTGCTGATTTTTCCCCATTCAGTCTGTGGGAAAGCTTGGCTCCCTGCAGTCTGTTATTAGCTGTGATGTGCAGTCATCTTTTGGCGAACGGAGAAGCCATCTCCAGAGAAAAGGAGAAGAATAGTATTTGAGTTCCTCTCAAGCAGAAACAGCTTAATCTCCAACCCTGTCAGAATGCGTTCGCTAGCAGTAATGCATCATGTCATCTGGGTGGGAATTAAGCAAAGGAGCCTCTTCTGGGAAATATTGGGGGCAAAAATGCAAATTATAGGGTGAAGGCTACTTTTTGCTGTTATATAGAGATTTTCTTTGTGTTGGCTGAGCAGAGAATGTTTTAACATTCTCCAGCATATGTTACAGACCATGTTATTTAAACCAATAGCAGAGGAAATGACAGTGTATATTGTAATCTCATGTACCTGACCTAATAATCTTTATGTATGACTCTACACAGACACATCTGTTGGCCAGACCCACTATAATTATATAATACATGAGGTCAGTACTTCTTAAGTAGTAAGATTAAAGATACTATTTTTTAAAATGGGCTTTTGTGTCACTTATAAACTAACAATGATAGACTGCAGCACATTATTAGAAACAAAGTAACCCTTGTTTTATCTTTGTTTAATCAAACCAGAGATATCAAGTGCGCTGATGATGTTATTCTCAGTTACAGAGAGAGAACTAATACAGGAGCATTTAATGTTGTCTAAAAGAGACAGAAAAGAGAAATCTGACCAAGCTTACTACTTGCTGAGGCTGTTATTCAGAGTTCCAATAAATGTAGTAATTGGAAGTGAAATTTATAATTATAATAAATGACTCTGATACAAGCGGGCTACTAATCTTCAGCTTGATTGGTTCTGCAGCTGCAGATGAAAAGGAAACCCAATTTGGTTGCACATAGTTCCGAAATGTAAACTCAATAAACCATTAAGCCTGCTAAATGAGGCATGAAAACTTAAATACAGTACCTGAATAAGTAGAGCAGGAGAACTGTGATGAGGGATGGCTTTCATAGAAGCATTTAACTTTTCAATTTACTTGCACTTTTTTTGCATAAGGAAAATGTGAAAACACAGCAGTTTAAAAGAAAAGAGAAAAGCTGGAAAATGGTTTCATAAATTTAAAAAATAATGGCAGTTTGTATGCAAGATTATTAACTCACACATTCACACAAATGCACACTTTCAGGACATATGATTGTACATATGTAACATACTTGTGACTTGACTTGGACTTGTGAACAACTGACTGAAGACTTGACTCGTGAAAAACACAAGACATTTTGGTTTGGAACTCCCGATTACGTTCTCTCTTTACAACCCCACATAACAGCATCAAACTGTACATTTTCCTATTCATTCCTATCGGTATGTGCTGCAGCAGCAAATATCAAAACAATTAATCTCTAAACACACCAAGCCAGCATTATTACATACATGCGTGATGCATCTGAAGGCATGTGTTCATCACCCATTGGAAAAGTGCTGTAATGTAAATGAACAACAAACAATAACAAAATAGCCAAGTCTTACCTTGTGGTAATCTTTGTGTCATTTAATTTGAAAAAGCAATCAATTAATGCAAAGGGAAGTTGCGGTGTTATACAGTTGTCAGGGGCTTGCTTGCTGTACATTTCATGAAATGTTTCCATGTCCATTTCAGTGTGTTACTTGTGTCAAGGCTTCACTTGTCTGTCAGATTAAGCATGATTGATGTGCGACGATGCCAGGGCAAAGAGCAATCACACTCTGACCTCAGATAGAAACAATCACTGTCAGATTTCGGTCGTCTGTAGAAGACACAAACCAATTAATATTCATGTGAACACCATGTGCGTTACCGTTGGTGTTCCCAGATCACTGGAATACGATACGGCACCAGGATAATTAACTGTTATTTTTGTATTGTGCATTTGAAAAGTTAATAAATCTTAAGATTTTGCGCTAGTATTGTTTGATCCCATTATAAACTCTTGAAATTATACATATAAAAGTAAAGAAGGAAATACATTTTCATCCTCATAATGAGTACGGTGGATATTACAAGCCTACAAACCCACGTTAATATTGCAGGTTTTTGTGATGTAAGAATTGAAACTAAGATTATTGTGTCAGTTCTTTCTACAACTTTAATGTGATACAGCAACCAACAAAATTCTAGAGCTCCAGTCCCAGCTGAAGAGAGGCAGCCCAACAGCATGATGCTACCACCACCATGTTTCACAATGGGGTATGGTGTTCCTTGTTTGATAAGCTGTTTTGTTTTTGAACCCCTATCATTTACAATGTGCAAACTGATCTCATCAGACCATACCACATTTTGCCACATGGTTTGGGATGATTTAGCTTAGTTGATATGATATGATAGATGGTAGATGATATGTTTAATTTCAGTTTAAACATTGTACCCTATAGCCCAAGCAGGTAAAGAATGTGGGATTGTTGTCCCATGCAGGGAGTGACCAGTTCTTGCCTGGTATTACTGCAGCTCATTTAATGATGCTATAGGACCATTGGCAGCCTCTTTGGTGTCCTGTTATTTGCAGACCAATAAGATGTCAAGAAAATCCTACAAGAACAGCTGATCTTTATTTGGGGTTGATCAGAATCACTTCAATGATGACAGGTGTATGATAATGACTGTTGAACATGAGATTAAATGTGATTGGTTAATTCTGAGCACAGTCACATGTACGTTATAAAAGGGTGTTATGCAGTGCTGGGGAAGCTACTTTGAAACTGTAGCTTTTCAAACTACAAGCTTCTTATAGTGTAAAGGAGTTAAGCTACAATCAAGGTACCCTTTTAAAAAAGTTACTAACAAAAAGTGGCTAACTATTTTGAAGCTACTTAAATGGGCAGCTTAGTATGTCATGACTGTGAATCAGTGTATAATTTTGTATAAAGAAAATAAAGACAATTTAAATATCATTCAGAACCATTATTAATTTATTGTAATTTTATTTATAGACCACCCAAAGATGCAAGTAATACTTAAATGGATTATTATTATTATTATTATTATTATTATTATTATTATTTTACTGCTGATTAATTAATTAATCGTGGAAATAATAATAAATAAGCTAACATAGGAACTTTTTCTCTTGCTGCTCCCTTAACAAGATGTTGAAAAATACAATCAGATTATTGTATTCAGAACATAAAATGAATCCCTCGACATGCATTGAAACCTGTGGTTTGGTCGCTGTATGTGTCCATCAGACAATCTCTTCCTGTCTATGTGAGCTACAATGATGCTCTTAATTCCTGTGAAGCAAGCAGGCACCACAGACATGGAATGAAAAGGGTAGCTGTAATTTGACAAAAAACAAAACAAAAAAACAATTGGTTACTACATTGCTACTAAATGTCTACTCATTGCTACATTGAACAAGTAACTCGTTACTGGAAAAGCGACACTATTTTTAAAATAGCATAGCTACTGTCACAGTACTATAAAATATAGTTAAGTTAGTAGTGTCACTACTTTTAATTAACTACTCCATGACACTGATGTTACTTGCTTTTCACTTGAATTTTGTTGATTGCTAGATCACATTAAAGTTGGTAAAAGATCTGACATGAGTTATCTTTTTGTTGTTGCTTTTTTGTTGTTTTTTTTTTATCACAATGAAGGAGTGTGTAGATTTTTTATATCCACTGTATATGCCAATAAGATCTCAGTTAGTTCTGAATTCTGAATCTTGTGGATTGTGTATTTCTGTTTTCCCTCTTCCATTCCGCCTTTCATATATACACGTTCACATTTCACATTTAAAAGTGCAGACAGAAAGTGCATGCCCTTGTCATGACCTTCTTATGTGCCACTGAAGAAAATCACATTTTGATATGCCTGAAGAAGCAGCTATACAGAATCTATAATTATAATTAGAGGATGTTAATGAGGGTGATGAAAGGCTGTGGTAAGAGAAATTCTAAATTGGACCTTTGAATGTTTGTGTAAAGGAGGAGAGACAGTGTAGTATAAATTTTTTATAAATGAGGAAAGACAGTGTAGTAAAAGAAAATTACTTGAACATAAGGTAAGCTAAATTCAGTTTCGACTACTAAAACATCATGCTTTCAAAACTGTATGAAAATGATCTGTTAGTTGACCTTGGGCATTTTGCAGGTAGAGATAGATATTTTTGATCCTTAGATATTGTGCTTTATTTATGATTGCAAACTAGGCTGACATTATCCTGACTCAATTGTTACTTAAAAATATTAGCATCAAAATCGTGACCTTACTCTTCATTGTAATACGCTTTCATAATGAAAAAATAAAAAAAACAAACAATATATATATATATATATTAATTATATTATATATATACCGTGTCTGGTGCATACCCCTTCCCGCTACTATATATATATATATATATATATATATAGTATGCGGGAGAAAGGGCGATGCTACAAGACTACGTAAGTTGAGTAGAGCAAAAGCTGAGGCTTTATTCTCGTTTTGGTAGAGTGTAGGTTCGTGGGGGCCGGGCTGACGCCGTGACGCTCGCGGGGGCGTGTCGGGGGAATCCCGGAAGAAGCCTCGGGGTTCTTGAGCCGTCCGTCAGCGCTGCGCGTCGTCTTGGCCAGCGCCGTCCTTTGAGCCGTGCTTCCGGTGTCCAGCAGCGCGGTAATCGGCCTCCCTTCAATCCACACCTTCTGGGTGGGCCCCTCCGGCAACTGTCGCGCATGGAGGACGCAGCCGGCCAGCCAAGGTTTGCATCAGGAGCTCCTGGGGCGTTCGCGGTGCTTGGACCCCCACGGCCTGTCGTGCCATCCGGGGTAACGCCCTCAGGAACCGGTCCATAGCCACCTCTTCCGCCACTTCGAGGGCCGTATGCTGGTCTGGCCGGAGCCACCTTCTGGTGAGTCGGATAAGGGCGTTTAGCTGTCTGCGGGGTTGCGCCCCCGGCTGATAGATCCAGCAATGAAACTTGGTGGCCGCTTGGTGAGAGCTTCGACCACACCACGCCAGGACGCCCTCCTTCATGGTGATGTAGTCCGCCGCATCCTCCGGCTCGAGACTGTAATAGGCCTCACGGGCCTCTCCTGCGAGCAGGGGACCTACGGCGCGGGGCCAGTCGTCCTTATCCCATCCCTCGCGGTGGGCGATGGTTTCGAAGGTTTCAAGGTACGCCACCGGGTCGTCATCAGGAGCCGGGGGGGGGAGTAGGCGGCGGAGCTCACGTCCCGGGTCCGGGAGAGGCGTTGAGGCCACACGGGACTGTAGCGCCACCAGAGTCTCTGTCACCGCCTGGAGGCTTTCCGTGAGTTGTTGGGTGACGGCCTGTTGCTGTATACTGGTCTGCAACAGCTGCTGTAACGTAAAAAAAGTCTGATCCATTTTCTCTCTCCTTGTCGAAGGAAAAAAAAAACAAACTTTTTTTTTCTCCTTTCTCTCTTTTTTTTTTTTTTTTTTTTAGGTGAGCGGCGGTTCTGTGCTCATGCCCGCATCCTCCACCAGTATAGCGGGAAAGGGCGATGCACAGAAACACGGAGGTGTGAGTAGAGCAAAAGCCGAGGCTTTATTCTCGTTTTGGTAGAGTGTCAGGGGGCATGTGTGTAGGTCTGCGGGGCCGGGCTGACGCCGTGACGCTCGTGGGGGCGTGTCGGGGGAATCCTGGAAGAAGCCTCGGGGTTCTTGAGCCGTCCCTCAGCGCTGCTTGTCGTCTCGGCCGGCGCCGTCCTCGTCCGTGTCGGTGCCTTACGCAGAAATATATATGGGGAGAGAGAGAGAGCGATTAGTCAGCTTTTAAAGTGGGTACGGGGGGAATACCAGTACTGGAATCCGTTTCGGACGCCAACCGTTTCGGTGAGTCGGTACTCAACTTTCCCGGGGCGGAAGGGCGTCCTTTTATTTCCGCCATCCGGGTAGAGAGTGGTGTAATCCTTCCGTCTGATCCTCCAATCCCCGGACGGTACGGCATTAGCGGGTCCTCCCCGGCATGGCGTCCTTTCCGGTTAATGCGAGGTCCAGCGAGGGGCTGCCTGCTTCGTGCCGGTACGGTAGTCGGAGAAGAAGCGATTTCCTTTCCTCTCGCGCCGAGTGTTAGTCCGTCGCGACAATATATATATATTGGCATCAGCTTGCAAAAGTGTAGTTTACTGGATATGATAACAAAACATATCAAGCAATATCAATACAAAGACAAGCAATGAAAACAAATTTTCCTTAACATTGTAATAGAGAGACTGCTATTACACCTTCCCTTCAGTGATATGTTACTGTAACTCTTTGCTCATAATAACTATATGCATAATAGCAAACAAATAGGAACTTGAATTTTTGGATTTGTTCAACTAATAAAATGTCTGCTGAGATTTTATACTGAAATGTGTTATTATTATTAGTATTAGTAGTACTAGTAGAGGTAGTAGTTCTTCTTCTTCTTATTATTGTTTGTTTGTTTACTACTAGATACTAATGTATACTTATGATATACAGTGCCTTGCGAAAGTATTCGGCCCCCTTGAACTTTTCAACCTTTTGCCACATTTCAGGCTTCAAACATAAAGATATAAAATTTAAATTTTTTGTGAAGAATCACCAACAAGTGGGACACAATTGTGAAGTGGAACGAAATCTATTGGATATTTTAAACTTTTTTAGCAAATAAAAAACTGAAAAGTGGTGCGTGCAAAATTATTCGGCCTCATTACTTTCAGTGCAGCAAACTCACTCCAGAAGTTCAGCGAGGATCTCTGAATGATCCAATGTTGTCCTAAATGACTGATGGTGATAAATAGAATCCACCTGTGTGTAATCAAGTCTCTGTATAAATGCACCTGCTCTGTGATAGTCTCAGGGTCTTTTGAAAGCGCAGAGAGCATCATGAAGACCAAGGAACACGCCAGGCAGGTCCGTAATACTGTTGTGGAGAAGTTTAAAGCCGGATTTGGATACAAAAAGATTTCCCAAGCTTTAAACATCCCAAGGAGCACTGTGCAAGCGATCATTTTGAAATGGAAGGAGTATCAGACCACTGCAAATCTACCAAGACCTGGCTGTCCCTCTAAACTTTCAGCTCAGACAAGGAGAAGACTAATCAGAGATGCAGCCAAGAGGCCCATGATCACTCTGGATGAACTGCAGAGAACTACAGCTGAGGTGGGAGAGTCTGTCCATAGGACAACAATCAGTCGTACACTGCACATATCTGGCCTTTATGGAAGAGTGGCAAGAAGAAAGCCATTTCTCAATGTTTGGTGTGACGTTTGGTGTGTCTCCCAGGTGGCTTGTGGCAAACTTTAGACGAGACTTTTTATGGATATCTTTGAGAAATGGCTTTCTTCTTGCCACTCTTCCATAAAGGCCATATTTGTGCAGTGTTTCTGCATAAATAAGACCTAAAACATGATCAGATTTTCCATGAGTCCTAAAAGTAGATAAAGAGAACCCAGTTAAACAAATGAGAGAAAAATGTTTTACTAGATCACTTATTTATTGAGGAAAATTATCCAGTATTACATAATTCTGGGTGATAAATTTATGTGAACATTTTGGCTTCAGTATTTGGTATGACCCCCTTCTGCAGCAATAACATTTCCGGTAACTGTTGATCAGTCCCGCACATCAGCTTGGAGGGATTTTAGTCTGTTCCTCAGTACAGAACAGCTTCAATTCTGGGATGTTTGTGTGTTTCCTCATGTGAACTGCTTGCTTCAGGTCCTTCTACAATATTTCTATTGGATTAAGGTCAGGACTTTAACTTGGCCATCCAAAACATAATTTTTTTTTCTCTTTTACCATTCTTCGGTAGAATGACTTGTATGCTTAGGGTCATTGTCTTGCTGCATGACCCACTTTCTCTTGAGATGCAGTTCATATACAGATGTCCTGACATTTTCCTGTAGAATTTGCTGTTATACTTCAGAATTCATTATTCCATCAATGATGGCAACACATCCTGGCCTAGATGCAGCAAAACAGGCCCAAACAATGATAATACCACTACCATGTTTCACAGATGGGATAAGGTTCTTATGTTGGAATGCACCTATTTTGGTTTCATCGATCCACAAAACATTTTTGCAATAGCCTTCTGGCTTGTCTATGTGATCTTTAGCAAACTGCAGACGGGTAGAAATGTTGTTTTTGGAGAGCAGTGGCTTTCTCCTTGCAACCTTGCCATACACAACATTGTTGTTCGGTGTTCTCCTGATGGTGGACTCATGAACATTAACATTAGACACTTGTGTGTCTTTATTTATGTCTATGTCAGCCCACTATGTAAGGACCTAGTGAACCACAGCTCAGTGTAGCCTGGATAAGTCAAAGAGCTTTAGATGTGCTGTCTCACACATACACACATTAATGCTGCAGCTGGCAGTTCCACTGCTAAGGCAAGATGAAATACACATACACACAGATGTATACCCAAATACTCTTTCAAACAGAACCAAGGTCATTCTTGGTTAAATGCAAATATGTTGTAAATTTGATGTCATTAAGGTCCTCTTTGGTTACCTTCATGACAGCAAGTAATGACAGCTCCCACTGAGTGACCATGGGGACATCAGCCAAGTTAGCAAGTCCAAACCCAAACTGACATATTTTAACTCTATAGTGTACTTGAACTGCTATATCTGTGTATATAAGTGGTATTGCCATAATTTTTAGCCTTTGCCTGTCAAATTGAATGTTTACGATGTGTTTGAGATGAATCAAGAATCAAATACTTTCACTTTATTTTCATTCACAATTTGATTTTTTTTTTTTACTTCTGAGGTCAGTTTCCATTTACCCAGAGCTGAAGCAAAGAGGCAATTTTCTCAGCTTCTGATTGGTAAATGGAACTGCTACAACATTTACTGTCCATCATTTTATGGAGTTGTTGTTTTTAAGGGGGGATAGAAAGGCTCACATTTTGACCTGAACACGTAAAAAATAAATAAATAAATAAAAAAAGGAAATACCATTTTTGCTTTTCTCCTGGTGCCCATTATTTTTCCCCTTCCACCCACACACATACATAGACAAACCCACTGCTTTATTTGGTTTGTGTGTGTTTGTGTGTGGGGGTGACCATTCAATGATATACAGCATGTTGCTTCGTGGACACACACTCGCTGAGTGCGAAGTAGGAAAAGCCAGACAAACAGACGCCCACACTGGGACAAGAGAGGGGTCTGGAATTTTCACTGAAACACAGTGGTTATTATTAGATAGAAGAAGACCTCCTTAGAAGACACAAAAGAGAATGATGGCAGAAAAAGAAAAAAGTAATGTAGAACAAATTTATTTTTATCCACTAGTGATTTTAATTGTGTTTCTCTATGCTGATGGTTTTGTAGAAAATTGAAAAGGTGCTTTTGTATAGAGAGGTGAGGAGGTGAGATGGTTTGTTTGTGTGTATCTAAATGCCAGACTTATTTCCCCTGATGTGTGCTGCTCATTCCACTTCCTGCATTGATTATCTGCATGGCTGATTTGTGTTGTTGTGCTGCTTGCATATACAGTGCTATGAAAAAAAGTATTTGACCTCATACTGATTTCTTCTGTTCCCTTTCAAAGTGAACTCAATGCTTTGTGAGCTACATGCTGTGGGAAGTACCCTCGCGCGTGACAAGTATCTGAAGCTTGTGTAACATCATGCCTATTTATAGGCTTGCCAAGATCAGGTGACGTGGCAATTAAGCGCGTTGTGTGATATGAACTATGCCATCAGCTTTATTATCTTCAGCGAGACTGGATGTCGGTTGTTTGTGAAATGCTCGCAAAAAGAATCTTCATTTCCTCTCTACTATTTAAAAAAAATCACTTTACTTTTGTGACCCTTTAAAAAAAAAAAGAGAGAGAAAAGTACAAGTGAGAGAGAATTCAGGAAGTGTGTTATGCCTCCTCCCATTTCATCACGGGCAGAGAATGGACACAGTTTCTATGTGAAGTGTCTAGGCATGGAGCACACCAGGGCAGCCGTCGAAAGGTCTCTGCTCGGCTGGAGGGAGTTGAAGGGAGAAGGGAGTTGAGTTTCAGAGCCTCGCAGATCTAGGCCATATGTAAAATAAAAAGCATCTCTGACTCAGAGGAGCCAGAAGGGGGTGCCATTGCACCAAAAATGGAGATCGTGATTACTAAGTGATTACTAAGACTAAATCTAGGCTGGCTGGGGCAAGAGGAAGTGGCTCATAGCAGGCTGGGTGAGTGCTTTCTCCCCAGTGAAAAGAAATCACCCTCACACTGCAGAAGACTCCCCTTTTTTTTACAGAAGTACATGATAAAATAACACACTTCTGGGGAAAACCATATGGAAGTCGTATTTATAACCCTGCGACATCTGATTATTCGGCCATCATGGGGAATGAACGGCACAGCTATTTAGCTATGCCAAAGGTGGAGGAGGTGCTTGTGAGCTACCTATCTCCATCCACAGCAGGAAATGGAGGGGGGACGGCTTTACCATCTAAGCCATGTAAGGCCACCTTGGTGTTGGTGGGCAAGGCCTATGCGGCAGTGATAATATGAGTGGGTCACTACATACAATGGCAGTGTTGCACTCCTACCAAATGGGGTGTTGTGTGGAAGAGTTAACTTTTCTAAAAGACCATCTGGCTGCATGGAAACTACTGCCAAATGTGTCTACATGGGTTCTGTCTACCACAGAAAAGGGTTACTGGGTCCAGTTCAGAGCTCGACCCCCCGATTCAGAGGGGTGCTCACCACAGTGTGCACAGAGCAGAGCCCAACGTTAGTGCAGGAAGTAAGATCCATCTTGGACAAAGGGCCCACTGAACATGAACCCCATTCCCTGAGGGAGGGAGGTTTTTACAGCCATTATTTCCTAATCCACAAAAAAGATGGGGAATATGCAGCCAATTTTACACTTGCATCATCTGAACTGTGCTCTTCGGACATACAGATTCAAGGACTGGTTTGTGGTGATCTAAAAGACTCATATTATATGGGATTCTACTATGATAAGGGCATTTCTATCCGCAACATGCATAGTGTCATTCTTATCAACATTGAGCAAGATAAAGCTGGATCTGGGCATCCAGATCTTATAGCAGCAGCAGCTGCCAACGTCATACCATTGGTCCTATTGCACGAGACCATTTCAGTGGTGGCTAAAAAGTCGGGTTTTCATCATAGGATGAAACCTCTAAGGGTTATCAGTGTTATGCGGTGATGCCTACGTGCTTTGAAAATTTGGTAGTGTCTCTGGTGTCAAGCCTCAGGTCAAACTCTAGGGGCATCTCCATGTCGTAAGAGTGTAATGACAGGTGTCTCTCTCACCAGCTGGGGCGAAATTTTAGACGGCTGTCTCTGGAGTGGCCCTCGTCTAGAATGGCATATAAATCTCCTAAAGATGCAGGCCACCTCCAAGGAGGGATCTACTATCTCAAGCCGGAGTACAGATTTATCACCCTCATCCGGAACTATGGAAACTGTGGATCTGGCCCCTGAAGGGCACCAGCTCGTGTTGAACTTTAGAACACCATCAAGCATGTTGAACGTTAGAACACCATCCACAAGGAAATTGTATGAGCTTAAGTGGAGATTTTTTGTTGCATGGTGTGAGGAATGACAGCTAGACCCATTGAACTGTGCAATAGCTACAGTCCTGGAATTCTTCCTAGAACGTTTCTCAGCAGGATTGGCTACTTCTTCAATCAGGGTCTACATTTTGGCCAGCCACACCCCTATTGATGGAGCCTCTGTGGGGCAACATCCTCTAACACGTAGGTGTATGCGTGGTGTCAGGTGGCTTAAGCCCATCTGTAGACCACGCATACTTTCCTGGGACCTTTCTGTGGTCCTGGAAGGTCTGTCAGATGCCCCATTTGAGCCCTTAAAGTCAGCCTCAGAGAAGCTTCTAACCCTAACCCTAACTCAAGGTAGCTTTTCTGCTGGCCCTGACATCTCTCAAGCGAGTAGGAGATCTACAAGCTCTCTCTGTAGCCCCTTCCTGCCTTAATTTTGCCCCTGGAGTAGCAAAGGCCTTCCTATATCCTAGGCTGGATTAATACCTGGTATTAAAAACACTTATAATATTGTCACTACAGATCCCATGGAAATTAATGCTACTTTTAAATCTTTTTACTCTTCACTTTATAAGTCCAAATCTCCAACAGATAATACTAAAGTGAACGCATTTCTTCAAAACCTCTGTAATCCTGTTATAGATACGAATACTGCTATGCAATTGGATTCCCGACTCTCTCTTGAAGAAATTTTTAATTCAGTTAAATCTATGCAATCTAACAAAGCTCCTGGCCCGGACGGGTTTCCAATCGTTTCTGTAAAACGTTTATTGGAAAATTAGCTCCATTGCTTTTGGCTATGTTCAACGAATCTTTGGAACGTGGGTCTTTGCCTCCAACTCTGACACAAGCCACGATAGCTCTGCTCCTAAAGGAGGGTAAGGATCCATCCTCCTGTGGTTCTCATAGACCGCTATCACTGCTGAATGCAGATGTAAAGGTGTTGGCGAAAGTAATGGCATCTCGGTTAGAGAATGTACTTCCTTATATTATATCTGAAGATCAGAACGGTTTTATAAAGGGACGTCAAATGTTTTTCTCTCTTTAATATAATTTATTCAAAGAACTCGGCTGTGCTCCCTGAGATTGTGATTTCATTAGATGCTGAAAAAGCATTCGACAGGGTCGAATGGGAGTATTTGTTTGCAGTCCTGAGGAAGTTTGGATTTGGGGACAAGTTTATTTCCTGGATTAGCCTCCTTTACTCAACCCCTTATGCCAGAGTTCAGACTAACGATATGTATTTGGATTATTTTGCGCTCGGACATGGGTGACGCCAAGGGTGTCCTTTATCCCCACTGCTTTTTGCTGTTGCCATCGAGCCGCTCTCTATTGTTTTAAAATCTTCCTCCTTGTTTAAAGAAATAGTTCGATATGGTGTAGAATAGAAATTGTCGCTATATGCTGATGATTTGTTATTGTATGTAACTGATCCTATCTCCTCTATGCCATCTGTCTTGGATGTTCGGGAGTCTTTTGTCTCTGGTTATAAACTAAATTTAGATAAAAGCGACTGTTTTCCTGTCAATACTCCAGCTCTGTGTCTCCAACAGTCAGATCTACCGTTTCGATTTAGTCAGTCAGGTTTTAAATACCTAGGTATCAACGTGACAAATTCTCTATCTAATCTTCTATCAGCTAACTTTACTCCCCTTATTTCAAAGGTTAAATCTAACATTCAGAGTTGGGGTAACTTACCACTTTCCCTAACTGGCAAGATCAACGCCGTCAAAATGAGTATTTTACCGAAGTTTCTTTTCTTGTTCCAAACAAGTGCCTCTTTCTTCCCAAAATCATTCTTTGATTCATTGGGTAAGATAATTAGTACATTTATTTGGGGAGGGAAGCCACCAAGGGTTAGTAAATCTTTATTGCAGAAATGTAAACTTATGGGAGGACTTGCATTACCCAATTTTCAATTCTATTACTGGGCTGCACACATGCATAAACTTTGTTACTGGGTTCAATCTCCTGGATCTTCTTGGTCTAAATTGGAATTATCTTCTTGTAGGGAATCCTCTTTACCTGCTCTAGTTTATACCTCTTTACCTACAAAACTTTCCCTATATATTGATAACCCTGTTGTCCTCAGCACACTTAGGACTTGGTATCAATTTAGATGACATTTTAAATTTGTAGGTGCATCCTCTTTGTGTCCTTTTGTGAACAACCATCTATTTCCCCCATCGTGTATGGACTCCTCATTTTCAGTGTGGTATGACAAGGGTATTAAACAAGTTAGAAATTTGTATTCTGATGGTGTGTTTGATAGCTTTGCCAATTTGGCATCCACTTACGATCTCCCCTTGACACATTTCTTTCGGTACTTTCAAATACGGAATTTCTTTTCTAGATGTTTTCCTGATTTCTCTTCTGCTCCTTCAGAATAGGCCTGGGAAGACCTGTTTTCAAATAACCCGCATCAGAGAGGAATGATTTCTAAGATTTATGATTTTATTTTGATGCTAGGTAGTGGGTCGAGTAATAAAATTAGGAATGCGTGGGAAACGGAAAAAAGTACAAATAAGTGAGGAGTGTTGGGAACATGCTATAGGGAGGGTACAGACCACCACTTCTTGTGCTCGTCTTGGACTTATACAGTTCAAAGTTTTAAATAGAGTCCATTTGTCCAAGTCGAGATTGTCTGTGATGTATCCGGTTGTTGAGGACAAGTGTGATAAATGCCATGGCTCTCCCTGTCATCTTGGCCATATGTTTTTCTTCTGCCCTGAACTCCATGGTTTTTGGTCTGGCTTTTTTACCATCATGTCCGCTATTCTCAGGGTAGATTTAAAGCCTTGTCCATTGATTGTGATATTTGGGATCCCTCAAGCTTCAATTCCTTTCAGTTCGATACAAAAGGATGTTATTGCTTTCACATCCCTTATAGCAAGACGTTCCCTACTGTTACATTGGAAGTCTGCTAAATACCCATCTATCTCTCAGTGGATAAAGGACGTGATGTTTTTTCTGAAACTCGAGAAAATATGATATACGATGAATGGATGTACAGATAAGATTTTTCATAAATGGCATCCCTTTATTGCCTACTTTATGGAGTTACAGACACTACCCATTTAAAGGTTGGTGCCTGTTGTTGAATTTTATAATATCTCTATAACCAGCGACAGTTAATGGGTAGCCATGATGAGCCGGAGGGGTGGGTTGTGGGTTCAATTTTGTTTTTCTTTGTATAAAAAGAAAAAAATCTGTGAATATTTACTGCTGTTGCTAATTTTGTATTTTTAGGAAATGGTGGAGAGGACAGAACAGAAAAGGCGATTTAGATAGGCTTAGCAGTTCAACAGAAATGTTCATCAGAAATGTTTAATAAAAAAGAAACGTAGAAATGTTATGCAGAAATGTTATGCAGAAATGTTTAGCAGAACTGGTTTAGCAAAAATTGTAAAAAAAAAAAAAAAAAAAAAAAAAAGTTGTACCTGCGTTCAAAAATGGTGGAGAAAGTGTGATGGTATGGGAAACATGAATTCTGCTCTCTACCAGAAAAACCTAAAGGAGAATAACAAATCTTGTACAGCCTTAGGTTAAGCACTGCCAATAACAAAATAGAAGGATTACATTAAAACAAGAAAAATGCAAACCAATGATTAAATAAATGATTACAATCAAGAAAGCAAGCAAGTAAATAAGTAAATAAATAAGTAAATAAATCAAAAGGGGCTTTTGAATGAATTTATACGTATACAAAAGAGAAATCAACTTGAGGGCTTTCTTGTTTTTAACAATTTTTCTTTTTTTTATTCTCATCTCGCCTCAGTGCAACCCAGGTGTGCAATCCTTACCATTCTCCAGCTCCGACCTCCATTCACAAACAGTCACTTGAGCACGCCCCTGCTTCCACCCTTAGTCTATTCAAACTCTTTATTTCCAATCAAAATGCGGGACATCAGCTAAAGTTGCTGGATGTGGGACAAAGGACCAAAAGGACTGCATTAGTCTTGAACACCATAGAAGGACTGTGGAATGACTTGTAGATATCAGCTCACAGACACTTCCCATCCCATCTCATTAAACCTGAGAGGATTGGCCAGGAATAATGAAAGAAGTGTGCAAAGCTGGTAGAGATTTATGACTCCACGTTGTAATTGTTGCCAAATGTGGTTCTATAAAGTATTGAATAAAGGATCTGAATACTTTCATACAAAATGAGATTTCAGCTTCTTTAAAAAAAAAATATATACATTTACAAAAAATATTTTGATTGTTCTTGCTTTGGGTTGTAATTGTGTGTAGATTATAAATGTAATTAATTTTAAATTAAATCTATAACAACAAAGTGTGCTAAAACTGGAGAGGTCTGAATACTATCCAGACCCACTGTATACTATAGAATAATTTATCAATATTTGTATGAATATGAAGATGGGGCTCAGGTGTTTGTCTTTGCTCTATTCAATAACACATACTCAGGGGGTGAATGGACTTCCTTTCCACCACTGTGCTCAGTGGGTAAAGTGGTGCATCACCTTTATACTGCTGGAGTCACCAGGTCAAACTGTGCACCTGCTTTTTGACCTTCATGTTGATTTGAATTCCAGGATGAGCTAACAAATGGAATTTTTTATTTTCCTGTTAACAACAGTTAGTATGTTTGCTTGACTTGCTTTAGGTTTCTGTGTATTTAATCATAGCAGGCATATTCAGAGACATTAAGGTTGTAGGGCTTTGCCTCCAGATCTTTTGTAGTATGAGTTTGATAGGTGTGTGTGTGTGTGTGTGTGTGTGTGTGTGTTAAAGTTGCTGTCAGGTTGTAAGAGTGGCAACCTTCATGTTTCCAAGGCAACAGTCCATATTGTCTGCAAATAGTGTGTCATAAAATCTGACAAAAAAGCATTTTGTTTAATTATGTTGATTTGTGGGCAATGCTAAGGCGTTTAATGGTGTTTCAGTGATGCGCTTTGAATAGCCCTTTTATAACTGCTAATGTAGAGACTAATGATGAGCACTGACACAAAGCCACAGCCATCTACTTTCTCATAAGTTAAAGAATCCAAGAAGAATAAGGACCTATGTTTTTGTATTTATGGACACATGCATCCTTGTCCTGCTGGAAGACCCAGTTGCAACCAAATTTTAACTTTCTGGTTAATGTCTTAGTGTTTCTGGACAATCCTTCTCCCTCATGATACAGTCCATTTTCTGAAGTCCCTTTTCCAGCAAAACCCCCACAATGTGATGCTGCCATGTCCATGCTTCACAGTTTGTGGCAATCTCATATTACATATTCTCACACTGTATGACATTGTCATTCCCTTTTAAGTTGCTGCCATGTCACCTATAGACCCTTCACTGCTGTAGTGGATACATGTGCCACTAAGGATACTTGATGCCTGTTGATGTGGCTAGCACTGGAATGTGAACAAACTTAGAGCAATCCACTTCTGTTTGCATGGTTTTGTCCATGGCTGATTTGAAACTGGTCGCTCTTGTTGCAAGGATTTGAAACATGTTTGTCAGCCAAGGCAAATTAACATGGAAGTGAATGGATGACAGTGTGACTGATGATGAGACTATTAATTCCAGTTAATTATGTTTTTTATTGTGAAGTGTAAATGTTTTTGTTGTAATATTGGTTTTATAATTGACTTGCCAAATAATGTATGGTAACATGAAATGTGTTGAGTTGATTTGAATATACAGTATGTAGCCTAGATGTACATAAACCTTTGGTCTCAAGTGTATTTGTATTTTCAGTGTACAAGGCTTTGTGAAGTCCAGAGCTGAATAGCTGGCTCATTGGTTTTACTTGTTCATCTTTCTAATCAGCATTAGTGGGAAACACATTAGTGTAGTCAGGTTTAATTATCCGATCTCAGACTTTGTTACTGCCCCCTATGATCTTTAATAGGATTTCTGAGACAGAGTTGATTGACCAGATCAAATTAAGCAATTAGTGTTTTTCTGTTCCCTAAGGCGTAAAAAAATCAAAACTGTTGTTTTCTTCTGCATGATAAAGTTCTTCCCGATTCATTTGGATGCATTTCTCTTAAATTGGCAGACATATTGTTTCGGTTAACTTCTGAATTCATTCTGCTGCTACCATCATGAGTTATCTTTATCTAAATGAAGATCAGTGAGCCTGTTCCAGAACCAGACATGACACTATCTCCACTATGTTCCACAGATGAGCTTGTATGTTTTGGACCATGAGCAGATCTCCATTCTTTCTCCACACTTTGGTAGAGGTTAATCTTGGTTCCAGAACTTTTGTGACTCATCTCTGTATTTCTTTTCAAATTCCAATCTGGCTTGCAGATTTGAAAGTGGTTTGCATCTTGTGGTATGGCCTCTATATTTCTACTCTTGAAGTCTTCTTTGAATAGTGAATTGTGATACCCCTGCCCTGTAAAGGTTGTTGGTGATATCAGAAACTGTTGTTTTCGGGGTTTTCTTCACAATTCTCACAATGTTTCTGTCAGCAACTGCTGTTGTTTTGCTTAGCTGACCTGTTCTGTGTTTGGTTGTGAGTACACCAGTGGTTTCTTTCTTTTTCAGGACATTCCAAATTGTTGTATTGGCTATGCACAATGCTTGTGCAATGGCTCTGATGGATTTTCCCTCTTTTCTCATCTTCAAAATGTCTTGCTTTTGACCAAAAGATAGCTCTTTGGTCTTTATGTTGGTTTATCCTTTTTAACAGCAAATGCAGTCTTCACAGATGAAGCCCAGGGCTCAAACCAAGAGTACACATTCAGAGCTATTAATACTTTAAACATTCAATCTAACAGGACACACCTGGGCAGCGAGAAACACCTGTCAGTCACCGTTCCAATATTTTTTATCACTTGAAAAAATGGGTGGGTTTAAACAATAGGTGCCATGTTCTAAGTTGTTTTAACACATCTAGATGTAAATATCAGAAAATGAAAGCTAGAATTCTGATCTGTTGTCTCATATTCATCTTTTGATCTCAAACCCAAATGTCCTCAGTGTATAGTGAAAACAATATAATTGGCCTTGCTGTTCCAATAATTCCAGGGGGGATGAAATTGTGATGAATACTTTTTCTTTTTTTTTTAAGCAGTCATGTTAAGGCTCGTTTACTCAGGGAGAATGTACAAGTGTGTGATAGCTAACTGCAGAGATCATATTAAGATCATTTCCAGAAATGCAAGGGAAATCTGTAGGATGATTGCTTTGAGAAAAACATATCAGTACTCAGGCAATGACTTCAATGTGTGGCAGATTGACAAATACTATTTTCTATAATATAAAATTATACTATACAATAAAATATTTCTATTCAGGATTTGTCTTGAAAGTATCCTTGCTGAATTGAAACTTGGCTGTGAATGACTGGGACCAAAATAAGCGAGATATATTAGATTCTGAGCATAGCTGCCTGATTTATTCTCTCTATTTGCTTTAGTAATTGTTCCATCCCTTTTTCATTCTTACTCATATCCTCTCTTTGACTGTAGCTCTAAGTGGGGACCTGTCTGTTTTGCTCTTATCTGTGCTCTGAAATTGAAATGGTGGAGCTGCTGCTGTCAGGTATACTGTGAATCACTTATATAGATATCTCCGCTGCCGCAGTGAATAGCAAAGCGCTTCACCATTTCCACTGTGAGAGGGGGGTTCAATCTCGATATTCTCAAGACAGGCTACACTATTCTGCCAGATATATTGAGATTCATTTAGCTGAACAGTGCAGACTTAAAGGCATAGTAGCATATTAAATAGAATTTGTAGTTTGGAGAAGTTTTATGTTATGTTCTGTTCAGAACTTGTTCAACAATTTTACAATTTTATGATATTATGCCATGGATTTATCCCAAGGTCAAAGCAGATAAACTTTATATTTTTTTAGATTGTACTGTATGTTATGGTGTAAAACTTCTCACATATTCTCGCTTCTCTCATATATTCAGCGATGATGAGCAGTGTTATGTAAGTTACTCAAAAAAAGTAATCCACTACAGATGACTAATTACTAGTTTAAAATTGTAAAATTACTACATTACTGATTACTGCATGTAAAAAGTAATTAGATTACTAATTACTTTACTTTCACGTTACTTTCAAAACTTACAAAAATACACTACAAATTGAAACTCATAGTTCTTTTAGTAATTTTAGTGCACTTCATGTATGACATGATTAGAAAAAGTTGGATTTATTATAAAACTTGCGTCGGGTGTTGTCACTGTTTATAGGACTACCAGACCGATAAAATATAAAACTTTTCTAACTAGGCTCGTTTGGTGTCTTTAACCATGGGGAGGAACAGTTAAGCTATCATTGTATGAGTTGCAAAGTATATTATCTTCCCTTATGCTCTGCTCATATCATGTTCACTTAAACTTGAAGTCATATAGACATTTACACACCTTGTTTTCCTACTCAGCATCAGAGAATATTAGTGTTTCAGTTTCCCGTTTACTGGTTAGTAAATAAATAAATAATATCTAAATATTTTAATCAGTGTATATCCATTTTCCTCACGCTGACTTTGAGCTAGAGTTTGGCAGAATTGAGAGACTGTCAGCCAATAAGACACGAGTGTTTCCACATATTTTTCTGTAAACCCTGTCTGATTGGTCTCGCCTCACTTCACTGAAGATACAAAATTACAGGCCATCTTCTTTTACTGATGTTCAGTTCTGTAGTGACAAACCGGTCCAAGTAGAGAATTATTCGGGGCTAAAGAAAAAATCTTCAATTCAATTCAATTTTATTTGTATAGCGCTTTTTACAATATACATTGTCTCAAAGCAGCTTTACAGAAATATAAACACGGTATACAGATATTAAATGTGTGAATTTATCCCAACTGAGCAAGCCACTGAGTGACGATGGTGGCAAGGAAAAACTCCCTAAGATGTTTAAAAGGAAGAAACCTTGAGAGGAATCCAACTCAGAAGGGAACCCATCCTCATCTGGGTAACAACAGATAGTGTGAAAAAGTTCATTATGGATGTACATGAAGTATGTATGGCCTTAGGAGCAGCCGTAGTCCCAGTAGTCCGGAATTAGAGAAGATTTGAGCTCCATCCAGAGGCAGAAAGGATCTGGATCTCCAGTATCTCCATAAATTCGTGTGGGGCTCGGCAGAAGGAGAGAGGGAGAAAAAAGATTATTATGACTGTGAAGTAGTAAAATAGAATCTAGTCTGGGTAGGCTTGAGTAAACAAATACGTTTTAAGCCTAGACTTAAACACTGAGACTGTGTCTGAGTCCCGAACACTTATAGGAAGACTGTTCCATAACTGTGGGGCTCTATAATCGAAGGCTCTTCCCGCTGCTGTAGCCTTCACTATTCGAGGTACCGTCAAATAGCCTGCATCTTTTGATCTAAGTAGGCGTGGCGGATCATAGAAAACCAAAAGGTCGCTTATATATTGTGGCGTGAGACCGTTTAGTGCTTTATAGGTTAATAAAAGTATTTTATAGTTAATGTGAGAATTTACTGGGATCCAATGCAGTGTGGATAATATTGGTGTGATATGGTCGTATCTTCTAGTTCTAGTTAGGACTCTAGCAGCTGCATTCTGGACTAAGTGGAGCTTATTTATATTCCTACTGGAACATCCAGACAGTAAGGCATCAGAGTAATCTAATCTAGAGGTGACGAATGCATGAACCAGTTTTTCCGCATCTTGTAGTGACAATATGTTTCTTATCTTAGAAATATTTCTGAGATGAAAGAAAGCTATCCTAGTAATATTATCTACATGAGCATCAAATGAAAGACTGGAGTCAATAATCACTCCAAGGTCTTTAACTGCTGTACATGATGAAACAGAAAGACCACCCAGAGTAACCATGTGATCAGAATGATTACTTCTAGATACACGTAGGCCTAATAAAAGTATTTCTGTTTTATCAGAATTAAGTAAAAGGAAGTTAGTTAACCAAGTGATATTAGTTAGTTAATCCAAGTAAGTTAACATTTGGGGGCAAAACGTGATTTATTTTAAATATTTATTTTACTTAATATTGTTTTCTGAACAATAAATTTGTAATGCAAGTAACAAATTTTTTCATGTCAGAAACTCTTTAATCAAATTAAATAAATTTAAAATGTAATGCATTTCATTACTGTATTATCAGAAAAATTAATTAGAATACAGTAATGCGTTACACCCAACTTTGATGAGCTGTTTTTAATAAAATTGCCATTAGTGAAAACAGTGTTCAGATTAATCTTTCACCTTGCAAGCCTTGAAAACCCTTGCTAGAATGAAATGTTTAACAGAATTGTAAAAAGGATTGCATTCATTGTCAATGAGGAACACCAATATAATCCTAGATCTCTATCTTTTCACTTTCTTTTAAAAATGTGGTAAGATCCGATATTAAAGTGTATATAGAAATATTTAAAGGTTTACCTACCATGCACAAATCCCAAAAGGTGTTCAGCCCCCAAATCTGAAATTTAAGGAACCATAAACTATTCATTATTGATCAGAGATTTAAAGATACTTAACTCAGGGGAAGCAGAACACTTCAGTGTACTCCAGCTCTCTCCATACTCAGCAGCCACTCAGTGCTTTTGGGATATTTTCAAACTCCATATTAGCACAACAGACATTATCACACAGCATAATGCATGTGCTGCACTGGCAGCCAAGTAAGTGGTTGATTTCCTGATCTTCAGCCTAGCAAAGCAGTCTGGTGAAGACATTCTTATCAGATTGTAGGGCATAAACCTCTCAGTCTGGTGGCTGGCAAACTCCGAGCTTCATGCTAAAATGCACCAGAGTGTATGGGGCTGTTCCTTTATTTCTCCATTCTTTCAAGCTGTATTCAAACATACAGATTCATAAAATGTATAAACTGCTATGCTGTTTACAGTCCCTGATGCTGAATATCATTTTGATCTGTTGTGCACTCTGAGATGCTTTTCTGTTCACCACAGTTGTAAATAGTGGCTGTTTTAGTTACTTTAGATTTCCTTTCAGAAATAGACTGGCCATTATCCTCTGACTACTGTCATCAATGAGGGTTTATGATCACAAATTTGGACATTTTTTGTTTTTCGCACCACCATAGAGACTCTGTATTGTGTATAACAATCCCAGGAGATCAGCACTTTCTGAAATACTCAAACCAACAACCATGCCAAGTCACAGAGATCACATTTTTCCCAATTGGTGCTTCAAGTGAAGCTTGACCAATCTGTGTGATTTTATGCATTGTGCTGCTACTTGATTGGCTGATTGTATAATTTGCATGAACGGTGTACATGTGATCCTATTGTATCCTAGTGTATGTAACCAAAAACTTTTCTGATTTGTTTTTTTCCTCTTTCTTCTCCCCTGTAGGTAAGTCTGATGGGCACACTGAAGGCTTTTGCTAACAGTGGGTGAGTAAGTCTGGAAGCAGCCTGCTAATATGGGTTCAGAAGGCTGGGCTCAGTCTTCTGTCCGCCCTATATGCTTTACTTGGAAATTCAGATTTCTTAATTTCTGTTCAGTCTATTAGTTCTGTTCTCTACTGAGAGACTGGGGGATCAACTCTCATTGTACTATTCTTATCCTTTAATTTGGCTTATATCTTATATAACAGATTTCTATGACGAAAAAGAGACTGAAATTGGCTGCTGAGTCCAAGTGCACGACTGTAGGAATTATTATCTGGACAGAGCCAATGTGAGTGTATATATGTGTTTCAGAGTTCTTTGGGACTTGTGGCATAGGAAGTGCATTCTATGAAGTTGTGCATAGCTTTATGCAATCAGTGTGTGCTTTAATTCCCGGTACAAGGCTGTTCTTTCTCTGGCTTTTAAAGGATATCATTTGGCATTGGTTACCACAGTGGCTCCAGGGTAAAAGAATTTCCAAGGATGTTGTTATGATCACAGGACAGATTTTATTTGAAGAACAACAAGGCAAATATGTACCAACATATTCATTTATTTACCATTACCATAAATTATTAATTTCTTAGCTTTTTATATGAACTCTACACATTGTTATGGAATATTAAAATAACATTTTTTCCTTTCAAGTGGCCATTCGGGTATCTCTGATAACCATAACAATCTTGATACTAGTTGATAGTAATCTCCATCATGTAAACCATAAACCATAGACATAAGGAAAAAAAAAAAAAAAAAATACATAAAAAAAAAAAAAAATTTTTAAAAAAAAAATTAATTTCTTTTTTTTTTTTAAAAAAAACCTAATAAAAAAAATAGTCAAAAACAGCTAAAATAACTGCTATTTTTGTCAAGGTTTTTTTTTTTTTTTTTTTTTTTTTTTTTTTTTTTTTTTTTTTTTTTTTTTTTTTTTTTTTTTTTTTTTTTTTTTTTTTTTATAATTTTTTTTTTAAAAAAATAAAGAGGAGCTTAAATTACTTTTTTTTTAATCAGGTTTATTCATGATGCAGGATGCACGTATGTGTGATCTAATTAAGGGGCGGAACGAGCTTCTGTTCTCTGGAGCTGCCCCACTTTTGCATCAGTCATTTACAGTACAGAGCCTAATGTTAATCATCAGTCATAGATAAAACTATGAGCAATATTAGATGTATGTACTATATTAGATGTATGTACTATATGTCTATACTATCATTAATCATCAATAGATACTAAATTTGCTATGACCAAGAACAACACCAACAATAACAACAGCACTACCATCAACAACACCAGCACTAACACCAATAACAACAAGAACAACATCTCTCCAATGACCAGCACTACCACTAGCAGCAGCACCAGCATCAACATCACCAATGAAAAGAACAAGAACAACAATAACACCAGCAACACTACCGATAATACCACCAACACCATAACTACCAACACCACCACCACCAACAACACTACTACCAATAACACCAGCAACAACACCACCAGCACTATCACCATCAAAAACAACAATAATAGCAAAAATTACAAGGGATTCTTGTATTTTTTAGAAGCGGTTGGATGTTGGATAATACAACCCCAATTCAAAAAAGTTGAGACACTGTGTAAAATGTAAATAAAAACAGAATGCAATGATTTGCAAATCTCATAAACCCATGTGTTATTCACAATAGAACATAGAAAACATATCAAATGTTTAAACTGAGTAAATGTACCATTTTAAGAGAGAAAAAAAGGTAATTTTGAATTTGATGGCCAAAACATGTCTCAAAAAAGTTGGGACTGGGCAGCAAAAGGGTGGAAATGTAAGTGTTACTAAAAAGAAACAGCTGGAGGTTAATTGGCAACACGTTAGTATCACAGAGTATCTTTCTTTCAGAAGTAAAGCTGGGCAGAGGTTCACCAATCTGCGAAAAACTGCATCCACAATTTGTGGAACAATTTTGCATAAAAATGGGAGTACTATGAATGTCTCATCATCTACAATACATAATATCAAAAGATTCTGAGAATCTGGAGAAATCTCTGTGTGCAAGGTACAAGGGTGAAAATCAATATTGCATTCCCATGATCTTTGGGCTCTCAGGTGGCCCTGCATTAAAAACCAGGCATGATTCTGTAATGGAAATCCCTGCATGGGCTCAGAAACACCTCCAGAACTTTGTGCAATCCCCAAATGCTGTTTAAAGCTCTATCATGCAAAGAATGCCGTCTTCTCTGGGTCAAAGCTCATTTAAAATGGACTGAGGCAAAGTGGAAAATTGTTCTGTGGTCAGACGAATCCACCCATCCATTTTCTATACCACTTATCCTACTGGGTTTTATGGAACCTGGAGCCTATCCCAGGGAGCATCGGGCACAAGGCAGGATTCACCCTGGACAGGGGGCCAATCCATCGCAGGGCACAATCACATTCACATTCACACACCCATTCATTCACTACGGACACTTTAGACACGCCAATCAGCCTGCCATGCATGTCTTTGGCCTGGGGGAGGAAACCAGAGTACCCGGAAGAAACCCCTGCAGCACACGGAGAACATGCAAACTCCGCACACACATGGCCCCGGAAGGACTCGAACTCTGGACCCTGGAGTTGTGAGGCGAACCATGTACGAGGGTGCATTAGTACCTATGGAATGGGCAGCTTGCACATCTGGAAGGGCACCATCAATGCTGAAATGTATATACAGGTTTTCAAAGGGCTATTGTGGGTACAGGTTTTCATTCCAACCAAGCATTGGAAGCCATTTATTTATTTGTAAGAAACCAACAATTAAAAATAGCAAAGCTGATCCTATTGACAATTATTTCAGAGTGAACGAAAATTAAGTAGGTATTAAGTATCTAGCATGTATCTGTCTCTGGGATCTTTTGTCAGCTATTCTGCAAGACTGCTACACATTGATTGTAGATAAACCTTGGTCATAGAGATAAGGCACATACGTTATGAAGCAGTTAAAAAAAAATGCAATCTAACAACAACAAAAAAAACAAACCCTAAATTAGGTGTGCAGGCATTTGGCCACTGTACAACTTCATCTGAAAATGGTTAAAAATGCAAAACTGAAAGAGAAAAAAAAAATTAAATTGGTCTACAACAAAGTATCATACATAATAATTTTGATGGTAATGAAATTTAAAAGTGATTAAAATTGTTCTATTTCCTTGGCTCTCCAGGGCTGATCTGAGCAGACATGGTCAAACTGTTTGAGAAGCAGCAGATCAACAGTGAAAGTGTTGGCAGTGTGGAAGCATGTCAAAGTTTCTATAAGAGAAACGTTTGCTGTAACTGTTCATGCCAAGTATCATCACCCAGAGACTCCACTACAAAACCTGTGACAATGCATTAAAAAAGAACAGAAATATTCTTAGCTGACAACAAAAAGCATTTGCAAGCTGTGATAACTGACAAATGGGTTATACTAAGTACAGACTACGTTCTTCTATAAAGTACGGTAACTGTGAATTAGTATTTGCAGATAGAATGTATTTTTTTTAGCTAGGTAAAGAAAAGGGTGTGTTTGCATTTTCATTTGGGCAGGGGTGCCAGCCTTTTTGCATAGAGTACACATATAAACTCTAATATTCAATTTAGCACCCTTAACAGTTCCTTAGTTTGCTCCTTTGAGGAAGCTTCTAAATAAAGGTTTAACGAAAGACAATGAAGGGTTTTCAAGTAAGCTTCCACAGAATGCTTAACGTTTGTGATACAAATTTAGCACTTTTGTTGTAGACTGGCTAAAGTTAGTGTTTAGGTGTTATAGTATGGTCCTATACAATATGTTTATTGAGCCTGGAGTGTTTGCTCAGATATTTTTTTCTGTAGCCTCTTCCAACACACTAAGACACTATATTAAACATCCCTCTGTGCTGAGAAGAGTCTTTACACTGTCTCTGATACCCAGTTCCTGCACTGAGCAGTCAGTAGCCATTAGTGCAGCTAACAGAGCTCTCTGGTGTTGCACAGATTTAGTTATTCTAGTCTGGTTCCTGTGCTGATAGTTGCGTGAGATGTGTGTCTCTCAGCTGGTAGTTCCACTCCACAAATACAATAGAATCAGCAGAATGAGCAAATGACATTCGAAGCAGAACAAAAGCTTCTTTATTGGAAATTCAGTGTGGCGTCTCATTTGTACAGTCCCTGCTAAATTGAATAGATGGAAAAGAATAGAACAATTGTGTCGTGGTGAGCAGAGCAGAATTATTAAGGACGGTGAAGGTTAAACGTGGTTCATGTGCTTGCTAGTGTCTTCTCTAGTCTCAAGGGTTTCTGCTTCCCAAAGGCAGCATTAATTTAGTGACTCGGTATGCTTAAAGTGTTTTCTTTTACTCACAGCCAAAATTATTACCACCACCTGAGGTACAGATAGGCTTGGTGACTTTATGATCTAGCCAGTCACGGACAACTGGAGGTAAGCATCCTGAAAAATGTGGAGTTGTGGCACATATAGTGATGGAGAATGTATCAGTAATTGATTTTAACAGGCCACTATGCTGTTAAGACATCTGAGTGTGATTCTGATCCTGGCTCCTGATTTGATTTTTGTTATTTATTTATTTATTTATTTATTTTTTAATAAGATCTTGAGAACTTGTGAGATTATATGTTAAACCCTGATTATGCACATATTGGTACAGTAATGTAATAGTGTTTCTTTTTTTTTTTTTTTTTCAGCTACAGCACTCTACAAATTAAAACTAAATCTATGATAAAAAATAATAGTTATTTATTGAACCAACCAAGCCTGATCATTGCAAACCCTATTTAATCAAATCAATTAGTTGGTTAAAAGGTCTTACCCAGTAACACACTATGCCAAAATTAAAAGAAAGTCCGAAAAAGATGATTGAAGAAGGTGATTGAAATACGTCAGTCTGAGAAGGGTTATAAAGCTATTTCAAAGTCTCTGGGACTCCAAAGGACTACAATGAGAGCCACTGGCTGCATCTGAAATCTTAAATTATGACAGTATGTACCACACACAGATTATACTTTTGGAACAGCAGAGGATTGTTAATAGGAGCTTCATCTTCAGTAAGCATAATCCTGCATAAAAGTAATCCTGATCAGGGTTACAGTGGATCAGAGGAACATAAGAAACTTGACACAATGCCAGAATTCCACACTTGAATTACTCTTTTTGTGGAAATTAATCTGGTGTGCTGTTGTGTGTGTGTGTGTGTGTGTGTGTGTGTGTGTGTGTGTGTGTGTGAGACACACCTGCAGAGGAGAGAACAGAACAGAATGAAGAAAATGTGAGAGAGACACAGTGAAAATGTAAATAACACTTAGCATGTGAATTCATGTTGCAGAATGATAAAAGTAAAATTAATATCACTCAGTATGTTACCAGATATTACCAGCTTTCTTATATAATAAGTAATATGTATAAATATACAAGGTATTCTTATATTTATAAACAATCTATATACTTTATTTAGTATACACAAATATAAACTTACACAAATATAAACTTCAGACTAAAATTTTACACAACTGTTTGTGCAATTATATAATACTGAAAAGAACCCAACACACACACACACACACACACCAGAATATGTATTATTCATTTAGGATTGTAGTTTAATTCCATGCTTTTTTTGCATCCATATAAAGTATTGCATACATACTTATATATATATAATATAAACTTGTATTTAAATTTATATTTACAATTTATATATAATATATAATATTACATCTATTAGAGATGCACTGATGTATCGGCCAATAGTTTAAAAACATCAGATGGTAAGGGCTGATTATATCCTGTCAATCAAAAGAGGGCGGGAAAACAGGTGTGTGTAAAGATGTCTCTTGTGTGGAATGACGACAAAACCGCAGTTTGTAATGTTTGTAATCTCTGTAATCTCTGCCCTGATACAATTTTACACCTGAAGTAAATATTATGACGCAGTAAGTTTCAACGTCAAGTCAATCAGTACACCGTTGAAAGCTATAAATTGAAGATGAATTGACAAAAAAAAGTATATAGTGCACATAAAAATATATTTGTAGAGTAGTATACATCATTTCCAGTTTATGTTAATATATATATATATATATATATATATATATATATATATATATATATATATATATATATATATATATATATATATATATTATATATGTATATTTATATATATTTAAGGGCGCATGGTGGCTTAGTGGTTAGCATGTTTGCCTGTATGTGATTGTGCCCTGCGATGGACTGGCACCCTGGCACCCCGCCTTGTGCCCAATGCTTCCTGGGATAGGTTCCAGGTTCCCCGCGGCCCTGAAGCAGGAATAAGCGGTTGAGGATGGATATATATATATATTTATTTATTTTTATTTTTTTAAATATAATAAATTAGCAGTTTGATGGTCAGTGATGGAGTCGAAATGTTTTTGTTTGTGGTGAGTGAATGTGAGACTAACAGGAGGTTTTTACAAATCAGTCAATGTTAATATGAATAAATAATATTCAATATGTTAAGAAATCTTACTTTAATCTTCAGAATTTAGTTCATGTTTTAATGTTAATTAGAGGAGTGTGGTTTCTGTTTATGAGAGCAGTTACTTTGAAACAACTTGATGAAATGGAGAAAGGTTTTTATTTTTATTTCTTTCAGAATTCTTTTCAATTAATCATTATTCATTTAAAAGAAGGTATAAAAGGCAGAACCATCAGTATCGGGTATTGGTATCAGCCAATATCACTCTGAATAATCAGTTATTTGTATTGGTTGAGAAATTTTGTATTGGTGCATCTCTAGTATTTATGCATTGCTTTTTATGTATGCACAAAACACTGCTTTTAGAGATATTTGTCACGGGGCGTGACGGCAGAAAGCAGGCAGGATGCAGTTGCAGTGCAGACGAGACCTTTTATTTAAACAAAGAGCAGACACAAAATAAACAAGAAACAAAACACATGACAAACACCATGAACTAAGCTAAGCTGTGCTATACACTAACTCTGTACCCTAAACACAAACCAAGGCATGGACTATAACTGTGAACAAGAAACATAACATAGCATGGAGACATTCCCTATGTCTATTTGAAGCCTCTCGATATCTATCTATATATATCAAATCTACACAACTAGAAGTTAACCTGAACACCTCTCGGCTAGAAGCTAAGCTAATCTACGCTATTAGCTTTAGCTTCTCTGATAACTAGCCTAGACCTAGACTATGACATGGAACATTAACTATGGAACATGGCATGGAACCGAAACACTCTTAAGTATAGTGATATCTAAGTTTACATTTATTTACATTCAATTACCCGCACCGTGTGTAGCACGGCTCCCGGTATATATGCCCCCAGTCTGAGTAGCTCCAAAGCCGCTAAAAGCTGCGGGCAATTCCAAAACACTCGTGGTCCATGATGGGACGAAGACATGACGTGGAAATGGAAGTGGTCCGTGCATGCGCAACAGCACTCCAATATTGGTTTCATTTTGATCATAGTGTTTTAGACATTACAGATCTTACTTGTGTTCCCAGTGCAAGTAAGGAGCAATGCAGCCTCTTTACTAACAGATCACTTCCATTATACTGTAATAAACGACAATAAACAATAAACGACGACAAATACACCATATAATGGCTTAAATTAAACAAAACCTCTTAAGCAACTTGCATCAGTTTCCCCAAGCCCTTGCACACAGTGGAGAATTTTGGATACAAACATAAGGACTTTTGGAGGTTGCACACTTTCTTCCTCATGTTGGGAATAAAAGTTAACTTTGACATAAACAGTAAACTGAAGAAAGCCATTGTTGGTGACTCTGGGTGTCTGCTAAAGCTAACATCATCACATTTCATGTGAATGACGTTATGCGCCACTGACTAGGAAGCGACTTAAACTTCTGTTTAGTAAAAAACCCATTTATGTTCCATTTGAGACGATATTTCTAAAATGCATATACTATACTAGATGCATATACAGTGGTTCTCAACTTTTTGTGAGCTTTGGACCTCTAGGATATTTCTATATATGTTGCTTTATTTGATTAATGTTTAACATTAATAATATTAGCATTGGACATTCAAAATTTAATCAAAACGATTTTTTAAAACATTTTATTGTTGGTGAGACATTTAAATTGACTCTCGGAATTATCTTTTGTTTTTTGTTTTATCAATCAATGCAACACTTGAACTTGTCTAATGAGTAATGAGTAAACTTGCCACACGCAGACCAACTAACTGATAATGCGATTCGTTGACAGCGATTTTCATAATGGATTATTATCGATTTTTATCTATTAGTTGTTAGTTTGTTATTATATTAATTGTTATTATATGATTGTTTTTAATACGGAATATGAACAAAATGCAATAGATTATGAAAGCCATTGTGCTTTTAAACAGGGTTTTAAATAGCCTATTGTTGTTTGAATGTTGAATTTTTATGTAAATAGAAAATAACATATTACAAATTTACCTTAAATATCAATTTCATCCTCTCTGTTTCTCCAAAGCAGCACATAAGAAATGAAGACATCGCTCAAGTACCCCCATCTAAGCCCCACATTGATAGCAGAACAGATGGTCTTGTCACACTGATACTTGTCCATAGATAGACATCCACCTGGACTCGGGTGTTCTCACAGAGACACTTTGTTCACTGAAAAAAAGATCAGGCTAAGAGCCACATACTACCAATGCCTTGCCTTGAGCCAAGAGAATTTACTACAGTTAATAAACTACAGGCTGTTCCTCATACATTTGATTGAATTATACCCTCATGGTTAACAGTGACTGAATCGCTGTTTTTCAGTGGTGTCCTTTCAGACACATTATAATTCATGTAGGAATACTTTGTCCTCAGTTCTTCATTCTGCGTGTGGAAAAGATTGGCTCCTGCAGTCTGTCATTATTTCCAATCTGTGGTCAGCATTTTGCTGATGGAGCAGCTGTTCTTGAACAAGAAGAGACAAAATGGCATTCGGTTCCTCTTAACCATAATTGGCATAATCCCCAACTTCTAAGCCATGTGACAACACAGGCACATGTAGAAGCTCATGTGAAAATTACTAGCAAAATGCAAACATAATACTGAATACTGCATTACAGTGAATCAGGTTTTAGTCATGAAATATTTCTGGCAAATTAAATGTAAAAGTTTATAGACTGTAAGTAAAGTAAAAAGTGTTGAAGTCAAAAGCGCAGTCTTACAGCACTCATATACAACAGCAGAGAAAACCATTAACTTGTTTCTGTAAATATGTGTGACATAATTCAATATATAGGCTCAAACCTGTGAGTGCTATTCCTTCTGCTAAAGGCAAAACCAAACGTGCGCACAAATATGGTTTTGAATTATAGGGTACTGGTTAGCTTGCTCATCATCTTCCACAAATTTTTAACCCTGATTCTCCTCCTGGCTCTGTTTGAAGAACGTTTGAATAGATGGCACATGTCTTAATAAAGTCACCTCACTCTCCTCTTTTTCTCTTTTTTATTTGTGTTTACTACAACCACTTCTCTCACCAATTTTGAACTACAACTACTCCCAAAGTCTGCTGGATTCAGCGCAGGGTTATTTGAAGACAGCACAATCTTTCCACACTTGCACCTGACCAATTATATTATTCTGTTTAGATTTTTTAAATATCAGCTTGCTTTTCATTGGCTATACATGGTACCATTATCTGAAGGCAGCGGCTATTTACACTAAGGGAAAATAGCGATATATTCAATTTACACTAAGTGACAATAGCAGCATTTTCTTAGCGATAGGCTATTTAAACTATGTGAAAATAAATAGCAATATATTCTATTTACACTATATAAAAGTAGCAGTTCTTTTCTCTTTATACTTATAATTAGTGGCAGATTCTATTTGCACCTTAGTATTGTTGTACATTAACAGGATGAAGTAATAACATAGAGTGTAAATTACTATATTTATTAAGATTATTAAATGGATGCCACCTTATTGGGACAATAAATCCCTGCCTACACCTACCCCTAACTGATAAACACTTTATTATTAAACAGTCATTATTTCCACTTTTCAAATATTTTCTTCATTTGTGTTGAAAATAAATTATATCTGATGGGAAAAGGGAGAAGAGGGAGTTCGGCAAAAGGCGGATTTGAACTTGCGTCAAATGTGTCAAAAGCTACTTTCAGGTGTGAAAAGAGGTCAGGCCCAACCAGACATTCCCCTCCGTTTTTGGCAATGTATAAAATAAAAAAAGTAAAGAAAAGAAAATAATTTTTTTTTCTTCCCCTCACTTGGGCCCCAAGTGCACATGGGCCCTTGAGCCTGTGCCCATAATGTCCATTGGATAAGCAAGCCCAGCCCAAGGGATGTTGTGTGGAATGCAGAACATGCTAGTTTTGTGAAGTTTATGCAAAGGCTGTCTTCTATTTTGCCTTCTATGAAGATTATCTATCTTCCTATCTAAGAAGATTGTCTTGATAGAAGTCTTCTATTAGCATACATTTTACTATCATCACATGATGGACCTTTAATCTTAATTACTTTAATGGCTCAGCTCATTAGCTCTAAATCTTTATTGTAATGTCAGAAAATAAGTGGGTGACATTTGCTAATGCAGCAGTTTAGTAGTGTGCTAAAATGCCAAGCAATAAACATAGTGTGTACTGTTAGATGAAGTTTACTAATTGACAGTAAATACATAAGACCACTGCACAAAACATACATACTAAAAACAAATCACGAAAATTAGTCAAGTAGTCATAAGTGCTCACCATCACATATGCACCACTTATTCTTTTTCAAATTTTCGCATGTGCACAAGGAAATCTTTTTTTTTTTCAATTATAGTATTCGCACCCCTTACTATCACTTACGCGCCACTTAATTTTTCCTTATGTCTTCTTTCAGAAAATAAAAATCTTGTGAAAGTGACAAATTTTCATGTGCATATGAGATACTTTTACATTTTCACGATTTTTTTCTGAAAGAAAAGGACAAGGTGTATTTTTTTGCGTAATCACATAAACTCCATTAATTTACGTTTTCTTTCAGAAAAATAAAAATCTTGACAAAATGGGAAATATTTTGTGCATTTTCATTTACCAATTTCATGAGATTTTTTTTTTACTGAGAGAAAAAAACATGGTGAAATTATTGCAAATATAAATATTTGAATATAAGGCTTAGAAGTGGTAGTAGAAGGCTTAGCATAGAAGTGATAATATATTAGAATGAGTGCATTATTATAAACCTGACATTTGCCTTGCAGGCAGAAATAGAAATGTGGGTTAAGCAATTTAGCTCAACCTACATTTACTTATGTTATTTTAAGTAATGTATGTCACAGATATTGCCATGGTTTTTCCAACTGTAGATCCAACAATATTAATGAAGTAAAATCTACAGGTCTGAAAAGTCAGGAACCAATGGGAGTAAAACTACATATACTTAATTTTGTATTTATTATTTACAACTTGAGTTCTACATGTTAACCTTTATACTCTATGCGTTTTCCCAGCCACTGTATTTTGCTTTCTTGTTTCTTGCCTTATTTATTCATTTATTTGTTTGTTTTTACACCCTGTATTTCCATTTTCAAACAGCACCTAGATAGCAGTCGACTGTCCACTTTGGGTGACCCTGTGCTCAGATTCCTGTTCTTTTCTGACAGAAGTGGAACTTGATGTGATCTTCTTGCTGTTGTAGCCCATCTACCTCAAGGTTAAGAATGTTGTATGTTCTGAGATGCTTTTCTGCTCACCACAGTTATTTGAGTGGTCATTTGAGTCAGCGTAGTCTTTCCGGTCAGCTTGAACCAGCCAGGTCATTCTCCTCTGACCCTTCTCAACACCTGCAGAACTTCTGTGTAAAATCGAGAGTCTGTTCTGTGTGAAAATCCCAGGAGATTCAGCAGTTTCTGAAATATTCAAACCAGCTCACCTGGCACTAATAGCCATGCCCGATTACACGAGATCACATTTTTCCCCCATTCTACTACTCGATATGCACATTAACTGAAACACTTGGCATTGCTGACACATGATTGGTTGAATGAGATAAAGCTCTGCACAAATGCATGATATCTTCTGAATACCTCTACTAGGTTTGGGTACCGAAACCATATGAATGCAGATTTTGGTGCCTCATTTCAGTGCCACTTAAATGATTGAAATATTTGCCCCCTGGTGTGCCGAAACATAAGAAGCATCATCACCGCACCAGATCAGAACAATTATTTAACAGTGATTGGTTGATGGTAAGAAACTTTTGATTAATGGTGCAAAATTAAATGTTATAGAAAAATCTTTGTATGTCAGTAAAGAAAGCAACATATTAGGCAAGAGGCTTTTCATACAAAAAACACAATGAAGGCTGCTGGGTTTTGCGGCAGAAATAAGAAGCGTGTGCAACAGTCAAGTACCCAGAAGAACTGTGGCTGGTTCTTCAAGATGCTCAATTAAACTTACAGCTCATTTCCTTTAAAACTGCACTAATTACTAGTACCTGAGTCTACTATTTTTATTTTTATTTTTTTTTAACACCAAATATTGACTTTGTTTCATTTATAACTGTTTACTGCTCTTCATGGTATTTTTTTTATATATATATATAGAAACATTTAATTTAATCATTTTTAAGGCATCTTTGCTCTACAGCATTTCTTTGCATGTGTCTAAAACTTTTGCACAGTACTGTTGGTGTGCAACAATTATGTTATCGCAAATATGTTTTATATTATATACCCATTTTCAGTACACCTGGGTGACTAGGAACAGGAAATTGTTCAACCATGACTTCCTGTTTCACAGGGGTATAAATATGAGCTAACACATAGGCCAAATTCCCTTAGTCATTCATTACAATGGGTAAGACCAAGGAATATAGCTTTGATATGCAGCAAAAGGTTGTTGAACTTCACAAAATGGGAAGTGGCTATAAGAAAATAGCACAAGCATTGTAAATGCTCATTTCCACCATCAGGGCAATAATTAAGAAGTTCGAGTCAACTGGAAATGTTATTAATCAACCTGGATTTGGAAGTGTGTCTAAACCATCTCAATGCACTATGAAGAGGATGGTTCAGCTAAAAGGATCACAGATGGAGAATTGCAGAAGTTAGTTGTGTTTTGGAGTCAGAAAGTCTCCAAAACTACAATCCGAAGTCACCTACATCACGACAAGTTGCTCCACTACTCTCCTCCAAAAACAAACTCAAGCATCTTCAGTTTGCCAAACACTACTGGAACTTCAAATGGGATAGATAAAGCTTTTTGGCAATAAACACCAGAGGTAGTTTTGCTGCACACAGAGAGGTAGCCATATGGAAAGAAAACTCATGCCCATAGTTACATATGGTGGTGGCTCTTTAATGTTTTGGGGCTGTTTTTCTGCCATAGGACCTAGACATTTTGTTAGGATAAATGGCCTCTGCCAGAAAGCTTAAATTGGGCCGTGGTTGGATCTTCCAGCAGGACAATGATCCAGAACACATATCAAAATCAACAGAAAAATGGTTTACTGACCACAAAATCAAGGTCCTGTCATGGCCATCCCAGTCCCCTGACCTGAAACCCATAGAAAACCTGTGGGGTGAACTGAAGAGGAGAGACCACTAGCATGGACTTCAAAATGTGAAGGATCTGGAGAGATTCTATATGGAGGAATGGTCTCAGATCCCTCACCATGTATTCTCTAACCTCAACAGGCATTATAGGAGAAGACTCAGCTGTTATCTTGGCGAAGGGAGGTAGCACAATGTATTGACTAAAAGCGTGCCAATAATTGTGGCAAACTTATATTTATAAAGATTTTGTTTGGTAAACCTGTGTTTTGATTGCAATTGTTTGAGATCCATGAGAGTATTTTTGTTACATTTTTAACAAAATATCAAAAGGTTAAACAATAAAGACTTTTTCACAGCCTTCTTTGCTAATATTTACCAAGGGTGCCAATATTACTGGAGGGCTGTTTAGATGTAAGCCTTTATGTACGAGTTCATTGCTGTGCCTTGCTCAAGTTTCAGATCGATTATTTAGCACGTTCACACATGTGTGTGTGTGTGAGAGAGAGAGAGAAAGAGAGAGAGAGAGAGAGAGAACACAATACTACTGCTCTCCACGGGGAACAGTACATCACAGATCCGAATCAGATCGATACTCCACAATGGCTGCGGTGATCGCTTCACTGAGTCCTATTAAGGACAGAATTACGTGTGTGTGTGTGTGTATGTGTGAATATGTATGTGCCCCCTCCATGTGGACCAAAGGCAGACAGGAAGTGCCTTCTCTCATAAACACACACACACACACACATCTATTTTCTTTATATATTTATAGATGTATATTAGTATGCAGAACTGTATTCCATAACACTTTAAACGTTCACTTTATCCCTTCTTTCCACACACACAAAAATAATAATAATAATAATAATAATAATAATAATAATAATAACCATGTATGTAATTGTCTACATTCTACAAACAACATTTATTTGTGGCTGGATTCATTGTTATATTGTCACAGATGAATGAGCCTCATTCACCTCAGTGGCGCTGTTAATTAACCAGGAATAAACAAAAGCCATAATTTATTCAGCCAGTGAGGAGGAGTTATACTTCCGTTCTGGGTTATAAAAGCCTCCATGAAATCATAATTAATGTTTAGAACATCTTTCTATTATTATTATTATTCTGTTGGTGCTGTAGACAGTGAGACTGTACATTAAAAAAAAAATATATATATATATTTTGATGATTTGTCCTGTACTTGTCCAATCTGCACCCAGACTAGAGGACATTTGTCCCACTGCTGTAACGAGAGCAGGGCAAGTCTATCTACATTAGTACTGCATATAAAGTAAAATAAAAAATTATTGTTATTTTAGCTATTTATTATTGAGCTATATGTAGCTATTGTTATTTTAGCTGTCTACAACAGTATATTGGAGTTTAAATTAAATAATGAATATGATCTCAAAGTGCATATGTTCAGTTTTTAATTTGAGGATATTCAAATCAGCTTGGGTAAATGGTGTAGGAACTACAGCACTGTGTATATGACCCCCGTCCTTTTTTAAAGCATCATGAAACACTGAACTACATTTTCTGAGATTTTAACAGAGGTGTTTATATCGTACAACTTAAAAGTCAATCTTAGCATTCATTAATTTTAATTGTAGGAGGAATATTTTTTTTCTGCTATTTTTTTTTCCGGTTTAAAATCTCCTTGTGTCACATGTCACAGGCAATGACGTGGCAATGTACTATAGAACATCGATGACGCATCAGTGTCTCATCATATTTCATGAGCCTGCGTGTTCTTATCCTATGAGGAGATGCTGTCTATTAAATATTCTTGACAGCACGTGGTGTTTTGCTACAGATGTAGTAGATGAGAGAGATTCGCAAGTGTTTTGTTTCAGTGGTGTAAGAGTTTGTGTGTTTTCTTGGGAGAGTGAATTGGTGAAAGTTGGGCTTCGGACTTGCTCATGAAAACAGTCTGTGTCTACACAATACTCAGTCCGAGGTAGTTTCCATCTCTTCAAATGAGGTATGTGTCTAGTTTTTCAAAGCTGTTTTACAAGCCTTTTGAGATAATTAAACCTCTTAAATCTCCACGGGTGCCGACAGGCCGTCACATGCAAAACTATGCAACAAGAGTCTGTGTTGAAGGGAATAGTCTTGCCGCTTTTATTCACGAAAGCTCGAGCCTATTAGCTAGCTACCATTCCAACACTTCTCCTATCCGTGCTGCCACCCGTTTTGTTTTGTTTTCCTCCATAGTCCATGCCAGGGTCAAATAGTTCAAATAGAAGGGGCAGAGGACCTGCACTGCTATCCATTGTGTCTGCATTTAGCCCTGGGGCTTCAGGATGACAGAAGTCCTCTGCCTCATCAGAATCCTGTATACTGCTGCCAATGCAAGCTGTTTGTCACTATCCATCTTTATTGTGAGTGTTCTGAAGGCTCACCCCCTCTTTCTCCCATGCCTTTCCCTGCCACACCCATTCACCCTCCCTTCTTCGCACACCCATCCATTATGTTGCATTTATAAAAAAAAATTGAGCTGATAGAGGAAGGTTTCATGGATTGGGAAGCTGTTGCAAGTTTGCGACACATGGTAAACATGTGTAAGCACATCACACACACCACTGTTGCCGAACAAATTCAAAAAGACTGGAAGTGTTGTGAACCAGCCGAGAAGTGGACGTCCATGAACATCCACTGACAAAGGCACATGGTGCTGGCAAACAGTACATTGTCAGTACATGTATAAGACACATATATATATATATATATATATATATATATATATATATATATGTGCGCGTCCTGGTACCACCCGGTAACACCCAACAAAAACAATCAAAAACCACATATAGTCAAACAGTCTACCTGCTGTTCGTATTTGTTGTACCCTAATATACACTATATACAGTCAGGTCTATGAGTTCCAGTCATTGATTGCAAAATATTTGCAACCAAGTCATTAATTATCATGTTAGTTTGTCCAATTACTTCTGGTTCACACAAGAGAGGATGTATTTGTGCTCTGGAGTGAGAAGAGAGTGAGAGTACCAATGAAAGTGAGAGACAAAAATAAAACAGATGAGGAGAGGAACAGAATCACTAATCAAGATATATATATATATATATATATATATATATATATATATATATATATATATATATATAGAGGCTATATTTTGTGTGTGTGTGTGTAGGTGTACTTTGAAGTCAACTATTTTATAATGTTGTGTGAGCATGATGGTGGTGATGAAGGTGCCAATTCTGTTCAGTTTGCAGAGGGTTAGATGAAATAAAAGGGAGCAGTTGCCATGGCAACATGGCAGTATGCTCAAGCTGGTACACAGGGATGAGGTTGAACAAGTTTGTAGATTCAGCTTTTAAAAATTATTTTAAGGATTCTGAGTGGAAGTCATGATAAAAACAATATAATTTTGGAAAATTTGGAAAATTCTAAAACAGGATATTACATGTTGGACTACTGAACAGAAGGTCGTGAGTTTAAATCCCAGCACAAGCTGCCACTGCTGCAACATAGCTGTATTAATGAGATAAATGTATGTGACCATGGATTTGGGTTTACCACCAGGAACACATTTAAAGGGTTCTTTAGATTTACATTTATTCAGTAATTTGTCTGATAAGTGAATTGACTACAGTGTAGCTAACACGTTTTACAACAAACAAAACAGACAATACAGCAGTGGGGGTAATTTTATAAAATAAAAAGAAAACAAATGAATATAATATTTATTTTGCCCACTGACATTGTTGAAACGAATAAAAATTAAATAACACTCACAAAACTATGAACAAAAGCACCGCACAATACCTTAAATTACCAGGAGTTTTAAATGAACATTTTAAATTAACACTGTATAAAACAACAGAATGTAACAAAATACAATTTAAATTGAAGTTTATAACATCGTGAACTCGCAAAGGAAAATAAAATAAATAAAGAAAGAAACAAATATCCGATCACCACATGGCGTTGCATAATACCATCGCAGACATTACACGTGATACAACTCTCTTAATATGATACTTTGTGGCCATAAACTAAGCAAACATACATCCAGAAGTAGTAGTTCACTAAAATATTGTCATGAACTATTACACTTACAACTGTATAGTGTGAAATCTACCAGCAAACCCAAGAGCGAACTTCTCTCCCACACTTCTCACAGATCATTTCATAGTGGGTGTGCATATGCCTAGCTTCTTCGCTAGTACCCAACATCGCCACTTACTGACACCTCCAGGACAACTTATGCCATAACAGTTTTCTTAACTTAGAAAATAATAGATAGATAGATAGATAGATAGATAGATAGATAGATACATACATACATACATACATACATACATACATACATACATACATACATGAATACATACTTTATTGATCCCCAAGGGGAAATTCAAGATCCCAGTAGCTAAGAACATCTCACACAATGCAACATACAATACAATAAAATAAAATAAAATATAAGCAGAATGGTAAAAAAAAAATGTAAAACAGTAAAATTTACCAATCACGGATTCCCAGACTGAGAATTAAAGGTAGGGTTATACATGTGGGCTAATATAGTCCATAAACAGTATAAGCAGTAGAACAATCACAAAGTGAGTCAGTGCACAACATTGTCGTAAGTGGTGTATGAGGATGTATGAAAAGGTGAAGAGGCAGATAGACTATGCAGAGAAATCTATCTCACCTCTTCCTTTAAGTGTGGCATTGAATAGTTGTATAGCCCTAGGGACAAAAGACTTCCTCAGCCTGTCAGTTGTGCATGGCAGTGAGCGTAGCCTCCAGCTGATTGGGCTCTTTCGGTTTATGATAGTGTTATGTAGTGGATGACAGTCATTGTCCAGAATATTCATTAATTTGTTAAGTGTCCTTTTGTCTGACACTGAAGTGATACACTTCAGTTCCACTCCCACAACAGAGCCAGCTTTCCTTACCAGCCTGTCCAGTCGTCTAGCATCCTTCTTCTTAGTGCTTCCTCCCCAGCATACCACAGCATAGAAGAGGATGCTGGCAACAACAGACTGGTAAAACATCCAGAGGAGCTTGCTGCAGACATTGAAGGACCGCAGCCTCCTCAGGAAGTACAGCCTGCTCTGCCCTTTCTTGTACAGTGCCTCGGTGTTGACTGACCAGTCCAGTTTATTGTCCAAATGTATTCCCAGATACTTGTAAGTGTTTACCACCTCTACCTTAACCCCCTCAATGGTGACTGGCAGCAGAGCGGGCTTAGACTTCCGAAAGTCTACCACCATCTCCTTGGTCTTAGCAGTGTTGAGTTTACACCATTGCACAAAGTATACCCTCCACCAGGGTCCTGTAATCCTCATCCTGCCCATCCCTGATGTACCCCACGATTGCAATATTGTCCGAAAACTTCTGCATGTGGCATGACTCTGTGTTATAGCAAGAGGCAGTTCTTCAGTCTTACATACTGTGGCCGCTCTGTCAAATAGTCTGCAATCCACGATACTAGGTGAGCATCCATACCCATCTGCAGGAGCTTGTCCCCCAGTCTGAGGGGTTGAATGGTATTAAAAGCACTGGAGAAATCAAAGAACATGATTCTCACAGCACTTTTCTCCTTGTCCAGGTAAGCATGCATCCTGTGCAGGAGATATGTGATGGCATCATCCACGCCCACTCTCTCCTGGTATGCAAACTCTAGCGGATCTAGTGCAAGACGTACCCGGGGTCTAAGAATCCCCAAAACCAGCCACTCCATGGTCTTCATCATATGTGATGTTAGAGCAATGGGTCTGTAATCGTTGGGCTCACTTGGATGTGACTTCTTTGGGACAGGGATAAGACATGATGTCTTCCACAATGTTGGAAGTCTTCCAAGACGAAGACTCAGGTTGAAGATGTGCTTCAGTGGCTCCCCCAGTTCAGAAGCACAGACCCTGAGCAGCCTTTGACACAGTCTGTCAGGCCCGGCTGCTTTCCTAGGGCAGAGTTTCCTCAGCTGTCCTCTAACTTGATCTGCCGTGATTTTATGGGAGGAGAGGAGAGGGAGAGGGAAGGTGGGAGGGCATGGGTGTGCCTGCAGGGGGTGTCTGGTGTCTGAAGACCGGTGACTATTGACCAACGTTGGTGTAGTCACAGTCATTGTCACCTTGTGAGGGTTGAATACATCAGCCTTGAATGATGGGGGTACGTAGTGCACCGAAAGTGAGAGGGGAGGTGTGAGTTGAACAGGCAGACAAGCACAAGCAGTATCTAAATCAGCAGAGGGTAGTGGACAGTCCACTGCCATTGGAGCTGGAACGGCAGTCGAACCTATTGTAAAAGTGGTTCAACTGATTTGCCCTATCCAGGTCTCCATCCACAGAGCTACCACTCTTCCTCAGTCCAGTGATGGTCTTCATTCCATCCCAGACCTCCTTCATATTGTTCTCCTGTAACTTCTGTTCCACCTTCTTTCTGTATTCCTCATTAGCCTCTTTCATCTTGGCTTTGAGTTCCCCCTGTACGCGCCTCAGCTCTGCCTGATCCCTCTCTGAATGGCATCTTTTTCCTGTTGAGAAGGGTCTTGACATCGCTGGTTATCCACCGTTTGTTGTTTGGAAAGCAGCGTACAGTTCTTGTGGGAACAACTATGTCCATACAGAAATTCAGGTAGTCAGTTGTACAGTGTGTGACCCCCACCAAATCCTCTCCATTTTGTAGCACACTCCAGTCAGTGGACTCAAAACAATCTCTCAAAGCCTCATCCACTCCTGTTGTCCACTTCCTGAAGGTGCGAGTGACAACTGGTAGCCTTTGTACTTTTGGTTTGTACAGTGGTTGAAGATAAATGAGGTTGTGGTCTAACTTTCCTAGTGGGGGAAGGGAGTTGGTGCTGTATGCATCCCTCACTTTGCATACATGAGGTCTATTGTCCTGTTATTCCTGGTTGGGCAATCAGCAAACTGGTAGAAATTAGTGAGGGTAGAATCCAGTGTTATGTGGTTGAAGTCGCCAGAGATCGCAAAAAAAGCATCTGTGTGTTGCGTTTGGAGCCTTGCGATTGTAGAGTGAATGACGTCACACGCCGTGTCTGGTAGGGCTCGTGGCGGAACATAAACACAGACAACAATGGCAAGTCGAAAACTCCCTCGGCATGTAGTACGGTCGAAGGCTAACCGCCATTAACTCCACATCCTTACAACACACAGTCTCTAACTGTAACATGGCCGGGATTGCACCATCTGTTGTTTATGTACATCACCAATCCACCTCCCTTCTTTTTTCCAGAAAGTTTGGTGTCTCTGTCCAGGTGAGCCACACTAAAGCCAGACAGCTCAACGTTACCATTGGGGATGCAGCTAGTTAGCCACGTCTCCGTGAGGCATATCAGGCTACACTCCCTATACAAATTCCGATTTCTTACCATGGCTGACAGCTCGTCAGTCTTGTTTGTAAGTGAATTCACATTCCCCATCACCATCGATGGAACTGCAGGCTTGAATTTCCGCTTGAATAACTGCTCTCGCTCCCGTCGTTTAGTCCTCACTTTTAGTCCCACTCTACAGCCCCAAAAGCACCACAATTCCCTGGGAATGCTAACATGCACACCAGCACTCCTCCATAGTGCGAGCAGCTGATTCCTTGTATACACAAGTTTGCTGCTGCCAGAGTGTTTTAATAACATATCCATATCCATAAGATAGAATAAAAAACACTCCTGAAAGTGTAATCAGACCATTTATCACTTGGTTACACTCTCCCCTGCAATAAGTCAGCGCCCTTGATGACTAAATCATTCAACACCTTTCAGCACTCATGGCGCTCTGTAATGCCTTTTCGAACAAGGCAGCACCAATAGTGGTTAACACCTGGGACACCATATCTGTGCTCATACTCACTGCATTACAAGTGGATCTGGGTACATGAAAAGGATTTGTGTGAACACCAGCAGTTCTTCGCGTACTTCTCCTCACAGCTGGAGATGGCACATGTCTTCTGACTGTTTTAACCAATACACCCGTCTCAAATCCATTTAACCGAACCTGCTCATCTTCAACCTCTGCATTCAGGATAACAACAGGTACTTGTACCTAGCTACCTTCCAAGTTGTCATCGTCAACCTCTACAGTACCCTCAGCCGGTGATCCCCCAGGCACACTTGAGGCCGAGCTTGAAAAGGCTTCCTCTACCACCACAAAATCTGGCTCAGCTCATCAGTCGTCAATTTTGTGGTGGCTCACTCCAGTCCACGGTGACAGGTGGTCTACCTAAGGTTGGCTTTATCTTACTCTTTGGCCTAGGAATAGGTAAATGGTAAATGTGCACTTATATAGCACTTTTATCCAAAGCACTTTACACTGTGTCTCATTCGCCCATTCACACACACACACTCACACTCACACACCAATGGTAGCAGAGCTGCCATGCAAGGCGCTAGTTTGCCATCAGGAGCAACTCAAGGTTCAGTGTCTTGCCCAAGGACACTTCGGCATGTGGAGTCACCTGGGCCGGGAATCGAACCACCAACCCTACAATTAGTGGACAACCCGCTCTACCAACTGTGCCACAGCCGCCCATGGGCACAGCACCTGGACACAACTCTGTCCTGTGGACCCGTTTAACTGCACCTCCCTCCAAAGGTTCCACCATGTAAGTTGTTCCTAATACATCTACAACCCTGTACACAAGCGGACCCCAGAGATCTTGAATCTTATACCGGCCTGCAGGCCGATGGCGCAAGTACACCAACTCTCCTACACCAACATGGGGACAAAAAGTTTTTTCATTCTGGTGGGTCACCCTCTCCTGAGCTTTTTGCTATGAGTACTCCCTAGCCTTTTCATGGGTGTACTTTAGTCTCTCTTGATGAACAGACAACCAGTCCCGACTCCGCTCTGAGACCTCCTTCCTACCCAACAATGCATCTATGGGCAGATGTGGCTGAACCCCAAAGAGTAAATAATAAGGGGAAATCCCTGTAGTGGCATGCGGAGTCACATTATTGGCGTGAACTTCGGGCAAGTACTCTGGCCAACGGCGTTTCTTTCCTGGAGACAACGTGCATAATAGGTTGAGCAGAGTTCGATTGCACAATTCACATTGGGCATTTCCCTGAAGTTGTACGAGTCTTTTTCACCCCATAGAGTCTGCACAGTTCAGCAATAATCTCGCTTTCAAAGTTTCTGCCTTGATCGGAGTGCAGCCGTTCTGGAACTCCATACTTCATAAACCACTCTTTCAACAAAAATTTTGCTGTAGTGTCTACCTTCTGATCCTTTGTGGGGAATGCCTGTGTGAATTTTGTAAACACATCGGTAACAACAAGAACATTTTCACGGCCGTCAGAAGCAGGCTCTAGGACTGTGAAATCCACTGCAATCACCTCTAGAGGCCTGGAAGCTAGAAATGCTCTCACAGGGGCACGTACATTGGATTGAGGCATTTTTGTGAGGATGCAACGCTGGCACTTCTTTACCCATTCCTCCACATATTCATAAAGGCCAACCAAAAAACACCTCTGCTTCAGCAAACTCACTGTGTGAGTTTGAGCAATGCCCTGATGTCCCATACCATCGTGCACACTACTCAACACGTGTTCTTTCAAGCACTCTGGCAACAACAGCTGCCAGCAGCCCCCATCAGAAGAGTCAGGTACAACCCGATACAACAACCCTTTCCTTTCTCTTATGAGGTCCCAATGCTTCAAAAGACGCTTCACTGGCCCAGCTAAGGACTTCCTTACCGGAAGAACTGGTCTTTTCTTACTATACCAAAACCTGCTGAACTCTCTGATAACTGGGTCATTTTTCTGAAACTCAACCAGCTATTCTTTGGTATAACCGGGAAGTGTAGGAGTGTTACCTGGAACGTTAGTGATGGCTTCTTCACCAGCCTCACCCGACAACACTCAACACCTTTCAAGGCAAGTTTAGGTTCCAAGATTGTCTCTCTACTAACCTGTCTAGTAAGCTGTCTTGGCCTTATCTCTCTCACTCACCACAATCTGATGGTACCCGGACGCCAATTCAATGGTTGAAAACCATTGACTTGAACTTAGCTTCCCTGAGGGCATCAAAACTATCATCAATTCTGGGTAAAGGAAATGAATCATGCCTCATTCTAGCATTGAGCTTCCTGTAATCCACACATAACCTTAGTGCACCATCAGCTTTGTGCACTAGCACCACTGGAGAGGCATAATCACTGACACTCTCCTGAATAACACCATTCTTCAACAACCTAGCAATGTGCTCTCTAGCCTCCTGATACTGATTAGGGGGAATTCTCCTGCATGGCTGGTTCACGGGTATGTCATCAGTCAGATGTATCTAATGTCGAACCTTGTCGGTATAACCCATCCTCCAACACAAACTGGACTTTCAACTGGACCTGCTGTTACAGCGTGCCTCCCATACTGACCTGCTCCAAAAGCAACTTGCCCGGAGACTCACAACTGTGATTTGCACCTATCGTGACCTGCTCTCTGTCTGCAGAAATCCTCTGAAACCTCACCTCCCAGGATGCATCTGCACTGGAGCTGTATACCACAGACAACACTCCCACTCGAGCCCTAGGCTGAAGCCAAAGGTCTTCCTGTGACAGGTTAAGCACCCTTACGGGGCACACAGGCAGTTCAGAGGTGACTAATGTAGGCACTACAACCAAACCTTCTGGTAAACGCGTATTTGCTGATTCTAATAACCACATAGAACCATTCCGCTTTCCTACTTCCACACTCTTAACTATAACTGTAGCTGCAGACCAAGCAGGCACATGCTCCGAAGTCTTACCTGTGACTCGAGCAAATGACACCCGTTTGACTAACTCAACTGACTGTGCCTGTTGGAAAGCTGTCCTCCAGTTTGAATCAAGGCGGCCGTTTAAAGTGGTATCAAATTCAGCGTATACTATCTGTCGGCATTCACTAATAATGTTCATGCCGATGAGCACTGATGCAGATGACGGATTTGGTGTTTCTTTAACAATTAAGAACCCACAATCAGGTAAAGCCATCTCTAGGACCTCCACATCCAATTCCAGGTAACCTAATCCAATTAGCCATTTTTCCTCCCCGGTGTCATGTGACTTGTTAGTGTTACAAGATCTCAGGTGTGAATGAGGAGCAGGTGTGTTAAATTTGGTGTCATTGCTCTCACACTCCCTCATACTGGTCACTGGAAGTTCAACATGGCACCTCATGGCAAAGAACTCTCTGAGTATCTGAAAAAAAAGAAATAAGTACTCACTTTTGTGAGGTACTGTATATATATATATATATATATATATATATATATATATATATATATATATATATATATATATATATATATATATATATATATATATATAAATATATATATATACACACACACACACACAAACACACACACACATCACACATATACACATTGGGGGAAATAAGTATTGAAGGCATCAACATTTTTCCGTCAAGATCCACTCACATATCATCTTCATCATTCTGGTGGATGGCAGTGGATTCTTCTCAAGAATCTCCCAGTAAAGGTCTCCATTCATCGTTCCTTCAATTATATGAAGCCCCACACAATGATGCTTCCACCTCCACACTTCACTGTTGGTATAGTGTTTTTAGGGTGATGTGCAGTGTCATTTCTTCTCCAAACATGGTATGACAGCCAAAAAGTTCAATTTTGCTCTCGTCTGACCAGACTACACTCTCCCAGTATTTCATAGGCTTGTCCAAATGAGTTGTAGCAAACGTTATACGAGCTTCGACATGCCTTTTCTTTAGTAATGGAGTCTTGTGGGGTGAGAGTGAGCAGTGGAGTGCATTGCCTATTGTTTTCTCTGTAACGATGGCACCTGCTGCCTCCAAGTGTTTCTGGAGCAATTGAGAGCAGGTGCTCAGCGTCATATCCAGAGGTTGTCTTTGGGAAATAGACGTATGAGTGCTGCCAGCATTGCTGCAGAGGTTGAAGGGGTGGGGGGTCAGCCTGTCAGTGCTCAGACCAGACGCCGCACACTGCATCAAATCGGTCTACATGGTTGTTGTCCCAGAAGGAAGCCTCTTCTAAAGATGATGTGCACGAAAGCCCACAAACAAGCAGACTACGGACAAGGATTACTGGAACCATGTCCTGTGTTCTGATGAGACCAGGATAAACTTATTTGGTTCAGATGGTGTCAAGCGTGTGTGGCGGCAACCAAGTGAGGAGTACAAAGACAAGTGTGTCTTGCCTACAGTCAAGCATGGTGGTTTGAGTGTCATGGTCTGGGGCTGCATGAGTGCCGCCGGCACTGGGGAGCTACAGATCATCAAGGGAACTATGAATGCCAACATGTACTGTGACATACTGAAGCAGAGCATGATCAGTATGCAGTATTCCAGCATGATAATGACCCCAAACACACCTCCAAGACAACCATTGCCTTGCTAAAGAAGCTGGTGAACTCCATGCCCAAAAGGGTTAAGTCAGTGCTGGAAAATAAGGGTGGCCACGCAAAATATTGACACTTTGGGCCCAATTTGGACATTTTCACTTATGGGTGTACTCACTTTTGTTGCCAGCGGTTTAGACATTAATGGCTGTGTGTTGAGTTATTTTGAGGGGACAGCAAATTTACACTGTTACACAAACTGTACACTCACTACTTTACATTGTAGCTAAGTGTCATCAGTGTTGTCATGAAAAGATATAATGAAATATTTACAAAAATGTGTACTCACTTTTGTGAGATAATTTAAATATATATATATATATATATATATATATATATATATATATATATATATATATATATATATATATATATATATATATAATAAACAAATAAATAAGAAAATGCAAAGTGGGATGTTAACCAGACTTTGGGTTTACATTTTTCATTTTTGCAGCCATTCTTCTTTGTTGTTAATGAAAAAATGCACATTTGAATTAATATTTAAATGTCTAATTCAAGGTCAAAGGTTAAAATAGGACTGAATTGTTAATATACATTGAAATAAATTATGTGCACACCCTGACAGGAAACGCTATTGCAAATACATACTTGATTAGAATCAATGCTTGATTTCTAATTAGAATTTGACCTTAATTGCATTTTTTTCCCTAGAAAACTGTTGAACCTGAGGACATTTACCTTTAACTTGTAACCTTATAACTGACCCTGTTAACCTTGAGCTCATCTGCGGAGACTTAAACATTATGGTCCGTATTTGTAACCGGCTTCGTTATGGAGAAGCATATTGAAGCCAGCTACGAAATCATCTCAGGGTTCCGTCCCTTTAAATGTCCTCCTAGATGAAAGTCTGGTGCAGTTGTTACACTTCTCCCTTCCAGGTAAGTAGCAGACATCATTGTCAGGGGAGTGAAGAGGTATGTCTGACCTTTGCTGTAAATATAAGACGGCTAACACCTCCTCTCATTTCATGTTGATTGATGTATTAGTGTGCTCACAGCCGTTTTGAGATCTGAAGACAGAAAATGTGCAGTCATAGTGAGGGAATATGATTAAATCAGACAGAGAATTAATGAATATTAATTAAGTGAAGTGATATGTGAGTTTGTATAGTGTGGAGAGAGATGAAAACATCTCTCCTGCTGTGACTTCTGTGAACATTGCGTTGTTCAGTATGTTAAACTTTAATTACATTTTTTTTAAATACAAATTTCCAAGTTTAAGGTAAAGGTGTACATCACTGAACTGTCAGAATCTATCAGAATCTTCAGCTTATTTTCATGTGTGCCGCAGCTCTTTATCATAACTCATTCTCCAGATCCGCATCCAAATTTACCCTATTGCTAATAGGGTAGGACAAACATGCTAATCAGTGCCGTTAGTCTGTCTTATTAGTGTACACACAGCTGTGGTTCCTCTTTTCTGCCAGGACGTATAATTGGGCTGCATGCAGGCGCTGGATGATTTGGTGATACATTTGGTGTGTGAATTGATCAGTGTAGTCAACCAGACAGAAGTCAGTTACTACTGAGAATGTGTACACACACATACTAATAATATTCCCAAGTTACTGCACATGCAATACTAAAAACGATCTGACATTAGAAATTTAGAGTGCAATATCTTTTTGACTTCATATATTTTAATAGTATTGAGTATGAGTATTGCTCATTTGGGATGATCAAGCAAATATTTATTTTCTTTCCTACTCTTTCTTCTGACGGGGAACAATCGTTCCCAACACTACAACACCATGACATTTATCACAGTGATTCGACTTCGACCTGCAGATTCACTAGACTTGTACTTGTTTAACGAGACACTGACAATCTCTCAAGTATGTATTTAAAAATTTCAAGCCCAGTATTAAGTATAAATATCATATAATTACTGTTACTGAGGCACTCTGTGAAATGGTTGTTCTTTCCCTGCTGATGGATGAAGCATTAAGTGAGAAGTGTTAACAATGTTTGTGATAACTGTGGTTGTGTTAACTGTGTCTGTGTTAACCGTGTTTGTGTTAACCGTGTTTGTGTTAACCGTGTTTGTGTTAACTGTGTTTGTGTTAACAGTGTTTGTGTTAACCGTGTTTGTGTTAACTGTGTTTGTGTTAACAGTGTTTGTGTTAACTGTGTCTATGATAACTGTATTTATGATAACTGTGTTTCTTATAACCGTGTTTGTGTTAACTGTGTTTGTGTTAACTTGTTGTGTTAACCGTGTTTGTGTTAACTGTGTCTATGATAACTGTGTTTGTGTTACATTCTCATCGCTTGTGTTTGTGTTTGTGTTAACTGTGTTTGTGTTAACCGTGTTTGTGTTAACTGAGTTTGTGTTAACCGTGCTTGTGTTAACTGTGTTTGTGTTAACTGTGTCTGTGTTAACTGTGTCTATGATAACTGTATTTATGATAACTATGTTTGTTATAACTATGTTTGTGTTAACCGTGTTTGTGTTAATTGTGTTTGTGTTAACCGTGTTTGTGATAACTGTGGTTGTGTTAACTGTGTCTGTGTTAACTGTGTCTGTGTTAACTGTGTCTGTGTTAACCGTGTTTGTGTTAACCGTGTTTGTGTTAACCGTGTTTGTGTTAACTGTGCTTGTGTTAACCATGTTTGTGTTAATTGTGTTTGTGTTAACAGTGTTTGTGTTAACCGTGTTTGTGTTAACTGTGTCTATGATAACTGTATTTATGATAACTTGTATGTTATAACTATGTTTGTGTTAACCGTGTGTTGTGTAATTGTGTTTGTGTTAACCGTGTTTGTGATAACTGTGTTTGTGTTAACTGTGTCTGTGTTAACTGTGTCTGTGTTAACTGTGTCTGTGTTAACCGTGTTTGTGTTAACTGTGTTTGTGTTAACTGTGTTGTGTTAACCATGTTTGTGTTAATTGTGTTTGTGTTAACAGTGTTTGTGTGTTAACCGTGTTTGTGTTAACTGTTTGTTGATAACTGTATTTATTATAACTATGTTTGTTATAACCGTGTTTGTGTTAACCGTGTTTTTGTGCTTAAATTTTTTTTTTTTTTTTTTTTTTGTTTTAAAACCATGTTTGTGTTAATTGTGTTTGTGTTAACAGTGTTTGTGTTAACCGTGTTTGTGTTAACTGTGTCTATGTTAACTGTGTTTAACCGTGTTTGTGTTAACCGTGTTTGTGTTAACCGTGTTTGTGTTAACTGTGTTTGTGTTAACAGTGTTTGTGTTAACTGTATTTGTGTTAACAGTGTTTGTGTTAACCGTGTTTGTGTTAACTGTGTTTGTGTTAACAGTGTTTGTGTTAACTGTGTCTATGATAACTGTATTTATGATAACTGTGTTTCTTATAACCTTGTGTTTTACTGTGTTTGTGTTAACTTGTTGTGTTAACCGTGTTTGTGTTAACTGTGTCTATGATAACTGTGTTTGTGTTACATTCTCATCGCTTGTGTTTGTGTTTGTGTTAACTGTGTTTGTGTTAACCATGTTTGTGTTAACTGAGTTTGTGTTAACCGTGCTTGTGTTAACTGTGTTTGTGTTAACTGTGTCTGTGTTAACTGTGTCTATGATAACTGTATTTATGATAACTATGTTTGTTATAACTATGTTTGTGTTAACCGTGTTTGTGTTAATTGTGTTTGTGTTAACCGTGTTTGTGATAACTGTGGTTGTGTTAACTGTGTCTGTGTTAACTGTGTCTGTGTTAACTGTGTCTGTGTTAACCGTGTTTGTGTTAACCGTGTTTGTGTTAACTGTGCTTGTGTTAACCATGTTTGTGTTAATTGTGTTTGTGTTAACAGTGTTTGTGTTAACCGTGTTTGTGTTAACTGTGTCTATGATAACTGTATTTATGATAACTATGTTTGTTATAACCGTGTTTGTGTTAACCGTGTTTGTGTTAACTGTGTTTGTGTTAACTGTGTTTATGATAACTGTATCTATGATAACTATGTTTGTTATAACTGTGTTTGTGTTAACCATGTTTGTGTTAACTGTGTTTGTGTTAACTATGTCTATGATAACTGTATTTATGATAACTATGTTTGTTATAACCGTGTTTGTGTTAACTGTGTTTGTGTTAACCTTGATTGTGATAAGTGTGTTTGTGTTAACTGTGTTGGTGTTAACCGTGTTTGTGTTAACTGTGTTCGTGTTTGTGTCTGGGTTAACTGTGTCTGTGATAACTGTATTTATGATAACTATGTTTGTTATGACCGTGTTTGTGTTAACCGTGTTTGTGTTAACTGTGTTAACTGTGTTCGTGTTTGTGTCTGGGTTAACTGTGTCTGTGATAACTGTATTTATGATAACCATGTTTGTTATGACCGTGTTTGTGTTAACTGTGCTTGTGATAACTCTGTGTTAACTGTGTTTGTGTAACCGTGTTTGTGTTAACTTTGCTTGTGATAACTGTGCTTGTGGTAATTGTGTTGTGCATCGCCTAAACCAGATGGACTTTTTTCACCTAGTTTGTATATCTTTTTTTTTCTGTACATACTAACTTTAAAAACTGAAGCAAACTGTATTAAGCAGAAAGGGAGTGAGCGGCACGTAGTATATAGGTATGTTACTAATGTTAGTAATACTGGTACAAATGCCTACAATGCTCTGTGTGCTTCTCTCTTGCCGTGCTACTGGATTGTACTTCCTCATTATCAGGCTCCCATCATCCATGACATCACCCTGCTGTGTGTGTGTGTGTGTCTGTGCATGTTGGTAGCATTACCCACACTGAAAGGTGGCATGACCCTCATCTGATGGGGGCCAGCAATTACAAATCAGCGCTACTCCCCCAATAACACACTTTGGCAAAGCCCACTAACCAACTCACTTTCTTTTATCTCTATCTTTTTCTCTGAATATCCTCCTGCTTTACAGTTTCTTGTGATTTTGGCATGTATACTTTGTTTCCCAGCACATTTTTTTGTGCTTGAGAGCCATGATACCTATCCGCACCTCCACATCCATAAGCCTCTATATTGGCATTAGAAAGTTCACATCCATTTGAGGCATAATAGGCAAAAACCAAAGCCCTCATAATTGTTGCTGTCACCATAGGCTCCCTCTTTCCATTAATCTGGATTTCTTTAGACACTGTGTGCTTTTATTCCATGAAAAGTGGATTGGTTTTGTATAGTTTATGGCAACATGTTTAAATGAAGATAAAGTTCTATGAATTAGCCTGAGTAGTAAGAAATCCTTCCTAGTTTTTGGACCAGTTCTAGGTTTTTTTTTCACTTAGATGTGCCAGATATTTGGTGCACCTAGTACATTAGTACACAATTGTATAAGTTGTCTTGTATGCTGTACAATTTCCCTTCACTGGAACTAAAGGGCTCAAACCTGTTTCAGTATGACAAAACCCAAACCCAGGTCCACAAAGACATGGTTTGCTACGGTTGTAGTGGAAGAACTGCATTAGGGTTTTTGTATACTTTCTTGTAAATAAAGCTGCAGCATTTAATTCCCAGGCCAATAAAATGTACCCTGTAATCTCAACTGCTCCCAGGTCTGCAATAGTATTTGGGCCTTGACTGGAACTGAGATGAGTCAAGTATTGTGAAGGCCATATATATTAATTAAGAAAGCAGTAAGCTGTGTGCTGTTATGCTTCTATAGTTGTGCTTATATATAGCTAGAAAAAGATGAATGAAGAAGATTTTCAGGGATAACACCATAGCCATGGCTCTATTTCTGCAGGCGATATTGTCAGTAGGGAAATCATACGGTAAAACATTGTACAGTGAAACAGTTCCATGACTGATATTCTCTCTTACCGCTCTCCTAGCTGTCAGTAGATGTGTGAAAATGAACACCTTCCTAATGTGCGTTTTTAACACTGCTATTTAAAGGTGGTGCTTACTTACATAACCTCAGTGCACATGTTCTTTTCCCGCTCTGTCTGATTAAAGTCTACAGGGATATTTGTGAATTTCCTCAGACTTGTGTGTTAAGAGAAGTAGCTTATCCATGGCCATAAGTGCTTGATGCATTCAAAGGATTTTTTAGTATTACTATGTACTTAATTTTCACAAGGTACTTAATCAAACACCCTCCACAGCCATTGCACATGGCAAATTAGCACATATTCTTTGGGGCCAGAGTCTTGGAGTTTGCATATAAATCCTCTCTCTCTCTCTCATACTATAGCTTATCGTGGTTAGTTCTTGATACTTTTTGTCTGTCTTTTTATATATTGCTTGTAGTTCTCAACACATTTAGTTTTACTTTTGCAGTAAAGAGTAATGGCCTAATGGTTGATGCAAAAACAGTTCTGTGTGAAATCTGGCAGATTTCATCCAGTACAGGGGATTACTTAACTGACTTAAGGGCAATAGTGAAGAATGTTATAACATGATAGATTTTCTGTTTACTGTCAGTGTGATCTGGAGCCCATGACTTTCACAGAGGAGCCTGTTACCATCTTAGCAATACTCTAGATCACTAGAGGTCAGACCTAGAGGAATCTAGGTCACTAGATACTAGTATCTAGTATATCTAGTTTCTAGACTATTTTTATTAATTAATTTATTTTTTAACTAATGTCAAGATAGGTAGCTAGATAGTTATGCCATTTTAATAGAGCTTTTAAAGCTTATCTTACACTCTTGAAAATAAAAGTCGTTGATGGCACTATCAATGGTACTTGTCTTTTTACCTTTAAAAATATTTTAAAGTATATAATTGGATTATAAGGCCCACTGATGTGCCATTAAAGCTTTACTTTAAAAGCTAATTAACAGTACATGACATGCAATTTCCCATAGGATGCATACTAAATGTACAGAAAAAGATGTACAGTACCCTTGAGAGTACCAACTTAGACATAAAGAAAAGAAAAACGTTTGGTACCTTTATTTTTGAGAGTGTAATTGTATATATGTGTTTTTTAGTTCTGTACGAAATGTTAACATTTTTTATAAACATTGTTTTTAAATAATAGCTTAATTGTGACAAGTTGATGTCCGTTGAGGTTTGGTAATTATTCCAGTCCCATCCTGCTTCTCCTATACATTCCCACATTGAAGTGAAGTTAAAACCTATTTTTTTATCCTTTATCAGCATGTCTTCTATGCTTAACATTTTTGAAACAATTATTTATACAACAAACATTTTTATAACATATTAAATCATGATGTATTGTTTTAAATTCATATTGATTTAATGGGTCTGGTCTTCTCTTGCTTTAAATCGTCAAAGGTTCTGCTTTGTGGTCTAGAGTTTGACTGTATTTTGGAATAAGCACCAAAAGAAACTGAAGACATTCTACATATGTATATAATCCATATACTGTACATTCATACATAGTGTTTCCAGCTTGTACTGATAGATGATTTAGGCATTAGTGTCCAGGTATCTGTATCCTGGCATCAGTGTCCAGGCAGTGGGAATGTGCCCATATTATTAATGGATCAGTGAAGGTGTGAGAGGAAAAGGAGAAAATACAAGTTGGGTGTTTCCGAATGTGACCTTGGGCTCAGGTGGCGTTTCGGTTTGTTTTTTTTGTTTTTTTGCCTATGGCTTACCAAGTAGATGATGATGAGGGAGGCAAAATGAGGAATAACTGAGAAAAAAAGAAAGCAGTAAGAGGCAAATGGACCAATGCTGAGCTCAGTGGGTGAGGTGTTACATCATCATCGGGCCCAGCAAGTCACCAGATCAAAATCTCTACATGTTTTTGACCTTTATGTTGATTTATCTGTAGTGGCATAACCACAAAAATCTTACACAAATTTAAAGAAATAATTTTTTTTCTTATCCTATGAATGTTCCAAGTAGAACACCTTGTCTCTTTGTTGGTGTAGTGAGTGTTACTTACATGCGATGTAAGTGAAGTGAAATTAAATGTTTTATGCTAAATATTATCTGAAAAGGGAGAGTTGTAAAGCTTTATGAAAGCAACAGAGGCACTGGCTAATTCAGAGTGGAGGTGGAAGCTTATTACCAAAATATTGCGTTATAATTATGTTTAATACTTAAATATAGACAAACCTGAATTTGATTTGTGTTGCCACAAGAATAATTAGTTGAATAAGTATGAGTAGAATGGGGTTGAGAGGCTTGAGAGAACTCCAGAAGGTTATGTGCCAAACAAGCAGAAGTGCAGGAGATATCATATATAAAGTGAGACCAGCAAGCGGAGCAGGTTCTGTAGTCAGAAAACATTTAAAATTTTCTTCAGATGTTATGGAGAAGGAATCTGCAAGACCTGGTAGTTGAGGTGACATGATTGGCGAAGTTTAATCCATCATCTAAAATCAAACCAAGATTCTACTGTGATCATGTTGATTGGGATTGACTGGTCCAGCAAAAGGGATCACTTTACTGGTAGGAATATAATTAATTTTTGTCAAGGTTCATACAGAAATTGATATCAAAAGGCAGTCTGATATCTTCTGAAAATTGTGACATGGATGCAGGAAAAGAGAAATAAAGTTATGTGTCACCAGCAGAGCAGTGATAGGAGAAGCCATGAGACTTGATCTTTCAGCCCTGTGATATAGATGCAAGGAGAACAATAGTGGACCAAGAAATTATCCTAGAGAGACTCCAGAAGTGAGGGCGGAGGTTGTGAGGTGATAAATTTAAATCTCTCCAAGCTATTTGTCAGAGCGTTCCTATAAATAAGATGAGGACCCAGTTAGAGTGTAGCTTCCAATCCCCAAGTCATCAATGAGTGGAAATGAGGATCTGGTGTCAAAGGCAGCAGATAAGTCAAGGAGAGTGACTACAAAAGTGCAAAGCCTTACTGACAACAATAAGGACTATTTCATATAATCCATTTTTTTGTGCTGTCCAGACTGGTGACACTGCCATCAAGGAGGTCATTTAGTTCAAGGTATGAAGACAGTAAATGTAAAGACTGAAAAACATCTGTAGTTAGCAATATCAGTGGTGTCAAATGTGAGTTTCTTAAGCAGAGGTGTGACTCAAGCAGACTTGAACATTTAAAGAACCAGATCACCTTGATTAAGATGAACTGATCATAGTGGTCCCATAGGATGAAAGGACACAAGAGGTTGTCTGGAAAAGTTGGGATGGTATTGGGTAAAGCAAGCAAGACATTTTGTACAATTTGTGGTAAACAGTGATACCACTTATTACTTACTTCTAAATGTAAGTAAGTGTAACTGGTTGCAGTCTTGTGTGTTTTATTTTATCCAAAAAATATATAAGCGGACGGCAACGGGGTTGACACTTCATTTATTCTCTGACAACACAAACAAGCATCCTCCCTGAGTGAATCGCCCTTACACCGTGCTCTCTTCTATTCAATTATAATGCGAAAGGGGGAAGAATACACCCAAGTAGCAAATAAAAATAATATAAAACAAAAACCATACCTGACAACACAAACAAACAGCCTCCCTTAGTGAATCGCCCTTACACTGTGCTCTACAAAATAAACAAGATGTGCGATGGTCACCATGTGTTCTCATTTCCACATTTTAAAACAAAATACAAAAAAAAAAATACTCAAAAAGGAGGGTAAAACAACAAAAATTATCACATAGGTAAATTAAATGATATTATACACAAATTAAAATGGGTATACAGTGCCTTGCGAAAGTATTCGGCCCCCTTGAACTTTTCAACCTTTTGCCACATTTCAGGCTTCAAACATAAAGATATAAAATTGTAATTTTTTGTGAAGAATCACCAACAAGTGGGACACAATTGTGAAGTGGAACGAAATCTATTGGATATTTTAAACTTTTTTAGCAAATAAAAAACTGAAAAATGGTGCGTGCAAAATTATTCGGCCCCCTTTACTTTCAGTGCAGCAAACTCACTCCAGAAGTTCAGCGAGGATCTCTGAATGATCCAATGTTGTCCTAAATGACTGATGGTGATAAATAGAATCCACCTGTGTGTAATCAAGTCTCTGTATAAATGCATCTGCTCTGTGATAGTCTCAGGGTTCTTTTGAAAGTGCAGAGAGCATCATGAAGACCAAGGATCACACCAGACAGGTCCGTAATACTGTTGTGGAGAAATTCATTCAATTATAATGTGAAATGGAAGAGGAGGAGCCAAAACAGGAAATTACACAGACCAATGACATCATGACAATTAAAAAGGAAAGTACTCACACATGTAGACAGCTACATCAGGTATACGTTTCCTTTTGTGTAATTCTAATTAAATGTATGGAATACTTTCCATACCTGTTACATAAGCAACCTGAATGTGTGAAAGGTTGGAGCCACATGGGTCTGTGGTTCATTTTATAGCTGGGTACCTGAATAATGCCTGAATATCGGTAACCTTTTGAGTAAAGTGCATCATGAGCTTGTCATCAGGGAAGGAAGGTAGAGAACACTTTTTATGTGGATCAGACACATTGATTTTAGAGTGAAAGAAGAAATAGCAACAGAAGAGGAAAAAGGTATCATGCTGTTATTTTAGACCAGAGAACACCAGACAAGGGGTCAAAAGGAGTTCGTCTAGCTGGCTTGGAGGTGAGAGGGCAGAACTAGTCCAGTTGTGTAGAGGGTTATGCGGAAGGTATAAATGGTGGTGTCAGCTGGCAGATCTGCAAAAGAAGGCAATGGTGGTAGGGATGAGAGCACAGTAGAAGAGAATGAAGAGATGCACAGGTTTTAAAGTTTGGTCTGAAGGTAACAGTAAAAGTGTATAAGTGGAGGCAGGTGGTCTGTTGAGGACCAGTTGACATGAAGATTATTCAAATAAATGGCCTGATGTATGAAGAGAAATTACAGTAAGGTTTCATTTACTGGATTGATTTTGTGGGTTGGTGGTGACTGTATTGAATTGAGGTCAGAGGATCAGTGATGGTGCTAAATGATCATGGACATGGTGCTGTTGGTTTAGGTGGGGAAGTCTCCAAGCAGGAGAAAGAGAAAATGTGAATTATGCAGTTGCGTGTGGGACCTGAAAAACGATAGACCACAATGATATAAAGTTTCCAAACAGAAACAGTATAAAGTTCGAATGAAGCGACCTGAAGTTCAGGTAGAGAAGAAAGATGGTATGCGCATTAAAAGGTGATAAGCAAGCCTACCCACATCCACTCCCATATTTACACTCTAGATATAGAGGTTTGGGTGAAAGAGAGAGCTGTAGAGAGTGCTGCAGCTGTGAGTTGATCCAAGGCCAAGAAGTGAAGGTAGAGACTAGCAGTGTATGCTGTAATGAAGTCGACTTTGTGCACAGCTGACTTGCAGTTTCAGAGGCCTCCAGCAATGAGGAGCTCTACAGCCACAGATCTGGATGGACAGTTAAGATTAGGTCATGGCAACTGTAACGAGGAGAACTGAAGACTAGAATTACGTAATTAACAGCATGGCCATCTGATAATTACTCAGTAACAGAATGATCAATTCTTCTGTCTGTGTTGGCTTATAAAGTTTTATCCAAATTGCTTATACCTTCTTACTGAATAGTATTTCACAGTATATTATTATACTGCGTTGGGTTTAATACTGTTGTAGTGTTTATTACAGTTGTTTGAGTTACAGTTACTGTATTTTATATGTCTTAATAATGAGAGTCTGGTATTAGCCATTCAGATGTGGCTACGTCATTAAACCGAAACTAGTTGACTGTGTTGTTATGTTTTTAAGGGAGTATGCTCGCAGGCTCTGGTGCGGATGGTTGTTGACAAATCCATCAGCAGTGAGCAAGAGCATAACTCCGTTGTTGTATGTTTGTGCTTAATAAGTAAGTAAAGTTCCTGCAATGGATTACCTTTGTTGTGTGTTTCTCTTCACGCCTCCATGGATAATTATAAGCCAAGACGAAAGCACAACAATATGACTGTTCTCAAGTTTTTCTTGAGAGATAAAACCATACATGATATTTGATAAACTTTGCCTTTGCAATGTGAGCAATATTCCTTTACTCCCAATCATCTCTATACAGTCACTGCATACTCAAGGGAGGTGGAGAGAGATATACAGTAGAGAAAGAGAGAGAGAGAGAGAGAGAGAGAGAGAGTTGTTTAGAGATTCAGGAGTGATCTGACAGGAAGGGATTTGACATTGCAGCAATCTCATCTTCTGTCACAATATTGATTTAAAAACAATTACAACCTGCTTAGCCTCTTGTTCCTGCTAGAGTACACACACACACACACACACACACACACACACACACCACACACACACACAAAAACACACAATCTAGACCCTACTTGCCATATGGAACATTCACTTGAATCATTTGAAAATGTAATTAGCACTGAGTCAGTTTCCTGTGTGTGTGTTTGTGTGCATGTGTGTAGATGTGTGTGTGTGTGTGTGTGTGTGTGTGTTTGTGTGTCCATACACAAGCTCTCCTGAGTTTACCAGAACATTGTCAGTAAATATTTTACTCTGTTCCCTCATGTATATATGCTGCAATGTAAGTTGTAAAGGTTGTAAAGGTTATTAGCATTTACTCATCGATCAGACCTGAGATACAGGGGATTGGGGCTGTTACTGCGTCGTGTGCTGCTTGTAATCATTCCACTTCTTCCTGAATTTTCATTCATGAGTTTGAACACCTTGATCAGTCAGTCAAACCTCCAACACAATCAGTGAGCAATGAATAACTCAGAAACATTCTGAATCATTATGCATTTAAAGCAGTCTTTAACAATTTTTTCCATTTTTCTCACCTATCCATGTGCCTTTGAGGAGACTGTGGTGATAAATGTGTTTCTGACTGACCTACTTATGTTAATAAAACAGGAGGATGTGCTCTGGCCATTAGTGTCTGCTCCTCAAATAACAACCTCTAAATAAAAGTCTCTCCCTTGAAGAGATACTGGAAACATAATTTATTTGTGAGTTAAATACAAGACAAACATGAAAGTTAATATAGCAGCGAGCTATCAGGATTTTAGTTAAGCTGCAGAAACATATTACAGAGTGTACTTAAAGCTACAATTCGCCTTAATTTTTGAATGAGTAACTTAGACTTGCTACAGTAAGTACATTTGATTTTCAGGTAGATGATGATGATGATGATGATGATGTCCTAGTAGTAATAGTAGTAGTAGTAGCAGTAGATGATATTGATGTTCGTAGTAAAAACTTGGTTCATAATTCCCTCTTAGTCAGTCATCTTTTGAAAATTTAGAATGTAAACAAGCTTTTTATTTTTATTTTTATGAGGCTGTTTTGGTTAACGACTCATTTCAAGGCCTTAAATGGGCTGGTATAATTTAATGGTAATGGCTGTGTCCTGCAGATACCCTAGAGATTATTTTCTTCTAAACACAGTCATTTTCTCAAGCCTGGTCTACAAACAGCTTAAAACATGTACACAAAGCCAGGAAATTTCTGTAAGCCTTATGGCACAACAAAGAAATTATTCAGATGTAAGTAAACGAGGGGACATTTTTGTTTTTGATATTTAATATATTAATATGTGTGTGTGTGTGTGTGTGTGTGTGTGTGTGTGTGTGTACTGTATATATATTTGATAATATATATACAATGTATTTTCACTTTGTATATATAAATATGAACAAAAATGTACATATTCATGGGCATAAACAAATATGTTTCAGAAAGATTAAATTGAGAGGGAAAAGGGTTCTACATATAAATGATGCAAAAATATTCTGTCGTATTAATGTATTAAGAACATTGGATAGTTTACTAATCTGAGACAAAATATCCAATGTAATATTAAATGGTATACAATTATTAATCATAACATTAATACCTCAGACACGTGAAGTGAATAACATTGATTATCTCTTTTTAATGGAACCTGTCAAGAGGAACATGACAAAGGGGTCAGTGTGTTGACTTGCCCTCCAAATTCCCCAGAGAATTATCCGATTAAGCATCTGTGGGATGTGCTGGACAAACAAGTCCGATCCATGGAGGCGCCACCTCGCAACTTATAGTTCTTAAGGGATCTGCTGCTAACATCTTGGTGCCAAATACCACAACACACCTTCAGAGATCTTGTAGAGTCCATGCCTCGATGGCTCAGAGCTGTTTTGGTGGCACAGGGGGACCTACACAATATTATGCAGGTGGTTTTAATGTTATGTATATAGTTATATGGTGTATATAGTATATTCTCCTTCATAATGTGTGGTTTAGCTGTTTACAGTTCACTGAGTTGAATACAGTTAAACTAGACGACTTAAACTGCAGTGAACTTCAGTCTGATCTCTCCCACACCATGTAAATCACATTGGCTTTGTGCCCTGTCCCTGACCCTGAGCACAAATCTATTCATCACAATGACAAGTGCTAATGATTTACTACTTTAGCATACTGTGCTAGCTCTGGGTATGGTCTTGCATAGCATATATGTCCAGGATGTTTGGCCAAAATTTGACAACACACACACACACAAACACACACGCTTAAATCTGTCCCATTTTCTCAATGATTGATGACAATCGATATTCAATTATCAGTTCTGTGCTTCTCATTGTTAGTGGTTCCATGCTCAGAGAAAAAAAAATCTAAAGTGAGAGACATTTAGGATATACTGTATATGTCCATTCCATGCAGTCTCTTCTTGCTTTGTTAGTGCTTAAGTTTTTGTGATATTGATTAATTTGATGTAAGTCACAAACATTTTGTTAGAGTACCAACAGGAGCTACAGTATTGTGCCAAATTTAATTTGTGTTTAATGTTTCTTCAGAGCAAGTAGAACATTTTCTCTGAATGTACTCCAAGTATCTGTCAGTGAAATGTTAGAAATGTTAGACTTTTTTCAGTCACAAAAAAAGACAAATGTAAAATCTTTCATATAACAACTGTCTGACTATACTGCACACATAGAGAAACTGATTTTGTGAATTTTTCAGTTAAAAAGGATTAGAACGTATCACTATTTGTAGAAGAGCAAGTCGAGTACATCACCTACTATTCAGGCATGTTTAACCTCATATTTGTAATGATCATGTACTGGATGTTACAGTACTGGATGTTTACTGAGATACTGACAGAGAAATAGAAAAAACAGGTAAACAGATACAATCAGGGAATCAGATATTAATATATGAATGACTGAGTTGCTGTGATGATGATTATTAACCAGGAGGTGACCACTGATCCATAGCTACATTGACCTCTTCCACGATAAATCCCAAGGGCTTCATTTATAAATATGTGACTATAAGAATCCTTAATGTGTACTTATGATTATTTCCTAAAAGTTCTAATGAATGATTTATAAAATGTCCATATGCATGAAAAAACATTTTCCTACCTGTAATTGCAAAAAATCTTAAAATCGTGTGCATGTGAAAAAGTGAATTAACTACACCTAGAGAATATCTTTATAGGTTGGGATACAAGCAATATAATTGCCATTTCATCCTTAGTGGTTAAGACTAGAGGGACTTGAACATGAGTTTAATGAAAATCAGTAGTGCTCTGTGTCCACCACCTTGATTTCAACACTGATTGAGAATGTGGAATTTTAAACTAATATATGTGAATTATCATATAACTATTCAAGATTTATGTAAATGTGCTGATATTGACGTCTACTTTGATAAAACACAGTGATTAGTTTAAAAAAAATGCTTTATAAATTGCAGTGCAAAGTGTTGATTTAAATGGCATACGTAAAGACTTGGGGCTTCTTGAAGCTCAAAAAGTGAGACTTTGTACTTGACTTCTTGATATGTAATAGCTGACTTTCTCTGTATACATGAGGCTGAGCGATGCTGGTGTGATAAGTAAGCGTTTCAGCTGATTTCTGTAATGGCTGACTGTAAGCTATGGGTGGCTCTTTCATATTAACTGATTCATCACCCTGTTCATATGCTGAACTTTTTGTAGGAAATACTTTTGTTCCAGTAATACCGAAAGCACTCTGACCATTTAAATTTTCCTTATTAATGCATAAAAAAAAACAATGTCAGCCTCACTGTGTAGTGTGGTGAATAAGAAGTGTGTGTGCATGTGTATGATGTTGGTAATAAATCCTTCTCTCGTACTACCTCACTATTCACAGTTAAACTTAGAAAAGTAGAAAATGCGTTCATAAACTAGTTCACACAAGTAAATGAAAAGCAGTGCTGCTTACTAGAGATATGCTCATGAGTTATATTCTTTATGTGTCAAATCATAAATTAGCCACTGTGGTGGACTCCTGAGAGACTCCCCAATTAAACAATTGACCAATTAACCACCTGATCTCACTGTGCCATAAATTAGTACCTCAATTAGCGTAATGAAATTAAGGCAAGTTCAAGCAGAGTTCAGAAGCATTAACTCCACACCAGCGTGTTTAAAGCAGTCTTGTGCTGTTTTAGGTATCAGAGGCTTTGTGTGGTGTTTTATATTAATAATTGATACGTTTGTTTTTTGTTTTTTTTTTTGCTCTGATGGTGTAGATGGTCACAACTGCTAAGAGACATTCACAACAAGGAGTGATTTAGCCAGTGATGAAATATTAGCCAATGATGTCTTTGGATTGGTGACTGGAAGATGGAAATGAAGAGGGGTGTATGTGTCCTGGTGGTTCATGAGATTGATGTGTGGAGCAAACTGTAATACTGTAGGCAGATTTTTGTGAATATGGTGGCCCCCTACAACATGTTGACCATGCTGAGTGGCAATAACCAACACCATGTCCCAATGGTCTCAGACACTACATAAATTTTATTGGCACACTAAATTATCATGCCACTGTTGGGGAAGGGGTGGATTAACCTCCTCGTTAACCTGCAGGATAATTAATATCCTTGTCCATACAAAGCTACCAAAAAATGGTATTAATATACTCCCACATTTGTGTGGCTCCATATTGTCCCCCCACAGGTTGGTCCCCCATTGCAGCGCGATCACTGAATATGACTTGAAGTTGTTTCTCGGGAGCAGTATTGCTAAGATCAAATGTCCTTCCAGTTTTTGCTTTATCTTCTTCCATTTTTCTTTGTTACAATCCATGGTGGTTGCTCATTGAAAGAAATACCATATTGCTGTAAGAGCATGTATACTTTTTGGAGCCTAATCTGTAAATACCATAAAAAAGTGCTTGGCTTACTGAGATTTTAAAAATCTAACTAAATATTGTAAATTCTTACTGTCAGTAATGGCATGAAATCTACAGATGGTTTACTATATATTTTGAGACTCATCCAGAGTGACTTCAGTGGGACAAAATAGTTTTATATGAACTGTATTTTTCTCTTTTATTCTTTAAGAAATTATGAATGGGGCCGGGGTAGTGTAAGTGATCTGGTCTCAATTATTGCATCAAATTGCTCCAATTTGCTATTATCATATCGCAGAAAATATTCTGCTAGCCATTTCAGGGTAAATGCAAGCCTTTTTAAAAATTTTATTCATGAAGCTCAAAAAATTCCTCTCTTTTCACCCGCCTCCTCTCTGCTTTTAACAAGTAATTACATACAATGTAAATATTACATACGATTGTATTGAATTTTTCTGAGTCTGTTTCATTTTATTTTCATAGTCTGCCACAGTGTTAAAAATACATTAAAATACATGATATTGTTGCTTATAGCAGGTTGTGGCATCATGATGTTGGTTGTAGCAGGTTGTGACATCATGTTGGTTGTAGAAGGTTGTGACATCATGTTGGTTGTAGAAGGTTGTGATATTATGCTGTTGGTTGTAGCAGGTTGAGGCATGATGTTGGTTGGAGGCTCAATGTTGGTTGTGACAAGGCTCGAAACTGCGACCAATTTGGTCGCATTTGCTGCTAAAATTTAATCTATGTGACCTTAAAATATATTTGGGAGAATTTGTGTGAGTGGAAATAATTGTTGTGGTGCGACCTGTGTTCATTTCTCTACAAAACTTTAGCTAATTACATTTGCACAGTATGTGCCTGCTGTGAGCTGATTCAGTGACCGGTCCATTGTTTGTCACAGTGGCAGCCAATCAGAACTCATTTCCGGAAAAATTAGTTAGCTACACTCAAGCCAGTTGGGCGTGGGCCCCAAGTCCCCACCCCCCAATTATCTTTTCTTATGGCCATGTGTAGAAACAATCATTATCAATAAGCATTTAGCAACAATTATTGCATATTCAATAAGAGACTATGAAGAAATAAATTTGAACAGTTCATTAAATTAACTGAAATTATGCATTTACAACTATATACAAATAACTATATATACAGTACTTAAGTAATTAACACCATTGTACTCTCTCTTTCTCTCATACACAGACACTATCCTTTTTGAAGCCCAATGCTCCATTACTATTGTTCGATTGTGTGGAAAGACATTTCTTGGAAATATTCCAACTTATAAACATGGGGGAAATATTCTAACGATAAACATCAGGGGGAGTAACTGATAGAATTTCTATTTGATGTTAATTATAACAGCACCATACCGGCTAGCGTCAGAATCATAGCACAAAACAGGGAACATAAATCACCTTAATTTTTGAAAAAGTGTGTTCCTCATCTTGCTCTCTCCTCTTTTTCATGTTGTTCTTTCCTCTTTTGGTATCCTGATGTTGTCTGTGTCATCGCTTGTCATCTACCTGATGCATGTAATGACTCACAACTGGGAAGTGCCTTGTTTCTGAATAACGAATTTCTGAATAATAATTCCTGTGAACGTCTTAGGGGAACACCCACATGTACTTGGCAAAGTCTGAGGGCATTCATTATAGCATGCTTCTTAATAGACTCTTGTGCAGAGGCCATTTAAATTCCTAAATCATACAGGAAAGTATGGAGTTTTGCTTGGCCCCCATCTGACAAGGGCCCTTAGAACCTTAGAATACCACCACCTCCGTTTCGCCCCTTAGCAGTTTAAAGAGATTTCTCCAGTTTTCTTGTTTGAACATCTATTTTTCTCTCGCAGTTGTAACTGTAAAGTCAATGCGCTGGGATTTGCTGGCATGCAGAGGTTGCAGGTAACACTGCGTTCGCCACCGAATCCACACATTTTAAGCATGAGTAACTTTTTAAAGTTGCGAGCACCAGTGCTACCAAGTAAAAAAGTTCATTTCAAGGCCTGTGCCTATGTTGATGGTTGTAGCAAGTTGTGACATGATGATGTTGGTTGTAGCAGGTTAGTGGTCTACAGTCAGTATGTTTACAATTTTTTATTTGTTACATATCGATCTTAGTGGTAGAGATGAACGTGGTTAAATTACTGTATGTTGGTGCAGAATGTTTCGTTTGAGTTTGGTGTTATGAAACATATGCTTATGCCAGAATGTTGATATTCAATGTACAGAAGTTGCTGCAGATAAGTTGCACATAAAGGAATGTATGTACACTTATAATGTGACTGTAAGCATCTGTTATCAAAGATAACAGATGCTCACAGTCACATTCATTGCACATCTCTCTCTCTCCCCCCTCTCTCTCTCTCTCTCTCTCTCTCTCTCTCTCTGTCTTCCTTCCCACTTTGTATTAGGACACAGCTGTTTTCCTATACAACAGATGGCACACAAAGGTGACATACTCGTTCAACCTAGCCAGTTAAGATCATTGTGTTTTGATATAATATATTAACACCAGTGGGGGACTCATGCATTCTGGGCACGTCCAGACTGTAATGTAATTACCTTTACAGGCAAAAGGTAATATTATGTACCTGTCCTCCACTTCCAGTCTATCTAACAGATGGGGAGCTGATATGAGTCCAGCAATGATCTGGACGCATCTGTGTGTGTGTGTGTGTGTGTGTGTGTGTGTGTGTGTGTGTGTGGGTTTGTGCATGCCTGCTTTATTAATCCCACTCCATTAGTGTCTCAGCCTAAATGTTGTTAGCATTCATGATACAGAACCACAGCTGGTGATTTTCTTCTCTTTTCTCTTTATTTTAGCACTTGCTGTCACATTATTCACACTAGTGAATATCTCCACATATATGAGCATAACCACACCCGTGTCACCTGTACTTTTCTTTGTAGTGATGGAGGTAGCTTTGTCTTGTCCTTTTTGAGAGATGAGCACCATTATGGACCATTACTGTGGGGGAAACGAGAACAGAATGGAAAATCGGGAGTTTGATAAATTAGATCATCTGTAGTCGTTAGCGGTCTTGTCACAGCTCTCCTGTCTGAGACACATGGATATGTTATGTGGGTTTTTCCTTTTAGTTTGGAATAAAAATAGCCTCAAAGTGTGGAGGAAGAGACAAATGAACAATGCCTGTTGGGTCTGAGGAATAAGGCCAAAAAATGCTTTTATGAGTAATACTGTAAGTACATAAAAAAAAACAAAAAACAAACAAAAAAAACACCCAGATAGCTTAGTCATTAGTAATATATTTTAGTAAAAAGAGATTCATAGATCTTGTATGATAGTTTAAGTATTATTTCCTAACCTCGTTAGTGTGTACTTGTTTGTCAGTTATTTAGAGAAAAAGTCACTTAGGGAACAAGTTTGTTTTATTTCTTTCAATTTAATATATTTTTAGATTAATATTTTAAATGAGATGCATATTATGTTATAGTATAATTATAAGGATATATTATAATTATCTAAATACATTCAGTTGTATTTTTATAACACTTAATACACAGTAATAGATATCGTTACAAAGCAGATTTACAGAAAGTGTCACAGCTCAGCCGGATCAGAACTCCAAATCCCAAGATGCAGCGCGTGCTACTCAGGCACGCATGCGCTCTCCATCCCCGGAGTTCTGATCCCAGACACCTGTCACTAATCACAGACTCACACTCAAGCACAGCTACTTAAGTTTGCCAGTCACAGAGTTGCATTGCGAAGTATACGCTCAGTGAACCTCTTTCTCTGCGTTACCAAGCCTTCCGATTATCTTTGATTACCTCGTTACCTCGACCTTTTTTTGCCCTCCGACCACGCTCTTCGTCTTGCCCTCCTTACTCTGTGGTCCGATCGCCTGACCCCTGCCTTTACTCGTTTACGATTCTGCATTATCCTTGTCTCTTACGCTGCGGCCGCGCGGCTTCTTGCCTCCGTGCCCCCATCCCCACGAATCCGTGACAGAATACTTCGCTGCCTTATTATGGAGGCAGCGAGTGGCACCGGTTGGCCTCAAGCCATCGAAGGACACGGGCGGATGATCAGCCAGCACGACCAACGCCTGGACGCACTCACCGAGCAAATGACTCGGCTACACCAAGCCCGCCGGCGGCTTCGCCACGTTTACCTCCCACACCGGCACCAGAGAAGTACGATGGAGATCCCGCGATGCCGAGGCTTTCTGCTTGCAATGCTCACTGTTTTTTTCCACTTACCGGAGATGCCGGAGTCAAAGAATCATCCATTTCATGGAGCTTCTGACCGGGAGAGCTTTGCTCTGGGCAACAGCCGAGTGGGAGCAGGCAGCCACCGTCATTCACACATACGGGGAGCTAGCCACACGATTCCGAGCGCCTCTTTGATCACTCCCCTGACTGCCGAGAGACCGGGGAGGAGCTCCTCACCCTGAAACAAGGAGCGAGGGCGCCGGGATCACGCCCCGAATTTCGCACTATCGCGGCACGAAGTGGCTGGAACCAACCGGCACTCAAGACAGTGTTTGCCGCCAGGGATTAAATGCCGACATAGTGACGGAGCTGGCATGTCGCGACGACCAGCTCACCCTGGATTCCCTGATTGACACCGCACCGCGTACCGCTGCTCGGAGCCGCCGCTCCATGCGCCCTCTGGTGGCGGTTCCAGAACCTGCACCTCCCGCAGAGCCCATGCAGCTGGGGTCGTCCAAAATCAGCACACAGGAGAGGGAGCGAAGACGCCGCGAACTCGCTGCTTCTACTGCGCGGAGGGAGGGACACTTCATTCAGCAATGCTCCCTCAAGCGTCCGGTCATCCAAGGGAACCAAACCGTCCCCCAAAGATCCGCAACCAGGGGTGAGTGTTGAATCAGGAATGTGCCCTTCTGTTCAATCCGCATTCGTCATGAAGATCCGACTCGAATACTCAGGTATATCTTGTGTCCTAGAAGCGCTGTGATTTCTGGAGCGGCAGGAAACTTCATTGATCAGACCACCGTTCTAGAGCACAACATCCCCATCCGTCCTCTCTCATCCGGCTCGTATCCAAGCCATTGACGGCACTCCGTGGGAAACGGACTCATCTCCCACTGCACTGAACCCATCGTGTCTCCATACCAGCGCTCTTCATCAGGAACAGATCATCTTTCGTCACGCACAGTATCCGCACGTCACCCAGTGGTCCTCGGTCTGCCCTGGTTGGACCTTCACAACCCTCAGATCTCTTGGTCTCACAGAGAAATTGTGCGCTGGTCACCCCATTGCCTGCACCATTGTTTACGAACCCCGGCCGTCACGGTGGCAACCACTTCCATAGAAAGCCCAGAGGAGAAGAAGCTCCTCCAATTCCCCCCGAATACCATGACCTTCGTGGAAGCCTTCAGCAAGGTGAAGGCCAGTGGACTCCCTCCTCACAGGCCCTACGACTGCGCGACGACCTATTACCAGGTGCTACACCCCCGCGGGAGAGTTTATCCGCTGTCCCTAACGAACAGAAGGCCATGGAAGAATATATCCAAGAGGCTTTGCACCAGGGCTACATACGTCCATCCACCTCCCCAGCTTCAGCAGGGTTTTTCTTCGTGGAGAAGAAAGGAGGAGGTCTAAGGCCCTGCATCGATTATCGAGGCCTCAACCAGTGCTGCGTAAAGTATCGCTACCCGTTACCTCTGGTCCCTGTTGCCCTGGAACAGTTACGCTCAGCCACCATTTTTACCAAGTTGGATTGCGCGCGCATGCCTATAACCTCATCCGGATTCGTGAGGGGGACGAGTGGAAAACCGGGTTTAGTACCACGTCTGGCCATTATGAGTACCTTGTCATGCCGTATGGGCTATCCAACGCACCCTCGGTTTTCCAGTGTCTCATCAATGACGTGCGCGTGACATGCTAGGAAGAAATGTCATAGCTTACATCGACGTACATTTTGATCTACTCCAAGTCAAGGGAGGAACATATTCACCATGTCCGCCAGGTGTTGAGGAGGTTACTCCAGAATCAACTGTACATCAAAGCGGAGAAGTGTGAGTTTCACAGAGACACTATTTCCTTCCTGGGATACATCATTAGCCCTAAAGGGGTCACCATGGACCAGGAGAAGGTTCGAGCAGTCACGAGCTGGCGCGTCACCCAGGACTGTGAAAGAATTACAGAGGTTCCTCGGATTTGCCAACTTTTACCGGGCGGTTCATCCGCATTTCAGCCGGATTGCGCCATCCCTTGACCTCTCTATTAAAGGGAAAACCCAAGCACCTGTCATGGGGCCCAGCAGCCCAGAAGGCCCTGGAGAAGCTCAAGAGCGCCTTCACTACAGCGCCTGTTCTCAAGCATCCCGACCCATCCAGACCTTTTGTCGTGGAGGTGGACGCTTCTGAACCTGGGGTAGGAGCGGTACTCTCACAAAGGTTCAGAGATAAGCCTAAGCTCCACCCAGTAGCATTCTTCTCCACGACCACTCGGCGTCTGAAAGAAATTATGACGTGGGTAACAGAGAACTCCTGGCAGTAAAGTTAGCTCTCGAAGAATGGCGTCATTGGCTAGAGGGAGCGGCACACCCCTTTGTTATCTTCACCGATCATAAGAACTTGGAGTATTTGCGCACTGCAAAAGGCAAACACCGCGGCAGGCCCGTTGGGCCCTGTTCTTCACCAGGTTTCAGTTCACGTTATCTTACCGACCTGGGTCAAAGAACACCAAGGCCGATGCCCTCTCCGTCTGGGATCACCGGGAAGTTAACAAAGACCAGGAGGAATACATTGTTCACCCTCGGTATATCGTCAGCACCCTCGAATGGGAACTGGACAAAGAACTAGAAAACATCCCTTCGTCCCGTATCCCCACCGCATGTCCCGCAGGCCGACGGTTTGTACCGAGGAACACCGCCAGGCCACCGTCATCTGGGCACACACCACCGTCGGCACAGGTCACCCAGGAGCACAGCGAACGTACCTCCTGCTAAGGGAGAAATACTGGTGGCCCAACATGCAGAAGGACATCCACAGAATAGTGGCATTGTGCTCGTCCTGCGCACAGAATAAGGTCCCCCAACGCTTCCCATGGGCAAGCTCAAGCCCCTACACATTCCGAACGCCCATGGTCCCACATTGCAGTGGATTTTGTAGACAGACTTACCCGAATCCCAGGGCAACACCACCATCCTGGTTATAGTGGACCGGTTCTCAAAATCGGCACGCTTCATCCCTCTACCCGCCTTACCCCACTGCCTTTGGGACTGCCGAGCTGCTGTTCACCCATGTCTTCAGGTATTTCGGCATCCCGGAAGAGATCATCTGTGACCGGGCCCCCAATTCACATCCCAAGTCTGGACCAGTTTCATGTATAAGTTGGGGGTCACGGTAAACCTTACCTCAGGATATCACCCACAGTCCAATGGCCAAGTGGAACGAGTAGCAACCGAACGTGGGCGTTCCTCCACCCTTTTGCGCAGCCAATCCCGGCGATTGGGACAAGTTCTTGCCATGGGCCGAATACGCCCAGAACTCGCTTTTCATTCAGCAACGAATCTCACCCCGTTTCAGTGCGTACTGGGGTATCAACCCCTCTGTTCCCGTGGAATGCAGATATCACTAACTCACCCGCAGTTGACCAGTGGTTTGAGCGGAGTGAACAGGTATGGGCAGACACCCATCGACGTCTGACACGGGTCACCGACTCATACAAGCGCAAAGCCGACCGTCGCCGCAGCAACCAGCCAAGTTACCAACCCGGTGATCGGGTATGGTTGTCTACAAGGGACCTGAGGCAACCACACAGCTGCAAGAAGCTCGCACAGAGGTATACGGGCCCCTTCAGGATCCTGAAACGCATCAATGAGGTCACGTACCGGCTGCAACTACCCCGGCACAAAGCGGCTCCCCCTTCCTTCCACGTCTCAACACCACCAGTCGTTTCCGGACCCTTAGCATCTGATGTGCCCTCTGGAGACGCCTCCGCCTCCCCTGGATATCGAAGGGCAACCAGCTTACCGTCTCAAGGACATCCTCAGCTCCAGGTACAGGAGGGGCAAGCTGGAATACTTGGTCGAGTGGGAGGGCTACGGTCCTGAGGAACGCTGCTGGATTCCGAAGCAGGACATCCTCGACCCGCAACTCATGAGTGACTTTCATGCCTCGCATCCTGACCTCCCGGCCCCCCGCCCCCGGGGGAGACCTAGGAAGAACGTGGCTCCCGGAGTGAGCCCTTTGAGGGGGGGTTCTGTCACAGCTCAGCCGGATCAGAACTCCAAATCCCAAGATGCAGCGCGTGCTACTCAGGCACGCATGCGCTCTCCATCCCCGGAGTTCTGATCCCAGACACCTGTCACTAATCACAGACTCACACTCAAGCACAGCTACTTAAGTTTGCCAGTCACAGAGTTGCATTGCGAAGTATATGCTCAGTGAACCTCTTTCTCTGCGTTACCAAGCCTTCCGATTATCTTTGATTACCTCGTTACCTCGACCTTTGTTTCCGCCCTCGACCACACTCTTCGTCTTGCCCTCCTTACTCTGTTCGCCCGATCGCCTGACCCCTGCCTGTTACTCGTTTACGATTCTGCATTATCCTTGTCTCTACGCTGCGTCCGCCGCTTGCTCTTGCCTCCGTGCCCCATCCCCACGAATCCGTGACAGAAAGCAGTATGAAGATTTATATTTATATTTTAGTTATGTTTTAAAACATGTGTGTAACAAAAATACATTTATCTTTTTCCTGCATACTAGTGTCCACATTTATAGACAGTCAGGTTGTTTTTAGGAAATTAAAAGATATAAATCAAATCCAAAATTCTTGAGACCATAACTGTAATTTAACATAAATTATTATCCTGATTTTTGTTCTCAGTGCAAAATGCACACTTTATCTTTATAAATATTCAACACAAAATCTCAAATAAAGTAAAAAAGTGTTTTTGTAACAGACTCTAATAAATGTTTTAGCTTTATTTATTTTTATTTATTATTTTTTTTTGTTGACGTTTTCAATAAAATTTTTCAATAAAACCCTAACTCTAATTCCCAACCGTGTAAATACATGGCAAATTCTTTATTTTTCTATAAATTTGGTAATCAACATAAAATATTTTCAGATCTGAAATGTCATTTTAAACACATTGGAAGATTTTTTATTATTATTATTTTAAGTATAATGTTTATCCTTCCTCATGGTATTCATACACATTTACAGTCTATTTACTTTTTAATGTAAAGTAATTGATATTTAGGTAGTCAAAATTCATATGGCATGGAAGAATGTTTTTTAAATATTTATTTTTACATGAAAGGTTGTTTTTGCATGAAATTTCTGCATGAAAGGGTTCATGACTAAAAAACTGATTTAATTATTATGTCTCAACCTATGTACTACCTTAGATAACCCAGCTTAATTGCAACATTTTAAACTTTTGGAATTATATTACTTGGTGATTTGTTTAGGTTTTTCTCTTGAAGTACGCCTTCAGCAAGGCACTCTGTTTAGGGCATGGGTGTCAAACGTACGGCCCGCGGGCCAAAACCGGCCCGTTAGAGGGTTCAATCCGGCCTGCAGGACGAATTTTGAAAGTGAAAAAAAAAAATATGCATAAAAGACACGAATTTGTCATTTTTAATAAAATGCTATTCCTAAATAATCCGCTAGGGGGTAAAAGACGCGGCACATCTCTGGGACTGATCAGCAGATGGCAGCAATGCGACGTCTGCTGTTTGTTATCACGGAGTAGAATTTTCTACTCGTCCCCACACCCTCATTCGCCAAAATGTCTGCCAAAAAGCAGAAAAGTGGATACAGAGTGTAGAGTTTTCCATGAAAAATGGACCGCTTCCTATTTATTCACAGAGATGAATGGGTAATAGTTAAAAAAAAGTGCAATTGAATGTTAGTCAACAGCTTCAGTACAAAAGAGTTTGGTTTGGTGGAATGCTATTGTTCATGCAATGCCATAAATGTTAAAGTGAAATACTATATTTTTCGGTTCCTAATACCTGTGAAGTTTTTTTTTGCATTTGTACAAACACTGTGAGCAGTGATCACAGTAATCAGAAGCAAATTGCACATGTTTGTCTTAAGAAATCTGAGGTTGTTCATGATATATTTTGTAAAAGGATATTTCATTAAATATAAATGTCTTTGAATGAAAACAAAGGTAAAAACATGGACTTCTTGTTATTTATAGGTGATTATACTATGATTTTACTGGCCCGGCCCACTTGACATCTAATTAGGCTGTATGTGGCCCCTGAACTAAAATGAGTTTGACACCACTGGTTTATGGTGTAATGATTCGGTTCAAGTCACGATAACGGATTCACAGTTTGATATTTTCAGAATATTTACAACAAAATTGGAAGTAAGAAATATTATGACTGAAAATACTCCTCTTTTAATTTCTGTAACATAAACTCTTTATGTTGGTATAAAACGTCTGTATAAAACATGAACAGATGTTTAATATTGTAAACAGGTTCAAACTACAGGTTCAAATAAATAAATACATTTATAGGTTTATACGTTCTCCAAAATAATTATAAAACAAGTTCTATGGCCTGGGGACAAAACAATTGATTTAAACATACTGAGCTTCATAGCAGCGCCATCATTTTACCTGAAAATAGAGCTCCAAAGTTGGTTAAAATGCCTAATGAGGTCATTACACAAATGCAGATTATACCCATTGTGGTAACGACACAGGCTCTCCATGCAAGAATGCAAGAATGTGACCAGCATGCTCTCTCTATATTTGAAGTCTATGGGTTGTGCAGATTGGGACGTCTAGTGTTCAAGCAGCGCAATTTCTTTAGATGCATAATTAATAGAATGCTGATACGATGCAGATCGTCACATTTTGCATTGTAAGTGCATCAGGCCATGATGCATTGTTACACCTCTAATCTCTATCTATCAGATAATGGCAGTAGGGTTGCGTAAGCATCATGTCATTGTGTAGCAACATTGTTATGATAAGATGCTTCAGGTGCAGGTCTGCAAGCTCTCAGCATGCTTGATTTTAGAAGCTGTCATTGCCCATCTACTACCTGAGTTGTTTCTTTGTCTTTAACATGCATACTCATCCAAAAAGTAAAAAGGATGATGCCTGTTTGACAATTTAAAATTATTTGTACTCAAATAGTTAATAAGTCAGTTTTCTCATGATGAGCTCTGTCAGAATCTATGTGTAGTTTTCCCCTCTAAATATTTAACGTCAGAGCTGTCAGTGTGAGTACCAGCTTTATAATTATGTTTAAAGTAGCAGCACTTCCTGTCACTGATTTGGAGGTGGAGGTAAAGCCTCATTAATCCCACTCCATTAGTCTCTCCACCTAATGAATGCTTTTAGGATCAGTATACAGAACGGTGCATGGAGTTGGATTTTCTCTGCTGAAGTGTGATGTGTTATTCCGCAATGAGGCGTTTAGTTTGCCTCAATATCGACCTGCATATCTTTTGGATGAAGTTGAAAGAATCGATCTCTGTATCTCTTTCTCTTCTTCACATCTCAGCAAGGTTCAGGTCGATATGGCCATACGCCAACTGGGCTTTATTTTTGGTTTGCACCCCATGGCTCTAGCAAGCGTACTACTTATCAAATCCCATGTTCTTGTGTGTGTGTGTATGAGTGTGTGTGTGTGTGTGTGTGTGTGTGTGTGTGCTCAGCAAAAAAAGAAACGTCCCTTTTTCAGGAGACTATTTTAAAGATAATTTTGTAAGTATATCTTAATATGTGTAAATATTTGTATTAACATATAAAGATTCAACAACTGAGACATAAACTGAACAAGTTTCACAGACATTTGATGAACAGAAATGGAATAATGAGTCCCTGAACAAAGGTTTGTCAGTTCTTGCTGTAAGATGTACTCCAGTCCTCCACCAAGTCATTTGAATTTCACGATCACGTCTGGGTGGACACACGGTGACATGTAATTTTTTTTGTCCCTGTAGCACTGTCTTAGGTGTCTTACATTACAGACATTGCAGTTTATTGCTCTGGCCACATCTGCAGTCTTCATGCCTCCCTGCAGCAGGAATATGGCATATTCATGCAGGTGAGCAGGAACCCTAGTCATCTTTCTTCTAGTGTTTTTCAGAGTCAGTAGACATAGCTCTTTATTGTCTTAAGTTATTGTAACTGTAACCTTAATTGCATACCGCCTGTAAACTGTTCATGTCTTAAGGACTGTTCCACAAGTGCATGTTCCCTTTCAAAGGGAACTTCGACGTTGCATTTAGCATAACAGTATGGGAACAGGAATACCCACTCCGTCATACCGAGGGTATAGCCTGTTCAAAAATACCCAACCCCGAGGGTCACTGCAAGACACTCAAGCCCGGGGTGGAATGAATATCCAGGCTGTAATAACGTACTGTATGACTGTGTATGGCGTAGACAACCCTGCAGCCAACACACATCTTGCAAGGATACCCCTTTTGACAAAGCCTTCGAGGAGGCGACCACCCTAGTGGAATGAGCTCTTATGCCCAGAGGCATGGCGAGACCGCGTGTCGTAAGCCCTAGAGATTGCTTCCACTACCCAAGTAGAGATGCACTGCTTTGACACAGCATCAATTTTCCTGTCGTTGCCAAAGCAGGCCAGTAGCTGCTCTGACTTATGCCACTGGCCGGAGCGGTGGACATAAGTACAGAGAGCCCTTACTGGACACAGCAGGTACATCCTTTCTTGTTATGGTGTGAGGAACAGAGGAGGGTAGAAAGAGTGCAATACCACTGGGTGGGCAGCCGATGTAGGCACTTTAGGAATATAATCTGGCCTAGGATACAGGGAGGCCTTGGCTAATCCAGGGGTAAAGTCAAGGCAGGAAGGGTCAACAGAGAGAGCTTGTAGACCTCCCACTCGCTTGAGAGATGTCAGGGCCAGCAGAAGAGCTACCTTCAGAGTCAGAAGCTTCTCGAGGCTAACTCTAAGGGCTCAAATGGGGCCCCTGACAGACCTTCCAGGATCACAGAATGTCAAAGGAAGCGCGGGCTGCAGATGGGCCTCAGCTGTCTGACACCATGCATGCAATTCGAAGTTAAAGGATGTTGCCCGACAGAGGCTCCATCAACAGGGGCGTGGCTGGCCGAAATGGTTCTACCTGATTGTAGAAGGAGCCATGGCAGAGTAATGGGTGGAGCAGCATACAGATGTGACCTCGGCCACATGTGTGGACTCCACCCCAAAAGTCTACCAAGATCCAGCTTGATCTTGCTCAGTATTGATAGCATTTTGGGGATAAATGGAGCTCCCTGGATTGTGCTAGAATTAACCAGTCATCGAGGTAGTTTGGTACACAGATGCCATGGAGTCCCAATGGAGCCAGAGTGACACCCATGCACTTTGTGAAGGTGGGAGGGGATAAAGCTAGTGTCCTTTCCTCTTTCTCGCTTATTACTTACCTCTCTTTTCCTCTAAAAAAAAAAACGGATGGAAAAGTTTAGAGATTTTGAGAAAATATCGAGTAGAAATGAAGCGTTGTTGTCACACAAACAACGAACATGCTGACTTGCTGAAGATAATAAGACTGGCGGCGTGGTTCACAGGGGTCATATATATATATCATGCGACGTGCTTAATTGCCATGTCACCTGATCATGGCAGGCCTATAAGTAGAGGGTTGATTTTATACAAGCTTCAGACACCGGTCGTGCACGCAAGGCGTTCCCATACTGTTATGCAAAATACAACGTCGAAGTTCCTTTTGAAAGGGAACATTGTTTAAACCTTTTCTAATAAAGATCTGTAAAAATTATTTGAATCTTACCAAATTATCTTTAAAATACAGTCTCCTGAAAAACTGACATTTCTTTTTTTCTGAGTATATATAATTAATCTCTGTTAAACACATTAATTTGAGTCTATACAGCTAGTTTGGCTTAGAACAAAAAATGAAATCATCCTCAAATCTATTCTAAAACTTTTGACATTCACTTAAATCCCAAGAGTATGCTCAGATTTGGGTTGTGTTGTGGTCTTTGTTCTCCACCTGTCAGGATCTGATTTACAAGATAAGTCAATTAGCAAAGATTTTACACAAGATGTCCACTAGAGGTTGTTTTGTTTTAGCAGATTGAATAATAATTAAGCAAACTATACCTGAGGACAAAATCAATAGCCACTGAAGGATACATTAAGATGTGATTTATGTTTAATGGAGTGCTTCAGGAGCAAGCTGAGACAGATATCACCATCATCATCAAGTCTTTAGACTGAGCTCACAGTATGGTCGCAAATGATAGAGTGACATCACAGAACAGAGTGCATAAGATGGTCTCTAAGGTCACCTTAATGCTACTGCTATCCTGTACACATAGCTGAAGATTGAAATGCTGGTTTAGCCTTAAAGCTATTATGCTATTATGGCTATTATGCAAAATTCACTTTTACGTGGTTTGAACATAAATGTGTGTCGGCAGCGTGTGTACACATCCACCCTACAATGGTAAAAATCCAAAGACTCCTTTTTTTTTTATCGTAAACAGTGTCTCAAAATGAGTTGTTTTCATTTTCTCCCCAATGTAACATCACATTGAAACCGTCCCCACCACCAACTGGTGACAGACTCACCCCTATTAGCATAGATCCTCCCCTGAGTGAGCTGCACACAGTTGCTACAGAGATGAGAAGAATGTCTCATCTTTGTAAGCTTTGTAAGTGTTCTGTTGTTGGTTATAAAATGAACATAAATGTCTTCATTTATTCCTGGCTTCAGTACGATTGAAGATGCAGTGGAGAAGTTATATTTTATAAGGAAATGTGCCCCAAAATATAGCTAAATTCGTGTATGTTTGTGCAAATCATTTTACACCAGATTCCTTTGTGAATGAGGGTCAATACAAAGCAGGATTTGCTACAAATTTGATTTTCAAGCATGAATCAGTACCATCTGTTCGTGATCCAGCTTCATATCCAGAAGGCGTAAGTATTGCACTTAATATTGTGTGGATATTTGCAAATCGCCTTTCCGAAAGTGCTTGTTAGCAGTTCCATGGCTAAAGTTACCACTGTCTATGATTGTATTCACAGAGGTCAGAGCTATGCTGTCATTTTTATTTTTAAATCAAAAACGCTTACTTACTTGTTACCTCTGTCTAAATCTCTCCTTCATCAGTGTCTGACTGTGGGTCATACATATAGGTCTGAACACCGGTATTTACTGTGTCAGGTATATTGGTTCTCCTGATTTATTGTTGCCGTAATATCTGAAGCACGAGCTGTAAAGGCACAGCCTCCTTCTGAATAGGGGGTGGGGAGGAGCAGCTCATTTGCATTTATAGAGACACACATGAAAACAATGTTTTTTGGGGGGGTTTTGCTTCCAATTAAAGAGGGCTATTTACAGTATGGTATAAATGTTCCGTTGTATAAATTTTCCGTCCAACGGTATATAAATGATCCGTTGGGAATTTTGAGCTGAAACATCACAGACACATTCTGGGGACACCTGCGAATTATAGTAGATCTTGGAAAAAGGGCCATAATGGGTCTCCTTTAAATCTTTTCTCAAAGCTATAGATTTTCCCTTTTTTACTTGAGATTTCCTAATACCCTATATCCAATAAATTTTTCCCGCAAATCTGAGGATCTAATTAAATGCTGCTGTAAATCCATCAATCCATCTTCAACTGCTTATTCCTTCCTCAGAGTTGCGGGGAAAAGGCGGGGTACACGCTGGACAGGGTGCCAGTCCATCGCAGGGCACAATCACATACACACTCACACATTCACTACGGACACTTTAGACACGCCAATCAACCTACCATGCATGTATTTGGACTGGGGGAGGAAACCGGAGTACCCAGAGGAAACCTCCGCAGCACGGGGAGAACATGCAAACTCCGCACACACATGGCCCCAGCAGGAATCGAACCCTGGACCCTGGAGGTGTGAGGCGAACGTGCTAACCACTAAGCCTCATTTATCTCATAAATCTCATTTATGTCAGATTTAATTAATACTTTGTTGGGAGATTGGAAGTGGTAAGATTTGACATTCTTGTCTGAGGCAAGCCATAAGAAGAAATATTTGCATATACGTTCATGACCCTAAATGAGGAAATGTTCAAACAAATTCTGTGTGTGTGTGTGTGTGTGTGTGTGTGTGTGTGTGTGTGGCAGACTGTGTATAACCAGTGTAACAACACCTCTTGGAAGCACCTCGTTTGTTCTGTATTGGTGAGCTGCTGTTGTCTGGAAGAGCTTTACCTGCATCTCTTTCTCTCTTTCTCTCTCTCTCTCTCTCTCTCTCTCTCTCTCTCTCTCTCTTACTCGCTCACTCTTATCAACCAGTCTTAGAGACCTCCAGTGAGGCACTTTTTGTGAGCCATTGCTGCTTTAAGGTGTATTACAAACATTTTAGGTTTATTAAAGTTTCCAAAGATCAGCCTAATACCTAATTTCAGCCAATGTTCTGCAATAATTTTCTTATGGAATTCTAAAAATGTATCCCCCACTTCCTTAATCATTGTGATTTACATTAGTCTACACTGCTATTTATGTGGTGTATTTATCTCCATTCCATCTGTCCATAAGGTCATGTTTACTGTGCTAATGCAGATATCCTGTCCAGATACAGATTTAGATTGGCTGATTGAACATTATTGGCTGATTCCTAACAGTATGTATGCACTGTATTAATCTCATCATGCCATTTCACTTCTGCGATTGTATTAGATTTGGAGAAAAATCTGCATGTGGCTCGGATCCAGCATGCCAACTTAGGAGAGAAACAGTAATTGAAACTGGCTATTTATATATATTAATTAGATCAGTTGTAGAGTGTGGGCCCCTTGCTACTGCACAGCAGCAGTGTAGTGTGTGGAGTTGGGATTGGAACAGAGCCCAGAGACATTCTCTAGAGGTCTGACTCATTCAGACTGATGCAGTGAAATCTGAACTCGAACTGTACTTACACCACTGCCTTATTAAAACAGATATAAATGTACACGTTGTTCTTATTACTTGATAAAAGCCATTGTGTATACAGTACATTAAGGTGATGAAGTCCTGGATTGTATTAAGTATTGAGTCAGTAAAACAACAACAACAAAAAAATAATAATTTTCAAACAAAAATATTTGTGTCACAGAGAAATATTTGTATGTAAGTAATGAAGGCTGTTGGGTTTAACCTGCAGAAACAAAAGCAAGTGCTACAGAAGTTTGAGTCTCCAGACCTGTGGCACAGTTTCAAAGATCCTTAGAAAATCTCTCCAGCCTTATAAAAGTGCACAAAATGTAACAAAAGCTGAGACTACAGCTATACCAAATATTGACTTTGTGTACTTTATTATGATTTACTGCTCTTCAGAGTGGATTTTTTTTAAATTAAAAAAACGTATGGAGTCATTTTTGCTTTACAGCGTCTTTTTTAAACATGTGCTTTTTAAAGACAGTACTTCTCTAACTTTCGAGGGAGATTACTGAGGACTTTGGAATCAGTCTGGTCTGCAGCTGTTCTAAAACTATTTGGACATTTCACTTAACTTTACTCATTTTTGTTGCAGGTCCAATCTTTATAAAGGCATTCATATGAATGCATTATGACTTTTAATTAGAAAGCCAGCCAGCCATGATGAAGCATGATGAAATTGGTAGAGCAGAAGGTCTCATTAATATTGATGAGTCCTGGTTGATCAATGGGGTTTAAAAAAAAAAGAGTAGGTTATGCAGTCTGAGCCATTTTAATTCACAATACATTCAAATGAAATCTGCCAAATTCAGCCACAGCGACATCCAGTGTATTTTCCTGGGCTACTATTTTCCTGGGCTACTATTTCCTGGGCTACAACTCTCCCCCCAAAAAAATTTCTTATGGTTTGTCATTTATTATCTGGGTTCCATTTTGTCTATGGAAAAGTGCTAGAGTCTGTTATTATCTCTGATCTGTGGTCAGTGTCTGGCTGAATAAGCAGCCATTCTTGGACATGAGGAGGAAATTCCTTTTCACCATAAGCTGTTTAATCCCCACTCTTGTCGAGATGCACTCACTCGCTTGGAACACTGTGTCAGGAGATAGCAATAGAGTGGGAATTAATCAAACCGCAATATTGTCTGGCAAATATTGTGGATGCAACTGCAGATTATATGTTGATGGTCACATTTTTGTTACTATGCAGATATTTTCTTTGTTGACTTTTCTGTGCTAGGCAACAACAAATGTTCTGAAACTGTAGGCATTAACATTTAGTGAGGTAATTTAATATTTCTACTTTATGTCTATGCATGGACAGTTAGACCTAAAGTAATTACACATCCATTTCCTTTTACAGACGATATTCAGGTGAGGTCAGCAAATATCTCTTTACAGAAATCCTTTGAGTGGAAACACTTGAAAATATACGTTCTCATTCTCCTCTACAGTTTATTAAGACTTGTTGTCCTGGAGATAGCCTTTATTTTAATATATTTATAGTGGCTCCTCTAAGTGGTCGTGTGTGTGAAAGACAGAAAGATCTTTAGGGCATTCACGTATAATGCATCAAGTTATTTAAGAATGTTTCACTCATCCGTCAAGCCAAACATGTCAGTGATATGGCCGCACCAGTTTTTCATTGATATGAGAGAACTTGACAGCAAAGAGCAATCACTGTCAGACAGCTCATTCTCATGTGAACACTGTCTGTACTGATGTTGTTCCTGGATAACGTAAACCTGACATTGACGCACCTCCTGCATAAGGAGATAAAATAATGTCTCCTTTTCTATTCTTAAATAGCTTGCGATTTGATTTATATATTTACATTTACATTTATTCATTTAGCAGACGCTTTTATCCAAAGCGAATTACAAATGAAGAAATACAAGCAAACGATATATCAAGCGGAGTACACTACAAGTAGTGCTACCATAGAAGATCCATTGAGTTCCAGAGGAGGCGAAGTGCACAGAGATGTGTAAGTGCCAAAGTAAAAAATTTTTATGGGTTGGTTAGGTGTTCACGGAAGAGGTGGCTCTTTAGCTGTTTTTTTGAAGATGGTGACATATTCTATGGTCCAAATTCATATATTTATATGATATTTTTTGTATGCTGTGTCTCATTTCAGCTCTGAAACATGGTGGTGGGAGTATCAATCAATTAAATATAATGAATTCCAAGTTGCAAGAGAAACTTTACAGCAGTGTAACATGAAGCTCAAAATATATTTAACCATGTCTTTGACAGTTATTCCAAACACAAGTACTGTAAAGAGTCATATGCATCTAAATCCTAAAATAGGGCTATGTGTAAAACATAAAGGCATAGGGAAAGAAAATCATTGCGAGTGGCTGTTTTTGAATGCTTTCATGTTCATAATGTATTTGATCTCTGTGTTGTTTGTGTTTTATTTGATATATTTTTTTAATGGTTTGATAAATGGCTTTATTGAAAAGTCCTTGTACATGATCTTATGTCAGGTTTATTTACAGTGGTGTGAAAAAGTGTTTGCCCCCTTCCTCATTTCCTGTTCCTTTGCATGTTTGTCACACTTAAGTGTTTCGGAACATCAAACCAATTTAAACAATAGTCAAGGACAACACAAGTAAACACAGAATGCAATTTGTAAATGAAGGTGTTTATTATTAAAGGTGAAAAAAATCCAAACCATCATGGCCCTGTGTGAAAAAGTGTATTGCCCCTAAACCTAATAACTGGTTGGGCCACCCTTAGCAGCAACAACTGCAACCAAGCGTTTGCGATAACGTGCAATGAGGCTTTTACAGCGTCCTGGATGAATTTTGGCCCACTCATCTTTGCAGAATTGTCCTAATTCGGTTACATTAGAGGGTTTTCGAGCATGAACGGCCTTTTTAAGGTCATACCACAACATCTCAATAGGATTCAGGTCAGGACTTTGGCTAGGCCACTCCAAAGTCTTCATTTTGTTTTTCTTCAGCCATTCGGCGGTGGACTTGCTGGTGTGTTTAGGATCATTGTCCTGCTGCAGAACCCAAGTTCGTTTCAGCTTGAGTACACGAACAGATGGTCGGACATTCTCCTTCAGGATCTCTTGGTAGAGAGCAGAATTCATAGTTCCTTTTATCACGGCAAGTCTTCCAGGTCCTGAAGCAGCAAAACAGCCCCAGACCATCACACTACCACCACCATATTTTACTGTTGGTATAATGTTCTTTTTATGAAATGCAGTGTTCCTTCTACGCCAGATATACTTGGACACACACCTTCCAAAGAGTTCCACTTTTGTCTCATCGGTCCACAGAATGTTGTCCCAAAAGTCTTGGGGATCATCAAGATGTGTTGTGGAGAAATTGAGACGAGCTTTGATGTTCTTTTTGCTCAGTAGTGGTTTTCTCCTTGGAACTCTGCCATGCAGGCCATTTTTGCCCAGTCTTTTCCTGATGGTGGAGGCATGAACGCTGACCTTAGCTGAGGCAAGTGAGGCCTGCAGTTCTTTGGACGTTGTTGTGGGGTCTTTTGTGACCTCTTGGATGAGTCGTTGCTGCGCTCTTGGGGTAATTTTGGGCGGCCGGCCACTCCTGGGAAGGTTCCCCACTGTTCCATGTCTTCGCCATTTGTGGATAATGGCTCTCACTGTGGTTCGCTGGATTCCCAAAGCTTTGGAAATGGCTTTATAACCCTTTCCAGACTGATAGATCTCAATTACTTTCTTTCTCAATTGTTCCTGAATTTCTTTGGGTCTCGACATGATGTGTAGCTTTTAAGGATCTTCTGGTGGACCTTACTGTGTCAAGCAGCTCCTATTTAAGTGATGCCTTGATTGTGAACAGGTGTGGCAATAATCAGGCCTGGGTGTGGCTAGAGAAATTGAACTCAGGTGTGGACAACCACAGTTATAGTATGTTTTAACAAGGGGGGCAATCACTTTTTCACACAGGGCCATGATGGTTTGGATTTTTTTTCACCTTTAATAATAAACACCTTCATTTACAAATTGCATTTTGTGTTTACTTGTGTTGTCCTTGACTATTGTTTAAATTGGTTTGATGTTCCGAAACACTTAAGTGTGACAAACATGCAAAGGAACAGGAAATGAGTAAGGGGGCAAACACTTTTTCACACCACTGTATGTAGCAAAAGCTCATGCAAGTAGGGCAGCAATGCAGTTTTCAGTGAAAGCTATTCTTTATTTGAGGGGTTTTTTCACTATTGTGACATATTCACTACCATCTTGTCTTTGGAGCCAGGTTGTTTAGTTTTGTGTGTCCATTTATGATTTCTCCTCTCTCATTGATTCTTGTGCTATATGCAATATTCCTCTGTGTCAGGTGACATCTTGCACATCCACAGTAACTACTTTTATTGATAGGTTAAGCACTCCAGCAGCCCACTGAAAAGCCCCAATAGTTGACATACACAGCAGCTGATTGAGAGCATTAACTCTGAGTTTTAATTCTGCCCCTAAAACATGAACATTACTTCATAAAGTATATTTTAATTAGCCAATTGAAATGAGATTTACTACAGTTGATTTCCTTTGTAATCTGTTTATGCTTCCCCAGCCCCACTCTCACCAATAAAAACCTTATCCCAGAGTACATTCAAGGAATTTTCAATGGTGTTGCTATGGGAACTACACAGCGTATTCTGGCACTGCCTTGATGTTGGGGATTAAACTGTCAGTGATGTGTAATATTAATTGCTTAATGCATGACAACATGACCATGTCTTTCCTCAGTTATTGCAAAGCACTAATCACTATTTATCTTACCACATCCATTATATAAATGCATTTCAATGCAGCTTTATATCTGGGCACTTGCCTGACAGTCTTGATTGACAGTGTGTGTGTGTCATCATGAACATGAGTATAAATGTTTAACGAGTATATGAGTATAAATGTTTAACATATGTTTGCTAGAATCTTATTCACTGAGATATGCATGTAATGTCAATGTTGGTAGTACCTAGTTAGTAATGCTACTAGCTAAACTTCATAATTTAGTAGCTTGGGAGTAGTTGAGCTATTTTCAAAATATTGTAGCTTTACCTGTAACAAGCCCCTTTTCTCACCAAGTAGCAGTGTAGCATGTAAAAACTTCCAATTAGTGTAAAAACATGAGAGTAATAGGATTAACCATGCATTCTGATAGTGATGAAAATTATTTAACATCCATGTTCATATTTATTAATATTTATGAGAGTGAAAGGTTCACCTGCGTGATTATGCCATAGGCCTGCTGCAGGGAGGCATGAGGACTGCAGATGTGGCCAGAGCAATAAACTGCAATATCTGTAATATAAGACACCTAACACACACATCTCACAACAAGAACTGACCAATCTGGTGGAGTCCATGAGGATGAGATGCACTGTAGTACTTAAAGCAGCTGTTGACCACCGGATACTGACTGTTGCTTTTAACATTGACACCCCCCCCCCCGGACTCATTATTCCATTTCTGTTCATCAAATGTCTGTGTAACTTGTTTCAGTTTATGTCTCAGTTGATTAATGTTTTTATGTTAATACAAATATTTATACTTGTTAAGAAATTAGCTGGAAATAAAAGCATATATAAAAGTTGAATGAGAGAGGAATTTTCTTTTTTTGCTGTGTATATAATTGTTGATCAGGAGTGATAGTTATAGTTGTTGAATATTTTCTTTTAATTTAAGCAGTGAATTACAGAAATAGCAATGAAGCTTGATAGCTTAAATGGATTACCATATTGAAATTAATGTTAACTACCTAGCTAGATATTTCAAGAAACAAACTCAACTGACACAAGTGAACTAAGCTCTCTCTTTATTTGTTGCTTTATGGTGATTGTTGTTTTACTGTTAAGTAAAGTTATTTATGCTTTACCAAACTGAGACTGGTTTACAAATACAAAAAAGCTCAATTTTTTTGTTATACCCTATACAAAGCATATACATTTTATCTTGCTGTAATGATAATGTTACAGTTTGAAGCGTGGCTACTTTTTGTTAGTTTAGCTAGATACTTTATTAAAAGCATAGCTTGGCTGTAGCTTGGCTATTTTAAATCATGAGTAGCTTGTGGCTTGACAAGATGCAAATACAAAATAGCTTCCCCAACATTTTTATACGTAATTGGTTGTACAAGAAAGTGTTAGTTCACAAATGTCCTCTTTGTAGACACCACTATTTTTGTTGAAAGTGTAAAAATATTAGCCCTGGCCCCTTAAGCCCTTTAATTATGGTCTGTGAGTAGAAGTAATGGGTGATATGTAAAAACGCAAATGTCATAACTGGTTACATTCCAAAACAACCGGTGTGTGAGTGAAGTGGTCCCATTTTGGATCTAGTGTGCTTCGATTGAGGTCAGAAAGTAACCCCTTTATGAATTTTTATGTATGTAATGATATTTAACCTCTTGTATTTTATCAGTCCAAGATTATTATTGTTTGGTTTTAGCTAAAACCATTTGGGCTAAAGGGGAAATATGTTGTTGTTGTTTTTATTGTGTTTGCATGTGTGTGTGCATGTGTGTATGCATGGGTGTTCCTTTCATCAATCCTCACTTAATCCCTGCAAAGCGCTAAAACTAATTAGCTTGCTGGGCACTCTGGTGTGTAATTGAGTTACTCAGCTACTCCACTTGATCTTCTATATATAATGTTTAGTATATGGTACATGCTAGTGTATGTGTGGTGTAAGCAGTTTTAGTGTAGAACAGCCTTTATCCCTGTACTATGCTTATAGTGGTGGAGCAGGTCAGCGGTAAGTGAACCGATACAGCTTTTAATCACAGGGAACTGAAGAAGCCTGCAGGGAATAAATTAGTATTTTATCTGTCAGGAGCTTCTGTTGCTGCTGCTGGACTCACCATGGCTGTGTCCCATTTCACCTCTCACTTCCTAGGCACAATAAAGTGTCTTCACTGTAATCCATGTATTTCAGTAGTGTTGGTCAGGATGTAACCAAGGACCCTGGAGCTGTGAGACGGCAGTGAGTCAGTGTGAAATTTAACAGGCAATGGATTAATCCGTACAAAATTTCCCCATTTTCATTGTACAAATCAGATAAATATTATTTAATTTCGAAATTTTTTGTATTAATATTGTTTTACAATTCATATTTTTTTAAATGAAGAAATAATTAGCCATGCATTTAGAAAATTGTATTTTGAAGTTGGTAAATATAATAAATCATAAACTGCATTCTACAAAAAATAGTTTGGTGAAAATTTTAGTTTCTGTGTAATGTAATCCTGAATAAGTACAGAAAACCATCTGCAGGTCTATTACATTATTCTCAGAATAAACTAGCTCAGATAAGACAAATAGTTAATTATGGTTAATGTGTGATGATCATTTCAGAGGTGCTTCATTTACAGAGTTTTTCCTTCAGTAATTATATGTTGCTACATCAAAGTACTTTTGTATCACAAGCAGAACAACCACTTCCACATTCCTGTTTCCTCTTCCCCATTTTAACCTCTCTCTTTTACATTCACTTATAGTCCTGACCTAATTGTATAGTTTACAGTTGTATTTTTTAAATGATTGGAAAAACTGCTTGAAAATGAAATGTTTAAATACATGATTTTTTCATGTTTAATGTATATATACTTAAAAAACATTAAACTTGAAAAAATCATGTATTTAAACATTTCATTTTCTAGCAGTTTTTATATTAAGATACTTTTATTCTCTCTTATTCAGCTTAGGAGCATTATTAGTCAGAGGGATTTGTCAAAAATGCATTTGCTGTCCTTTATAAGAAAAGTTAAATAGATTTTACTGATTGTGAGAATGACTGAGGTTTTGAAGGAAATAGACCTGCAATCAATGGCATCTGGGTTTTTTTTCCTTTCTTTTTTATTCAATGGGGAAGCACAGGTGTTATAGGTGTATACAGTATATCTATGTATATGTGTGTTCTGTTTTATCTGTTAGGTATAATATAAGAATGCGCATCAAAAAGTTTTTCCAAAATCAGGTCGACAAAATTAGGAGTATTTGCCACATTGAACTAAACAGCAGCTGAACTGATAACTGGCTAGCTAAATTTTGCTGAGGAAAGTCGTGACAGCTAGACCTATTAATTAAGAAAAAAAAGAAACAAATGCAAGACATCAAACATAATTTACACACTTAAATTTATTCACCACATTTAACAAATACAAAGATGAGAATATTGTTATTAAACACAGTGTAAAACTGTAAATGATTAGGTTAGTGACTGACTGCTGCTGCTCTAAGCCAGTGACGGATTAAGTCATTTTGGGGCCTAGGGCAAATACAGACACGGGGCTCTCTACATCCCTTGTTCTCCCCGTTTGTCCCAATTTGTTGTAATACTTTTTTTTTTAATCTAAGAAAGCTTGCAACTTCTCTTCACATAAAAAAGGTGTCTGGACATCTGGGATTGCCAGTGCAAAATTTTTTTTGCAGTTTATATATATATATATAGTAGCGGGAAAGGGCGATGCACAGAGACACGGAGGTGTGAGTAGAGCAAAAGCTGAGGCTTTATTCTCGTTTTGGTAGAGTGTAGGTTCGTGGGGGCGTGTGTGTAGGTCTGCAGGGCCGGGCTGACGCCGTGACGCTCACGGGGGCGTGTCGGGGGAATCCCGGAAGAAGCCTCTGGGTTCTTGAGCCGTCCCTCAGCGTTGCGTGTCGTCTCGGCCGGTGCCATCCTCGTCCGTGTTGGGGCCTTACGAAGAAATATATATGGGGAGAGAGAGAGAGAGAGAGAGAGAGAGAGAGCGATTAGTCAGCTTTTAAAGCGTGTACGGGGGGAATACCTGTACTGGAATCCGTTTCGGATGGCAACCATTTCGGTGAGTTGGTACTCAACTTTCCCAGGGCGGAAGGGTGTCCTTTTATTTCTGCCTTCTTCCATCCGATCCTCCAATCCCCGGACGGTACGGCATCGGCGGGTCCTCCCCGGCATGGCGTCCTTTCCGGTTAATGCAGGGTCCAGCGCGGGGCTGCCTGCTTCGTGCCGGTACGGCAGTCGGAGAAGGAGCAATTTCCTTTCCTCTCGCGCCGAGTGTCAGTCCGTCGCAACAATATATGAATTTGCTTGCTTAATTAAACCTCACTTAGCTTTTTTGCCTGAATTCTACTCAAATGCTCTCGCTTGACAGGGTCAAACTGGGCCATTAGTTCTACTTGCACAAGAAAATTTCCGTTGCCAGAGTCAAACAACCAATCTGAGTGGCCACAAAATGCAAGATTATGCTCTGCCAGATTTACACAGTTGCAATCAAATGGTTCACAGTTGTAATCAGTTTTCTAAAAAATGCTTTTAAGAGTTTAAGATCAATTACATCTTGGTTCACCTGATTGATAGCAGTGTTTGTTTGTAACTGTGATAGATTGTGCTATGTATTCATTTTTGTGATGTGTTCAACAGTCATGCTGTCTCAAGTGGGCTGAAAGATTTTTCCAGTTATTGAACCCATCACCCTCCAACTAGGGTTGTCACAAGAACTGATACTTCTTTACCAAGTCGGTACCAACATTCTTAAAATGTGATGGTACTTGTTTTTCTGCAGTAGCGTAGGTACCGTTACAGAGGTTGCAGTTCTTCCAGAACTGATAGGGACAGCAAATACACGTAAGTGTTTTAGTCGGCCCACAAGTGGTAAAGAAGATGAACGCCTACAAGCACACGGGAAAAATTACAGAAGATGGTGACACATTGAGAGGAAAGGTGGTAGGAGTCAAATATGGAAATACTTCACATTTGAAGAGGATGACAACAAACATATAATTGATGCTCTGAACCTGGTGTGCAACCGATGTGCAACCGATGCTATCGTTCATTTCAGACAAGGAAACACCTGGAGTTTGTCCAAGCACCTGAAAGACAGGTCCTGTATTATTTTTGTTTGAGGCAGCTGGCATTGTGGTCGTGAAACCAGCTAACATTATGCTCCATGTAATGTTTGTGATAGTCAGTTATTTGTTAACGACGCTAATGCATTGTGATGTTATAAACTACCTCCTAATGGGCCACCATGCATCTCCATTCAGCCCGTGACCTGTCAGCAACATGTAGCCTAATGTCACTAATAATTATTCAAATGTTCATGCTTTTAATAAATTGTTTTGGCCTGCCACCATATCAGTGAATTTAATCTAATGCTTGTATTCAGAGTATAAGGTGTGTGTGTGTGTGTGTGTGTTAAGGAGTGCACCTTAGCGCCTGTATGCTCCACTGTTTTATTAGTCAGAGTCAGACTGTCACGGTCCGTGACGTGAAGGAGATCAGACGGATGCATTCGCAGTTAGAACGGTGGTTTTATTTGAAGACAATGAAAGCAAACAGAAGAAAAACAAGAACATGACTAACCAAACTAAGCTAAGCTAACTCTATGCTATACGCTATGCTATGCTATGTTAAGCTATGCTAACTAACCTGGACTTAAACTAAGACATGAACTACGACTAATACTATGACACATGGCCTATTCGCTTGTTTATACACTTGACTATTCATTCAACCGCCCCATGTGAAGCACAGCTCACGGTATATATACACACACATGATTATTTCCCAACTGTTAACAGCTGCCGGCAATACCGAAACACACGTGACACATGACGAGACGGGACGAAGACATGATGTCAACCCAGAAGAAGCATGCGCATTAGCGCTCAAAGCGCACTGCTGCACCCCACCAAAGGCACTCCTCCAGGAGTGCCAAGAGTCCTCCCACTTCATTGGCAGCCCCTTGAGACATGGCAGGGACCTGGACTTGAGACGTGGCTGGGACTTGAGACTTGGACTTGGCAGGGACTTGAGACTTAGCTTGGTTGTCTGTGTTAATCTCCCCGCAGTGTGTCACCTGCTCATAGTGCACGTGGAATGGGAGATCTGTACTAGTCCCCAAATTAGCTCCCTCCAGGTTGTAACTTTGCCTTGGTTCTCTGTACTCCTTCAGAAACAAGTCCACAAACTGCCTGCTATCCTCCAGCACCCAGGGTCTCATGGCTTCTACTCACTGGCCCCATGTGCAAGCAGGGCCAAAAAACGAGACATGATGAACTGAATAAATTGTGTTTCTACTGCACGGGGGAATCATGACACAGACACTGTTTCAAAACTAAAATATCCCCCCCCCTCTCTCTTTTTGCCAGTATCAGCCAGAGGAAATTGTCCTTCAGGAGAGTTTGTAATTTTATTTATTTTTTTATTTTATTTTTATACCACACCATAGTATCGACTTTGGTATCAAGTATCGTGTACTTTTGGTGGTATCGGTACCAACTACTAGTTTTTTGGTATTGTGAAATACCAAAAATTCCATACAGGTGGCAACAAAAGCACACAGTCCATTCTTTCACTGTACACAAGTCAGGACCTGCTTGTCTTTCAGTCTTATAAAATTCAGTCCTTGATCTGAACTGCACTATTGAGCAGCGCTCTTTATCTGAAAGCTGTTTTGGCCAGAGTACTGGTCATCCTCAAGAATGGCTAGAATGGCTTAGAATGGCTGCTAGTGCTACTTATTAGTTGATGATTATCTGTATTGCAGTCTTTGTAATCACAGTTCCATTACCATCTCCAGTTTAAGGATCTTGTAAAATTGTTTTGCACATAGTGACAGCATGGCTTGAGCAACATGGGCTGGCACTGTCTACAGAAACATGTAGCTCATTTTCACTTGTATGAGCACTAATGATAGCACAATCTCTGAGCACTGTGATTCTGACGTTGATGTTTGAGAGGTCAACCATATTCATTACCATTTCAGTGATTGGCAGTTTTTATGGGGTTCCACCCCATGGAGAGATCTCTCAATCGTATGTTTTTTTTCTCTGTCACACCCGTCTGCCCACACTCCCATTTGCCAACAGAGATGCATGGCTTTTGGGCTCAAAATGATGTATTACGGTACCTCCAGGATTTTCAGATTGCAGAAAGTAACACAAAATCAATCAAACACTGCAATATTCGGAGGATGTCACACTGTCCAACAATAGAGTTGAGTTGTAGTCCAGCAGACCCATGAAAAGGAGATATGGGAGGCAAATCACATGGTTCACAGCAGCTCAGTCAAACATGCTTATTTAACAAGTAGCAATGTGCTCGAGTTTAAAAAACCTGTAAATTGTCAAAAGATGCACAACTTACAACATCAGGAGTCAGACTATTCCAACTCTTCACAGCAGTGTGGAGAAAACATCTATCAAGTTGATAGGTCCTGGCCATTGGAATAGACAGAACATGCTGGGGTGTTGAGGCACTAATGTTTCAACACGACGTACATGGGGGTGGGAACAGTGCCTTCAAGTCTATGAGGCAATGGGCTGAGTGCATCTTATAGAGAACAGACACAGCTGCTGTGTGCCGTCTGTGTTGAAGACTTTGCATACATTTACTCTTTTGTGAAGGACCTATGATAACAATTGCTTTCTTATGGATGTGATCCAGGGCTGCTAGAGAAGTTGTGGAGGCACCCATCCAAGAAAGTATGCATATTCCATTATACTCTGAACCTGTGACTTGTACACACATACTCTCCCAGGACTGTCTAGTTTATTGCTGGCCTGTCTAAGGGCACCAAGCTTTTGCCCAGCCTTCTTTGTGATGTATGTAAGCCCCAGGATGTCTAGGTGTTTATGAACAGCTAGTTGACATCTTTCAAGGAATAGACAGTTTTGAGAAGGGGCTCATTTTCTGGAGATAGCTATAGCCTTGCACTTGCTTGGGTCAAATGTTACCTACCATTTTTCCATGCGCGTTAATATTTACACCCACTAAAACTCATGGACTGGGGGAGGAGACCCTTGAAGCATAGGAAGAACATGCAGATCCACACACCACCAACCCCGGAGGTGTGAGGCAAAGGTGCTACCACAAAGCCACCATGCCCCACAGAAAGAGAGATTTTTAAGAAAAACAATTAAACTATATAGTATATGAAATATAAATGTATTGTTTTCTTTCCTTATGTGTTTTTGTAAGATGGAAGTTACTAGCAAATATGTTGCTAGGGAAGGCTAAGGAAGCTTGAGAGAGGGGACTCTGTGTGTGTGCGTGTGTGTGTGTGTGTGTGTGTGCACGTGTGTTACTTAATGTAGTGTGTGGAGTGAGCTAAGCTTTGTAACCTTGTTGAATGTCTCGCCTTGTAACCTGAAAATACCAGCACATTTTCATACTTGCTGGTAATTGTTTTTGAAATTCAAATTACAAGGTGAAATTTCAGTTTGTATGAGATATGTTTCATGAAGCCAGAATGTTCTGCTATTAATTTTTTTTGTCATATCTGTGATTTGTTGATTTGCTTCAAAGTAAAAAAAAAAAAAAAAGTCAGGTGAACATCCTCTAAGTGTGGTGATTCCATACATTTTGCCAGGGGTTGTAGTGAGAGCTTCTGGTTTTGGCCTTCTGTAGCTGTTCAGTTATACATTTCTTAATCAGTTTTAATTTCTTGTGGGTCTAATTTGAAAGATCATTACACTAATTTAATTAGAAACACAGTGAAAATAAATTTTTGTATGAATTAGTTTCAAGCATGCGAAATATCCTTCCTTTATTTTTTCTCTCTTACATGACTGAAAAAAAGCTAAATGAAAGGGGCATGGAAACAGAAATGGATTGAGAGCAAGAAAGGGAAAGAGTCGGTGAGAACACCATGCTGCCTGTCACTTCATGAATATCTGTGTCCATATGACAGAGTGGGATTAAGCAAAGGCAAGTTGGGAGATCTGTTAAAAGGATTTCACACAGCAAAACTGTTCAAGTGAAACTGATTACAAACTGGACTCTGGGTGAGGCTTTCCAGTGGAGCATAGGGTTTAAGATTTATGAATTAGTTTGCACCAAAGCAGTGAAACAACATAATAATTCAACTACAAATATATACACAAATAGTTGGTGACTAGCATTTTACAGTTTAAACTGTAAATAATAGGGCAATTTACCTACTGGTGACATTTATAAATAATTTCATCAAATAATTTCCATCCAGTGTTCTAGGAAGATTTTCTTCAAAGCTGAATAGTTCTGAATACTCCTGAAGTGTTTCTGCTTGGCTGAATGGTAAGTTACTACAGGACTTCATGACTGTCTTTCTTGATGTTGTTTAAAATTTGACACTGTTAATGTACACATACCTAATTCAGGTGTCTCCAATCACATCTGCAAAGGGCTTCTGTGATTGAAGGTTTTTGTTCAAACCAAACAAGGCATGCCTTATAAATAATTGAAGACCAAGGCCAGGATCTCCTCTATTAAATGCTAAACTGATCAGACATTTAGCTGAGTTAAAAAAGAACATCCCTTAGCTGAGATAATTAAGTGCAAAATCAGATCAGACAAACACAATTCAGAAGAATTGAGAACATGGCTTATAATCTCTTTTTGACCATTAGCTAATACATTGTAGAAGTGTGATTGAACAGCGGATTCACAAACAGCCTACCAAGCAGACATGCTGAGTGAGCTCGACACTGGGCCCGAGGCAGTGGCAGAGCTGCACTGTGCCACAGATTTGTCTCACCGGGCGACACAGCCTGTCATATCGGATGTTCAAAGTAGTTTGGTTGTGGCAGAGAGGCACTTATGGCTCAAAGTCTCAGGGATGGGGGACAAAGATAAGGTCTCCTTGCCAGACACCCCTGTTAAACCTTCCGGCCTGTTTGGCGGCACTTTTAATGCCATCACCGACAGGTTTCGCACAGCAAAACTGCAAATGCCGGCATTCAGCCAGTCCCTTCCAGTGTTGTGTTGAGTTCTACAGGGCATCCATGGGTGGAGCCTAGGCCAGCGCTAGTGCAAGTGAGGCACAGAAGGCAAGTGTGGTGGCCCGCCTCCCCTGCAGAGAACCAGGGGTACTGGGTGGCCACAGTTGCAGCCTGCTAATAGGACTAATCTGAGAATGATCATAAAAGCCAAGCAGGCAAGGAAGGAGCGGTCCTGATGGGCCATGGAGGGACGTATCAAGGGATGTGAGGTTGTTAGGGCAGATAGCTCCCAGTGCTACTGTAGGGCCTCCTCTAGCCAAGGCCGTCCCAAGTTTTCAGTTTTCTCTGGTCAGCGAGCTGTCACAGGGCAACAAAAATTTGATGCTTTCCCTCCAACAGAATGCGGAAAAGTTAACAACGCTAAAAGACCACCTGGCAGCGTGGAAAATACTGCCAAATGTGTCTTGATGGGTTCTCTCTACCATTGAAAAGATTTACCGGATCCAGTTCAGAGTTTGATGACTCCCCCCGTCCATAGGCGTGCTCACCACAGTAGTCAGCACAGAGCAGAGCTCGACGTTATCACAGGAAGTAAGATCCCTCTTGGACAAAGGGCCATAGAACATGTACCCATTCCCTAAGGGAGGGAGTGGTTTGCAGCAGTTACTTCCTGGTCCACATAAAAGATGGGACTATGCAGCCAATTTTATCTGCGTCATCTGAGCTGTACTCTTTGGACATACAGGTTCAAGATGCTGACACTCAAACATATCGTGCCACATTTCCACATAGGAATATCTCCCAGTCACAGGAAGTTTGCATTTGGTTTGCGTTTGGAGGCAATGCATACCAATATTTGGTTATTCCCTTCGAGTTAGCTTTATCCCGTTGCACCTTCACAAAGTGCACGGATGCTGCTCTGGCTCCCTTGCGAATACAGGGCATCTGTGTACTAAACTACCTGGACGACTGGTTAATTCTAGCACAATCCAGGGAACTGGCACACATGAGGATCTTGGGGCTCAGGTTGAACCTGAAAAAAGTATGCTTTCTCCAGTGCAGTGGACAACTTTTCTAGGGGTTATATGGGATTCAACTACGATGAGGGCGGTTCTATCCCCAACACCCATAGCGTCAATCCTATTAACATTGAGCAAAATAACATTGAGTTGGGTCTGGGCATCCCCTCTAGTCTCCAAAGTCATACTTGTGAGCCTATTGCATATGAGACCGTTTCAGTGGTGGCTGAAAAGTCGGGGGTTTCGTCCAAGGACGAAACCTCTCAGAGTAATCAGTGTCACATGTCGATGCCTTCTTGTTCTGTGAATTTGGAGGTGTCCCCAGTTTTTAGCCTCGGGTCACACTCTAGGGGCATCTCCTTATAGCAAGACGTTCTTAGATGGCTGTCCAGCTTGCGGTCTTTGGAGCGACCCTCATCTAGAGTGGTATATAAATCGCCCAGAGATGCGGGCCGTATTTCTAGCACTGAAGTTCTTTCTTCCTCTATTAAGAGGTCACCATGTGTTAATTGTGACAGACAATATATCAACCACCAGGGAGGGTTACGTTCACACACCCTGTTCAGGCAGGCGCAAATAATTCTTCTCTGGGCAGAGGGAAGGTTCTTGTCAGTGAGTGCAATGTACATTCTGGGCAGCCGGAATGTGGGGGCAGACATTCTGTCGAGGCAGGGGCTGAGGCTGGGCTCCATCCACAAGTGGTGGAGTCCATATGGAGGAGGTTTGGCCAAGCGGAAGTGGATGTTTTCAGCTCCGAGGAGACATCACACTGCCCGCTGTGGTTCGCCCTCACTCCTTAGGGATGGATGCCATGGTGCACATGTGGCCGAGATCACATCTATCTGCTTTTCCCCCAATTGCTATGCTCCCACAAGTTCTAGCAAGAGTTCGCCAAGACAGTCTATGTCTGCTTTTTTGGAGATTCCAATTCACAGAGATTTACTGTCTCTGATTTATCACCCTCGGCCAGAACTATGGAAACTGTGGGTCTGGCCTCTGAGGGGCACCAGCTCATAGATTATGGTCTCACAATTGAGGATGTAGTGACCATGTTGAACATTAGAGCACTATCCACGAGGAAATTGTATGCGCTCAAGTGGCGACTTCTTTTGTGGTGTGAGGAATGCCAGTGAACTGTGCAATAGCTACAGTCCTAGAGTTCTTACAAGGATGTTTCTCAGCGGGGTTGGCTCCTTCTACAATCAGGGTCTATGTGGCCGCCATTTCGGTCAGCCACACCTCTATTGATGGAGCCTCTGTGGAGCAACATCCTCTAACTTCGAGGGTTATGCGTGGTTCAGGTGGCTGAGGCCCATCTGCAGGCCACGCATACCTTCCTGGGACCATTCTGTGGTCTGTCTAAGGCCCCATTTGAGCCCTTAGAGCGAGCCTTTGAGAAGGTTCTGAAGCTAAAGCTCTTCTGCTCAGCCTGACATCTCTCAAGTGAGTAGAACTACAAGCTCTCTGTTACCCCTTCCTGCCTTGACTTTACCCCTGGATTTGCCAAGGCCTTCCTGTATCCTAGGCCGGATTATTTTCCTAAAGTGCCTACATCTGCTGCCTATCCGGTAGTTTTGCAGGCTTTCTGCTCTCCCCCGTTGCTCACACCAGAACATGAGATAATGCACCTACTGTGTCCAGTAAGGGCTCTCTGTACTTGGCGGCAACAATAGAGGTGATGCTGTGTCAAAGAAGCGCATCTCTAATTGGATAGTGGTGCTTCCCATAGCATTGTGCTAATGCAATGTCTCGTTCCCTTCTCAGACGCTTTTTCATAGAAATCTATCAAAAGGAAAAAAGACCCAAAGTAAACCAAACAGTGTGGTCCTGCAGGCTTATATGAGCCGTGGAGATCTACATAGCATCACTTTCTGTTTCTATTTCTATACAGAGAAAAAATGGAAAACATTAGAAAATAAACCTGACAGGAGACTCACTCATTCTGTGTGCCTCACTCATTCAGGCATAGAGTTTTATCACGTAGGCATAGAGTTTTATTACCATCCTGAGAAGATAACAAAACAAATATTACTTAAGTAATTAAAGTTTTTTCATTATCCAGAAATGTCTGGATCAGGTTTCTGCAGCTAGATTTTATTAATATTTTATATTAATAATGGATTACCTTGATTATTTTCCTGTTACAGTACTCCCTGTCATGTTTTATTTTGTTACTTATACCGGTCGAATTCTTGAATCTGATTGGTTAGAAGGTGTGTATTATTTCTGTAATAACAGCAGTAGTTCCAGCTGCAACATGAGTGACAATTTACTATTAATGCACTCGTTCTAAAATGCTATTGTTTCTATAGTAACAGCTCATGTAGAGGGAATTGCAGACGCCCCACATTGTCTAAGGCAAATAATAAAAAAGTGTTGCAGTTTAACAAAGAAAGCTGTGTACAAATGGTAAAGAGAGTAAATGAGATGTTGGTGAGGGAACAAATGTTTCTCATTGCTTTAATGTGATAAGTAAGGAATAACAGGTTAATATAAAATTTAGCGAAAATAATTCACACCTTCTGACCAATCAGATTTGAGCATTCATTCACTATGCTGTGGTATAACAAGAAATGGAACAGACATTCCACAACATTATATCTAACTAGAAACCGGGTGACCGGTTGTGTATTAATCAATTAAATATTGTAATTGTAAAAAATGAAGCATTGGTATAAGTGAAATAACACACTCCAGACTGTGCTGTTATACAAAAATAATTCACTTTGTGAGGGTAAAGCCACCCTGGCATACATTGTTTTCTTGTAACAGCACTCCCTATCGTCTGAAGAGTCCATAGAGGACACACTCACACACACACACACACACACACACACATACACACACATACACACACAAACACAGATATATCAGTAGTGGAAAAACACTTGTATTTATCGTTTTGGAGATTGGAGTGCTGCAAGCCCTTATTCCAGATTATTCTAGACCAAAGCTGTACCACTAGTTAACTGAGTGTGGCTTCTAAAATGCACAGTGATGCAGAAACACTGACTAAATGGAGCATAATTACAGTACAGAGCAAGTTCTTCAGTGCAAAGAGGTCATATAAGTCAACTGCTAGTTCAATATGTCATCACATTTCAGTATGGCAAGCATAAAACAAACAGGAACTTGAGTCTTATAATATAATTTACCACAGTAAGGCACCCATGTGCTCAAATGAATGACACAGTAAACAAACGAAATGATGTGGCATCACAAACCCTCATTTCCTCTGTCTAGTACATTTTGCCATTGATTTTTTCTGTTTCATGTTATCCAAATAAAATAGTATCCTTTGTACAGTGTGTTGAATTGTATATACATATTTTTAATTATTATTGCTATTTTAATATGAGGCTATGCTTGCCCACCTGGAAAAAAAGATTTGTGTTATAGTTCTGAAAAGGTACAGGTTTAACCAAACAGGGGGAATAAACACTGATTGAGAGGTATATAACGCTTCCATGAAAATTTGTGTAAATTAATGGTTTATGTTCTGGAAAAAATACAATGAAAGAAAAGGAAAAGGGCTTTAACCCATAAAAGAGGGAGGGGGTGGGCATGGGTGTGGAGAAACAGAGAGGGAGAGGGTTGGGGGGTGACACTGTGATAGATTAGGTCGTCTCTAGTCCTTAGCATTCCTCTCTTAGGAGACATATGAATGTGTTATTCTGAGGTTTCCATATGGTTTGGATTCAGAGCCAGAGGCTAGAGGATGAAAAAGAGCGATCAGTTACTTTCAGCAAGTCATATATAATACATTAACACCTTTCAGGACAACAGATCCAGTGTCTTGTTGCCCATTCATGTCCTCATGTGCTTGAATTGTCTGTAATATAGTGTGTGCATGTACAGATATATTTGTTGAACCACTGAAATCTCAAATGGAGCTCATAAAAAATTACAAAGGCTTTGCCTTCAAACAGAGAGAATGTGTTGAGAAAGCCATTTCTCAACATTTGGTGTGACGTTTGGTGTGTCTCCCAGGTGGCTTGTGGCAAACTTTAGATGAGACTTTTTATGGATATCTTTGAGAAATGGCTTTCTTCTTGCCACTCTTCCATAAAGGCCAGATTTGTGCAGTGTACGACTGATTGTTGTCCTATGGACAGACTCTCCCACCTCAGCTGTAGTTCTCTGTAGTTCATCCAGAGTGATCATGGGCCTCTTGGCTGCATCTCTGATCAGTCTTCTCCTTGTCTGAGCTGAAAGTTTAGAGGGACGGCCAGGTCTTGGTAGATTTGCAGTGGTCTGATACTCCTTCCATTTCAAAATGATCGCTTGCACAGTGCTCCTTGGGATGTTTAAAGCTTGGGAAATCTTTTTGTATCCAAATCCGGCTTTAAACTTCTCCACAACAGTATTACGGACCTGCCTGGTGTGTTCCTTGGTCTTCATGATGCTCTCTGCGCTTTCAACAGAACCCTGAGACTATCACAGAGCAGGTGCATTTATACAGAGACTTGATTACACACAGGTGGATTCTATTTATCACCATCAGTCATTTAGGACAACATTGGATAATTCAGAGATTCTCGCTGAACTTCTGGAGTGAGTTTGCTGCACTGAAAGTAAAGGAGCCGAATAATTTTGCACGCACCACTTTTCAGTTTTTTATTTGCTAAAATAAAAATAATAATATCCAATAGATTTCGTTCCACTTCACAACTGTGTCCCACTTGTTGGTGATTCTTCACAGAAAATAAAAATTTTATATCTTTATGTTTGAAGCCTTTGAAATGTGGCAAAATGTTGAAAAGTTCAAGGGGGCCGAATACTTTCGCAAAGCACTGTATATGTGTGTGTATATATATATATATATATATATATATGTATGTATATATATATATATATATATATATATATATATATATATATATATATATATATATATATATATATTAGCAGGTTCATTGGCTAGTTTTTGGTAGATCCCAACCGCAACCAGTTGTTGTTAAAATAAACATAAAGATAAATAAACAATAAAAATAAGTAGTTCCTCCATGTTGAATCTTATAAGAAGCTGTGATCCCAGCCCTGTGCAATTGTTTTCTAATTTCTGGGCCACGAGAACTGGTTTTGTGGGCAGGTAGATTTTATTGACTGTGGCTTTATGTAAATATTGTTCAATGCACTGGATGGATATTTTCTGAAAACAGAGATCTGTCTCAGTTATGCACTATTCTGAATGTTAAATTTAGTACATTTTTCTAAAGACCAGCTCCACTGGCTGGCAGTTTGTTGTAACCACAATATAAGTCACTATGGGTTCATGGAAGTCATTGGTTGGGCTGTGAATCAGCAGCAGTTTGTGACCAGGAAACCATTAATAATGACACTGTCTCAAAGAAAATTCCAGAGGCTATCATGCTTGACTTGTGCTATAGGTTATTATTTAGTGAATTTGTAGCACAACAGTCATCCAACATATAGTCTAGCAGCTCCCTTTGAGCTACAACTGTGTATCATTAACCAGGGTTGCCAGATTTTAGTAAAACTTTCATCCTTTTCAAGTACATTTCAGGTACATCTCAATAACCACTGAAAAGACCTGAAACCAATCTCTTAAAAAATGGAAAACTGGAAAGGAGAAACATTTTCTTCTCTTTCTCAGCCTTTGTATGCAAAACAAGTGTGATGTATGAACGTTATCCACTCCATAACCCTTTCCCTCTGCCAGTCTATGCAAAATATCTTATTAAAAAAAACGGTTCTATACATCATAGACACACTGTCTGTACTTACACTTTGCCTTTTTTACAGACACCATCTCATTAAATCAGTCTATTGCTTCTCCCCCAGGCATGGAGAGTGATTCCTACCCCAATGGGCCTCAATTAGCACTTGTTGCAGTGACTGCTAGGTGCAATAATACCTTCATGAAAGCTAAGCAGTGCGCATGCTTCCCTGTGATTGCACAGCATAAAGAAAAACTAGCAAATCAATGAAACATCTATTATATTTTAAAAAATATATATTTTTAATATACTGTATCAGCTACGGTCTGAACCCCTTTATGAAACTCACTGCACATTTAATGTGAAATCTGCACTCTTCAATCATCCATCTCTTATAAATGATCATACATCATACAGCATCTATATTACAGTATTCAACATATGTTGTTGATCTTTCAGATGCTCCCATTAGTGGTCACTACATATTTGATTTGGCACAGTTTTTTACCCTTCCTGACGCGAGGCTCACATTTTATCCGGGCTTGGGACCATTACTGTGTGCAACCTCCAGTGGCTGGGGTTCCCTACCTGGGATTCGAAGCCGGGCCGCAGTGGTGAGAGCACAGGATCCTTAGCTTCTAGACTACCTGGTAACACAGTACTCAACATATAACATCAGTCAGATTTTTATTTGTTAATGATTTGTTTCTGAGTGATTGCTTATTATTGATTCATGACCAGTGTTGTGTAAGTTACTCAAAAAAAAGTAATCCAATACGGATGACTAATTATTACTTTAAAATTGTAATCTGATTACATTACTGATTACTGCAAATTAATCAGATTACTAATTACTTTATTTTGTCAAACCTACAAAAATACACTACAAAGTGAAACTCAGTTCTTTCAGTAATTTTAACATGCGTCAGTGTATGACATGATCAGGAAAAATTTGGATGTATTATAAAACTTGCCTCAAGTGTTGACACTGTTTGTTGGACTACCAGACCGATAAAATATAAAACTTGCTCATGGACAAGAGTTTGTCATCTTTAATCTTTAAGCAGTGTCCACACACACACACACACACACACACACACACACACACACACACACACACACACACACACACACACATTTGAATTGTGTTTGAAATCAAATAATACATGCTTGTCTCCGTGAGCTGCAGTGTTGGTATTGTATGAGGCACCTTGAATTAATGAATAATCTCTATGATGTAACGAGTCTGATGAACATTTGTGATTACCTGAGATGGAGGGTGAAGACATTATATCTCTATATTAGATAGAGATTATTCATTACAGATAATTAATTATTAATGAGTGTGTCTGTGTTTGATGATGTTGATCCTCAGGAATTCAGTCAGAGTCGATCTTAAATTCAGTAGGGATTAATCAGAATGTAATTGGGCCTACTCATAATGGTGGTCACACTCTTGACCTCATACTAATGTACGGACTAAGTATAGAAAATATTGTAATTTCTCCGCAGTCTGAAGTTGTCTCAGACCATTATCTTATCTCATTCATAATACATATTGATCATAATATTTCCACCTCGCCTAGTTTCTGCATAAAACGTACCTTCACATCAGCTACTGCACCGAGCTTCATAAATATCCTCGCAGAAACATCAGATCCCATAGAACTCGATCAGGCGACTGCAAGCTTGGAGTCAACACAACGCTACACGTTAGATAGAGTGGCTCCATTCAAAAGAAAAATAATTTGAGAGAAAAAAAATGAGCACCCTGGTATAATGACGCGTACCTTAAAACAGACATCTCGACAATTAGAATGTAAATGGCGTCAAACCAAACTGGTGATATTTCAAACAGCCTGGAAGGAGAGCCTACTGAAATCTCTTAGTGAAGCTAGAAAAATCTATTTCTCCACCTTAATAGGAGATAACAAATACAATTCTAGATTCCTTTTCAACACGGTAGCAAAATTAACTAGGAATAAAACCACTACAGAGAGAAACACTCAATCATTACATAATTGTGAAGATTTCATGAAATTTTTCATTAATAAGGTTGAAAATATTAGACATGAAATACATGCCATTAAATTATAACCGGACAATACTGTAACAAACCCATTACATGACAACGTAGCAATATCAGATCAATGTTTAGAGTGTTTTGCTCTGCTTAGAGAGACCGAACTAGCTACATTAATCTCTTCAGCCAATTCATCAACTTCCATACTAGATACCGTACCTACATGTTTGTTTAAACAGATTTGTCCAGGAGTAATTAAACCACTTTTAAATATAATCAATTCTTCAGTAACGACTGGCTATGTCCCGTCTCAATTGTCCAGCTATAGACCTATATCAAATCTCCCATTCATCTCTAAGATTTTAGAAAAGGTTGTAGCAAAGCAGTTATACTCGTACTTAGATAGGAACAACATTCATGAAATGAATCAGTCAGGATTTAGACCTCATCATAGCACAGAGACAGCGTCAGTTAAAGTAGTAAATGACCTTCTACTGACCTCTGATCAGGGTTGTGTCTCGCTGCTTGTGTTACTCGACCTTAGTGCAGCTTTTGATACTATAGATCACACTATTCTCCTTGATAGATTAGAAAATGTTGTTGGCATTTAAGGGAACAGTCCTCTCCTGGCTCAGGTCTTATCTGGCCGATCGATATCAGGTCGTATATGTAAATGGTGATTTCTCCATGCGTACTGAGATTACTTTTGGAGTTCCACAAGGTTCTGTTTTAGGCCCACTGCTTTTTACTTTATATATGCTACCCCTAGGACAAATTATTCGTAAGCATGGAATTAGCTTCCACTGTTATGCTGATGATACACAGTTGTATGTTTCAGCAAAGCCAGAGGACAGACAGAAGCTTAGTAAAGTCGAGGATTGTGTAAAGGACATTAGATGTTGGATGTTAACCATGTTAACTTCCTTTTACTTAATTCTGATAAAACAGAAATTCTTTTATTAGGCCCACGTGTAGCTAGAAGTAATCATTCTGATCACATGGTTACTCTGGATGGTCTTTCTGTTTCATCATGTACAGCAGTTAAAGAGCTTGGAGTAATTATTGACTCCAGTCTATCATTTGATGCTCATGTAGATAATATTACTAGGATAGCTTTCTTTCATCTCAGAAATATTTCTAAGATAAGAAACATATCGTCACTACATGATGCGGAAATACTGGTTCATGCATTCGTCACCTCTAGATTAGATTACTGTAATGCCTTACTGTCTGGATGTTTCAGTAGGAATATAAATCTGCTCCAGTTAGTCCAAAATGCTGCTGCTAGAGTCCTAACTAGAACTAGAAAATACAACCATATCACACCGATATTATTCACACTGCATTGGCTCCCAGTAAAATCTCGCATTAACTATAAAATACTTTTATTAACCTATAAAGCACTAAACGGTCTCACGCCACAATATCTAAGCGACCTTCTGGTTTTATATGATCTGCTACGCCTACTTAGATCAAAAGATGCAGCCTATTTGGCGGTACCCAGAATAGTGAAGGCTACAGCAGGGGGAAGAACCTTCGCTTATAAAGCCCCACTATTATGGAGTTATACAATCTTCCTATTAGTGTTCGGGACTCAGACACAGTCTCAGTGTTTAAGTCTAGGATTAAAACGTATTTGTTTACTCAAGCCTACCCTGACTAGATTCTATTTTACTACTTCACAGTCATAATAATCTTTTTTCTCCCTCTCTCCTTTTGCCGAGCCCCACACGAATTTATGGAGATACTGGAGATCCAGATCATTTCAGCCCCTGAATGGAGCTCAAATCTCAAATCTTCTCCAATTCCAGACTACTGGGACTACGGCTGCTCCGAAGGCCATACAGACTTCATGTACATCCATACTGTACTATTTCACACTGTCTGTTGTTACCCACAATGGCGGTGGGCAGCTGTGGCGCAGTTGGTAGAGCGGGTTGTCCACTAACCGTAGGATTGGCGGTTCAATTCCCGGCCCGGGTGATTCCACATGCCGAAGTGTCCTTCTAGCAAGACACAATTCCCGATGGCAAGCTAGCACCTTGCATGGCAGCTCTGCTACAATTGGTGTGAGTGTGAGTTTGAATGGGTGAATGAGACACAGTGTAAAGCGCTTTGGATAAAAGCGCTATATAAGTGCACATTTACCATTTACATTTACCCAGATGAGGATGGGTTCCCTTCTGAGTCGGGTTCCTCTCAAGGTTTCTTCCTTTAAACATCTTAGGGAGTTTTTCCTTGCCAACGTCTCCACTCAGTGGCTTGCTCAGTTGGGATAAATTCACACATTTAATATCTGTATACCGTGTTTATATTTCTGTAAAGCTGCTTTGAGACAATGTCTGTTGTAAAAAGCGCTATACAAATAAAATTGAATTGAATTGAATTGAATTGAATTGAATTGAATTGAGATTGATGAGGGCTAATGCACTCAAGGTGTGTGATTTAAGCAGCTCCACACTTCAATGTCTACAAGAGATATGAACTGATGCCACAGAAATATAATTAGCATATTCCTGAGTCCTCACAGTTCATGTGTGTCTGTGTAGCTTACTTGATTCTTGAGCACGGAGGGCATTTTCAATATTTGAAGACATTCAAGGCTTATCTGGAGCAATGTCAGGGCTGATGGAGGTATCTTACCAAAGACAAATTAAATATTTTGTCTATAAATACAGTACAATTGAATGAATTGCAAAATAAAACCGTGTCCAATATGAAATACATCTTAATACCATTACAAACTAATTATATTACCATATTAATATATACTGTTTTATTATATTATGAATTATATACTAATTATATACTTTTGCTTTCTCCTTTTGCTAAGAGGGTATGATTTATGGAAAGATTTATTTTGTTTCATGTTACCCAGTCACATGAGGATGAACCCACAATATTGAAACAACATACACAGTTTTTTAGTTCATTCACCAACATTATGTTTTTAATGGTTCCTAAAATTTCATAACTTATTTTTCTTGTAGATTGATCAGATTGATCTAAGGAAGAGATTCAGCCATGTAGCCTTAAGACGCAGCTACCTTTCTGAGAGACAGTGATATCCAAGTTTACTGCACCGTGTGTAACGATTTGTAGGCTTTCAGATATTTTTTATGCTCACATTTACCTTTGTGAAAAACAGAATCACCTTTTTTAGTTATAAGATGACAGCTGCATGTAGTGAGATGTGAGTGTGTGGGCTCTGTTCTTTCAGGATGAGTAAATGACATTCACAGCAGAACAAAAGCTTCTTTATTTGAAAACTCACTTCAAGTGCTTGTAGGAATGAATAGATTAAATAGAAAAGATACTTTATTGTGTCTCTGTATTTCAGCAGAAGTATGAAGGACAGTGAAGGTTACATTGTGCTTTGTGTGCTTGGTAATTTCAAGAGCTTCACCAGAAAGGCTGCAATAAAGCTCCAGGGAACCTAAATCCATGAATGCTTTCTAATTAGGTTATTGCTGATCTTGTGGGCAAAAAATGTGCACATACAGAGTATGAATAGTTATGCACCCCCCTTTTTTTAACCCTTTCGGTTGAATTGAAGCCCTTTGCTTTCACCAGTCACAAAGCTGAGATCATAATTAAATGGTCTCTTAAAGTGTGAGCAACTTACCATGAGCAAGTTAACCTAGCAAGGCTAGTCCATTGTTGTGTTTTTTGAAGGGGGGGGGGATTACAGGGCATGCTGTTGTGCACATAATGTTGTGTTTTATTCATTTTATACCACAGGAATTTGCCTATGCTTTCAGGTTTTTTTATTTATTTATATAACCATTTATAATTTCATTTAGTTTTGGAATGTCTGTAGGACCAGTCAATTCCTGTTTTAACTTGCTTTACATTGAAAAAAGGCCAGATGGCATTTTTCTTCTCTTCACCGTAGCCTCAGATTCCTGTTCTAGACTGACAGGGGTGGAACTTGATGTCTTCTTTCTGCTGTTGTATTCCATCCAGCTCAAGGTCAATGTTATTAGATGCTTTTCTGCTCACCATGGCTGTAAAGAGTGGTTATTTATGTTACTGCAGTCTTCCTGTCAGCTTGAACTCAGCTTGAAATTTAAAACATTTATGTGTTTGTAATTCAATATGAATTGCAGGAATGTGTATCATGACACATTCATAAGCCTACTTTGTGTTTATGTAGTGGATTGAAATGTTATTATGATCTCATATTGAGTATTGTCACGATGCAGTCATGAGTGAAGGCAGAGGTCATGGTTTCAAATGTCTTGCACACACACTGAGGAACTTTTTTGCATGCATTGTGTGAACTTGTGTGAACTTGGCATGGTCTGTATGAACAGTGAATTAAACATGCATGTGGAAATTAATATGTAATATACATTCATAAAGCCTACACGTCTCCTGAACTGTCAGAAAGCATGAAATATATTCAAATCAACTTGCAGTTGATGCTAATCAGAAGAGGTGCTGTGGTGTGTTTGTGACTACGTGTCTGACATTTCACACAGCGATGCATGCTGATTTTCTGTCTTCCAAACAACCCTTAACCCCAAAATGTTGATATTTTCAAAAGGTCACTGAAGGGGTGAGAAAAAGTCAGAATACTGATTAAGAGAAAAGAGGCCGTGGGTGAGATACTGCATGGAGGCAAAGGGCATGAAGGTTAATGCAACCGGCAGAATCACTTAACACCTAGTTAAAACATTCAAAATATTAAACATAATGCTCAGTCCAGTTTCAATTTATTCATCCCTTATTAAATTTGGTTTGCACAGGTGCCACACATTAACACAAACATTCAAACCCAAGATGTTATAAGAAAATTTTAATAGAAAGAAAGAAAAAAAAAGGGAGGGGGGGGTCCAATGGCCATCAATTCAAGTATCACCATATTACCCATGGTTACAGATGATTTAACATAGAAATTGCAGTTAGTTTGAATGAATTCCTAAACATCCTTGTCCTCCCCCAATTGCTCTAGGTCTATGGCCTGATGAAAGGACAAGAAACTCTTTGTATAATGGATGTGATGAGCATTTACTTATCGAGTAAGCTTTTTTAACAGCTCATTCTTTAAAAATGTCTTGTAACAGTGTCTACTGAACTCACCTTGGAGGCAGTCTTAATTAGCTTAGTCATTCTGTTTTTAAAAGACAATCTAATACAATCAAACCATACTATGACAAGAAATAACAGATTCAATGAAACTCTGATAAATCAGTGTCATTAACACTGTACATACCTTAAAATAATTTATTTTTCTTAAGAAAAGAAACACTGTTGAACTTTTTTACAAATGGCATCAGTATTAGCGTCAAAGTTTAATTTTTTATCAATCACTGTACACAGGTATCTATATTCTTCCACAATCTCAATGTGCCATCCATGAATGGCAGTAGGAGAGATAGAAATGGCAGACTTTCCAAAGTCTATGGACATGTCTTTGGTCTTAGCTATGTTTAAATTTAGACTACAATTCTCACACAAAGAAACAAACTCATCTACCACAGATCCATTAGATGTCTCCTCAATTGCAAGGAGGCTCAAAATAACAGTATTATTAACTTGGAAGAGAGCATTCTATTAACTGTCATACACGGCATCCTGATCGAAAAACAAAAATTATATTCATCTGCGAAATTAAGATCCAGGTTAAATAGTTTGGCAAGCTTTTCAGCTAATACATGTGGCCTAATTGGATTAAATACAGACGAGAAATCAATAAAAGCCAGCCATGCCTTTGTTTTTGGGGTCTCCAAATGTTGAGCTACTAAATATCTGCAACACCCCTCCATGCTCTGTACGCAAACTGAAGTGGATCTAACCTTTCTTCTACATGCTTCAATATCTCCACAATTTTCTCAATTGTTTTCATCATCAGAGAAGTGAGGTCTACTGGTCTAAAATAATTTAAAACCTTCCTGTATTTCGGCACATGGACAACTATGGCATGTTTCCAGATTTGTGGGACAATTTGCTTTTTAAGAGACATGTTAAAAATATATATTAATATACCACTTAACTGTAAGCTACATGCTCTCAACACCTTACCACTAACGTTATCTGGTCCAGGGCTTTTATTTAGTTTTTTCCTTTTTAAAAACCTATCCACTATAGGAACATCAATATTAAACACTGTATTACTTCGCCAAGAATCATACTTTACATATCTTAAGTAAAATGTGTTTAGTTCATTAGCTAAATACAAATTAGAAGTACACCCATTTAAAGAAACCATAGTCGTATTACTTTCCTGTAAATCTGTCATTAATTTCATTCCATCCCACACCACCCTGTGATCAGAATTAAAAATTTTCTATTTTTGCTTTGTAATTATTTTTTGCACAAAAAAATAGAATTTACAACTTTATCACCACTTTTAAAACAACCCCTTTCTATTACTAAGGTTTTTCATTTCTGCATTAATCCAGGGCTTATTATTTGAATGCCAGGTGACAGCCTTAGTATCGATCACAATCTTGACACAGAATGAAATAAAACTACACACCTCATCAGTCGACTCATTAATACTATCTGATGATTCTTGAAAAACAGACCAATCCGTGCACTCAAACCTTGTAGAGCCAACATACCATCCTCATTCCACACCTGGGCCTTCTGTGTTTCTGTGCCTCTCCTACTCGGCTGTGGTCTTAAGTGCACCACTCTATGGTCAGAAGAACCAGTGGGGGCTCAGCTGCGGATCTATACGCCCCTCGTATGGATCCGTAACATAAATCAAATCTTATTTCCAGGAGTGTAACAGGTAATGTACTCATGAAATTGGCTTAATATTTTGTTGCAATGACTGATAAAATGACCCATAACAAAAAACGGGGCATCGGGTGAGATGGACTGAAGTTTTTGTAGCACGGAAAACATCACCTCGTTTGCATTTGTAGTATTAGCCTTAGGGTGAATAAATGCAACAATCGCTTGAGGAAATTCTAGTGAGGAAATATATGCAACACTTGAGGAAATTCCCTAATCAAATAATATGGTCTCTCAGAAATTGTCAATAGCTTAATGCCTGGTAAGAATATTTCCCTCCGTACAGTCACATGATTACACCATTGTGAGTTAATTATACAAGCATACTCTACCTCCCTGCCACTTCCCCGTCGTACCTCGGTCGCGATCAAGGCATACTGGTACTCCGAATCCATCAATATTAATGACAGAATCCATGTCTTCGTCTGTCAGCTATGTCTCCGTGAAGGCCAACACACACACATCTTTGAACTCACGTATGTAAGATACACGTGCCTGAAGTTCATCCACGTTGTTTTTAAGAGATTGGATATGAGCAAGGGTTATTGAAGCTAGAGGCAGACTGGTTAAAATTCTCAAACGCTGTGTCACACCAACGTACTTGCCTCTTTTTTGTGTTTTCCTTCCAGTGCTGCAGTTTTCTTCAGGACTAAGGAGCGGGCAATTGTTATAAGCCATAATATGGCTTTTCAAAACCATAATAGGTGCACTTTAACAAAGGCAGCCTGGCACTAAGTCAATTCACAAAATCTCCCTTGGTTAAGGAACCATGGGAGAACTTAACCAGGGGAGAGTTTGAGAGTTGCCTCGGCGCCAGGCTGCCTTTGTTAAAATGCACCTATTATGATTTTGAAACGTGACTAATTTTGTTTTAAAGGTCTGATACAATAGATTTACATTCATCCAATGTCAAAAAACACTTTAACGTGCTCATAAATTAAATTTCAACATTACTTTTTTTCCCCCAGTGTCGCAAACAACTCGTTCAATGATCCGTTCTAAAGGATTCATTGTAAACGCCTCCTTTCAGAGAGTATACTCTCCTCTGATTGGTCAGATGTCCCAGTCTGTTGTGATTGGTATACCGCTGTCAGCATGTGAGAAGGAAACACCCACTACCATAACGAGTTTCAGCTTTTTGTTACAAACCTATCTAGGTTAATACAGGAAGTAATAACTAACGACTGGTTTCAGCTGTTCAGAGTTATCAACTCCTGTTCTTTTGGGAGTTAATAACTCTGTCCTTCGCTTTGATTTTTAAAATTTTTAATTTTACATTCACAAACCGCTCTTTACACACTACATGAAAGGTTATATTTGAAAAACCGTAATAGGTGCACTTTAAATCCAAGAAGTCTCAGGTATATTGAATCCTATTTGGTAATGTTCCAGAGACAAAGTTAAATAAAAATACTAAAACCAGCAAGGATATGACCCCTATCTTCCTTAAAATAATTTCAGCAGAAAAGATTTTTTTTTAAATAATACAAATATAATGTAACCCCTTCCTGGCGCCGGAAATGTAATATTAGAGAAGGTTACTACTATAAAAGGTTTTCATTAACAGGATCCTGAGTACTTAGCAGTTTATGGTGAATTGGCTAACCTGTATTTACCAGTCGATGATGTTATCACAGGCAGAAATGTATATAACTGATTTAATCAAGAATAATAGAAACAAATATCGAAATAAAACAAATATCCCCAGAAACAAATATCGAATATAACTATGACAAAATATATATATATATATATATATATATATATATATATATATATATATATATATATATATATACACCTTATTAAATAAAAAAAAGAAAAGTTCAGTAAAGCCAGGTAGTGTGTATTACAAAAAAAAAACATTTATTATACTAAACAAAACTGTATACATGTGTTAGAAACAAAATTTAGACCAGTAACTCAAACACTCCTTTCTAATTATTAAACACCAGAAACAGTACAGTTTGGATTTTACCACTTAAACCCTTTATTAAATGTTCAGAACCTTCACCAAGCGCTTGGGTTTTCTGTTGGGGCCCGTGAGTTGGTGCACATACAAACAAAATCCCTCCTTGGTTCCTTTGGTGAACGGCTACTAAAATCTCTCCGTTACTCACGCCTCTGTAACAGAAGAATTAGCCGACTTGGACACGAGCTGAGAGAATGAATCCACTGCACGCGAGGTTCCAGAAGGTTAATTCAGCGACGCAGGTTCGCCGGTGGAGTCCCTCCTCAAACAGGTGTAGCTACCATGCTACCTAGCACAGTTCAGCACAGTTCTCCACAATCCTCGTCCCTTCAGTTTCACAGCGAATCTGCGACTGGCGGTTACAGCTGTCCGTCTCTCACTGTAGTATCTTTTGTTTATCTGGGCTGGAACTTCATTGTAAAAGTGATCTTCTGTCCATGCCAAAGTTTCTTTAAGGAAGTGATCTTTCACAAAACAATATTTCTAGCCGTTCGGCACCAACGCAAAAAAAAAAAAAAAAAATGGCGGCCATTTTCCTCTGAGATTCAGAATACACACAGCGAGTCGACCCACTCACAAGAGAAAAATCCAACGCATTATTCACCCAATGATTCAATAAAAGACATTTTGTCTTTGGTGTTTACTCTCAGTCTGGCCAGAAACATCAGACTTTCTTGCATTCCTTGAACCGATCACGTTTCTCTCTTGTCGAGTTCGCAAAGTCCGGGAACAAGAAAATATTGTGATTCTTCCAAGAGAACCTTCCTTTGCTCCTCGCCTGGCGCAACACGAGATCTTTATCGGATGATCTCAGAAATCTAGCCAGGATTGGTCGCGACCTGTCTCCCTCGCCAGATCTCCGAGCCGGGACTCTGTAGGCCCGCTCGAGTTCTAATTTATGGCCTGTTATGTCGAGCAGACTCGGCGAAAAGCTTGTCCAGGAATTTCACCATATCTCTGCCTTCTTCATGCTCAGGAACTCCAATAATGCGCAAATGATTCCTTCGGCTTCGATTTTCCAAATCTTCCAATCTTTCAAATATTTTTTCCAAGTCTCTCTTGGTCGCGGGTGGATTAGCGGATACTGCCCTTTCCGAAGACTCCAGATACTCGATTCGTTTCTCCGCATCCGCCACTCTTGTAACTAACTCGGAGAATTTTATTTCTATCGCGGTAACCGAACGGCGTATTACAGCGAGATCTTCCAAGTCAGCAACAACCTTCGTCAACATCCCCGACATGTTGGACATGTTGGACGAGTCCGCGGTCCACAGGCCTGTCCGGACTCTCATCTTGGACACCTAAGTGTCTTTTAATGTCTCCAGAGCTCAAGGATTTTGACTTCTTTGCCATGTTTACCTGAAACAGCAAAAGTGTAACCGGGTATACCGAATTTCACCAGATTATATCATGAAAATAATTAGAAAAGTTAGCAAAGTGTGCAGAGCTGTCTTTCACACGTCTGCCCTTCGCATGGCGTCCATCAGAACTTTTCTGTTTCTATTGTTTTGTTTTGCACCCGGCACTGTAAATAAAACTCAGTTTCACTGCGATTGCATCCTGCCTACTTCCTTCCCGTCACGCCACGTGACACCGACAAACTCGCTTTTACTATCTGTCCTTAATAAAGTGGAGTCTAAACCACTAATATCGCTTATGTTTGGAAATTTTTTGCTTTTTTATTATTTTTTTTATTCTGTAAAAATGGCCTTTTGTTGTGATTTCTGAGCATTTACACATGTAAAAATCAGGTTTGTCTATATGTCTGTCAAATATCACGAGGCTGGAAATAATATTTCTGGAGATATTAAATCATAAACATGGCTCCCAGATAAGACTTTTTTTGTCAGAAAATATATATTTCACAACAAATGAAAAAAAGAATTAAGAAAATCTGAAACATACTGCAAGACATCTTCAGGAATTTTGTCTGAATTGACATGGAATGCACAAAGTTTATTTTCTTAACAATAACAGAGAAATGTTGACACCTCACAACTCCAGGGTCCCCAGTTCGATCCTGAGCTTGGGTTTCTCTCTGTGTGGAGTTTGGCATGTTCTGCCCATGTCTGTGTGTGTCTAGTACAGGAATAGAAAGTTTTTTTAAAAAAAAAAAAAAAAAACATAATGGAGACTTTATGATTTAACTAGAAGCAGGTGTCACAGTCAAAGTGTCTATATGAACTGTGGGAAGATCTTCAAGATACTTGAACTACTGTTTACCAGCTGATTTTATTATCAAACTGTCTTAACAGTGTACCTGAGATAACAGTTTTGATATGTATATATATATATATGATCATGCAGAAAATGTACTTGGCTTAGGTTTATTGCTCTTTATGGTCAATTTTAATATGTAGAACAGTTTCCTTTGGGTTATTTTAAAGAATTTCTAAGCGTTCCTGCCTTCAATTATAATTTGGACTCCCATCAGAATCTTTAACCATGTAATGACTCATTAATACAAATATTTAAATCTTTGGTTGAACACTCGTGTACAATTTGTTTCTGGTTAATTGTCATTCTGTTCCCTTTTGGCTCCAACAATGATTACACTGTAATAAAAGATAAACTCCAGACATTTCCAATGTTGCCTGTCAGTGCAGTCAGGGTGATTGTTTGGGTTTTGTTTGGCTCTTTATATGTACATGAAGTGAACACTTCATCAACTGTCATTGAATGGGAGCATGTCTGGGGAACAACCCCTAATGTTGACCCTCCGTCTGATCTGTGTTTTTAAATGTTCCTCTTAACTGTAATTATCCAGCCTTGTCGAAATACATTCGCTCACCTCAGAATATTGCGGCTGGCAGTGGTTCATAAGTTAAACATAGACCATGTATTGACTAATCTGATTAATTACTAGGAAGAGATAATTGAATTCCTGCATTGTGTTAATAAAAATAGGTTTTCGTTTGGGTGGCATGGTGGTGCAGTGAGTAGCATACAGAACCATGATCTCCTGTTGGATCTTGAGCTTTGGTTACTGTCTGTGTGGGTTTCCTTTAGGTTCTCCACTTTCCTCCCACCTTCAAAAACATGCTAGTGGTTTGGTGAGGCTAGATTTCCCTTAGCTGTGTGTGGGTGTATTGTGTCCTGTAATGTACTGATGTCCTATCCAGGGTGTATACCTTCTTCCTTACTGGGATAGGCTCCTGCATAGGATGAAGTGGCGCCCAAAGATAAATGAGTTCCCTTTCAAAGGGAACTTTGACGTTGTGTTTAGAATAACACAATTTATCATGCCTATTTATAAGTCTACCATGATCAGGCGGTGTGGCAAATAAGCGCATAGCGTGATATAAATATGGCACCTATGAACCATGCCATCAGCCTTTGTTATCTTCAGCAAAAGACTGCATGTCGGTTGTTCCCTTAAAGAAACAAAAAGATGCTTATTTTCCTCTCCATCTTTTCTTAAAATCTAAGAACTTTTCTAAACCTTTAAAAAAAAGAAGAAAAATGAATGAGCTAGAGAGAAAAATATGAGTGAGAGAATTCAGGAAGTGTGTTATGGCTCAACAAGGGAATAGTGCATACTTTCTGGGTGAAGTGTCTAGGGTTGTAGCATGCGATGGCAGCCTCGAGAGGCTGCGCATGCTAAGGCCACCGTGGCATTGTTGGGCAAGGCCTATGCAGTAGTAGTCTTGCTTGTGGGTCACTGCAGACGGTGACCGTGTTGCAGGCCTACCAAGCAGACCTGCTGAGTAAGCTCGACATATGGGGGCATGCAGGCAGTTGCTTCCCTGTTGGGTCGAGTTCACTAGAACTCCAGAACTAGTGCGAGGGAGATACAGAAGATGAGTATGGCAGCCTGCCAACCCCCGCAGACAGCCAGGGGAACCGGGCTGCCACAGTCACGGCTTGCTACTAGGCCTGATCTGAGAATGATCATAAAGGCCAAGCAGGCAAAGAAGAGCGGTCCTGAGGGGCTGTGGAGGGACGTATCAGGGGATATGTGGTTGTTAGGGCAGTTAGCCCCCAGTGTTACTGTAGGGCCTCCCCTAGCCAAGGCTGTCCCAAGTTTTCAGTGTTCTCTGGTCAGCGAGCTGTCACAGGGCAACCAAAATCTGATGCTTTCCCTCCAATAGAACGTGGAATAGTCATTAAAAGACCCTTTGGCAGCATGGAAACTACTGGCACATCTGTCTGCATGGGTTCTGTCTACCGTAGAAAAGGTTACCGGGTCCAGTTTAGAGTTCGACCCCCTCAGTTGAGAGGTGTGCTCACCACAGTAGTCAGCACAGACCAGAGCCCGATGTTAGCGCAGGAAGTAAGATCCCTCTTGGACAAAGGGGCCATAGAATATGTACCCCGTTCCCTGAGAGAGGGAGGTTTTTACAGCCGTCATTTCCTGGTCGGCCAAAAATAGGAGTATGTGTCAAAGCAACACATCTCTAATTGGATAGTGGAAGCAATCTCTATTGCTTATGAGGCACACGGTCTCGCTACGCCTCTGGGCATAACGGCTTATTAAACAAGACTTTGTCCAAAGGGTATCCTTACATGTGTTCAGCTGCAGGATGGTCTATGCCACACACATTCATTCGTTATTACAGCCTGGTTATTCATTCCACCCCGGGCTCGTGATTCTTGTAGTGACCCTGGGGCTTGGGCCGTATCCTCGGTATGACTGAGTGGGTATTCTCGTTCCCATAGTGTAATGCTATGAAATGATTTGAAATGGAACGTCTGGGTTACACATGTAACCCTGTTCCTTGAGAAGTGAACGAAATGTAGTTTTGTCATGCCGGGGCAGGCGTGTGAATTGTATCTTCACTTCAGATAATTGAGGCTGATGGCATGGTTCGCAGGTGCCATATTTATATCACGTGACTCATTTAATTGCCATGTCACCTGATCATGGCAGGCCTATAAATAGACATAATTTTACACAAGCTTCAGATGCCAGTCGCACGCGAGAAACACTCCCATAGTGTTATGCTAAACGCAATGTCTCATTCTCTTCTCAGGGAACAGGGTTACATGCATAACCCAGACGCCTTTTGTACATATATTTTGTACATACAGTGCTGTGAATGCAGTGCTTCTGTTTTTTATAAAATGTTTCTGTTTCATCGGATAATAAATAGTTTTAAATCTTCAAACTAAATACAACATAAAACAGAGGCAACCTGAGTAAAAACACAATACAATATTTATTTTATTGAAACAAAAATGTTATCCAACAACTATCATTAATTTCAAAAACTCTTCTTTGTAGCATTGCTTTAGTTCAGCCACACTGGAAGGTTTTCGAGCATGAACTGCTCGTTTAATTTAGCTTTTTTTGAGCTATTCAGAGGTAGACTTACTCCTATGCTTTGGATCATTGTCTTGCTGCATAATCCAGTTGTGCTTGAGTTTTAACTTCCAGACTGATGACCGGACATTCTCCTTTAGCATTTTTTGTTAGCGAGCAGAATTCATGTTTCCCTAAATTATTGCTAGTTGCCCAGACCCTGAAGCAGCAAAGCATCCCCACACCATCACACTTCCACCAGCATAGATGCCATTTCTCCCCAGTGTCTTTCTGATAGTGTCATGAAGAGTGATCTTTATTGATGCAAGAGAGGCCTGTAGGTCCTTTGATGTAGTCCTTGGCTCTCACTTTTGTGCTTTTTGGTTCAGAGCCTTTGAAATAGCTTTGTAGCCCTTCCCAGACTTGTGTATTTCAATCACCTTCTTACTCTTCATTTTGATTGGACAGAGTTTGCAGTAATCAGGCCTGGTTGCATCTAGTCCAGCTTCATTCCATTATGTGATTTGAGGAATTAGTAAATACGGAGGCAAATACATTTTCACACAGGTCCAGTTGGTATTGTGTAACTTTTTTGATCCAATAAATAACATTATCATTTAAAAACTGTATTTTTTGTTTACTCTGGTTGCCTTTGTTTTATTTTAGATTTTGTTTTAATTTCTGAAAACTTTGATATAAGATATACACAAAAACAAAAGAAATCAAATACAATTTTCACAGCACTGTATATTTTCTTTAAGTAACACCTTACAAGTTCACCATTCACAGATCTTGTTTCCATAGTAATTAATAACTTAGCCCAAGGAGACACACCAGGACCATAGAGGAGATAAATGTGATACTGAACTCAACAGCACTCAACAACAGATCAGACTTTGATAGATCCCTGTTCTTTAAATAAAACAGAGTGCTCACTCACACCTGATTGTCATTCCATTGATTGAAAACACCTGACTCTATTTTCACCTTCAAATTAACTGCTAGTCCACCTATGATAGTTCACATTTTTTTGGCACTCACAGGTATGCAATATTGGATAATTTTCCTTAATAAATAAATGAGCAAGTATAATATTTTTATCTCATTTGTTTAATTGGGTTCTCTTTGTCTACGTTTAGGACGTGTGAAAATCTGATTGTTTTAGGTCAAATTTATGCAGAAATACAGAAAATTCACAAACTTTCAAACATCACTGTAGAAATTGGCATTTATCACACATGCACTCACAGCTATATGCAATGGACATTGAAGTGCTTTGCTCTTGCATGGCCACACTCATTTGCATAAAGATATGCCCCCGAATCGCCATATACGGTAAATAACTTCCCTTTATAAAGCCCAGTAGCAGTCAAAATGGAGCATGCCAAAGTGAAAGTGAAGGACACCTTGTCACGGTTCCCCCTTGAGGCAGCGTGCTCTAATGCGCAAATGCACAAGCACATGCTTTTCTGTTGTGACATTTGGACACGTGTGTTTGTTTACGTTTCTGTCATGTCTCCTCCCTGTTCTGTCATTGGTTGTGCTGTCACGTGTGTCGGTATTGCGCTCAGTTGTTAGTGGTTAGGAGACTGATCATACCGGCATATATACCGCGCGCCTCCTGGCACACGGCGCGATTGGACAGAGATTAGACTAAAGTTTGTTCAAGTTCCATGTTAGATTTAGTTCACGCTGGGTTATCCGCTCCCAGTTCCACATCATAGTTCATGTTTCTTGTTTTGTGTTTCGACCCTGTTTTCTGTACCACAACCTTGATCTCTGCTTTGCCCTGTGTATGATTGTTTTCTGTTCACCTGACCTTCGCCTGTTTGTGGATTACGTTCTGGATCACGTTTTGGATTTGTCTGCCTCTCTCTCTGTAATAAACCTTCCGTTCTAACTGCGACTGCATCTGTCTCTTATCCGCTACGTCACGATTCGTGACAGAATAAATCGCGTTCTACATGGATGCAGCATGAGAACGGAGAGGATGCCGAACCGGGTAGTCCATGCCAAGTATCCCCGCCTTGGATTCTATGCAGTTTTTGCAAAAGACATTTGAGGACATGCCTGATCGGTATGACAGCTTTTTCGGTTATCCGGACTACTTTGTGATGGACTGTTAAGTTTACTTCTCCAGCCTGTGTGACCCAAAACCAACAGAAAAACTGTTTATTCAGTTCATGATGTCCCGATCTTTTGGCCCAGCGCGCACGTGGGCGCAGCGAGTAGCAGCCACGAGACCCCTGGTACTGGAGGACAGTAGGCAGTTCTGCGTCTCAAGTCTCTGAGTCTTAAGTTCAAGTCCAGCCTCAAGTCCCGTCTCACGTCCCTGACGTCCCGGTCGAGTCTCACGTCCCTGATGTCAGGTCGAGTCTCTCGTCCCTGATGTCCAGGTCGAGTCTCAAGTTCCTGACGTTCAGTCCATGCCCGAAATCTGCTGACACGGACAGTCAAGTCCTGCTCACGTCCGAGTCTGCTAAGGCAAGCCCAGAAATTTTTTTGGGGGGTGGGCAACGTGGACAGCAGAGCTCCAGCCTGAGGTCTACTGGGAGGTCTCTGCGGTGGAGCTCCTGCTAACCAAGGAGGCTGTCCTGCTGTCTAGCCCAGCCGAGGAGGCCTTCCTGCTGCCCTGCCTGTCTCGCTTTAAATACACCTTGACTTTTGTATGGGTTTTTTTTTTTGCTACTTTTTTTTGGAAACGTGAGCAATATGAATGCTTGTAATTATACGGTTGAGAAATGCCAGACCAATCACTGGCCACCATTGTTCTCAATGAGCTATCACTGGCCACCATTGTTCCAATGACCTATCATTGATCACCATTGTCTTTAAAGACCAATAACTGTGTGTAAATATTTGCATCACACAAGGAAAACACTTTTTTTTCAAAGCAAAGTAAGAGTCTCAGAGATGGTCGGCCAGAAATGTCTCACACACCAGTTCATAATGGCAAGCAGCATACTATGGAGTATACAGCACATTTCATCTTGAGACATACCAATTTTCAAGTCAATTCAATTCAATTTTATTTGAATAGTGCTTTATACAATAGACATTGTCTCAAAGCAGCTTTACAGAAATATCAACACAGTATACAGATATAAAATGTGTGAATTTATCCCAACTGAGCAAGCCACTGAGTGGCAACGGTGACAAGGAAAAACTCCCTAAGATATTTAAAAGGAGGAAACCTTGAGAGGAACCCGACTCAAAAGGGAACCCTTCCTCATCTGGGTAACAACAGATAGTGTGAAAAAGTTCATTATGGATGTACATGAAGTCTGTATGGCCTTAGGAGCAGCCGTAGTCCCAGCAGTCTGGAATTGGAGAAGATTTGAGCTCCATCCAGAGGCAGAAAGGATCTGGATCTCTAGTATCTCCATAAATTCGTGTGGGGCTTGGCAAAAGGAGAGAGGGAGAAAAAAGATTATTAGGACTGCGAAGTAGTAAAACAGAATCTAGTCAGGGTAGGCTTGAGTAAACAAATATGTTTTAAGCCTAGATTTAAACACTGAGACTGTGTCTGAGTCCCGAACACTAATAGGAAGACTGTTCCATAACTGTGTGGCTCTATAAGCGAAGGCTCTTCCCCCTGCTGTAGCCTTCACTATTCGAGGTATCGTCAAATAGCCTGCATCTTTTGATCTAAGTAGGCGTGGCGGATCATATAAAACCAGAAGGTCGCTTAGATATTGTGATTGTGGCGCGAGACCGTTTAGTGCTTTATAAGTTAATAAAAGTATTTTATAGTAAATGCGAGATTTTACTGGGAGCCAATGCAGTGTGGATAATATTGGTGTGATATGGTCATATCTTCTAGTTCTAGTTAGGACTCTAGCAGCTGCATTCTGGACTAACTGGAGCTTATTTATATTTCTACTGGAACATCCAGACAGTAAGGCATTACTAGTCTAGTGATGACGAATGCATGAACCAGTATTTCCGCATCATGTAGTGACAATATATTTCTTATCTTAGAAATATTTCTGAGATGAAAGAAGGCTATCCTAGTAATATTATCTACATGTGCATCAAATGAAAGACTGGAGTCCATAATCACTCCAAGGTCTTTAACTGCTGTACATAATGAAACAAAAAGACCATCCAGAGTAACCATGTGATCAGAATGATTACTTCTAGCTACACGTGGGCCTAATAAAAGTATTTCTGTTTTATCAGAATTAAGTAAAAAGAAGTTGGTTAACATCCAAAGTCTAATGTCCTTTACACAATCCTCAACTTTACTAAGCTTCTGTCTGTCCTCTGGCTTCGCTGAAACATACAACTGTGTATCAGCATAACAGTGGAAGTTAATTCCATGTTTATGAATAATTTGTCCTAGGGGTAGCATATATAAAGTAAAAAGCAGTGGGCCTAAAGCAGAACCCTGTGGAACTCCAAAAGTAACCTCAGTACACATGGAGAAATCACCATTTACATATACGACCTGATAACGATCGGTCAGATAAGAACTGAGCCAGGAGAGGACTGTTCCCTTAAATGCCAACAACATTTTCTAATCTATCAAGGAGAATAACGTGATCTATAGTATCAAAAGCTGCACTAAGGTCGAGTAACACAAGCAGCGAGACACAACCCTGATCAGAGGTCAGTAGAAGGTCATTTATTACTTTAACTAACGCTGTCTCTGTGCTGTGATGAGGTCTAAATCCTGACTGATACATTTCATGAATGTTGTTCCGATCTATGTACGAGCATAACTGCTTTGCTATAACCTTTTCTAAAATCTTAGTTATGAATGGGAGATTTTATATAGCTCTATAGCTGGACAATCGAGATGGGTCAAGGTCAGGTTTTTTAATCAAGGGTTTAATAACTGCTAGTTTTAGTGATTTAGGTACATAGCCAGTGCTTAGTGAAGAATTTATTATATTTAAAAGTGGTTCAATTACTCCTGGACAAATCTGTTTAAACAAACATGTAGGTACGGGATCTAGTATACAAGTTGATGAATTTGCTGAATAGATTAATGTATCTAGTTCAGTCTGTCTAAGGGGAGCAAAACACTCTAAACATTGATCTGATATTGCTACGTTGTCATGTATTGGGTTTGTTACAGTATTGTCCGGTTTTAATTTAATGGCCTGTATTTCACGTCTAATGTTTTCAACCTTATCAATGAAAAATTCCATGAAATCTTCACTGCTATGTAATGATTGAGTGTTTCTCTCTGTAGTGGTTTTATTCCTAGTTAATTTTGCTACTGTGTTGAATAGGAATCAGTCGCTTGGTGCTGATTTTAATAGTGTTTCACAGCATCACTATACACCACCCAAGTTATTGCGGCCCATCCTTCCAACAGCATTTCCAATTAAATGATCTTGATTATGATTATGATTAAATGTTCTTATTTGTCTTAATTTATCGACTTTTGTTGCCTTGCTTCTTTTTTTTTATGTTCAAGATTGCTTTAGATAATGCCATATACACAAGCTATATTAAACGTGACAGTGTAGTCTGTAAATCATCACGATTTATATGATCTGAAGCCCATTGATTTTTTCATTTACATTACATTATGTTTACATTAGTCTTCTTATGCATAAATTTACACATGATCAAGAACAACGTGTAGGAAGTACACTCACCTCCCCCCCACCTTCCCCCACCCTATTGACTGGAGTTTCATGTATATGGAAATGCTTGTGTAAATGTTAGTATGAACAATTTATGAATAAAAAAGTTTGTATCCAGCTTGATAAATTAGGCCCAATGTCTAAATCAGCAATATATAGTTAATGCAGGAGCAGGACAGTTTAAATTACTCTGGCATGTTGAGGCATCATTACTATGAGCTTTGCAGTTTTGTTCTGCAGACTTCAATGGCTGTGGAGCTCCACAAGCATGGAAGAGCTTTAGGGCTTTCTGCTAGCACGGATTAATCCTTGCGCCATACTTCAAATCTGCATGAATAATGTATGAGTGTGTGTGTATACGAAACAACACACAGGATTTAGCATAGTCCTGTCACTTTGTGCTTTTCTGCTTCAGCGTCCCATGTGCAAACTTTTTATATATGTGCTAGTTTTTTATGTCTGCAGTTCAATGTGTGTGTGTGTGTGTGTGTGTGTGTGTGTGTGTGTGTATGTGTGTGTGTATGTGTGTGTGTGTGTGTGTGTGTGTGTGTGGTGAAGAGATATGAATGCCTTCTTCTGTTTTTTGTGTGTGTGTGTGTGTGTGTGTGTGTGTGTGTGTGTGTGTATGGTAAATATTGAGGTTGATATTGAAGATTTGGACACATCACCAGTGCTTCCTTGGAGAATCTAATATCTGTTTAAAACTTTGCTGTATAATTCCAGTTGTTATGTAGAAGTTTTGTCCACACTTTTATTGTAAAATGTAAAAACAACAATACACCTTCAAAAACTGTCATTTTGCTGTCACAGATAAAATAAAATATAAACCTGTTCCTTGTGAAAGAATTGCTGGCCTTGTGCTGTTGTACTCAGAGCTCAGAAAGTTTCCACTGCTTCAGCTCAGAAAGACATTTTTAAAAAATTTGCTAAACATATTAAAAAGATCTATGTGAATTCTTTTTGTGTGAAAATATACCCTATTTTGTACAGTGTGCCAATCACACAAAAATAATAATCCTGATAATCCTGATAGCAGTGAGGATTTCATGAAATTTTTCATTTATAAAATTGAAAATATTAGAGATGAAATACAGGCCATTAAATTACAAACGGTCAGCAATGTAACAAACCCATTAGATGACAATGTGGCAATATCAGATCAATGTTTAGAGTGTTTTGCTCCGCTTATAGAGACCGACCTAGCTACACTAATCTCATCAGCTAATTCATCAACCTGCATACTAGATCCCATACCCACATGTTTGTTTAAACAGATTTGTCCAGGAGTAGTTAAGTCACTTTTGAATATAGTAAATTCTTCCCTAACCGTTGGCTATGTACCTAAATCTCTAAAATTAGCAGTTATTAAACCATCGATAAAAAAACCTGACCTTGACCCGTCTCAATTATCCAGTTATAGACCAATATCGAATCTCCCCTTCATCTCTAAGATTCTAGAAAAGGTAGTAGCAAAGCAGTTATACTCATACTTAGAAAGGAACAACATTCATGAAATGTATCAGTCAGGATTTAGACCTCATCACAGCACAGAGACAGCACTAGTTAAAGTAGTAAATGACCTTCTTCTGACCTCTGATGAGGGTTGTGTCTCGCTGCTTGTGTTACTAGACCTTAGTGCAGCTTTTGATACCATAGATCACACTATTCTCCTTGATAGATTAGAAAATGTTGTTGGCATTAAGGGAACAGTCCTCTCCTGGCTCAGGTCTTATCTGACCGATCGTTATCAGTTACTGAGGTTACTTTTGGAGTTCCCCAGGGTTCTGTTTTAGGCCCACTGCTTTTTACTTTATATATGTTACCCCTAGGACAAATTATTCGTAAACATGGAATTAGCTTCCACTGTTATGCTGATGATACACAGCTGTATGTGTCAGCGAAGCCAGAGGACAGACAGAAGCTTAGTAAAGTTGAGGACTGTGTAAATGACATTAGACGTTGGATGTTAACTAACTTCCTTTTACTTAATTCTGTTAAAACAGAAATACTTTTTTTAGGCCCACGTGTAGCTAGAAGTAATCTTCCTGACTACACAGTAACTCTGGATGGTCTTTCTGTTTCATCATGTACAGCAGTTAAAGACCTCGGAGTGATTATTGACTCCAGTCTATCATTTGATGCTCATGTAGATAATATTACTAGGATAGCGTTCTTTCATCTCAGAAATATCTCTAAGATAAGAAACATACTGTCACTACATGATGCAGAAATTCTGGTTCATGCATTCGTCACCTCTAGATTAGATTACTGTAATGCCTTACTGTCTGGATGTTCCAGTAAGAATATAAATAAACTCCAGTTAGTCCAGAATGCAGCTACTAGAGTCCTTACTAGAACTATAAGATACGACCATATCACCCCGATCTTATCCACACTGCATTGGCTCCCTGTAAAATTTCGCATTAAGTTTAAAATGCTTCTAATAACCTATTAAGCACTACACGGTCTTGCACTTCAATATCTAAGCGACCTTCTGGTTTTATATGATCCGCCACACCTACTCAGATCAAAAGATGCAGGCTATTTGATATTACCTAGAATAGTGAAGTCTACAGCAGGGGGAAGAGTCTTCGCTTATAGAGCCCCACAGTTATGGAACAGTCTTCCTATTAGTGTTCGGGACACAGTCTCAGTGTTTAAATCTAGGCTTAAAACGTATTTGTTTACTCAAGCTTACCCTGACTAGATTCTATCTCACTAATTCACAGTCCTAATCGTTTTTCTCCCTCTCTCTCTCTCTTTTTGCCGAGCCCCACACGAATTTATGGAGATATTGGAGATCCAGATCCCCTATGCCTCTGGATGAGCCCAAATCTTCTGCTGGGACTACGGCTGCTCCTAAGGCCATACTTCCCATTTTTCACATTATCTGTGTTACCTTCACATTCTTTGTTACCCAGATGAGGATGGGTTTCCCTTCTGAGTCGGGTTCCTCTCAAGGTTTCTTCCTCAAAAAACATCTATGGGAGTTTTTCCTTGCCACCGTCGCCACTCAGTGGCTTGCTCAGTTGGGATAAATTCCATTTGTTTTCTACCTGTTTGTCTCTGTTTATCTGTTCCTGTTTGTCTCTCTTTAGATGTTTCTGACTGTTTATACCTGTTTTTTATTTCTGTACAGCTGCTTTGAGACAATGACTATTGTAAAAAGCGCTATACAAATAAAATTGAATTGAATTGAATTGAATTGATAATCCTGTTTGTCTTTGCTCAAAAATGATCTGTCACTGGGCTTTAATAAAATCAGTGCGCTGAAATCAATTAATTTTGTTACAAATCTGAGCTGTTAAAAGCCCAAAACCATATTGTTATAATGTCAGGTTTATGTCAGAGAGCTTGGACATGCTGGATGTTGTAAAAGCACTTTATAAGAAGCTTTTCTTTAACACTACAACACTGCAATGGTATATTCATGCCAAACCAATGATAAGCTTCTTGTAAATTGTGAACACCTGAAGTAAAAGAATAACATTTGGGTATATTACAAAATATGGACATATATGTCACGTCTGTATATAAGTTTCAGTAAAACTTATTTATATTCAGAAGAGGTCTTCAGTTACTTGAGTGTAAGAAAGTTAGTCTGAGAGAGAGAACTGAGGAGAGATATTTCGGTGTTCACATGATGAAACACATGTGGCCCTTTCCAGTATTTTCCATGTCCTGAAACACCTCCCTACTGCTGAGAGTCAGAAATACTGAGTTTGTCCATCATTCCAATAATATAGTTATTTAAATGCATGAATGTAGTATTGTACCGCAGGCTTGGTGTCAGTTTCTTAATGACATAAAGTTAAGGCCCTAAGTCTTAAATATTTATTACATCCTCTCCCTTGTTCTTTCTCCCCATTTTTTCCGCATACACAAGCAGTGAAATAAAGACCCCTGGGATGCCCCTGGGATGCTGCCATGTTCTGCAGAGAATTGAAATTCTATCATGAGTTTGTTGGGCAGAAGAGTCACAAAGAGTGATCCAGAGTGACCCATGTCCCTTATATTTCATAAATATTCAAATCAGTGTCCAAGATTAAGTATAAAATTAAAAAAGGATTCTGTACATTTGTACCTAATAGCTGCTGCTTCTGTAATCATAAAGACTCTTATTGATGATACTGAAACATCCTTTTAATACATTTAGACTTTTCCCCCAAAAGAGTTCCTTTTTGAGTCCAGTTTCTTTCAAGGTTTCTTCTTCATGTCATCTCAGGGAGTTCACCCAGATTTCTGTAAAGCTTCTTCGTGAGAATGTCTTTTGTTAAAAGTGCTAACTTGTTTTAATTTGTATAAAATAACATTTCTATCAAATTTCTCTTAAATAAAATGTTAGATTCCTGCTTGGAATACATTTATCGTCCAATTAGTCCAATCCTGAGTAAGTGGTGGAACATGTTGTCTAAGGCTGTTTTCACCCTTGCTCCGAATACTCTCTTTAATCAAGCATTGATTCTGGGTTTGTTTGTGGGTACAGGTTCACAGAGAAGAATATCTTCCAAACCATGGCTTTATTGAGCAATTCCATACATCACTTTTGTGCACACAGGTTTGCAGAATGGTAGGTGATAAGTTTATCTGTTTGCTGTTTTCTTATATTATTATTTTCCTGTGGTACCAACATTCAACCATGCCATTGTCCAGGTATACCTACAAATGAGGAGGCTATCTTGTATAAGAAGATTGGTAGTCATTCAGGCTGGCACAAGGGTTTTTCATTGTCTTCTCAGTGCAAGTGCTCCTACCACAAAGGTCAAATCTATACATTTACCTTATTTGGCTGATGCTTTTATCCAAAGCGAAATACAATTGAGACAGGAAGCAGTTGAGCAGTTGAGGTTAAGGGTCATGCTCAAGAAGCCAACAGTTGCAGCACTGCTGGTGCTGGGATTTGATCTCACAACCTTCTGATCAGAAGCCCAATGTCTAAGCCATAATAAGTTTCTGCCTTGCAGCAAAAAAAAATAGAAACAGGAAGTAATGTGAAAAGTTGAATATTAATCAGCTCACTGAGCAGCATGTAGCACTGAGCATGGATAGCTTAAACACCTGACAGTGCTGCTTCAACCAAACCCCAGATTGCAATTTGTAAAAGGACCACGGATTGGTTTGAAAACAGATTTCACAGTTCACCAATCATACTAAGCTTGGGTCACAAACAACCCAGAGTCCTGAAAAAGTGTAATAACGACCAAAATTAAATGTATTTGTCAAAGTCATTTTTAGAGACACACTGAGTGCTAGAATTATATTAGACGGGTAATTAATGTATTTACTGCTGTGAGTTTAGAGTTAATGGCTGATTAACATATGTACTGTGAGGATGTCAGTATTTGAATGGTATCGGATATGGGCCTCTTACTAGAAGCTCTGATATTGGTTATACTATAAGCAAAGGTTTACCAAAGTATTCCCAAGCCCATGCCAGGATATCCATTACAGACTCATAACTCTTTTAAAAACAGTGACATCTAAGGAATCGGAGATCACATGCATTCAGAAGTGGTTTTTGGCCTTGCCCGCACCGAGATTTGACCGAATTCCTTGAATCATTTAATTATATTGTTCACTGTAGAAGGTGAAATGCCCCAAATCCAAAATCAAAGTGTTGGATTATCCGCTGATGCATCTGTTGGCAGATTGGTGAGCCTTGACCCATCCTTGCTCTTGAAGGACCTGGTCTTTTTTGGAGGCTCCTTATATACTATGATTAGACAATTGCCTCACATGTTTCACATTCAATCTAAATTGCCCCATCCAAAGTTTTTTGGAACATGTTGCATGTATCAGTTTAAAAATAAATGTTTATCTTCAAAAAACTATACAGTTGATTAGGTAAAACTTAAAATACCTTGTCTTTATACTTTTTTTTTTAATTCAAATCAAAGTACATTTAGAAATCACTCCTCTTTGTTTTTATTAGCATTTTCCACACTGTCCCAACTTTTTTGGAATTAGGGTTGTACATAGAAGTCTATAGATAGGTTTGGCTACATTCGTAGATGGTTATGAACAACAATGCAGCTTGTGCAGTGAAATGTTTCGGCTTGACAAACACACCAAAGGTTGATGGTTGACTTTTACCTGATGAGGTCCTGGTGAAAAACATCTAACTAGGTGACCTTTAAAAAGCCTTTAATTTAAAGCATGGGTCCCTTGCAAGAAAAGGCCATTTTTAATAATTTCCTTTGCGTCCCATATGTTCTCAATTTAGAAGTTCACTTAGGTGTCACACAGTGGTGGATGCAAAGCAATGACTGCTGTAGATGTTCATTATTGTTATTGTTTTCTGCAGTGATTCCACAATGTATTTATTCATATTCATTTATTGACTTGCAGCCAAGAAGCTGCATTTTATTCATTTATTCATAGGTTTCAGGGATGTAGTTATCTCAGTTTGTATGCAAGAAAAATCACTAATTGTGCCATCGTGATGAGTGAAAATATTTCAGCAATACACACATCATAATAAATGTTGCATTGTGTTTTTATTATAAAATCTTAGTTCAATGATCCTTTTTGTCTAATGTCTTCAAAATTTCATTCTTTAACTCTGAATTTTAGCACAAAATTAAATTCATTACCCATGAGCTCACTTATTTGATGGATAGCTCTGGAGATCGGTAATCCATAATGTGTCTGATTTCGGGTGTCAGATCCATGTGTATCTCTTAATCCAGTAATCTAACATTCATCTGTCAGAGATGTGCTGCCCTGTCAGACTGAATACAATGGATTGGAGAGGAGACATCGGGGAAGAAAAATCACTGTCAGAGTCAACACATAACACAATATATGTACAACCTATTGAACCTATTAAAAAACCTTTTCAAAACTAGAGAATAAAAATATATTTTCTATGAAGATTTAAAATTATGTGAACACTAACTTTCATTACTAAGCAAAACCAAAATATTATAAATATTGGTTTTGGTTTTGTGTTTTTTTAAGTAAAAAGATTTTTTTTTGGGTTTTTTGTTTTTTTGTGTTGTTGTGTATAGTGAAGAAAACAGGCAAACAATTGACTTAGTTCATTAGAGCCAGTTAATGTTGGCTAAATAGTAGAACTTATCTCAAAAAGATAAGTTTATTTTATGAAAGATATTATATTTATGCCTTTTAGGGAACCAAAGGATATGTGTAATTTTAAAAGATATTGTTGCGTACTCCAGCATACTGAAACATTTTACTGAGGTAGGGTGCTCATTCTCAAGTGGTACATTATCCATCTTCATATACACACAGATAGCTCTAGCACTAACTACATCATTGTGGCAGCTCAAAGCTGTGGCAGGAGGAACACAAACACTCAGGAGGAAAGACTGAAGAAAAAATGTGGATTTTATTTTAATAAGTGAAGGAAGGGCGAAGGTGAGAGCGTGAGGTATGTCAGTGCGGGCTGTGCATGGCTGTGCGCTGTCTTCCCATACTGGGGAGCGGAAAGTGGGCTGGAGTAGGCTCGAGGCGGGACCCAGAGAGCATGGCGCAGGTAGCGGGTATTGGCCCAAGGGTGCAGTGTGGCCAGGGAGTGTCGTCTTTGGCACAGTCAGCTTCTCCGTTGGCTTATGGAAGGCAGAAAGACAGTAGGGTCAATATTACAGTTACCGGAGACTTATCTCACCTCTCTGTGCTGCTGTGGTCCTTTATACTCTCCTGTCATCTGCAGAAGGGTGAGGAGCCGCCACTCCACGTCTTGGCTGTGTGGGCTTCTGCTCCCCACCTTGCAGCCATATGCTTCCAAGCTATCCACAACACACAGGGTGCTGAAACGGAGCTGACCATTCAGCACCCGGGCAGCAGTCATGCAGTCATGCTCCTCGCATGTCGGTTTTTGTGCGTGTGGGTTGCTTAAGAACTTGGTAACTTAAGAAGCTCAGCACAGATGATGATTTGGCATGATTTTGATTTCTTTTCCTACACTGATGAACTTGGTTAGATGTTATACTGAGCCCATTGGGTTACAGTCATTGGCTGGAGAAGAGAAGAGACCTTTTCGAATATTTTGAAGAGTATTTTGAAGGTATAAAAAGAATCTTGAAATGTAATTAGGTAAGAGTACAAGTATTCAATTTTAGTAATACTAATGGTAATAATAGTAGTAACAAAAAGTAATGTATAAAAATGTGAAAATAAAACTTAAATATAATAACAACATACAATTATGAAGTCCCTATGAAGAAAAATGCTTTTTTAAAAACAAAACAAAAACCCATTTTAAGTTCCTAACAGTTTTCTTTTGGTTACTGATGACATAGTTAGGATTAGATTTTGCTGAATCATGGCATTAATTAGCTACATTAATAATTTTGTCAGTGGAAGGTCCTCACAAAGATGGTAAGACATGCATGCGTGCGTGTGTGCGTGTGTGTGTGAGAGAGAGAGAGAGAGAGAGAGAGAGAGAACAATAGCACTGCTCTCCACAGGGAATAGTATATCACAGAGATCTGAATCAGATCGATACGCCACAATGGCCACAGTGAATGCTCCACTGAGTCCTATTAAAGAACATAACTCTGTGTGTGTGTGTGTGTGAGAGAGAGAGAGAGAGAGAGAGAGAGAGAGAGAGAGAGAGAGAGTGAATGAGTGAGTGAATTATTGTTCAGCCATTTCTCACACACATTCACAGATTTTTTTTCTAAGGAAGAGTGTGTTAACATTTATTTGTTGCTGTGTAGCTACAGATGGACTGGTCATGTGTACCTCAGCGACACTTTAATCAGGAAAAAACAGAAGCTTTTCCAGAGGCCGTGAGGACGAACTATACTTTCATTCAGAGCATTAAAGCTCTAATCAGGAAAATTATGCGTCAGTACTTACAGGTGTACTTTTATTGCTGTTTGCATCGCTTGTATGAATGTTGTAGTACACCATTGTGTAAACTGGACTGAAGCACACAGGCATGAAAGCATCCTAAATCTAAGGTCAGTCACCCCATTATAGGAAAAATGAACCAGAAGGGGGAGTTAATAGCTTTTGTTGTAGAGATCAGTGCATTAGACTCTCAGGTAACACACACACACAGAAAGCAGGTCTATCTTTGTTGTGAAATCACATTGGCAGTGACAGTTCTGTCAAAACCAAATTTCAGGAAAAATTATAAAAATGAATTCTAATGTGTGTGTATATGAGAGAGAGAGAGAGAGAGAGAGAGAGAGAGTAGAAGGCATAATTCTCAGAAGTGATGCCTTTCTCAGTGGGTGAGTTTAATTACAGAAGAAGGGATGATGCAGTCAGAGGTACTGGTTCCAAAAGAGACCCAATTTGTCTGATTTGTTTAGTGGGGTGATTGAGGAGCAGTACATTGCTTGTTGTTCCTGCTGCTTTCAGGTCATCCTGCAACTCTTTTCAAGTGAATGCTCGCTTCTTACTTACCTTCATTATCATTAGTCAGAGAGTGAGCTATGAAAGCTTAATTTATGCACCTGTCCAGAGACGATTAGTTGTATTTGCTGATGTGACATAAAAAGTTCACACAAAAAAAAAATCTTTGAGATGCACTTTAGCAGCATTAGCAGCAGAACTCTTTTTATTCCCTTATGATGGATTGTTTTCTTGGCTTAATAAAAATCTGTCCGTTATTTAGAGAATATTTTGTACAAACCCCCTGCAACTCCAATGAATAGATATGAACTCTCTCCATGTCTAACTCCACATGCTTTCTAGCTGTCACTCCCCTTTACCTCGACCAGGTCTTTGTATTACATAAAACATGGCATTTGTGTTGAAGTCATGAAAGAACATTAACCGCTTATAGGGAGACATTTACTACATACACAGGAAGGAGAAAAGTGTCGCATGGTGACAAGTGTTTTTGAAGCCATTATTCACCTCAGTGCGGCTTTGGCTCTGTGGTTGTCATGGTTATATTTGTTGTAAAGGTGCTACCCAGATTTAGTGAAAGTGTAAAAAAAAAAAAAACCTGCAAAGCTGTCGTTGATAATTACAGCATCAAGGAGACTAACGTAAGAAGTAATAAAAAAAAATGTAAACGTTGTGGTGCAATTTTGTGGTGTAAATCATCTTCAAATGAGGGTAATCATCTACATTTAGGAGGGTTCCTCTGATGTCTGATGTCTATCTTCTTGCCAGATAAAATTTTTGGCAGAGATTTGGATGAGATCAAATTCTCCTCTTATGTGTCCTGGTACTTCACTCCATTTATTTTTCCTTCAATAACATGTAATGTTCCGGTACTGTTTGCAGAGAAACAGCCCCATGTCATGATGCTCTCAACCCCATGCTTCACTGTGGATATGGTGTTCTTAGGATTATATGCACAACCCTTCTTTTTTCAACCATGACGAGCTGAATTATAGCCAAATAGTTCTATTTTTTTCATCTGACCAGAGTATATTGTTCCAAAAACATCCTGATTTGTCTCAATGCTGTTAGACATTTGTGATGTAGATGATTGAGGTGCAATTCATTGCTTATTGGGTAACTGTTGTTCCTGCTGCTTTCAGGTTCTGCAACTATTTTCAAGTCACTGTTGGCTTCTCATTTAAATCCCCCATATTGCACATGTTCAGTGATGATCAGTTGTTGTTCCATGAACTTTCCACCTGCATATTATCAAACCAATTGTACTGAGCGGGATTTTTACGGTCTTTGCTATGACTTTGTAGCTTTCTCCATTAGAGTCCCTGATAATATTAGGCTGCTCCTTCCCCTTCACCATGTTTGATACTTGTTGTGTAATTTTCCCAACCAAAGGCACTTTTATCAACTCTTTGATCAATACCTGTGAGAACGAAATTGGCTAAATAAAGTTGAAAAAATCAGCTAAATCCAACTAACTTCTTTACTTCTCCAGCTGTGACCCTTGGAGATTTTTTTGGCCACTCGAACCGTCCTCTTTACAGTGTGTTGAGACGATATAGACACACATCCAATTCCAGGTTGCTTCATAACATTTCCAGTTGACTGGAACTTCTTAATTATTGCCCTGATGGTAGAAATGGGCATTTCCAATGCTTTTGTTATTTTCTTTTAGCCACTTCCCATTTTGTGAAGCTCAAGAAAACATATTTACCAAGGGTGCCAATATTAGTGGAGGGCGATGTAGCACTCAAAGATCTTAGCAAACATAGTGACATTGTCATTAATTCAGCTGATAATGGTAGCACAGTTCTTGTTTGGAGAAAAGATGTTTACATTAAGAGATGCAAAGAAACCATTTTCTGTGGAGAAAAAAAACGGTATTTGTTAATGATTGACACAAACAGATTGAGGGTGACATTTCTCCTGAGTTATCATCCTCCCTCGGTCTACTGTCACTCTTACATGGTCACTCATACTGTCACTCTTACATTCACCTAATCCCTAAATCCCTGCCTGGAAATATAAATCCCTGCCTGGAAATATCAGCAAGTCTGAACATAAAGAACAAACACACCACATTTTCACACTTCATTTAAGATACAGGAGCAGTGAAGCTTTAGTCACATAGCATAATAGCACTATAAAGGAGATCAGATAATTTAATCATATTTATAGACATTGAACCAACTTTAATGCATATTAGCCACTTAGAGGCCTATAAAGTCCTCATGACCAAGTCTCTCTCTCTCTCTCTCTCTCTCTCTCTCACTCTTTCTGTGTCTCTGTGTGACTGATAGATTGACCTCTCTGGCGTGACTGATAGATTGACCTCTCTGGCGCGCAGGAAGCATCCATGTAGCCTCTCAATCATCTTATTCACTCTCATCTTTTATTCCTCCCCTGGCTCTTGTACTTTTCCTCCCATTTTTCTTTTGTGCCTCTAGAGAGCCCTGCCTTGTTCTCTCGTTCTGTATCAATAAAGGCAGAAGACAGTCTATCCTATCTCACTGTTTATCTCAGTCTATCCTATCTCACTTTGTATCTCAGTCTATCCTATCTCACTGTGTATCTCAGTCTATCCTATCTCATTGTGTATCTCAGTCTATCCTATCTCATTGTTTATCTCAGTCTATCCTGTCTCATTGTGTATCTCAGTCTATCCTATCTCACTGTTTATCTCAGTCTATCCTGTCTCAATGTTTATCTCAGTCTATCCTGCCTCACTGTTATCTCATTATATCCTATCTCACTGTGTATCTCAGTCTATCCTATCTCACTGTTTATCTCAGTCTATCCTATCTCATTGTGTATCTCAGTCTATCCTATCTCATTGTGTATCTCAGTCTATCCTATCTCATTGTTTATCTCAGTCTATCCTGTCTCACTGTTATCTCAGTATATCCTATCTCACTGTTTATCTCAGTCTATCCTGTCTCAATGTTTATCTCAGTCTATCCTGCCTCACTGTTATCTCATTATATCCTGTCTCACTGTTTATCTCAGTCTATCCTATCTCACTGTTTATCTCAGTCTATCCTATCTCACTGTGTATCTTAGTCTATCCTATCTCACTTTGTATCTCAGTCTATCCTATCTCACTGTGTATCTCAGTCTATCCTATCTCACTGTTTATCTCAGTCTATCCTATCTCACTGTGTATCTCAGTCTATCCTATCTCATTGTTTATCTCAGTCTATCCTGTCTCACTGTTATCTCAGTATATCCTATCTCACTGTTTATCTCAGTCTATCCTGTCTCAATGTTTATCTCAGTCTATCCTGTCTCACTGTTATCTCAGTATATCCTGTCTCAATGTTTATCTCAGTCTATCCTGCCTCACTGTTATCTCATTATATCCTGTCTCACTGTTTATCTCAGTCTATCCTATCTCACTGTTTATCTCAGTCTATCCTATCTCACTGTGTATCTCAGTCTATCCTATCTCACTGTTTATCTCAGTCTATCCTATCTCACTGTTTATCTCAGTCTATCCTATCTCACTTTGTATCTCAGTCTATCCTATCTCACTGTTTATCTCAGTCTATCCTATCTCACTGTGTATCTCAGTCTATCCTATCTCATTGTTTATCTCAGTCTATCCTGTCTCACTGTTATCTCAGTATATCCTATCTCACTGTTTATCTCAGTCTATCCTGTCTCAATGTTTATCTCAGTCTATCCTGTCTCACTGTTATCTCAGTATATCCTGTCTCACTGTTATCTCAGTCTATCCTGTCTCAATGTTTATCTCAGTCTATCCTGTCTCACTGTTATCTCAGTATATCCTGTCTCACTGTTATCTCAGTATATCCTGTCTCACTGTTTATCTCAGTCTATCCTGTCTCACTGTTTATCTCAGTCTATCCTGTCTCACTGTTTATCTCAGTCTATCCTGTCTCACTGTTTATCTCAGTCTATCCTGTCTCATTGTTTATCTCAGTCTATCCTGTTTCACTGTTTATCTCAGTATATCCTATCTCACTGTTTATCTCAGTATATCCTGTCTCACTGTTTATCTCAGTCTATCCTATCTCACTGTTTATCTCAGTATATCCTGTCTCACTGTTTATCTCACTCTATACTGTCTCATTGTTTATCTCAGTATATCCTGTCTCATTGTTTATCTCAGTCTATCCTATCTCACTCTTTATCCAGGTTCTATCCTTTCTCACGCTGTTTAACTCTGGCTATCCTGTTACTATGTTTATCTCAGTCTATCCTAGCTCACTGTTTATCTCTGGCTATCCTATCTCACTTTTTATCTCTGGCTATCATATCTCATTGTTTAACTCAGGCTATCCTTTTTTACTCTGTTTATCTTGATCTATCAAATCTCACTGTGTTTATCTTGGCTGACCTGTCCCACTCTGTTCATTTTGGTCTATCCTGTCTCTCTCTCTGTCTGTTGTCTCCTATCTCATAATATGAGGATTGAATTTAAGAGGTTTAAGTCATGTTGCATCCACGGAGCTGTCATGTCTGAAGCCAAATCTGCAAATAAATGTTTAGTCAGAGAGAGAGAGGGGGGTGGGGCTAATCAGGCTTTGAGGTATCAGGTCCAGGGGAAAGGGAAAGAAAGGTAAGGAAAGAAAGGTTTACAGTAAAGAAGCTTGGAAAAGAAGATTAGGTAGTAGCCTTGGAAGAAGGTCTGTTGTAGAGAAGTGTGTTTATGTATTTTACATTATTAGCCCTTTCACAAAACATTGCTGCCATCTACTCGCTCTCTCTCTCTCTCTCTCTCTCTCTCTCTCTCTCTCTCTCTCTCTCTCTCTCTCTCTCTCTCTCTCTCTCTCTCTCTCTCTCTGGCGTGGATTGTGTCCTGGGACCGTATCCCCTCCGTCTCAAACAAATATTCTCTTCTCATTAAAGAACGGAAGGGTTCAGGCATATTCAGAGAATGTGCTCTAAAACACATACACAAAGATAAATAAACACACTCATTTACATTTAAATTGCTTTAACCAGGACAACCGTTCCAAATTCCTCGATGGCAGCTCGTTTCAAATTCATGAGAGCTTTTGTTGAAGAAAGAGTGAATTAAAGTGGGGTTTCACTAGATATTTCACTTTAAGGCTTTCTGGTTTGTGAGTATGTGGTAGCATCTCTGTTCATGTGTTCATGTGTGTGTCTACATGGCTGAATAAGCAGATGGTATGGAAGCCCCAGGACCTTTTCATGTTTGGCTTTTTAATATTGAATCATGTGCATTCGCTACTGAGTGTGTGTGTGTGTGTGTGTGTGTGTGTGTGTGTAACAACACTAACAAAAAACATGTCCTGTTGGTCATTAGGTCAAGTGCCCCCTTTGGGGCTTTCACTTGTCCAAGCATGTAACAAAAGCCTGCATTCATTTTAGGATAGAAATCTTTCATATGTTATGTATAGCATATACAGAAATATCTGCTGATGTGTTGTGTATCATCTGAGTCTGATTTCCATTGAATAGTATGTCATTGCAATTTGAAGAGATGTCACTGAGAGTGATAAGTACAATGCTGACATATAATTTTTTTTTTTTAATTAGAGAAAGGGCCTTGTTGTCACAGGGGTGAAAAAAGAACAAGTGATAAATTACAAGTCCACATTTCCATTCCTGCACATACCTTAATGCCAGTCTGTCTCTCTGTCTCTGTCTCTGTCTATTGAGTGTGTGTGTGTGTGTGTGTGTCTGCAAGTGTTTGTGAGTTTAATTAGCCTGACTTGTTTTTCTCAGCCATGTTTCATGCATGAGAGATGACAGATTAAAAGACTGAGTGCTGAAACAGCAAGCTGCTGAACAGCATGGGGGCCTCGGGGAACAAAAACATGGTGCGCATGAGTGAGTATGGATTTTTTTTTTTTTTTTTTTTTTTTTTTTTTTTTTTTTTTTTTTTTTTTTTTTTAGGTAGATAGAAGAAAAAAAAAGAAATAAAAGATATTGATGAATCCATCAAACCAGCTCAGAACCAGCTCCAGCTCAGCATCAGCCTGTGTCAACACCCTGAACTCTTTGTCATTCATTTCAATTCAATTCAGTTTCATTTGTATAACGCTTTTCACAATGGACATTGTCACAAATCAGCTTTACAGAAGTATACAAATTTCAGATCTAAATTTTAGATTGATGAATTTGTCCCTTATGAGCAATCGAGAGGCAATGGTGGTGAGGAAAAACTCCCTCAGATGATATGAGGAAGAAACCTTGAGAGGAACCAGACTCATCTGGGTTACAATGAATAGTGTAATTATAAATAAATCTCTTCCATAACTGGGTGCAGTGTGATAAAACAAATAATGCAACTGTGTAATCAGGACATTCACCACAGTCTCAACAAGTCTATTCTGCTGAAATAATGAACTGACTGTATGTGTAAATGTAATCCAAAACTGTCCCTAAACATCTCACCAAAACAGTCCACATCAATTGTAGTCCAATGCCATCTCCACGGCTTCTAAGTGTCCCCGGGACAAACATATAGGACCATCCTCAGCAACAGTGACTGACCTCCAAGTGACCAGAAGTCCAGAAGCAGGTCACCAGGATGGTCCAGGCTGGCCCGGAGAGCAGAACAAGTCTGGCCCACTGCTACCCCAGGAACAACACGTGTAGAGCTTGCGAGTGTGATGATTAGACATTGGTATCATCCAGTCATCGCAGGTGTTGGTGTCATCTGGAATCTTTGTAGAGGCTGGTTCTGAACTGGAGCTGATACATTCAATAAATTCCCATTGAATTTCATTGAATTTCATCTGCAGTTCATTGAAATTCAGGCAGACATGACCATGTTCATTTGTTATCATTTTATCATAGATGAAAGGAGTACCAGTTTATGAGATGCATTATGTGAATGCTAGGCTAAAGAAATGTGTTTTTAATCTAGATTTAAACTGAGAGAGTGTGTCTAATCCCTGAACATTATCAGGAAGGCTATTCCAGAGTTTAGGAGCTAAATGTGAAAAAGCTCTACCTTCTTTAATAGACTTTGATATCCTCTGTATTTTCAAAAGTCCAGAGTTTTGCAACCTTAAAGAGTGTGAAAGAGTATGGCGTGATAGAAGATTCAAAGGAGCTTCGCCGTTTAGGGCTTTATAGATGAGTAGCAGTATTTTATAATCAACAGGTAACCAGTGAAGAGATGATCAAATTTGAGCAATGTGTTCATATTTTTGTGATCTGGTAAGAATACTAGCAGCTGCATTTTGGACTAACTGTAGCTTTTTTCTTGAGGATGCAAAACCACCACCTAGCTGTGCATTAGAATAATCTAGTCTTGAGGTCATGAATGCATGAACTAGTTTTTCAGATAACATGATAAACAGATAACATGATACATAGCTTGGCAATATTTCTAAAGTGGAAGAAGGCTGTTTTTGTTACCTGGGAAATATGATTTTCATATGACCGGTTGCTCTCTAAAACAGCATTAACTGTAGTGAATGAAGTAACCGTACATCCTTCTAAATGCAGATTGTATTCTAGGAGCATTTGTGTACAGATTTTTGGTCCAATTAGCAGTATATCTGTTTTTATCAGAATTTAGTAAAAGAACATTACCTGTCATCCAGTCTTTAATGTCTTTAACACATTCAGTTAATGTGGAAAATTTTGAAATTTCAACTGGTCTTGTTGAAATATATAGCTGAGTCATGTTCCTTAAACCATTCCTGAACAATTTTTGCAATGTAGCAGGGTGCATTATCCTGCTGAAATAGACCACTGCCCTAAGAGAATACCGTTGTCAGGAATTTTGCCATGTATTTGGTCTGCAACAATGTTTAGGTACAGGTGTACTTGAAAGTTTGCGAACCCTTTAGAATTTTCTATATTTCTGCATAAATATGAACTAAAACCTCATCAGATTTTCACACAAGTCCTAAAAGTAGACAAAGAGAAACCAGTTTAACAAGAACTAAAGACAAAATATTGTACTTGCCCATTTATTTATTGAGTAAAATTATTCAATATTTCATATCTGTGAGAAGCATAAGTATGTGAACCTCTAGGATTAACACTTAATTGAAGGTGAGAGTCAGGTGTTTTCAATCAGTGGGATGACGATCAGGTGTGAGTAACCACCCTGTTTTATTTACAGAACAGGGATCTATCAAAGTCTGATCTTAGCAACACATTTGTGGAAATGTATCATGGCATGAACAAAGGAGATTTCTGAGGACCTCAAAAGAATGTTGATGTTCATCAGACTGGAAAAGGTTACAAAACCACATTTAAATAGTGTGGACTCCACCATTCCACAGTCAGACAGATTGTGTACAAATGGAGGAAATTAAAGACCATTATTACCCTCCCCAGGTGTGGGGACCAACAAAGAAGTTCAATAATGAGGAAGTGGAAGCTGCAACACACCACCTAAGCACTATCTAGAAAAAGCTGTTCATCAAAACGCAGCACATAAGCAAGATAAGTTGTTGTTGGTTTTTTTCTTGGGTGTTTTGTTTTGTTTTGTTTTTTACTGTGATGAGACCAAATCGAGATATTTATTCAGGACAAGATTCTAAGCGTTATATGTGGCAGGAACATAATGCAGGCATTTCTCTGTTGTTTTTTTTCTTTCTTTCTTTTTAAAGATCTGCAGACAAATAATGAAACTTGACATAACGAGCATATTGGCTTGCAATAAAAAAAACTGACTGGAATAATCAGTAATAAGAAAGTGTAGAATACTTTTGCAAAGCATGGAATGTTCTTGGATTGAATTTTGATATATTATATATGTGGAAATATATTTTGGAATTTTGAACACAGCCATGAACATGGACACATAACATGGCCAGGACAATCCTAGTTTAACCAGTGGACTTCCTGGCATATTTGTTCATTTTTAGAATAGATTCTTAATGAAAGCAACTATAAATAGTATAGTATGTATTTGTATGTGCCAGATAGGCTGGTTTGAGTATTTCAGAAACTGCTGCTATCTTGTGATTTTCACACACACCAATCTCCAACAGAATGCTGTGAAAAACAAGAAAAACATCTATTGAGCAGCAGCAGTCAGAAACACCTTGCTGATTGGAGAGGTCAGAGGAGAATGACCAGACTGGTTTGAGCTGACAGGAAGTCTAGTATTAGTAAATCAAATATGCACTCTTTTCCGCCTTGGTGAGCAGAAAAGCATCTCAGCATACACAAAATGCTGCTCAAAGAATTGACTTAAACAGGTGTGTAACACATCTCTAAATACTTATGACATTCCCTGTGTAAATACTGACATAATTTTTTTGACGTAAAGTCCAGCATAATACAAATATTTATCTGTGTGTGTATCAGTGATGGCTGCAGTTGATAAGTTATTTTGTTATTGAAATGTTCATGAGGCTGCAGTCACAGCTGCATGCTCTTCCTCAAACTAAACATTTTAAGGGGCTGAATAGTCTTTACCCTGTGTGTGTGTGTGTGTGTGTGTGTGTGTGTGTGTGTGTGTGTGTGTGTGTGTGTGTGTGTGTGTGATACAGTGTCACTGAGTTTGCTAGTCAGTGTGAAGTGTGTTGAGATGTTGGTTGTCTGCGTAGGATACTGTCTCATCCCAAACTGAGCCTGAGGGAAATCACTCTCTCCACACACACACACACACACACACACACAAATACACACACACACACACACACACACAAATACACACACACACACACAGACATGCAGAATCATACACACACTCACTTTTTCCAGCAGTTCTCCAGAGGGTGTGTGTTCTTAAAGACATCAGAGGGGTGCACATAGTTTCGGCTGAGCTGGGACACACACTGAGATCTTTTGAAACATCGTGTGTGTGTGTGTGTGTGTTTAGGGCATAATTTCATACATGTTGTTGTTGTTGTTGTTGTTATTACTGTAAATGATGAAGTGAACTACTGAACTACTAAATCTGTTCTAAACATGTCTGTCTTCTTTCTTTCTCTCTTTCTGTCTGTCTGTCTATTTTCTGTCTGTCTCTCTTCTCCCCTTCTGTCTGTCTGTCTTCTTTCTGTCTGTCTCTCTTCTCCCTTTCTGTCTGCCTGTCTTCTTTCTTTCTGTCTCTCTTCTCCCTTTCTGTCTGTCTGTCTTCTTTCTGTATGTCTGTATTCTTTCTTTCTCTATTTCTGTCTGTCTTCGTTCTTTTTTCATTCTGTCTTTGTTCTTTCCTTGTGTCTGTCTTATTTCTGTCTTCTTTTTTTCTGTCTGTCTGTCTTCTTTCTGTCTGTCTTCTGTATTTCTGTCTGTCTTCTTTCTGTCTTTCTTTCTGTCTGTCTGAATTTCTTTCTTTGTGTCTGCCTTCTTTCATTCTTTTTGTCTTCTTTATTTCTGTATGTCTGTCTTCTTTCTTTTTTCTTTCTTTCTGTCTGTCTTGTCTCTGTTTTCTTCTCTTTCTGTCTTTCTCTCATCCCCCCCCTCTCTCTCTCTTCCCTTCCATCTTGTCATCTTTATATTTTAAGAAACCCCACAGTGTGACTCAGTTGTAATTGTTGGTTTTCCTGGATCATGTTTCTCCTCCTCCTCTCTGCCATTTCTCCTGCTTTCCCCTCGCATGTTATATCTCGGTCATTTATGAATCAGTACCCATCTTAGAAATAAAGTGTGTGTGTGTGTGTGTGTGTGTGTAGGCCACAAGGCTGTGGGAGGATGCTGGCAAGAGTAAGCACTAACAGGAAATGCCAATCATCTCACAGGAGCCAGTCAGTTTACAGGACGCTGTGCTCCCATGCACTTACTTCAGGGACCACAGCTGTGCTCAGGATCATAGACACACCTTTTCAAACTGATTTTGGTCTAATTTTCTCTCTCTCTCTCTCTCTTTCTCTCTCTCTCTCTCTCTCTCTCTCTCTCTTTCTCTCTATCTCTGTGTGTGTGTGTGTGTGTGTGTGTGTGTGTTGATTGTGTTGTCATACAATAGCACAATCAACACTGACCCCATGGAAATAATTTTTTGTCACATACGTCAAAGCTTTGTGTGTGTGTGTGTGTGTGTGTGTGTGTGTGTGTGTGTGTGTGTGTGTGGTGTGTGCGTGTTCTGATTTATGTATACGGTCTCTTGGGCTCCAAGTCGCTCCAGCTGCCATGCATTGTTCTTTCTACTAAAGAGAGAGAAAAGCAAGAAATACAGGGAGGGGGAGAGAGAGAGAGAGGGAGGAAGCAATGGATGGAGACGAAGAGAGGAGGGAGCTTGGAAGAGAGGAAGGGTAGGAGGGAGAGGGAGAGAGACAGAGAGAGCGAGAGAGTAGCTCTAGCGGTTTATGGTGCGACTTGGAGTGAACAGAAGACTCGTTCAGTGCGTGTACATTGTGCTGGTGAGTAACACGTCTTTAAAACTGCACTTAACTTTTGTGTTAAATGTTTTGTGTAACTTTTGTCTTCACCTTTTGTGTAAAGAAATGTTCTGTAAGAATGTCAGAGAAGACATGGCAGCAAAGATAAGAACATACAGAGCCCTGAGTGAAACATGTCACTCTGATGCCTCCTGATTGCAGAAATATTATGAGAGTGACTTCTAGTGACTTATTTGAACAGCGAAGCCAGAATATATTGTATAAAATGGTGTGGGGTGTTCATAAACACTTTTTTTTTAAACAGCATACTATCAGCATACTACCTTGTCATGACAATTGTGATTGCCGGCAATTAGGAGAGATAATTGATCCAATGAGCTTTTTACCACAGCTAAGTAGCTAACCATCATACAGTTGAACAAGCTATGAATTTAATAGGCTTAGCTTGCTAGTTAACTAATTTACATTGCTTTAATGTAGCAAACGTACACATGGTGTGTTCAAGTCATGTCGGACAGATCGTATTTACGAGTTGAAGGCACATGAACGACACCGCAAAGTCGTAATTACGAGTGGGGAAAATTATGATTTTCTTTGAGCTGGGGGCATGTCAGTACGAAACATGATGGAATCAATGGATGAAAAATCTGTAGTTGAGGGTAAATTTGTTGAAATTGCATGTTTATTTGTCTCAGGAGCTGATTTCAGTTATTATGAGTTTGCTATGTGCAGCAGGCTTTTTTATTTATCTGGATTGTTTGTTCTTATTTTCGAGAAGTTGAATTAAAAAACCTTGCTGCATTTTTTTTTTGAAGTTAATTAAGGGAAGGTGCACCGCCATCTTGAGCTGACCAAAGTGACTTGAACGCATCTGACGTCATAGTTACAACTTCCTAACTAATACAGTTCCCTCCACTAATATTGGCACCCCTTGGAAAATAAGAACCTTTTGATATTTGTTCTAAAAAATAAAAAAAAATACTCGTGGAGATAAAACAATTGCAAACAAAACACAGGTTTATCGAAAAAAAAATATCTTTGTTAAATATAGGTGAGCAACAATTATTGGAATCCTTTTAGTCAATACTTTGTGCTACTTCCCTTCGCCAAGATAACAGCTCTGAGTCTTCTCCTATAATGCCTGATGAGGTTGGAGAATACATGGCAAGGGATCTGAGATCATTCCTCCATACAGAATCTCTTCAGATCCTTTAGATTTCGAGGTTGACGCTGTTGGACTCTCCTCTTCAGTTCACCCCACAGGTTTTCTATGGGTTTCAGGTCAGGGGACTGGGATGGCCATGACAGGACTTGGATTTTGTGGTCAGTTTTTGTGTAGATTTTGATGTATGTTTTGTGTTATATATATATATATATATATATATATATATATATATATATATATATATATATTGTATATATATATATATATATATATATATATATAATATACAATATATATATATATATATATATATATATATATATATATATATATATATATATATGAGAACAACACCTCTGGTCCTTATTGCCATAAAACTCTATTTAGTTTTCATCTGACCACAGAATCCCGATCCCATTTGAAGTTCCAGTAGTGACTGGCAAAGTGAAAACGCTTGAGTTTTTGGATGACAGTAGAGGCTTGTATTAATGACTTCGGATTGTAATTTTGGAGACTTTCTGACCCCAAAACACAGCTAACTTCTACAATTCTCCAGCTGTGATCCTTGGTCTTACTCATTGTTATGAATGACTAAGGGAATTTGGCCTATGTGTTACCTCATATTTATACCCCTGTGAAACAGGAAGTCATGGTTGAACAATTTCCTGTTCCTATTCACCCAGGTGTACTAAAAATGTCAAATATCAATGGGAATATATTTTAGCACCATTTTAGCTTCCGATTCCAAATTACAGGTTTGTCAGTCAGATTAAAACCAAGTAGCATCAGGTTGCTAAGCGACTCACCTCTTTTTGCAACCAGGTTGTAACACTAAAGGTGTCTATTTCCATCACTATTTAAAAATTACAGCTAAATGCATATCAGTCAGTGACTCATACACACATGTATACAGTAAGACATGATAGCAAGAGGTCACACACATACACAAACACACACACACACACACACGTTCTCACAATCCCACACTCCATTACAGTCAAAGAAGTAAGAACAATGGGTTAATATGGTGTTGCGGAAGCATGCTGTAATACACACAATGACACTTTTACTAACATGTATAATGTACACACACACACACACACACACACACAGAACCCTTGTGTTCTGCTTCCTGTTTGGGAGATCTCCAGCAGCATCTGGATCAATGTCCAAAAGAGGGAGAAATGGGGGAAGGGATCAGTGTCGAAGTCTGAATGTTCTCTGAAAGCCTCCTCCTCTGAGCTCCAACTCACCACGGAAAGACAGACGGGAGGGGAGGAGAGAGAGGGAGTGAGAGCGAGGGAGAGAGAGTGGGAGAGAAAGAGGGAGAATGAGAGAGAGAGGTAGAGGTGGGGGGGAGAGAGAGGGAGGGAGAGAAAGAGAGAGAGGTAGAGAGAGAGAGAGAGAGAGAGAGAGGGAGAGAGAGAGAGAGAGGGAGGGGAGAAAGAGGGAGAGAGAGAGAGGGAGAGAGGAAGGGAGAGAAAGATGGAGAGGGAGAGAGAGGTAGAGAGAGAGGGAGAGAGAGAGGGAGAGAGGAAGGGAGAGAGGAAGGGAGAGAGAGGGAGAGAGTAGAAGATGCTGGTTAAGCAACCTAATCAGTACCTGACTGTTAGACAGACAAGATCAAAACTCTGTTTATTAAAGCACCAAATATGAACTTTCTCTCTCTTACACACACGCATACACACACACACACACACACACACACACACACACACACACACAAGCAAACACACACACACACATCTGATTCATCTTTCATCTTTCTTAGTTTTTTTTTCCTTCAGTCTATCTTTCTGTTACTTTGAGGGTCATGATGTTATACTTTTCTTTCTTTCTTTCTTTCTTTCTTTCTCTCTCTTCCTTCTTCTTCTTTGACCACTTTCTCTAATGTTTAGTGGTCCTGATATTACACTCCTTAGGAATGTATAGCTATGTTGCCATGGAGACTGTGCATGTTGCCTGGTGTAGCCATGTGAAATCTTCCTGGTTAACACAGTTATTCTTTTCACAGTCACACTCATTCGGATCATGCTGAGTATGTTGCTGTCAGGGGACCAGCAGATAATGTAGTGTTGTTGCGCTCCTCTGAGAAAGAGAGAGAGAGAGAGAGAGAGAGAGAAGAGTGAGAGAGAGAGAGTGAGAGAGAGCGCTGGGCCTGCCCTGTTCAATCACAATCAGCAGCCACTGAGAGCACAGCATGAGGGGATAAAATGCCAGCACTTTGCTACACAAAATGATAATGAATATCTGTTGTCTTAATCATCTAAATCCTGCCTGTGATTATTTCTGCACATAGTGGCTGATGCAGTAATGTAAAAGGATGTTAATTATACACTCTTTAATAGGAACGCCTAGGATCTGCTCATTTGTGCAATTCTGATAGACTTTTCTGCTCAGCACGGTTGTAAAGAGTGGTTATTTGAGTGACCATAGCCGTCCTGTCAGCTTGAACCAGTTTGACCATTTTCTTCCAACCTCTCTCATCAACAAGACACTCATTGAATATTTTTGGTTTTTTGCACCAGTGCAATTAACACCCAGGCCAAATGGGGTGAGAGTCCATCCATCCCTCCACCAATCCTATACCTCCCCAACCACCACCACCCCCCATCTCCAAGCATTTTGCGAAACTTGGGAATTTACACATCTAACTGTTGCAAAAGAAAGAAAACCCATATTGGAGTGTTTGGTAAAGCATGGCTACACAACCACATGCAGACTTCCTGCAGCATGTAATGTTACTAATATATATATTATATGTTATACAGTGGGGGAAAAAAGTATTTGAAAGTATTTTGCCCACTGACAAAGAAATGATCAGTCTACAATTTTAATGGTAGATTTATTTGAACAGTGAGAGACAGAATAACAACAACAAAAAATCCAGAAAAACGCATGTCAAAAATTTTATAAATTGATTTGCATCTTAATGAGGGAAATAAGTATTTGACCCCTCTGCAAAACATGACTTAGTACTTGGTGGCAAAACCCTTGTTGGCAATCACAGAGGTCAGACGTTTCTTGTAGTTGGCCACCAGGTTTGCACACATCTCAGGAGGGATTTTGTCCCACTCCTCTTTGCAGATCTTCTCCAAGTCATTAAGCTTTCGAGGCTGACGTTTGCCAACTCGAACCTTCAGCTCCCTCCACAGATTTTCTATGGGATTAAGGTCTGGAAACTGGCTAGGCCACTCCTTCTTGAGACACTCCTTTGTTGCCTTGGCTGTGTGTTTTGGGTTATTTTCATGCTGGAATACCCATCCACGACCCATTTTCAATGCCCTGGCTGAGGGAAGGAGGTTTTATGAAAGATTTTATGGTACATGGCCTCGTCCATCGTCCCTTTGATGCGGTGAAGTTGTCCTGTCCCCTTAGCAGAAAAACACCCTCAAAGCATAATGTTTCCACCTCCATGTTTGACGGTGGGGACGGTGTTCTTGGGGTCATAGGAAGCATTCCTCCTCATCCAAACACGGCGACTTGAGTTCATGCCAAAGAGCTCCATTTTGGTCTCATCTCACCACAACACTTTCACCCAGTTGTCCTCTGAATTAGTCAGATGTTCATTGGCAAAACTCTTCCATGAACACCTAACCAACTCATACAGAAAAGAAAGAAAAAAAACATGTCCTTCAACAAGATTTCAGTCCTTCACGGCGTAGCGTGTTACCAATTGTTTTCTTGGTGACTATGGTCCTGCCTTGAGATCATTGACAAAGTCCTCCCGTGTAGTTCTGGGCTGATTCCTCACTGTTCTCATGATCATTGCAACTGCACGAGGTGAGATCTTGCATGGAGCCCCAGGCCGAGGGAGATTGACAGTTCTTTTGTGTTTCTTCCATTTGCGAATAATCGCACCAACTGTTCTCACCAAGCTGCTTGGCAATGGTCTTGTAGCCCATTCCAGACTTGTGTAGGTCTACAATCTTGTCCCTGACATTCTTGGAGAGCTCTTTGGTCTTGGCCATGGTGGAGAGTTTGGAATCTGATTGATTTATTGCTTCTGTGGACAGGTGTCTTTTATACAGGTAACAAGCTGAGATTAGGAGCACTCCCTTTAAGAGTGTACTCCTAATCCCAGCTCGTTACCTGTATAAAAGACACCTGGGAACCAGAGATCTTTCTGATTGAGAGGGGGTCAAATACTTATTTCCCTCATTAAGATGCAAATCAATTTATAAAATTTTTGACATGCGTTTTTCTGGATTTTTTTGTTGTTATTCTGCCTCGCACTGTTCAAATAAATCTACCATTAAAATTATAGACTGATCATTTCTTTGTCAGTGGGCAAATGTACAAAATCAACAGGTGACCAAATACTTTTTCCCCCTCACTGTATAGTGCTTTTATTCAAAGCGTTTTACACTGTGTCTCACCCATTCACACACACACTTACACACCAGTGGTAGCAGAGCTGCCATGCAAAGCGCTAACTTGCCATCGGGAGCAACTTGGGGTTCAGTGTCTTGCCCAAGGACACTTCGGCATGTGGAATCACCTCAGCCGGGAATCGAACCTCCAACCTTAAGATTAGTGGACAACCTGCGCTACCACCTGAGCCACAGCCGGCAAGCTTTCCACATATGTTTAATAGCGTTAGTAACTTTGCTTTTTGGTCTAGCTAACCTCAGTCAGCTGTGTGTTGCTCAGTTCCAACTGGATGCAGAATGAGATGCTAAAATTGGATGTAGTATTTCTGAAAATGTTGGTCTAGGATGAATCAGATCAACTAACCCAACCCAAACTTTCTGTAGTGTGTGTGTGTGTGTGTGTGTGTGTGTGTGTGTGTGTGTGTTGCGTGTGTGTGTGTGTGTGTGTGTGTGTGAGTGAGTGAGTGAGTGAGTGAGTGTGTATGTGTATGTGTGTCTGTGTGTGTGTGTGTGTGTGAGAGAGAGAGAGAGAGAGAGAGAGAGATTGTGCCCTGCAAAGGGTGTCCCAGAGTTCCCTGGGATAGGCTGCAGGCTCCCCGTGACCATGTGTAGGATAAGCGTTAAAGAAAATCAAGGGATGTTTTGAGTGACTGTGTGTACATATAGTTAGAAGTTTCCAACTGTTGAAGACATACACATCACCCATTCTGCATAAACACCACCGTGTGTAATCTCCCTTTTCATTATGGACTTAATACACAGTAATGACTTGAACGAGGTGATGAGGTGATTCTCACAGTGGTTACATTCATTCAGTGTGAAAGACCTTTTGCAGAGACGAAGGCAGATGTGCGTCTGAGGGATGGAGAGTCGGAAAGATGGAGAGAGAGAGAGAGAGAGAGTGAGTTCTGAGAAAGTGTGTCATTCTCCATATGTGTGATGACTTCATCCAAACAACACCACCGTCTACTTACAGTCATCGCTCTGTGTGTGTATGTGTGTGTGTGCATGCGTGTGTGCATGTGTGTGTGCGTGTGTGTGTGCATGTGTGTGTGTGTGCATATGTGTGTGTGTTTGTGCGTGTGTGTGTGTGTTGACATTGAGAGACATTAGTACTCTCTTTACAGTGCCTTGCAAAAGTATTCGGCCCCCTTGAACTTTTCAACCTTTTGCCACATTTCAGGCTTCAAACATAAAGATATAAAATTGTAATTTTTTGTGAAGAATCACCAACAAGTGGGACACAATTGTGAAGTAGAACGAAATCTATTGGATATTTTAAACTTTTTTAGCAAAAAAAAAAAGAAGAAAGCCATTTCTCAACGTTTGGTGTGACGTTTGGTGTGTCTCCCAGGTGGCTTGTGGCAAACTTTAGACGAGACTTTTTATGGATATCTTTGACAAATGGCTTTCTTCTTGCCACTCTTCCATAAAGGCCAGATTTGTGCAGTGTACGACTGATTGTTGTCCTATGGACAGACTCAGCTGTAGTTCTCTGCAGTTCATCCAGAGTGGTCATGGGCCTCTTGGCTGCAGCTCTGATCAGTCTTCTCCTTGTCTGAGCTGAAAGTTTAGAGGGACGGCCAGGTCTTGGTAGATTTGCAGTGGTCTGATACTCCTTCCATTTCAAAATGATCACTTGCACAGTGCTCCTTGGGATGTTTAAAGCTTGGGAAATCTTTTTGTATCCAAATCCAGCTTTAAACTTCTCCACAACAGTATTACGGACCTGCCTGGTGTGTTCCTTGGTCTTCATGATGCTCTCTGCGCTTTCAACAGAACCCTGAGTCTATCACAGAGCAGGTGCATTTATAAAGAGACTTGATTACACACAGGTGGATTCTATTTATCACCATCAGTCATTTAGGACAACATTGGATCATTCAGAGATCCTCGCTGAACTTCTGGAGTGAGTTTGCTGCACTGAATGTAAAGGAGCCGAATAATTTTGCACGCACCACTTTTCAGTTTTTTATTTGCTAAAAAAGTTTAAAATATCCAATAGATTTCGTTCCACTTCACAATTGTGTCCCACTTGTTGGTGATTCTTCACAAAAAATAAAAATTTTATATCTTTATGTTTGAAGCCTGAAATGTGGCAAAAGTTTGACAAGTTCAGGGGGGCCGAATACTTTCGCAAGGCACTGTACTTTAAACTAAAAGAGTCAAAGGATTTAGGTTACTAAAGGTATTTACCTACAGCAGAGGTTCTAAACCTTTTGTAACTAAAGTCCCCCCAAGCCTCCCCTATCATGTGACACACTAAAGGACGCAAAATTAGTCTGAAAAGTCGCTAAACACTGGTCTGCACTGACTAGTGATGTGTCTTTCATGAACGATTCATTCATTTTGAAAGAATCTTTAATATGACTCAGGAACAATAAGTTGTCTCACAGAGTGATTTGTTCATTTTTGGCTGCACGTGCGCTGTAACTCATGAGGTGAACTAATCATTTCTGTTTCCGGGGAACAGACATGACAAATGTGATGTGATGAAAGAACGACTCGGATCGGGAGGTGATGTGAACTAACAGACTACATAGCCTGAAGACCAGCTTAGAAATTAATTATTCATTTCTGTTTCTCATAATTCAGCCCTGGTTGCATTAGCCTATAGTTTATTTTACAGTTTAAGTACTAAATGTGTTGGGGCATTGAACATGTAATATTTGTATTATATTCCACTGAAATGAATGAAATGACTTGAAAAAAATATTCGTTCATTTTGCTGAATGAGATTCAAAGATCCGAGTCAGTAAAATGATCTGAACTTCCCATCATTGGAGCAGACTAAGGTATTAACACTGGTCTGAACTGACAGCTAGATAAAAGGCTAAACTCCGCCTCTCCCCAGCAAAAAGAAAATACACAGGGAGAGGGAATGCGGGGTTTTTCATTTATGCAAATTCTATCTGAAAAGTAATTAAATGCACCTAGTACATAAATGATGCTCTGTTTTTGTTTTTCTTGAAAAAAATTTGTGCCCCCCTTCCAATCTCTCTGCGGCCCTTGGGTTGAGAACCACTGACCTACAGGGACACACAAAATTTTATGTATCACAGAGCTAATAAATGAAGATAAGAAACTCTGTTGGAGTGTTTTAAAGTGTTATTGTTTGAGGGTTAGCTGACATCATTCCCGAGAGCACTGAGCGGGTCGTGTTTCATTGCTCAGGATCATAGACACACCTTTTCAAACTGATTTTGGATAATTTTTGGCTGTGTGTGAGAGAGAGAGAGTGTGATTGTTGGCACTGCCCTTATAATTGGTCCCCGAGTGAGAATGAATGTGCAGTATGACAAGTTTTAATTTCTTTCTTCTGTCAGTTTGAAAGCGTGCACTCATATGGAAGCTCTACTGGTCCTGTTTGTGTGTGTGCGTACGTGTGTGCATGCGTGCGTGAGTGTGTGTACATGCGTGCATGTGCATGTGTGTGTGAGTGTACGTGCGTGTGTGTGGAATTAATTAATTGAATGAGGAATGAGCTCATTACTAAACACCATTTTATTACAGTGAGGAGAAAAACATTGTCTCTTCGTATCTCTTCACACACACACACACACACACACACATTCAGTAACGATCTCTTGATCTCACAGGCGTACACACAGAGCTAATAATTACAGATGAGCAGAAAAGAGAGGGCTTGTGTGTTTCTACATGATTTTGTGTCCATTTCAACTTAGAAATGGACACAAAATGCTGAAGGATTTGAAGGGAAGTGTGATGTTTGTAGGTGGAGTCAATTACCATCAGTGTCTGTAGAGTGTGCTTATTTCTTGTCTGACTGAGAGGGGAAAAAGTAAATGATCAGTATTAAGTATATTTAAGTCTATTCAAACTGTCTGTGTGTGTGTGTGTGTGTGTGTGTGTGTGTGTGTGTGTGGGTGGGTGTACATTCTAAGCACATCTTGTGGTCAGATACAGAGATTTTTTCTTCCTGTACTGCAAATGTTGAAGCAGTGTTGCCAGCACTGTATTTAGCTTGACGCCATCACCCTGACAGTTACGGCTGTTATGCACCACAGAGGATGGAGTTGGAGCTGCCCAGTCCAAACACTGTCTGGATGCCTGTCTGATACAATGCTGCACACCAGCACTCTCTCAGACTCCTTCTCTCATGGAATAAAATAGTCATTATAATTTATAAACTATCCCCTCGTTACACATGACAGCGAAGAACCGATGAATCGTTAGTCAAGAGGTACAGAGGTTTGAGCCTTATGTATAGAGCTTTTAGAGTAAAGCTCCAAAACATATGTTTCATTACCTCAATGAGTCATTAATATTAGCTTACTACGTAGCTAGAATAGCTATGAAATCCTTCAATACTCCAATCTTAAATTGATTGTGGTGCAACAGAAAAGCTATTGTTCGGAGAGCGTGAGTTCGAATCCTCATAATACCACAACTATCTGTGGAGCAAAATTGTCTGTACTTACTGCATGGGTTAGCATACTCTCTCTACCCTGTCAATCACAGCGACGCTAGCAAATCATCAGCCTCTGTAAGCTCATGTATGCAGAAGAGTGTAGGTAGTGCTTTCCTCCAAGTGTGCTACGCTGCCCTGTGACACAGCATGCTCAAAACAATGGACTTGGCTGGCTTCATGTGTCTCAGAAGAAGTATGTGTTACCTTTCACCAGAGGTGGGTAAAGTAGCCAAAACATTTTCTCAAGTACAAGTAAAAGTAAAACTATTAATAATATTAATAGTTACTTGAGTATGAGTAATAAAGTATCCAATGAGAAGATTACTCAAGTAGCAAGTTACTAGTTACTTCGGATCTGATTCAAATGAAGGGAAAATCCTGAATCTCAGGGCGTTTTCACTCCTGGTTCGTTTGTAGTGTTTGTTTCGGGACCTGGTGCATTTTCTCCCTTGGTTCGGTTCATTTAGACATATAAGAACACAGCAATCACGCTCAGATCAATCAGTTTGCCCAGATTAACTAGTTTGTGTAATGCAGATGCATGCTTCAGTGAACCACTGTGATGTATTTTTAAACCAGCACGTCATACAGCCCTGTTCAACTTTATGTGGCAAATAGTGCCATGAATGTCTTAAAAAATTAACAACTTTCTGAACTACTCCTCAACTTACCTGTCTTTTCTTGCCAGTAAAAAAGCTTCTCTTACTCATAACATCATCAGTGTTAAATGAAATCTGAATACAAAAAAGGCCTCTGTCATTTATATATGAAAAGGTCATTGCATTAAATTTCAATTTATTACTAACCTAAACTATAGACATCCTATATAACAGACATCCGTGGGTCGTGTGTTATTGTAATACACCTCAGTATGTCAAAATTATACCGAAGTGATTCCTAACCATTTCACTGTTGAGTGGCTGATCATGAGAGAATGCAAACATAGCTTACTGTTACTATAGTAAAAGACATAACTTCCATGCATGAGTATTTGTTCTAACTTACATTTTTGAGGTTGTAAATTATTTGTTCAAATTGTTCAAGCTGTATGCTATTTTAATTAACAGTGTTTTATCAGCTTGCTCAAAGCCACCTCAAGACAATAGGTGATAAATTTCATTGTAATCATTTCACCATAAACATTTCATTTTAATGAACTGTGCAGGACATTTATGCTTGAGATACAACTGTATTTAGATTATGGCATTTCATTTCCAAGAAAAAGTGTCTCTCAAACACTTTGGTATCTCGCATGCTATCTCTACTGCATTTGGTTGATTGAGTGCAGGACTGCATGGTATTTCCCACATTTATCCTACTGCACGACCTCATGTATTGGCAATAGTATGACCCATTTTAGGGATGGTCAAATTTATATTGACATTTTCTTTTCAGATAGACTGAGCAATGCATACTATTTTTCACTACTAAAACTTAGTAGAATTGTAAAGCCAGACTGGAATTCACAAAGAAATACAGAGATGAAGCAGAAAAGTTCTGGAACCAAGTGATGTAAAGGCCAAAGTGTGGATAAAGAAAGGACCTGCTCACAATCCAAAACATACAAGCTCATCTGTGAAACACGGTTTATGTTGTTTAACACTAATGTTATGTTTAACATTTATGTTGTTTAACACATTAATCTAGATAAAAATACCAGGAAATAAAAGCTGAAATCCTAAACTCTCATCTCATATCCATCTTTAGATCCAAATGTCTTTGGTGTATAGCACAATCAAAAAACGGGCCTTGCCATTCCAATAGTTTCAGAGGGGGACTATCGGCAAATTTTTTAGCTACTTACTAGCTTAACTGATTTGAAAAACCCAACATGGCATACTGCAGATGCTACATGATTCAGTGTAGTACAATGTAAAGTTTTCCCATAATTTAGAAGTGGATTCCTCTTGTGTGAAGTGCTCCACCGTTTCCATCAAATGTTGTTGTTGTTGTTGTTGTTGTTGTTGTTGTTTTTAAATAAAGTTCTGGGACACACCTCATTACTGTTTCCTGTTAATGTCAGATAGTGTTACGGATGAGATTAACACTTTTGGACAGACTTTAGGACTTACACTTTGATGTATGCCTGATCTACGGTACAAGAATTCCGAAATCTTGAAATTGATGTTTCATATTACACTTATTTTTTGTCAGTGTCCTCACAGAACACAAGTCCTCAAGACTTGCCCGGATCATAAGCCTAAATATATTCAGATCGTCCTCACAAATTTCACCCATGGCTCTTGAGAACTATAGCTCTAAAAGAATGTCTTGAATTGAAGATTAAAAAGTGAATAAAGATGAGTTTGTGGTTGTTAGGAGGGATCAATTGACTTTAAAATAATCCTGAATAATCGTAAAATTATCTTGGGGATTATCATCACGTTCTAACTTAAATGGCACAAGTGGCCACTGGACTGAAATCCCACAGATCTGGAGTTCTATTTTGTCCAAGAACATTAGTCCAAGATGAATTATTTTTCTAACAGCACACAGATAACACTGTGGTCTCTGTGTGAACCTCTAGCATGAAGCTAAATTGACGAATGTCACTTTAATCCCACACTAAGTGTTTTTACAGTAGACAATGCCTTTTGTTCACCACCAGCAGGAGATAATTGGTCTTTTGGGTATGAGTGTGTGTACATGCATGCATGCATACTGGAGTATGCATGAGACATACGTGTGTGTGTGTGTGTGTGTGTGTGTGTGTGTGTGTGTGTGTGTGTGTGTGTGTGACTTGTTTTACAAGGTTGCATATTGTCTACTGGTTTTGGTATACCATGATGTGTTTTTAAATGTAAAGTTTGTCTTTTTCTAGTCATAAGGCATTATTATTATGAATTGACTGATTTAGATAATGGCTACTCTATCATTATTTTTAATTCATATCCTGTTGCTCATTCAAGCTAAGAATTTACAGCACATTCATTTCAACAGCACATTCCTTTTTAAACATATGGAACACAGATTTAACAGAGACACAAACCATAAATTCATATTTAATTCAATAATTTGATTAAACAAAAACACCAAAATCCCCATTTCTATACACTCTTCACATACCTATACCTTTAAATCCAAAGTTAAATATAATTTCCAAATAACCAATCAGCCATAAAACTTATTGGTGCGTGTGGGAATTAATGGCTAGCTTGTCTGCTCTGATCCCACAGAAGAGCTACGGTAGCACAACTTGCTGAAAAAGTTCATGCTGGCTATGATAGAAAAGTGTCAGAACACACAGTGCACCACTATATGGGGCTGCGTAGCTGCAGACTGGTTTGTGTGCTCATGCTGACCCCTATCCACCGCCGAACGCTAATACAATGGACACATGAGCATCAGATCTGGACCATGGAGCAGTGGAAGAAGATGGCCTGGTCTGATGAATCATGTTTCCTTTCAAAGGGAACTTCGATGTTGCGTTTAGCATAACACTATGGGAGCACCTCTCGCGCATGACCGGCGTTCCCATAGTGTTATGCTAAACGTGACGTCTTGTTCCCTTTGAAAGGGAACATGGTTACATGCGTAACCCAGACGTTTTCTTTTACATCATGTGGATGGCCAGGTACGTGTGTGTTTCTTACCTCTTACCTGGGGAAGAGATGGCACCAGGATGCACTATGGGAAGAAGGCAAGTCGGCGGAAGAAGTGTGATGCTCTGTGCAATATTTGGCTGGGTTACTTTGGGTCCTGGCATTTATGTGGATGTTACTTTGACACGTATCACCTACCTAAAGATTGTTGCAGACTAGGTCCACCCCTTCATGACAGCAGTATTCCCTAATGGCATCCTCTTTCAGCAGGATAATGCTCCCTACCACACTGCAGAAATTGTTCAAGAATAGTTTAAGGAACATGAAAGTGTTGACTTGGCCTCCAAATTCCCCATATCTTGATCCAATTGAGCATCTGTGGGATGTGCTGGGCAAACAAGTCTGATCCATGGAGGCCCCACCTCGCAGCTTACAGGACTTACAGGATCTGCTGATAACGTCTTGGTGCCAGATACCACAGCACACCTTCAGAGATCTTGTCTCGATGCCTCGATGGGTCAGATGGGTAATTAAATGAGGTTTCTTTAAAGTTATTTAGATTTAATGGGATGATATCTCACAGATATCCCCGCTTTAAAACCTTGAGATCATCTTTTTCTTGTAGATTATTCAAATATTCAAGAGTATTCAAAAACCAAAATAAAGGATAGTGGCAGGAGTATTCAAATCTGGATTTCTTCATGAGGGGAGAAGTGTATTCGTGGGACTTTTTCTAATATTTAATTTTAAAACAATCTTGACATTAATTATATTGAAATCAACTTAACATATTCTTAACTTGGCCTGTATTGCAAATGGATGGCATTATGGTTCATAAATATACCTAGTTAATATAACACAAAGACATTCGAACATTAAATTGTGTTTTTATTCTCAGCATCGTGCCAAAAATATTTAACAGTGAAGCTCAAATTTGTATGCCCCTTTACCTCAACCGCATACACAGGGAAATGTCATTAGCCTGTCATCAAAGCTGCTATTACTGAAACATGGCTTGTTTTATGCGAGTGCTGTGTGCTTTCTGAGTGCTGTATATTATTATTCAAACCACTGGCCATAAGTCATTAAACTCTGGTGTGTAAATAGTGAGAGTTTTATAGCTCTGGTTCTGGAGAAGAGATTTGTCTGTTGTAGATGCAGCAGTGAATGAATGTTTTACAATTTTGGGGTTTTGGTCGAAAAGTGGAAAATTATAAACCACACATTCAAAACATTCAACACCCTAAATATTACATCGAGCTGTACTATGAAGAAATGTGGACTGAGGATGTATGTATTCTTAATACACATCAATAATGAAACCGTTTCATTTCCAATATTCCAATATTTGTCCATTATTGCTCTCGTGACTCCTGGCCAACAATACTGCGAGTGCTTTTAGGTTGCTTCATGTGGAAGCCCGTAATAACAGGTTTTAAATTTATCTTGACGTCATACAAAATGATGTTTGTGTGATTTTGGTGTAATTCAACCAGACAAGCCTTATGGCTAGAAATATTAAAAGCACCTTCTGTTTGTCATTCAATGTTCAATTTGTATTATGTTATAAAATCCCATTGAGCAAAAATACGCCCAGACGTCTTTTGTTCGTCTTATCACATGTTGAAAAGATGTCCCCTGAGGAGGCAGAATTGTATGACATACAAAGATTGTATGACATCTTTTTATGATGTCTTCTGAATGTTCAAAGCATCAAACAATTTGTCCAAATATTTGGACAGTACACAATAACAGCAACATGAACATTATGCTATGACAGGCAACCACTCACCGCAACTGACAACAACTTTTGAATTGAACTGACATTTCATGTGTCAGTTTCCTGCATCTGTCGTGCACGTCCAAAAAAAACCTCCTAGCCAGACGCTCAAATATTGAGGGGTGGTTGTCAGACATCCAGATACTGAACCTGATTTACACTCCATTCAGATATGGTCCTGGACTGACCGACGCAATGATCTACATGTCTGGCAGGCATCTAATGTTTGCTGGGATACATATTAAAGCATTTTTGCCCATCCCAGATTGTGTCTCAAATTCTCTCACAATAGAGTGCAGCTACTGTGCTGGAGTTAGTGGCCGCTCCCTTTAAGTCTCTATCATATAGCTCAAGATTCTGTTGCTTTGTAACAGCACTCTGGTCCGTGGTCCATTCACTCTTCTTTTGGCTCTGTTCCAGACAGAGGATCAGTCCAACATAAAAACACACACACACACACAGTCCCACACTCATATACAGAGACATATAGCACACTGTTTACACACTGTATTCAGAGAATGTCTCCTTATAAACTAATGCTCACATGTTTATTGAAAATGCTTAGGTGGAGGTGTGAATGTCAGTGTGTACTAGTGTGACATTTTGTGAGGTGGTATAGATGCCCAGATGATGCCAGTGGGCGTGCATATGCTGCTTTTGCTGTGTGTTAGAGCGTAGAGATTTGTGCCCTCATAACTCACTATTCTCAGACATGTCATACAAACCCAGTCCACTGCCAGCTGCCTCAAACTAATCTCCTCTCTCTCTCTCTCTCTCTCTCTCTGCGCTTGGCTTAACTCAATTTCTCACCTGCTGCTTTTGTGCCCCTCTCCACTCCCCGTTTCTCTCCATCTCTCAGATGGATGTGTGTGTGTGGAATATTGCGAATAGAGAAATTGGCACTAACTGAAGCTTATTAAAGAGTAGTTTTACAATTAATGCCACCACTAACCCCGTGATCTTGCTCATTTCTCCTTAAAAGTTCACACCAATCTTTCTCCTTATTAAAAGTTAAACCATTTATTTCTTATGTCTTAATGGAATACTTCACAGTTTTCCAAGCTAATATGAATTTGGTGCAATGTGTGTCTGCTATTATTACAAACAATAATGTAGCCATTAAAGAACAGGAAACCTGATGACTCATGCATTTCTAATGAAAGTAAAGAGCAGTTGAATTTGCATTTGATTTGAGCGCTGAATCTGTAAAATGAATCCTTTCAGAGAGCTGGTTCTTATCAGTTTTATATGTAACCATCGTCTTATAGAAAGTGTAAGTTTACTGTACTACTCCACTGTTGGAAACCAGATAAAACCAGATGAATGCAACTTTGGTAAGACTGACTCATACTGAAGGCTTTAAATTTAAAGTTGTCAGCATGTGACAAATTACAGGTGTCTCTGTTTTGCTTTGGGGACATTTTGCTGCCATGATTTTGGTCCACTTTTCCCCTTAGAGCAGAGGTGTTCAAATTGTGGTGTGCAAAAAACATGCAGGTGCAGCATGTGTGAGATGAAGAAATGTTTTTTTATGACTGTTGTAGACCTGCCAATCTTAGACATTTTGCTAAGGAGCTTTGTATTTTAACTGCTGAACACAAAATTATGCCAAAAGAGCAGTCCCCCGCACCCCAAGGATAAAACCAGCAGAATCGACATGTGAATCTAGAATGACTGACAGTTGTGTATGTGTTTTGATGACAGATGTGCTGATGCGGCGCTCTTGCTTTCTCTCACAGAAAATCGAGAGTCATTAATGTGAGATAAAGTGTATTAGTGTGCATCTGAAGTAAATGTATAAAAAAATATAACATCAGTTAACTATATCAACTAAATGTATCGGGGTGCCACTGAAATAAATATTGTAGTAAAAAAAAAAAGAGAGAAAATGTTGAAAATAGGCTGGTTGGAAAAACATTAAATAGACCTACAATGAAGTTTAAAATCTAACACTTTCCAATTCAAATTATAATTGTACAGTGATTTAAAATGGGTTCAAATAGGAAATGGGGCTTACAGGAAAAAAGTTTGACTATGTCTTCCTTATAGTGGAGAATCACTGCAAACCATTACAAAGTTATTCAGACAGATCAGCTTTACCCTATGAGGAAACATCCTAGTGGGAGTGGTCTCCTTGATGACTCCGCCCCTTATAAAGTATTAAGATGATGTACATGTGTGGTGACCTTTGCTGTTTCCAGATCTCAACCCAACAGAGCATCTGTGGGAGATTGGGGACTAACATTCAACACAGTGCTCTATATTATCAAAACCATATTCCTCCTCCTCCTCCTCATCATCATCAAAACACCATTTCAGGCAATATCAGGCAATTTGGAAGAATAGTGGTGGCCTGGTGGGGCAGTGGTGGCTTGGTGGTTAAGGCTCTGGGTTGCTGATCAGAAGGTCTGTTGGGCAAGGCCCTTAACCCTCTCTGCTCCAGGGGCACTGTATCATGGCTGACCCTGCCAAACATTCCTCACATGCGGGGGTATGCGAAGAAAAAGAATTTCACTGTGCTGTAATGTGCTGTAATTCATACATCCAGGACAGTTCCATAGACTGGTATTGAAGATGTTTTGACTGACTTCTAGTGGCAAGACATCATAATGAGGCAATTTGTGTTGTTTTTCCCCCCCATAATTTGTCACCCGTCTGTATTTTATGTTTGTTGAGGGTATTTACAGCTGTCCTTAAACTTGGATTAATAATCAGCTTTAAGTAAACAGTGTTTCTTTTCTTCATGTAAAGAATTATGTTGAAACTCCTGTACTTGGTAATCACACATACGGTACAGATGTGTTAGATAGAGATTGGTATTAAAAATGCCGGAGTATTCCTTTAAATCCATTTTCTGTATCTGTTTGCTTGTTCACTAGAGGACATGAGAGGTTACTGGGGTCACTGCTGAGATATAAACATGCGAAAAGAATGTTTCCCTCTGAGATATTTGTAATAGGTTTCTGATGTGTTTTGGGTGAGTGTCTATGTGTTTCAGTGTAAACTATGCTTTGCTAAGCAGAAATGGGTGGGCTATAAGTCTTGGGGAATTCCAGTGGCCCAAATTACAATTTCCATATATAAGCAAGTGTGTGTGTGTGTGTGTGTGTGTGTGTGTGTGTGTGTGTGTGTGTGTGCGTGTGCGTGTGTGTGTGTGTGTGTTTTCCAGCTCTTAAATGAGTAAAGCCCTGTTAGTTTGTGAATCTGTGTGCTTCTTTGCTTGGCTATAGGTAAAGCTGTAGTGTGTGAAACACTCCTGTGGTCCATAGCAGGACCTCTCTATTGTGAGAGTGTTTAATCTCTATGGTGAGAGTGTTTAATCTCTATGGTGAGAGTTGTTTGTTGTGGGTGGGAAGCAATGACATGAGAACATTTAGCATCTGGTTGGCTGACCCTGCTGGTCTGCATGGAGCTGTAAACTTGGCTACACATGGCCCATACAGACTTTATGTGAAGAGCATATAGACAATTCTAGCAATTCTAGCAACTTTTTAAAGCATGCATGTACTACATTAATGCTTTCGTGAGTCAGATCTCGACCACCAGCAGTGAGTCTGTTACAGATCATGGTAATGTTGATCATCATAATGTGACCTTTATGTTAAAATGGACTAGCTTGAATAATCATAGCATACAATCAAAATGAAAATGAGCCTCACTGGCTGTGTGATAAGGGTGTGTTTGTGATGTTTGTATGTCTTGACCTAGCTCTGTATTGCTTGGACTGCACCATTTGCAGCTGTCTCATGTGGCGATGTGTAATCCCACACAGGGCTGAGTCCAGCATTTGGACCTACTGCCTTTTGCTTGGAATTTCTTATACGGCGTCTTAGCAAGGGGAAAGCTGAGCTTTTAATCGACTGAGTCCGTGAAGTCAGTAAAAAAGCAGTATGGGAATCTTTGTTTTTTTGTGTGTGTCTGACTTGTATGTCAGCAACTTCATGGCAAAGACAGAAAATTTTAATTTATCGTGTGAAATTTGCCTCACAAGACAATCCTAAAGCTTAAAATACCATTCACATTATCGGACGTGGTTATAATACTGATGCTGACTGCATATATTTAATTTGACCGTAGAGGGCAGTGTTGTACCTCAAACTTAAGTAAGACTGCTGGTCCTAGTCTGTGTACTGAGAGATTTATGATGTTTATATAATGAAAAAACCAAGAACTCGTGCAGTACATTTAAATGCCTGGACTGAACTTGCATGCAAAAACACAAACAGTGTTAAACAGACAGACAGTTCTCTATAAATTCCCTGACTACTACAGGTTGGTACTTTCCATATGAAACTGACTGTCCTGATCACTTAAGCTGTAAATTGTCTAAAGCTAATAAAGCCTGTTTAAGATTGAATAGATTACAGTGTAGACAACATTACACATCTTTGGCATGCATCTAATAAAAAGAAAAAAATAACACAAGGGTTTGGAAATACACTGTATGGCCAAAAGTATGTGGACACCTGACCATCATGCTTATATGTGCTTGTTCCAGATTTATTCCTCCTTTGCTGTTATAATAAGCTCCACTCTTCTAGGAAGCATTCCCACTAGATTTTGGAGCGTGGCTGTGGGGATTTCTGTTCATTAAGCCACAAGAGCAATCAGTCAAGAAGACCTGGGGTGCAGTCCGTATGATTGAGGTCAGGGCTCTGTGCAGGACACTCCATTCCTTCCACTCCGACCTCGACAAACCACGTCTACATGGAGCACGCTTTGTCACACTGGAACAGGTTTGGGCCTCGCTGTTAGAGTGAAGAGAAATCTTAATGCTACAGCATACAAAGACATTCTATACAAATGTGTGCTTCTTAATTTGTGGCAAAAATTTGGAGAAGGTCCACATATAACAACATAAAAAAGAAATCCTATTGGACTGTAAAAATTACAAGACATTTAATATGACAAAATACAGACTTTTTTAGGTGTTTGGTTCCCCGAAATAATCTGAGTGCTGTATCTTAAGGCCTAGGAGCCCCAAAGATCATCTCTGTGAATCTTATGGAACACTCATTGCGAAACAAGCACAGAGAAGCTTGCACTGATTACACAATCATGCTGCCCAGACAAAACACCCACTAACTGTTTACTGTGTTTCTGTCTGCCGTAACAAAGAATCTCAGTTCACCATAACAGAGATAAGTATGTGCCTGCATCATTTCTGGTTCTATGAGTTTATGAACCAGGAATATTATCATAAACTAAACTAAACTAAACAGTAAACTAAGTGAGCAAAAAAAAAAAGAAGACTAATTTCAGTATATTATTTATAATGAGTGAGTCTGACCTCACTGTGTAGAAAACAAAAACGAGTGTATTTGTTCCTGTAGCTGCAGAGGCAACACAGTTTAAAGGAAAAATCCACCCTTAATTAATATGACTTGCATATTAATTAATTTTATATTTAGCATGTAATCTTTAATGGTATCTAAAGTTTCATTTGTAATTAAATTCGGAGTCCTATACTGGGACTCATTTATCAATCTAAAGTAAAGTTGTGTGTAAATGTTTGCATAAGTTAAACTAAATTCCAATTTCCACCGTATTCGCACACGTGTTATCACCCATAAAGCACAAAGAGTGTTCCTGACACTCTAAATTTGCATGTAGTGACGCCCACAAAACTCCATAAATGGTGAAGTGCACAGACAGCTGGGAGCACAAAATTACCAATTAGGGTAAAGTCTGAAAGGAGGAAATTGAAGTTAGACTGCATTCTATGCCAATAAAAACATTTTATAATATTAATAACAAACGAACCATTTGTTTATGACATATTGCTATTTTTTATTTAATGTCAATAAAACGATTGGTTTTCACAAATTGTTCTTAATGTTATTAGTCCCTGACCGAGTGAACTAATATGCGGATGTGTTTTTGATCGAGACCCCAAAGCTCTTCTATAAATCCCTCTGGATATACAGGTACATCTAAAAAAATTTGAACATCATGGAAAAGTAAATTTTTTCCTGTAATTTAATTCAAAAAGTGGAATTTATATGTTATAGATTCATTACAAATAAAGTGAAATATTTCAAGCCTTTATTTGTTTTAATCTTGATGATTACGGCTTACAGCTCATGGAAATAAAAAACATCTCAAAGTATCTCAAAATATGAGGGCATCTGCTTAATGCTATAAATGTAATAAAAATAAGCAATTTAGCCTCAACAGTATATTCCAGATATAAAAATGCAGTATGTCATTGCAAATGATATGATCTGAAGTCAATCAAGTCAAGGTATACATTAGTTAGTCTTCTTATTTGTAAATTTACACACACTCAGGAGCGCAAGTAGGATACGAACGTTTTTCAGAATTTACAGGATTTTCATGAATACCAAATTTCTTTTGTAAATGCTCCTACAAACAATTTATGATCCAAAGATCCGTTTGTATGCAGCTTGATAAATGAGCCCCATTACTTCCATTGTCCTTCACTAACAGCTGATAGTGGTACCAGTGGGATTTACAGTAGCCCTTGCTTCATCTCTGTCTAATGCAGCAGCGCTTTAGTCTTTTAGACCGTCCAGCTACATTCTGCTCAAACTGATCAGCTTCCAAAGCTTTAACTTATCATCTTGTAGATCAGTAACTAGCTAGTCCAGTCCCTGTCATAACTCAGCAAACCAGCGGCGTAGAGCTGCATTGCATTCTGGAACTTTAAGTCCAGCCTTTGCACCAACATCTCCGCTAATTCTACACTGACTTGCTCATTAATATAACATTGAACATCACTGGAAAATGGTGAGTGAGACATTGCTGTCTTTACATAATAGTATATTTAGTCATCATGGAAAAACACTGGGCTTAATGTATTTTTTTAATCACAAATCTTTGGTACTGTTAATATTTCAGCTCGTTTTAGCACATTCACCTCACACCTCCAAGATCCGTGGTTCGATTCCTGCTGTAGCCATGTGTGTGTGGAGTTTGCATGTTCTCCCCGTGCTGTGGGGGTTTCCTCCGGGTACTTCGGTTTCCTCCCCCAGTCCAAAGACATGCATGGTAGGCTGATTGGCGTGTCTAAAGTGTCTGTAGTGTATGAATGGTTGTGTGAGTGTGTATGTGATTGTGCCCTGCGATGGATTGGCACCCTGTCCAGGGTGTATCCCGCCTTGCGCTCCATGGGATAGGCTCCAGGTTCCCCGTGAAAAGGATAAGCGGTATAGAAGATGGATGGATGTTATTTGATATCATATTGTGATATTTTGTGCATTGATGTGATGCAGCTGCTTATTTTCCTACATCCTACTATGCTGTAAGCTAATGTATTTGGACTATTTTTCCACTGAGTCTGCACCATGGTTCTACCCCAAACAGAACCGCTGCTCAGAATTGGGATAAAATGATTCCTCCACTGAGCTAGCCCCTCAGAGGAATAGCAATCAGGGCTTTGCAAGAGAGCCACTGTTTGTGTATCATCAGAGCTGCAGGTGCAGAGAAGAGACAGAGGGATGAACTAATGCATTTAGATGGTAAAACTGGCAAGAAAGGAAGTTCAAATTTTGGGGAAAAGCGAATGAAATGTTTGCAAGAGGAATCAGTCTTTTATTAGTTCTGGCTTCAACTGACTGGAAAAGAAACATTGGCACGCACACACACACACACACAAACACACACACACACACACACACACACACACACGGCCACACGGCCAGGTAGCAGCAGGTTCATGCTCTGGACATGTCTGGAACTAAATTCAGCATGACATCACTGCATACCTTAAAATAGTCACGTTATGTCTCGTGAAATGGATTTTCCATGTTTGAATGCTGGACAGATGGACATATTAATAGGGAGGGGATTAGTTACAGATGTGATAGCTATGTTATTTTATATATATGTGTGTGTGTGTGTGTGTGTGTGTGTGTGTGTGTGTGTGTGTGTGTGTGTGTGTGTGTGTATGCACTTCCTGCCCCAATTCTGAGTTAAATTCTACATTCCTGGCCTATCCTAAACAGCTATAAGTTAAAAAGAGCTTTTTTTAGCACACATGAGGGAACTCGGGGGGGGGGGGGGGGGGGGTGAGGAGGGAGGGGGGGGGGGCAAAAAAAAAAAAAGAGGGGGGGGGGGGGGGGCGGCCCTCCCCCCCGCCCTCCTGGGTTTTTTGTGGGGCGGGAGGGGCCTGCTTTTTTTTATCTTTACATCCCACAGGATAGACTATATTCAAACAGATCAACTGCTACAGTAAAAAAAAAAGCAATTTCCCAGGTTTATCAGATCGCTTCAGGTTTTTTGCTTGTTGTCTATTGGGGTTATTAAAGGAATACTCAACCTAGTTTTTTCAGTCTAATCTCTGACTAATGTAGCGGAAGTGTGATTAACATTGGATTATTTTGGTATAACTGTCTGGAGTGTTTTATTCTGCTTATACCGCAGCAATTTGCCAATGATTGCAGATTTATATTTTAACAGTTTGTAGTTAGGTTTAATGTTTTCTATCATCCAAGAGACAAGTTAGTTCCTGTTATCTCTGTCTGTCTCTCTGTCTGTCTGTCTCTCTCTCTCTCTCTCTCACAAAAAATGCAGCTTGTCAGTTAACAAAGAAACCTGAAAATGTAAACTCATCTGTTCTGAACACTTTTCTGAACTGGGAAAATCATTGCTACAAAGTGCAACACAGTTTTTTTTTTTAATTATTAGTCTTAGATTATTGGAGTATAAGCCCTTGTGTATGAGCTGTTACTATTACAGTCTGAACAGAATTTCGTGGATTTTTTTGTGATTGTTGCGGCCAAAAATGGTTGATTTTGCTGCTGCTTTTTCCCAGATTTGCGATCCAATTTACTATTTTTTTTGTGTAGAAAACTACTTGAACTGGAGAAATTGAAATTGCACGAAATTGTTTTGCATGCTCTTTCGCAATGTTTGTTGGTAAATGAGACCTTTTAGCTGTACTCATGTTCAGCACTTTGGCTGAATGTGTATCGTGATCACGTCACAGACCAAATCTGCCTATAGAAACAATAATGCACTAGACTGAGTGAATTAATATTGTTCATGTTACTGTTAACATGTTAATGTGCAGTCATCTGAAAATAATGAACTCCTGACCAATCAGATTCGAGAACTCAACCGTGATGTATAACTTTTCCATGATATTTACATTACATTTTGAGACGCACCAGTATATACATATAATTGTCTCTCAATTTGAACTCTTAAAAGAAACTTTTTGCTTCATTCTGTGGCTTGTGAAAGGTTACCTAATAAGATATTCCTGGCCTGAATCAAACACATGTACACATGTGTGCAAGTCTGTTAAGCAGCTGTTGCAGAGGCTCAAGGCTGTAGACATTTCTCTGCTCTGCTTCAGAGCTTTGTGGGAATTAGGAGGGAGGTGAATGTGTATCATGTGATCGGGGTTTGAAATGAACACTTGCCCTAACCAAAAGCAGGTAATAATTGTATATATCCTATGGCCTGTATCAGACATCATTTGAGATTCAAAAGGTTCGTAAAAAGGAAAGAAACTGGAAGTTTTTTTAAAAAGTGATGGGCTAATCGTCTCTCAGTTCACATCCCTCTTTCAAAAAAAACAACAACACATAAGTAGGAGATGATGTATTAAACATATAGAGATAAACACTTGCATGTTTGAAATTCCCTGGCCTAAGTGTGACAAATGAGAAATTCTCTCAGATGCTCACTCACACATGCTCACTTTCTCTTTATCCATCCTATTTTCCCATTCTCTCTCGCTCTCTCTCTCTCTTTCTCTCTCTCTCTCTCTCTCTCATGCATTTCTGTCATGAGACTACACCAGCTGCTGCTGCTTGGGGGAATGCTTTTCTGGCAAGAAAGAAATAATGACAGAGACACACAGAAGCATGGTTTCTTCATTACAGTAACCAGGAATCCACTCGCATGCTTTTCTTTATTCAATACATTTAACATTGTGCTCAGTCAGTGTCTGCTCCACCTTTAGTGCCTGTTAAAATCGAGGTTGTTCAACTTCGTTTCACCATGTACAGCATTTCTTTAGAGCTTTTAATTATGGTCAACTCATCTTTCCTAACTGGAGGTGTATGACTCTAAATGAACTAAACAAGGAGAAACCAAAACTCAGAAACAAAAGGTGCAGGGTGCAGCTTTTTAAAGATTGTGCTTAAATATACAATATTTCTAATTATATTTCTACATACAGTACTTTAGTTCAATTATAGTTCTTTAGCATTTTTATGATTAAACATATTATTGATACATATTTATTAGTAGATACATATTATGAATATATTTATATTTAGATGTATAATGAGCAAGCCAGAGCTGCAAGCCTAAGACAATCTGATTAATGATCTAATTAGCCCTAACCCTAACCCCAAAAGGGAACCCATTGTTTTCTTGTTGAACCTGGATAGTGCGATGACTTTGTTAATCCACTGAATGCTATGAGGTATTCTCAGATCATTAATAGTTGTACTACAAATGCAGTTAGATGTCATTTAACATCATCTTCTTTGAAAATATAAAGCTGTACTCAGGTATTACGACATACCATATGTCTGGTGTTGGTTTGAGCCGTCCCACCCATACTGTACACTGCAATTGTGTAATGACGCAAGTCCCTTTTAGTACAGACGTCAACTCACACTGACATCAGCGTGACACAGGACATTCTTACTGTTACTCACTCACTCTCTCTCAGTAACCGCTTTATCCTGGTCAGGGTCATGGTGTATCCGGAGCCTATCCCAGGAACACTGGGCATGAGGTAGAAATGCACTCTGGAGGGGAGTCCATTTTGCAGACATACATTCACACCTAGGGGCAACTTATCTTAGTCAGTCCATATACTGGTAGGTTTTTAGGAAGTGGTAGGACACTGGAGAACCCAGAGGATACTATACAGTCATAGACAGACAGTAACTGGCACTGAGGATCGAACAGGAAGTTGTGAGGCGATGATGCTATTAGCAGAAAAGTGTGTAAATGTTTATATGAGTTCGTGACTATGTATAAGTTATGTGAAAATTATATGAGCAGAGCATAGTGACAGACAATGTACTTTGCATGGCACTGTAACAGCTAAACCCATACAATGTTAGCTTAGTTGTGCCTCACCTTGGTTAGCGACACCAATCGAGCCTAATCTTGAGTTAGCCAAAAAGTTTTATATTTCATCAGTCTGGTAGTCCTGCAAACACTGGTAACACATCAGGCAAATTTTATGATGATACATCCAACTTTTTGTCCAACTTTCACATTTTTTAAGCAATTAGACCTTACAAGCAGGAACAACATGCATGCAAACAGTCTATTTATAAATGCATACAAATAATTTGATGGAGAAGAATCTGGGCTCAGCCCCGGATGATTAACAGTTCACACCTCTGATCTTCCAGACACATTTGACCCTGTTCACATGTGTACTTAGCCCTGAACGCTCGTGATCCCATCACCCAGGATGCATGTTTATGTCAGGTGTGAACGTGGCCTTGACCTGTTTATGTGCAACCTGATAACCTAATGTAGCAAACACTTACTTCCCTTTCATGACTAGCCTCTAATATTCTACACATCACCCGTTCAACCCCTTCAGGCGTCTTTGTGATAAAAGGTGACGTCACACGCCGAGATTTTTCTCACACGCGTTTTATTTTGGAGACGGTGAGAGGATAAATGTCACTTTGTTCCATTGTATGAACACGCCGTGTTACAGACAGGAAAGCCGCACAATAGGCTACCTTCTCAGAAATGATAATAACGCAACGTCCCTAAAGCTCAACAGGGTCAGCACGAGACACACAGCCCGCGAGCTTTACTGCGTAATGGGAAAGGAGTGTCTGGGGTTGGTCGAGTCCATTTTCTAGGAGGGGAGCGTGAAGAATTCAACAACACTACAAAATACATACTCGGTCGCGTATGTCTCTGGATAATTTTTTTTCGTAACTCGTTAGTTCTTGTTTTTATTTTTTAGCTGTTTATAATCGACTTTGATTATTTTGTTTCTGTAAGAGAATCCCTGTTAAGTACATTGTATATGAAAGACGACTCGCTGGAGTCGGACTTGGTTCGCGCCAGCGGCACAGAGGATCAGCGCGCGCACAGCGTCGCAGCTCGCGAATGTCAAAGTAGCGCGTGAGAGTTTGTGAGCCGCGCTGTTCACACCCGTGCTTTCTGATGGAAAACAAGCGGCTCCGGAGGGAATATCGCAGACTCGACCCGGGATTTGGATTGCTATCATTTAACAGGCTTATAAAGCGCATGCTTATTTTAATGCGCATAAACTGTTAAACTTTTTTTTCCCTCGCCTTTTGAAGCAGGGGTTAATTTAATATCTGCATCTACACACCTGTGCGCGGTCTGTGGTCAAATCACAGCCTCGCAGATTCAAATTCATCCATTCATTCAAAGTGAAGTGCTTTGTTGTGAACATGGAAGAGGACCCGGGCTCTCCAGCGGAGTATCAGGCTGCCGGAGGCGGCGTATCGGATAGTTTCACCCAGCTTTGGTCCGACGTGATGGGGATGTTGGTGAGTCGTCCCCCCCCCCTCCGCAACACACACACACACACACACACACACACACACACACACGCACACACACACGCGCGCGCGCATATATACATAGAGTTGGGGGATGGGGTGCGACAGGAAGGTAACAAGTAAACTTCTACAGTGTTCCTATAGCTCCTATAGAGAAGGGGTCTTCATTGTCCTTGCAGTGCGCATGAGGGTGTGCATGTAAATCAGGGCTGCACATACTACATTACACTACATTATATTACACTACAATACACTACACTACATTATATTACACTACATTACACTACATTATATTACACTACAATACACTACATTATATTACACTACATTACATTATATTACACTACACTACATTACACTACATTATATTACACTACAATACACTACACTACATTATATTACACTACATTACACTACATTATATTACACTACATTATATTACACTACAATACACTACACTACATTATATTACACTACAATACACTACACTACAATACACTACACTACATTACACTACATTATATTACACTACAATACACTACATTATATTACACTACATTACATTATATTACACTACACTACATTACACTACATTATATTACACTACATTACACTACACTCCATTACACTATATTACACTATTATACTATATTACACTATATTACACTACATTACATTATATTACACTACATTACACTACACTACATTACACTACATTATATTACACTACATTACACTACACTACATTACACTACATTATATTACACTACATTACACTACATTACACTACATTATATTACACTACAATACACTACACTACATTACACTATATTACACTATTATACTATATTACACTATATTACACTACATTACATTATATTACACTACAATACACTACACTACATTACACTACATTATATTACACTACACTACATTACACTACATTATATTACACTACATTACACTGCATTATATTACACTACACTACATTACACTACATTATATTACACTACACTACATTACACTACATTATATTACACTACACTACATTATATTACACTACATTATATTACACTACAATACACTACATTATATTACACTACACTATATTACACTACATTATATTACACTACACTACATTACACTACATTATATTACACTACATTATATTACACTACACTACATTACACTACATTATATTACACTACATTACACTACATTATATTACACTACATTACACTACATTATATTACACTACAATACACTACATTATATTACACTACACTATATTACACTACATTATATTACACTACACTACATTACACTACATTATATTACACTACATTATATTACACTACACTACATTACACTACATTATATTACACTACATTACACTACATTATATTACACTACAATACACTACAATATATTACACTACACTATATTACACTACATTATATTACACTACACTACATTACACTACATTACACTACACTACACTACATTACACTACACTACATTACACTACATTATATTACACTACATTATATTACACTACAATACACTACAATATATTACACTACACTACATTACACTACATTATATTACACTACATTACACTACACTACATTACACTACATTATATTACACTACATTACACTACATTATATTACACTACAATACACTACATTATATTACACTACACTATATTACACTACATTATATTACACTACACTATATTACACTACATTATATTACACTACACTACACTACACTACATTACACTACACTACATTACACTACATTACATTACACTACATTATATTACACTACAATACACTACAATATATTACACTACACTACATTACACTACATTATATTACACTACATTACACTACACTACATTACACTACATTATATTACACTACATTACACTACATTATATTACACTACAATACACTACATTATATTACACTACATTATATTACACTACACTACATTACACTACATTATATTACACTACATTACACTACACTACATTACACTACATTATATTACACTACAATACACTACACTACATTACACTACATTATATTACACTACACTACATTACACTACATTATATTACACTACACTACATTACACTACATTATATTACACTACATTACACTACACTACATTACACTACACTACACTACATTACACTACATTATATTACACTACATTACATTACACTACATTATATTACACTACACTACACTACATTATATTACACTACATTATATTACACTACACTACACTACATTATATTACACTACATTATATTACACTATATTACACTACACTACAACACTACATTACACTATATTACACTACATTACACTACATTACATTATATTACACTACACTACATTACACTACATTATATTACACTACATTATATTACATTACACTACATTATATTACATTACACTACATTACACTACACTATATTACACTACATTATATTACACTACACTACATTACATTATATTACACTACATTACACTACACTACACTACACTACATTATATTACACTACATTATATTACACTATATTACACTACACTACAACACTACATTACACTATATTACACTACATTACACTACATTACATTATATTACACTATATTACACTACACTACATTACACTACATTACATTATATTACACTACACTACATTACACTACATTATATTACACTACATTATATTACACTACACTACACTACATTATATTACACTACATTATATTACACTATATTACACTACACTACAACACTACATTACACTATATTACACTACATTACACTACATTACATTATATTACACTACACTACACTACATTATATTACACTACATTATATTACACTACACTACACTACATTATATTACACTACATTATATTACACTATATTACACTACACTACAACACTACATTACACTATATTACACTACATTACACTACATTACATTATATTACACTATATTACACTACACTACATTACACTACATTACATTATATTACACTACACTACATTACACTACATTATATTACACTACATTATATTACATTACACTACATTATATTACATTACACTACATTACACTACACTATATTACACTACATTATATTACACTACACTACATTACATTATATTACACTACATTACACTACACTACACTACATTACATTACACTACACTATATTACACTACATTATATTACATTATATTACACTACATTACTCTACACTATATTACACTATATTACACTACATTACTCTACACTATATTACACTATATTACACTACATTACTCTACACTACACTATATTACACTACACTACATTACATTATATTACACTTCATTACACTACATTATATTACATTACACTATATTACACTACATTATATTACACTACATTACATTACACTACACTACAGGCTTGTTTTCACTGGATCCAAAGTGCAGGTCAGCACACTTTCCTCTTCACTTGTCCGCTGTTCCGTGTACATGGGTTCATGAGAAGAAATCGCGCTGGGTGAGTGGAGTGGGGATTTGGATGTTCCTGTGGAGATGATGCATTGAGCTACAGTGTGGAGTTTGTCTATGGAGAGAACGTGTGATGGGCTACAGAGTGCCAGTGTGATCATTTACAACAATATACATAGATACAGTGAGGGAAAGAAGTATTTGATCCCCTGCTGATTTTGTACGTTTGCCCACTGACAAAGAAATGATCAGTGTATAATTTTAATGGTAGATTTATTTGAACAGTGAGAGACAGAATAACAACAAGAAAATCCAGAAAAACGCATGTCAAAAATGTTGTTTTAAATTGATTTGCATTTTAATGAGGGAAATAAGTATTTGACCCCTCTACAAAACATGTCTTGGTACTTGGTGGCAGAACCCTTGTTGGCAAACTACCACATATTACTTCCATCACCACTGCCACTACTATTCCTACTAATATTACTACCACTGCCACTACTATTCCTACTAACCTTACTACCACCGCCACTGCCACTACTATTCTTGCTAACCTTACTACCACCACCACTGCCACTACTATTCCTACTACTATTACTACCACCGCTGCTACTATTTCTATTCCTATTCAGCTACTACTAATACTATTGTTACTACTAACACTATTACTACTACTACTATTACTATTACTTCTACTACTACTAATGGCAACAGTAACAACACAGGATCTACTGCTGTCATCATCATCATGCACATAGGCTCTACTCCTGGTTCTGTCTGGACAATGGGAGGTCAAATTTTCGTCTGTGGACTTAAGCTATAAAACTATCATACAGCAAAGTTGCTGTTTACTTTAAAATAAAAAAACTAGGAGGTTTCATCAGCATGTTTAAATGGAGTAGACTCTTTCACTGCATGATGTAGAGATGTTTTGATGGTTGACCCTGCCTGAGCAAATTGTATAAGATTTGGCGGTACTCTTGGGCTAATCGGTGTCTTTTGATCAGTAAAGGCTCTATAAGCCGTCTAATAAACATAGGAAGCCATTTGTCTTGGTGTAGAGCTTATTTACACTTCACCAGAAGATGAAAAGCTCAAACGACACTGACATTTTCACCGCAAGTCAACTCGTGCTTTGAAGGCTGAGGTGCGAGTATGATGTGTGTGTGTGTGTGTGTGTGTGTGTGTGTTGCTGAATATTTTGTGTTATGAGTTCTCACAGATTTTCTAATCAGCATATCAAACTTTGACCAAACCTTTGCTGTGTGAAAAAAACAACATGCTGTTGGTCTTAGTAGTCTTTGTTGTATAAGAATAGAAGGTGTTTTAGTAGGAATTAAGGAAAAATCATATTAGTGCTGCAAATAGCAGTAAAAAAAAATTCTTTGCAGGATTGAATTTGACTAACACTACTACAGAACTTGTGACTTGGCTCACTTAAATAACAGGTCACTATCTACAATACTGACATTTATCAGATGATCTGCCACAGCATGAGAATATTAATAGTGCTTATGACCAACAAATCAGACATTATTAGACCGTATTCTGGAAAAAATTTGAATAGTTCAGCACACATTTTTTTAGACAAAAATGTCTTATCTACTGGATTAATTTCATACAGACAAAGGCAAAATAAATACCACTTCCTGTCTCCCTTCCTGTCGCACTCTGATTCGGGGCTGATGCTTCGTTTTCGAATCAGTGAATTGACTGTTTTTTGGGAAACCGAAGGCAAACTGGCAATTTTATGACTTGACACACTAGATATGTTAAAAAAAAACATATCTTGTGCATGCTAAGAAAAGCAAATAATTTAGTCTTGATGAACTTTACAATCGCAGCTGTAACTCATGCCCAACACTAGCACACACGCTTCATGACATTTAAAATGAGAAAATGTTCGTTTGTTTGAGACCATGGTCATTTCTGAGTTCTCAAACAAGCAACTGAATTTTTGCTTAAAGTAGCATGAGATCATGTTTTCTAAAAGGGCAGGAAAGATAAAGAAATATGGACCCAAATGTGCAATAATGTAGTAACTCTGTACAAAGTGCTAATTAGTAATTCACTGATTCATACAGTGATTAGAAATCAAAATATTACTCAAAGCAAGATACAAGTTGTGTCATGAGGCTGGCAGTGTGGTGTACTGTAACGTAAAGAGTTCCTGTACTTTACGCCATTTCAGTTAAATACACCACGGCACGCCTCATAACACAGTCCAGTCTGATGATTTCAACTGATGTTGAAATTTGTTCTGCTATTTAAGAAAAATATTTTGTTGATTATTTGTTAAATCCATATATATATATATATATATATATATATATATATATATATATATATATATATATATATATATATAAATATATAAATAATATGAATCCTATAATTATCATTTCAAACATGTTTTTAATTTTATAAATTCATTTGCTGTGACACGTCATCATTTATGTCTCCACCTCAAACACTAAACTGATGCACCTGAGCGTGTGTCTGATATTTTTAGGAAAAGGGGGGAGCACCAATCATTTTCTTGGTCTTCTAGCATGTATGAATCATTTCAGTTGCCCTAGCACAATAAATCTTTTGGCAACAAGCAGGCTGGTCTAAATATATATCCAGCTGCTGAGCATCTCAGTGCTTTTCAATAGGATCACAAAACTGCGTGGCCTTTTGAGCACGTCTCTGTTTTGAAAAGATGATTATATTATAACTGGGTTGGGAGCTTTTGTTGTGCATTGAGGCTGGATAGCAACATGCCTGAACAGAAAGCTTCAGAGTGTTATATGGTGTGTGTGTGTGTGTGTGTGTGTGTATGGGATCCTCTGTGATCCTCCCAGGTTTGACCAAATGAAAGAACTGGCACATAGCCAGGGTGGCTTTAGTTTTGTTTACAAGACAGGCTGAATCATGTTCCTCAGTTTCTCCGGTTTAGAAGTCCTTGGGTCCTATGGAAATTGTTTTGCGAACAAATGCTGACACATGCCTTGAGTGATGGTGTATCTGGGCTACTTATTGTATATTGTAAAACTGTCAAATACTCCAGGCAGTTCAAGTAGTTAGAACATCAAGAGTGCTGTTTATTTGGCTAACCAGGAATTAAAAGACAAGCCTTATGACTTTAAAAAACATAAAGCTATTTGTAAACCAATATCTCATATCGCAGGGCTTGTTATGATCATATTTAATGCCTCGTTCATATTCATTCCATTTAAAATCTGTATTTTTCTACATAAAATGATCCAGGGCTACGTCTGATCTAATGTTGTGACTAGCTAGCTAATGTTAGTGATGAACACACCAGTGGTTGTTATGTGACCTATTTCGACCAGACAAGTGACAACCTAAGTCAGACCTAATACAGAAATGCCACTTGTGTGCACCTATGATACTCGTTAGTGAGATGACTAGCTATGTGCTAATATCACCTACAATAAACAGCTTTACCTCAGCATGAGGTACAAAGGTAAAGGGTTGTATTTCTGAGGAGAGGTTTGACGCTGATAGCTCAGTGTAAACACCGGAGACCATGGTGAGGTTTCCAGTTTGCTCTTTCATACATATTCATAGACGAGCGTACAGTTGTAGCGATGCTCATGTGTTGCTTTTGGTACTATGTTGAACCTTAAATGGAAAAATAATTTTAATGACTGGAAATTATACCTTTTAAACTGGTGAGCGAATAGCGAACAGCCCGCAAGCACTCACATAAGACTAGCACACATCACCCGAAATGCGTTAAGCAGAAAGATGACATTCTGAGGTTTACCAAACACCATTCCCAATCCTGGAATGTTCCTGATGGGAATACCTAGCACTGTGTCCATTTCAGTGTGGCCAGAGTGTGTCTAAGTATCATCTATGTGTGGTTATAGTCAAGTAATCCAGTGAAAAAGGCAGTCAACAGTCTCTGCCTTTAAAGCAAGGTTGAGACGTACAGTATAATCTTCATCGTGAGAGTGGAAAGGGTGTCGTAAGTTTTCCACAAACTTTGTTTTCTGTAAAATTCCATATAAAAGGTCATTACTCGAATCTCCCTGTTTAGAAAGAGCGTGTGTAAACACAGGGTGGGGATGACTTCATAGGGTTTGGACTAGGACATCTATTCTTTTCTCTACTCATTATGTGGAAGAGGTGATTCTACACTGCATTGTATGTGCAGTACAACAATATCAAAACATAATACGCACTGATAGAACAGGACATTATTTTTATGAGTAGTCTAGGTGTGGTCTTGGTCAGACTGCCCTGTGCACAGTGTAAGCCTTGCAGCTTTTCCCCTGGAGGGCATGGCAGCCAGAATCTGATCAGGTCTCTCTCTCTCTCTCTCTCTCTCTCTCAGTGTGTGTGTGTGTGTGTGTGTGTGTGTTTCTTTCAGTTGTAAAACTCCAGTTCCTTTCTGCAACACATCAGCAATGCTAATAAGTCATGCTTATCACATATGTTTGTGTCCTTTGCTAGTTAAATCACATGGCCCTGGTGAATATGCAGCGATATGAAGATCAGGCCACACAGGATTTCATGGGGATTTTTGCAGAGTTTTTGTGCTTTGTTTTTTGTGGAAAACTTGAATTGGCGAAATGGCAGTTGCACAAATTACTTCAGCACGGTGAACGATGAACGTGAATCGAAGAGCGCTTTGGCTAAATGCGCGTTGTGATGACATCACATGATGTGTCTTGGCCCAAATCTGCGGAAAAACTGCACTAAAACTGAAAAATTCCTCCGGATATTTTGCTGTAGTTTGCTTGATTTTGCGTTAATTTCTGCGATCACAAAATCGGACTACACGATACATTTCACTTAGAGGACTTGTTGAGTCAGCAATAACTTGTACTAAATTTCCCAGTCTTTTCTGATTACAGTTCATTCTTATTAAGACCAAGGACCACTGAACAGACATAACCTTTCCTCATCCTGTCTTCCTCACACACTTAATTCTTCCCATCTGGTCCTTGCTGGTTTCCTCTCCATCCTGTGGATGTCCAAAGGAAGACTCCTGATAAGGGTGGGAGAGTACCTTTGACCTCATTCTGCCTCTCATGTCTCTCTCTTCCATCCTGGCTTCTCTGACTCAACCCTCAACCTTGTACTTGATGATGCATCAACATCCACTTTCGTTTCACTCTCATGTGTTTGGGGTACGAACTCTCTGGAGCTGGAGCAGGTCTGCTGAATCATCATGTACACAAATTATTTTCTAGGCTGAGCAAATCATGAAGCAAGTAATTAAACACCCCATCTTAGACGTTAACTGTAGTTGTGATGCCAGAGAGGCGGGGGATGTTTATAATGTGGTCTGTATGTTGGACAGCCATGACCTTGACCACGAGGGTACTTCACAGGGGAAAAAACGCAGCCTTGAAGAAGACTGCACGCTTGTCTTTTAGCTTCTTTGTTATCTAAGGCCACAGCGGGAGAGAAATAAAAGCCACATTCCATGCGGCACAGCGTGTCTTCGACGTGGTTATGTATGAATCTATGCATACGTATTAACATTCATTTAAGTCTCCACATTTGACAAAGCTGCAGAACTGAATCTCAGTATTGTGGAAGAAGTTCATCCAGCATGTGAAGATGTTTGATCGTGGATCATGTCCAAATTGAATAGTTCACAAGCCCTCACTGGTTACCATGTAAAAAACCACCAGTCTGTGCCAGCAGTGATTGTTGGTACGATTGAAGCCCTGCAGATTCATTCTCTCTGTTTACGGGCTGAAATCTATCGAATGCAGGCTGAACTAGAATAATGAGATTTTGATTAGGTTGACAGAAAATGAGCTATTTTACTGCTCATCGTCCTAGAGATGCTTGTTTTCTGAGTGGTCAGGAATGCTGGGTGATTGATTATCTGGTCAGAGGGCAGGCATAAAGAGGAGAAAGGGCTTCCATGTTCTTCCTCGTTTTCTCTTTTCTCCAATAGAGCTGACAATAACATGAGCAGGTTGATGCCTTCATTACTCCGTTGTAGATTTGTTTTTGGACATGTGCAGATGTAGGTGTAAATTTTAGCTCCGGGTCAGAGCCACGGTCTCCTCTTTTAACTTCCCAGGAAAAAGGCCCAGATGTAGGATTGAACAAGCCACCCTAAACTTCGAAACACACTGTCTCTTGTCTTCGCTCTCATCCCACATGTCCACCCCGAGGATAAGATGTGCTCATTAGGGAGGAATAATAAAGTGACAGAGCATTGTGTTAATGCTGTTTTGCAGTTTAAGAGCCAGGTCTGTTTTGCAGGAGGGTGTGAGTCTCATCTCGGTATGCAGTGACTCGTAACTACAGGACTGGAGATGGCTCCGAAGAAATCATTAAAAAGTGCAGTGTCTCCTTTTTAATGCTGGTTTTAAAGAGCAGCATTGGGGTTTAACATGAGATGGAGGATTAATGCAGGACCCAACCCCTCTCTCTCTCTCTCTCTTGCTCTCGCTCTGTGTGTGTGTGTGTCATCCTCATTGACTCCGCTGTTTTGGAAGAGTTCAAAACAACATTTTATGCTTATCTTGAATTATTGTTAAGTTCATAGATATATAATATATACACGCCTTTCAAAAGCATGAGTTTTGTGTTACAGGGATCAGACTCACAGCTGGAAACAGTACACACACACTCACTCTTGCATCATTCCCTCTGTGGAGTGTCAGGTATGATAATGAGACGCTGGGAGGTATGTGCAGTGCAGTTGGATTATAGTCTCTCAGAAATCACTCGACAAGTTTGTGTCTAGTCATATGTTTGGGATTGTGTGTTGATGATTAGAACGCGCTTGTAAATATACTGGACAGCCTGTTCGTCCCTTCTTAACACGGACATCCTGTCTGCTTGCATGTCTCATTTCTTAGAACTGCAAATAGTTTTGTTGCACTAACAGTTCCTAATGTATAACCTACACGGGAAATTGCTGAGAGCAACATTTGACTAATTGAGTATTTCTCTGTCAAGAGTAAGAGGTGACCGCATTGCTACTGTATGATGGGATTTCGTGAAAGGGGGCAGCAAATTCATGCGTAAAACATATTGCACTGATGTAACAAAAAGCCATATTATACTTAGGGATGCGTGTTTGCCTAATTTTAATATTTGAATATTCATAACAGCTAATGAATAGAGAATAGGTTAACTGCTAGGCGAGGGAAAAAGGTATCCCAAGTGTGGCGTAATCAAGTATGTTTCTATACTGCAGTTAACTGTCCCTCACACCGTCAGGGTTGGGGGTTTGAATCCCATCTCCATGCATGATCTCCCCATGCTTCAGGGGTTTCCTCTGGGTACTCTAGTTTCCTCCCTCAGTCCAAAGACGTGCTTTTTAGGCTGATTGATGGTAATGTGTGTGTTTGTGTGTGTGTGTGTATGAGGTGAGTGTGTTCTGCGATGTGTCGAGAGGACACCGCGGACGACTATGTTTAGGAGTATAGCAGCTGTTTCAGCTCTAAAACCTGATGGGCTGAGCCATATTCGAAGCCATCGCCATAATTAAATTCTGTGTTAATGCGCCAGGCTTAAACCAATAAAACCATTTTACTTAAGTCAGTGTTCTATCCATAGACTAGCCTAATCTCTGTGTGCGCAAAGCAGCCAAAACTTTATTGTTTATTGCGAATATTATTTTTGTCATGCTTAAAGGTACATTAGGTAAGATTTGTGGACAAAAAAGGTCTCTAACGGTTAAATGAGTTGAGTTTCTTTTATTTTATTGTGGTTCAACTGGAGTCCGCAAAGGCAAGGACTGTCATGACATCACTTTCAAGTGCACTCGGACATTCAACTGCTTAAAAGCCAAGTTACAGCTCTGCTCTATAGACATGTAACTTCTCATAATGATTTATGAGGATGGGGAGTTGGGGGCGTGGCTATAAAAGAACTGATCCTAATACAAATGTCCAGTAGAGAGGGTATGTACGTGACATCAGGGTAGGCAGAACTCGCCGGGGTCACGCCTACCGAGTGGCACAAAGACTGAGCGGCAGCATTAGTGTACTGCATGAATTCCGCGAAAACGCATCTAAAATGGGAAAAAGTTGTTGTGCGACCGACTGTGCTAACAGGTTCGACAAGAATTCACAGCTATCTTTTTACAGAGTGTCAAAAACAAAGTCCTTTTTAACTAAGTCGAGCAGTGTAAGGTCTTTTGGTGTGTGGTATTCATGTACAATGATGAATAATTTGCTACATATGTCTTTTTAAACGCTGCCTATTTCCATTGATGAATAACTTGGGATTCATTCCCTGACTGTGTTTTACCTTCACTAATATATAACATTAGTAAGTGGAAGCAGTGATGAGTACAAACAAACTAGGACTAGCTAGCTTACAGGTTACCAGATAAAATTGTATAATAAAATAAAAATATTGTACATACTACCAGAATGTTTATTGGTGTTCTTGTCTCTTTAATTTCTCCAACTAATCCATCCTGGAAGAAGGACCAAGCGTCAAGACTTTTGTATGTCTTTAGGCTTCAGGTGCATATAAATGTCAGAAAACCAATGTCCATGGACCACAGGTTCTTGGGCAAGTTGTTAGGGTCACTGTTGAGTCCAACTGCCTTTTTCCATGGATGCTTTGCCGCTCAGTCCAGCCGAGGGGGCGTGTTCTGGCAGGAACGTGGTGTCAATGCACATCCTCTATTCTGGACCTTAAAGCAGATTTCCAAACTGGGTTTTTTTTCTGCTCTTTATCTGTTCTCAGACACTGGCTTAAAGGTGCAATAGTTAATTTTGTTTATTCCTTACTTAATAACCTGGAGGATATAACATAATAACAGTGGATTAAGCCGAGGCCTTTTTAAATTTGTGTCATTAACACGGTTCAGGTCGGGGATGCTTGTTTGTGTTTGAATGTGAATCCTGTCAGTCATTTTATAGACAATCTGCAGGATACCGTAGATCCTGGGGGCGGAGTTTCGTGGATATGAATACACCTTTACACTATTATTTTACACATTATTTGTGCTAGTAACAAATAAAACTATTGACCGTTTCGCCTTTAAATAGGGGGGAAAAATAGAGGCTTAGAATTAGAACTGGCATCCACTGTTTGTTTATTTAGGAGTTTTCTCCTCAATTAGCCCATTAGAAGCCCATTTTAGCCTGAAAAGATTTGTGAATATCCTCACTGTGCTGACTTTGTCAGTGCCTGCCAGGCTTCTGCTCTGTTCTTCCAGCTAAATCCTGGCTCTAGTCTCATATCCAGGTCAGGAGAATGTTACAGCACCCCTTGTTTTTAAAGAGTCGGTGCACACTTGCGTCCGGTTGCTAACCCCCTTGGGTTTGGATGTGCAACGTGTTTGTTTTACTAGTCTTTGAGAATGAGGAAGAGAGAAGGTTAGTCATGTTCTCTGTCAGAACATGAGTTATCTTTGTGATGGAGCTGAAAGAACATGCTCTTTGTGTTGTTCTCTGGTGATTGATGACCTCAATGCATCTTGGAGTAGTTGATGACCAGTTTTTCGAGTGAGAGGAATTTCAAACACTGAAACCCTGATATCATATTTGTGCTGAATAGTTAAGACCCTGAATTGTTCGGTGTGTGTGTGTGTGTGTGTGTGTATACGCAAGCAGATTGGAATGTAGGCCTTGGAATTTCTCTGTGCACGGCCTGCTCCTCTGGGAATCTCAATCATCTAGTGCTGTATGCGTGGAGAATTGAGAGTGGGCTGGGAATCCGTGGAAGTGTGAGAAGTAAAACTTGCTGTTGATATGGGGATGACTTGCTTGTTTTTATAAAACGTTCTCAAGTGTTGATCATATTTGGTCTGAACATCAACGCTAACCAATGGCTTGAGTAAAAGATTACTCTGAACCATCCAAAAAACAATTGAAGGTGCTTCTGTGTTTTCTTTTTAGCGAATTTAACTTCAGCTGCCTCCGAATGTTGTATCTCACCATTTTTTTGGTGAGATACACGTCACGTTTTATACATCATCAATTTCTGTAACTAAATCACAACAAGCTGCTTCATGCTTAGCTTCTCGTTTATAATTAATGTTCTTAAAGTAATGGTGCAATGCAGGTAGACAATATCGTTCGAGCAAAAGTGACCCACCCATTCACAATGATTCAATATCTAAGCATTATTGCACCATATCTCTCCCTCCCATCTTAAAACTGTAAATCTGTAAAGAGTTCAGGATATGTGCTTTGTGAGGGGTTGTGTGAGGCCCTCGGTTTCCTACCCTAGACCCCCACACACAATGACAGGATGTGTATGTTTGGCCAAGCCATTGCCGGGCAGGAAGAAGGCATTTCTTTTTGACTGCGGCGTGCGAATGGCATTAAAGGGTATTGGGAATGAGCAGGGGGTCTGAGCCAGCTCGGGGAAAGGTCTTCGTTGGAGAATCTTGATTTTTGTACGTACAAACGTGTGGATTTCACTTCACACAGCTGTATTTATTAATCAGATTTTGAACGAAATCTGATATCAGATGTCCGCTTTATTACAGACTTTTCAGTTGTATTTCAGTATGAGGCTTGAGTCATGAGGTAGTGGTGTAATACACACACACACACGTACACAGTGATCTACTGGCTGAGGTCATAGGAAGGCAGCACCATAGATGAATGTATGTGCTCACACACCCAGACAGCTGTAGGGGTCAGAAGGGGCCACTGTGTTCTTTATGTGTGTGTCTGCTTTTGAATTTGGAAATGAATCTGGCTTTGTGGAGAAGAGAATGCCACTGTTCATGACTCAAACACTGCCTTCAGTGCTTTAATTAAAACCACACTAAGAGCATGATGACACTGTTATGCGAATAAACGGTGATTGAGCCGTGTCACTCCACGCGGAGACAAGCACATGTACAGTAATTTACAGCTGAATTCTTTTTGAGGCGTGAAAAAACAAGGAGAGGAATGTCAAAAGCCGATGTGTAATTAGCGGAATCAGTTACTCCACAGCAGCAGGAATGTGCACTGTTATGCTTTAATGAAGCGTTTTCAAAGGTGTCTTTGTGCGCACGTGTGTGTAATGCTTTGTATGTGACATAAAATTATTTACTCTGCACATCCTGGTCATGAGCTGAATTAACATCATGTGTCTGAGACACCTAAATGTGTGATCTGACTGCGCAGTGAGGTGTGTGGAACACCCAGTCCCATCAGCCATTGCACCATGTCTCATTCGCCTGTTTCATGTTTAACTCATTAGCACTGGTGTGTGTGTGTGTGTGTGTGTGTGTGTGTGTGTGTGTGTGTGTGTGTGTATATATATATATATATATATATATATATATATATATATAAAAAATATATATATATATATGCATGCATATGTATATATATCTATCTGGAGGCCGCTCTTGTACCGCGTAATGACAGCGGACCCTTCTCAGCCGCTCCCGCAACAGACGCAACCGGGAAAAACTATCGGTGTGAACTTTTCCCGGTAACCGATAGTCCCACAAATTGGTTATCTGTGCTGATTGATCAAAACCGATCACTTGGTCGACCTCTACTTAACACTCACTTCAGCGTCATTTCTGGCATATCCACATGTCTCCAGTTTATTATTCCTCTATTACCTTTGTGACGTACATGAACTTTGCTGATGTTTGACCCTCTTTTGTTGTTTAACTGTTGTTTGACTGTCATCTAATCAGAGATGTCCCTGTTTCTTTGTGTGTTTGTGTGTGTGAGAGCAGGATGGCTCTCTGGGTAACATCGACGATCTAGCGCAGGAATACTCGGAATATTACAACACATGCTTCAGTGACGTCAGCGAACGCATGGAGGAGCTACGCAAGCGTCGCATCTCCCAGGAACTAGAAATGGTGAGTTCACTCCTGCCTGACCCAATCAGCAGTGACTTTAACACGATCAAACACGTAGTGTTTAACCTTTACTACTGGTAAGTGTGTGTTCTGCATTTCTAACGAAATGTTAGTTAGTTAACTGTTAAGTCAAGCGTAATCACTGTGCCGAATTCTTGCTTAAAGTGTTAAAATGCTGTACTGCACGTCTAGTGAAAATGATAATCAACCATTATTCATCTGATCCATCTGACCAGGGTTCCCAAGCCTCCTGAATTGTCCTAATTAACTTCAGTCTCCCAAACTGGAAAATTATCCATTCGCTGAGATTTTTTTGGTCAGGTTAATATGATATATAACATAAATCTAAACATTTCATCTGACACAACTTCCAAAAGGTTCAATACACCAAAGCCCTGTCAGATATTGTGTAGATATTGTGTATCCTTTAGTAGTCTCTCTTTTTTGCTTATATGTATATAAGAAATTGGCTACTCCAATGTCCTGGATCAAAACCACGATATGGATTTGAATCACTTTCTTTTAAATACCATGCATATGAATTCTGACATCTAAATATACACTCAGCACCAAATTTATTAGGAATTTCTCTCTTGAATGTGCTAGCAGCGCTGTGCATAAAATAATGCAAATGCAGGTCAAGAGCATCAGTTAATGTTCACATGAAGCATAAGAATGGGGGAAAGATGTGATCTTTGACAGTGGGATGGTTGTTGGTGCCAGATGGGCTGGTTTGAGTATTTCAGTAACTGCTGATCATCTGAGATTTTCACACAACAGACTCTAATGTTTACACAGAATGGTGGCAAAAACATCAAGTGAGCAGCAGGTCTGTGGGCATAAATGCCTTGTTGTTGAGACGGTTCAGAGGAGAATGGTGTGACTGGTTTGAGTTGTTCGGAGAAAGGAATACAGTAACTCAAGTATGCTCAAAAATGAGCAGAAAAGCACCTCGGAATACACAGCCTGTCAGACCTTGAGGTGAATGAGCTACAACAGCCGAAGACCACATCAGGTTCCACTCCTGTCAGCCAAGAACATGAATCTGAGGCTATCATGGGCACAGGCTCACACAAACTGAACAGATGAAGACTGGAAAAACATTGTCCGGTCTGATAAATCTTGATTTTGGTGTGACATGAATCAGCACCATGAATCCATGCCACCCAAACCCGTGTCAACACAAGACTGGTGGAGGTGATGTAATGGTGTGGGAAATGTTTTCCTGGCACATTTTGATCTGCTTAATACCAGTCGAGCATTGTTTGAGTAGTGTTCCACTGTGGTAGTATGGTGTTCCTTATAAAGTGGCAAGTGATGGTATATAACCTGTGTACACACTATGTTTGCCATTTTCTCATTTTCCAATGATGAATAATGTTTTTATATCTATGTATGTAAGTATGTGTGTGTGTGTGTGTGTGTGTGTGTGTATGTATGTATGTAAGTGTGTGTGTGTGTGTGTGTGTTTTGTGTGTGTGTGTGTGTGTGTGTGTGTATGTATGTGTGTGTATGTATGTATGTAAATGTATGTGTGTGTGTGTGAGTGAATGTGTGTGTGTGTGTGTGTGTGTATGTATGTATGTAAATGTGTGTGTGTTTGTATGTGTGTTTTAATGTGTGTGTGTGTGTGTGTGAATGTGTGTGTGTGTGTGTTTTATGTATGTGAATGTGTGTGTGTGTTTTTAATGTGTGTGTGTGTGAATGTGTGTGTGTGTGTGTTTTTTTATGTATGTAAATGTGTGTGTGTGTGTAATGTGTGTGTGTGTGTGTGTGTGTGTGTGTGTGTGTGTGTGTGTGTGTATGTATGTGTGTGTGTGTGTGTGTATGTATGTATGTAAATGTGTGTGTGTGTGTGAATGTGTGTGTGTGTGTGTGTGTGTGTGTGTAATGTGTGTTTATTTATGTAAATGTGTGTGTGTGTGTGTATATATGTAAATGTGTGTGTGTGTGTGTTTATGTATGTAAATGTGTGTGTGTGTGTGTGTGTGTGTGTGTGTGTGTGTGTGTTTTTTGTATGTATGTGAATGTGTGTGTGAATGTTTGTGTGAATGTGTGTGTGTGTGTGTGTGTATGTATGTATGTAAATGTGTGTGTGTGTGAATGTGTGTGTGTGTGTGTGAATGTGTGTGTGTGTAATGTGTGTGTGTGTGTGTGTGTATGTGGATGTAAATGTGTGTGTTAATGTGTGTGTGTGTGTGTGTGTGAATGTGTGTGTATGTATGTATGTAAATGTGTGTGTGTGTGTGTATGTGTGTGTGTGTATGTAAATGTATGTGTGTGTGTGTGTGTGTGTGTGTGAATGTGTGTGTGTGTGTGTGTATGTATGTATGTAAATGTATGTATGTATGTATTAATTAGCATTGCCTGGCATCTTAATAGCACTTTTGGCCCAAGTCTACCCAGCTTAAGCATAGCTTCATGGAAATGACAGGAAACCACTCAGAAACTTTCCACGAGTTTATATTTATTTATTTATTCATTTCCACAAAACGAATTCTGCAGACCTATAATCACATGTCAGAGACATTCTCTCCAAAAACATGGAGCTGTCAGCACATTTCTTCCTGCCTTGTTCTCCTTGCCTCTCTGTTTGGATTGTCTGTAGGGTTTGTGTCCATGAGGAGAAGACCTCCAGCATGGCTTTTCTCTGCTTGTGTTGCCTTTTGTGTTTGTGAAGACACCAAGCCTTTTCCCTCTCAAAACACCTCTTTCCTCCACTTTCAAAAACAGGACAAGTAGGAGAATGAGTCTTGCGTGCGATTTTGAACACACTAGCTACATCGTTCTCAAGGTAGGGAAAAAAAAAACATGAAATGAAAATGAGAGAAAACATTGTAGCACTTCTGCTTAGGTGGTGGAGAGCCAGCCGTTAGCTTTCACATGAAACATGTTTTCTTGTGCTTTTTGGAAACCTCAATGGAGGTTGGAGGTTGGAACCGAAAGGGGATGGTGCTTCATTGCCCTCCACTAATATTGGCATCCTTGGTAAATATGAGCAAAGAAAGTGTGAACTATTGACCTAATTGTTTAACCTTTTGATCTGTTAAAAATTCACAAAAATACTCTGCTCTCATAACAAACAATTGCAAACAACACAGGTTTATCAAAAAATAAAATCATTGTTAAATATTGTGTGCAACAATTATTGGCACCCTTTTAGTCAATACGTTGTGCTACCTCCCTTCGCCAAGATAACAGCTCTGAATCTTCTCCTATAATACCTGATGAGGTTAGAGAATACATGGCAAGGGATCAGACCGTTCCTCCATACAGAATCTCTCCAGATCCTTCTAGTTTCGAGGTCCATGCTGGTGGATTCTCCTCTTCAGTTCACCCCACAGGTTTTCTATGGGTTTCATGTCAGGGGACTGGGATGGCCATGACAGGACCTTGATTTTGTGGTCAGTAAACCATTTTTCTGTTGTGTTTTTGATGTATGTTTTGGATCATTGTCCTGCTGGAAGATCCAACCACGGCCCATTTTAAGCTTTCAGGCAGAGACAGTCAGGTTTTCATTTAATATCTGTTGATATTTGATAGAGTCCATGATGCCATTTATCCTAACAAAATGTCCAGGTCCTCTGGCAGAAAAAACAGTCCCAAAATATTAAAGAGCCGCCACCATATTTAACCGTGGGCATGAGGTACTTTTATGGCTACCTCTCATGAGGGAATGAGGTACTTTTATGGCTACCTCTCTGTGTGCACCAAAACCACCTCTGGTGTTTATTGCCACAAAGCTCTATTTTGGTTTCATCTGACCATAGAACCCGATCCCATTTGAAGTTCCAGTAGTATCTGGCAAACTGAAGATGCTCAAGTTTGTTTTTGGATTAGAATAGAGGAATTTTTCTTGAAACCCTTCCAAACAACTTGTGGTGATGTAGGTGACTTCAGATTGTAGTTTTGGAGACTTTCTGACCCCAGGAAACTTCTGCAATTCTCCAGCTGTGATCCTTGGAGATTTTTTGGCCACTCGAACCGTCCTCTTCACAGTGCGTAGAGGTAATATGGACACACATCGAATTCCTAGTTGATTCATAACATTTCCAGTGTTCTTAATTATCCACTTCTTAATTATTGCCCTGATCATGGAAATGAGCATTTTTAATGCTGGAGCTGGAGCCTATCCCAGGGAGCATCGGGCACAAAGCGGAGTACACCCTGTACAGGGTGCCAGTGCATTCTAGGACTCGCGTAACTAAATTACATTTATAATGTGAATGGCAATATGTCCTGATGCGTCCCTGACATCATCCAGATGGGCTGGACACAACATTATCAAGAGTTTAAACAGAATGGTGTGGGGGAAAGAACAAACTCCCCGCAGTTCTGTGGGTGGAAACATCTTGTTGATGAGAGAAGTCAGCGGAGAATGGCTAGACTGTCAGGAACTCTACAATAACTCGAATAACCACTCTTTAGAAGCATGGTGAGCAGAAAAGTATCACATCACTTTAAAACTTGAGGTGGATATGCTACAGCGGCAGAAGTCCATATTGGTTTCTGATCCTCTCAGCCAAGACCAGGAATCTGAGGCTACAGTGGGCACAGGCTCACTCAACCTGGAGAGAAAAAAGATAGAGCTGAAATCGAGAGTCATCAGACCAGGTGACATTTTATTCTAACAGATGGTTAGAGCAGCACCATCAGCAGCGGCAACAGCATAAATAAATTCATGGAACAACAACAGTTCTGACTGAACAACAGTCAGAACAACAGTATCAACAGTTTAGGCTGGTTTTGGTGGTGTAATGGCATGCAGAATGTTTTCTTGGCACACATTGGAACCCTAAATGGCATACCTTAACCCCTTATTACCATTTGAATGGTTGAATGACCTGAGCCATGACTGTTTCATGTGCAAATGACACCCAACAAAAAACATAAACACCGTTGTTGTTTTTGTCTGGTAGTTGATAGTATTTTCAGGTTTGGTTTTTGAAGTGGCATCAGGTAGATTTTGCCACCATCCCTACTGTCGAATGCAATTACAAGTGGTCAGTGAAGACGAATTCGAGACCCAGGGAAGTACAGTATGTGAACAGCTATCTGTCTCAGCTGTCCACGTGTGAGAGGATCTCCCAAAACAGATGTTAATACCAAGTCTGAATAGGGCCATTCTGTAAGAAATCTTTCTCTGCTACATTAGCACTGGCGATAGGGCTGTTGGTAATGTCTTATGATTGCACTCTGATCTTTGGGTAGTACTTTTGTTATCCATGCTGACTCATTTAAAAAGAGTTTCCCATTTAATAATGGAAATTTAAGCTGACAGCCCACAAACAGGCAGAAATCATTTACTCTCCCCAAGACATGATCGCTGTGTGGTGTGTGTGTTTGTCTTTTCCCAGCGTTTTTAAGACTGTGTAAAGAACTCTCTGAAGGTTCTGCAGAGATGCTTCACCCACAGGAATTGTTTTTTCAGACCTAGATTAAGCCTGCTTATAGAATAAAAGAGAATTGTAATGCACAGTGTAGCTTCAGGCATTTGCTCCTTCCTCCAGATTTATTTGAGCTTAGGAATGATTTGGTGCACCTCATTTTGATTTGCACTTCATAACTGCAGACTTTATAGCTTTTAAGGTTATTATATAAACCAGACACGCAAGTCAATGTATATTTGACTTTAATTGATGTGGCTGTGATATTCAATGCATGACACGTTCTTTTTTCACTTTCATCATGATGGAAAGGAGAGTAAGGAAAGAAACATGTTGTCTCGGTGCTTGTGGCTGCCGGCCAGCCTTGCATGCAACTCCCTGTAGGCCCATAGCAGGTGATTATCTTGGTGCTGATTGGCTGTGTAAATGCCAGCCTAATAGGCTGATAATTCTTCCTCCTCTCCAAGACATGACTTTTCCGTGACCTTTCAAAGGCTCCTCACATCTACATCTCCAGAAGGTGATCTCTCTTCTCATGTTTCCCTTTGTCCCCCCACCCCCGTTGTCGTTCTCATATTCGTAAAACATCCAGGAAACCTACCTCGGCCCATGAGGCATGTAAAGCCCCGAGCTTCACAGTTTGAGAGAGAAGGGGTTAAAGGTTATTCCACTATAAATGGAGACTGCAATAAATCCCATCGGCACAGCGTCAAAAGAGATGGGGTCTATTCATTTGGTAGCTAAACACAGAGCTACAGAACTAGGAGAATAAAATCCTCTCACACAACGTCTTCATTATGGCATGAGTGTAAAAAGCAGGGTAAAGGCTGACCACTAGAATTCCAGCATTGCGTGTGGACTATGTAGAAGAAAAGTCCAAATGTTGCTTGCACCACCCGTCTGCTTTCACTTCTTCTTTCAAGCTTTCTGGTACTGTCAAAGAGGCACTTTCCCAGGCACATGAGACACACACATGTTCTGATTCAGTTTGTTTCTATTTCTGAGAAATTGATGATGCAGAAATTTTGATACAGAAAGTTGAATCAGCTGATCAGCAAGAACTCGTGTAAGACATGTTCAAGATGCCTCTTCCACCCAAACCCGAAACCTGCTAAGTTATTTCTTATTGTAAGAATATCTGACCTCCTACTAGGAAAAAACAAACAAACTCCCCCTCAACTTGGAATTCCCAGTGAGAAGCTCAGATATCTCTGCTCAACCTTGAGTTCAGTAAGTCATGTCAAATCAAAACCAAAAAGTACTTCTTTACCTTTAAATGAGTTGTTCTGTATATTCAGTCAGCATACATATATTATCTTGGGGAAAAAAAAATATGATTACACTGATTATAAAGTTCACTGTTTTGGGGAGGAAAGTATCAGTGACTCATCACAGACAGCTGGATAGCTTGTTGCAAACACACGAACATCGAGGCGTCCCTCGACTGCATGGCGGTTGAAAATGCCGTTTATTCCGACTTCCTACTTCTGAGTGTAGCGTTAATCCCCATCACACACCATTACTGAAAGCACACCAGCTGCATTCTATTATTATATCTATTGAACATCCTTATAGTTGAAGCATGATTTTTCTCACTTTATGTACATCTGGAGGATTAAAAGCGACATTCACCGGGTGGTACATCAGAACCGAAACATACCTGTCCATCAGGCATCTAAGTCGAACTTTAATTGCATTGACGAGCTTATGACTCCAATATAGAAATGGAAGCAATTACTCTACAAGAAGGATATGGACCTCTCTGGAATTTTCTGGAGGTTCCAACATTAGAACATTAGCCCAGCCAGAAAACATGTGCTCAGGGTTTGTGACTTTTTTTTATGCCACTTGACCAGCATGGCACTGATCATTGACAGATTTATGATTTTTGGATTGTGGCAGGAAATTTTAAAGGCGTTTGAAAGTCAGATTCTACACGATCTGATCTATGGAGTTAAGCTCAACCGAAGCTGGAATCTGCAACAAGATAATGTCTTTAAAGCTTTGTTGTCACTGTCATTTGTTCTTATGAACTGCGGCTCAAATCAGAATCTCTGACCTTACATTTGAAAATGTATTGACTAATCTAGAAAATTCAGAAGTCTGCTACGAAAAAACAGACCTTCGGTAGGTTTGAAGGCTATGTGAGAGGTTTTCATAAAGCAAACATTAACTAACAGGAAGACCGGTTAACGTTGGTACTCGGGAACGTTCTAGAATAGTGCACAAATATGAGATTTACTTTTGTACTATACTGTCACTGCTGTTTATTTCTGAGGATATCCATAAGTGACGCTCCAAATGACCGCAGGTTACAAGCAAGTGTAATTCGGCCTTAAGGGAGATGTGCGTGTGTATATGGAACACATGTGGAAGCAGTCCCTGTTATCTGCCTCAAGTCACTGCTCCAGCATTAATGATCCATAACCTGAGCTAGCCTGTTTAATGTGTTTCCCTTTAATCATTTTCATGTTCGGTCAGAAACAGGGAACGTGAGCATGATACAGCCAGTGAGAATTTCCGAGAGAATCTGGCTTATACCCCTTCCTTCACTGATCGGCATCTCTCATCACTCTCTTTGGAGTATGCCCTGCGGGCGTTTGGAGTATCCCCCTTCTTTATGCACCAGTTTGTGTATTTCAGGTTCAGGCACGTTGTAGTGTTTTGTGTCGTTTCCTGTCCCGGGACAGCTCAAGTACACTCATGTTTTAAAACTGGTAAAGATTATAAAGATATGGAGACACACCAGTGTTTCATGCATTCATAATTGTGTGTCAGGGTGGGGTCATCTCCAGCTTAAACACCTGCTAAAATATTTACTTACCACTAGGTAATCATATGATTATAATCGTAACCACTGATTATGGCCACATGCCTGTGTGGGATGTACATGCCTATGTGGCCATAATCAGTGGTTACGATTATAATCAATAAAACAGTAAAAAGTGATTTTCATTGCACAGATATTTTAAACTAAATTCAATAAAATTATTTAGTGACAACCATAGGGGAGGTTGAGCCCCTTTACCTCCCTGATGGACCACTACTGCATCCCTGTTATTACTCATTTATTGAGGACACTGCAAAGGGACAAGGACATCAGCTGACCACATGTATAGACTTTCCACTTTGGCACTAAGTGGCACTTATTAAAGGACTTTTCTACCAGACCGTATGGTGTGGTTTTTTGTTTTTTTTAACAGAATCTGCCATTTTCCAACCTTAATGAAGTTCTGTATTCGGTTGGAGAGTCTCGCCAGGGTACTAAACAGGTGGAGCTGAAAGAATGTTAATGCACACCATCATTATTCAGCCACCGTTAAAAAAAAGTACTAAATAGAAACAGGAAGTGGAAAGTCCCTGCTAACTTCATTTAAAGGTACAAGGTGCTGCTTTGTTTACTATTAATGCTGGGAGCTGCCATTTTGGTTTGACGTCACTTGCAGAACTCCTTGAGGAGACCATACCGAGTTCCCTGCTTGAGTTTGGGCATGTTCTTTGTTTTTTCCTAGCTGGAGGTCAGAAAATAATGAGTTAATCGAACACAGAATTCATATGATCAACATCAGTAACATAACATCAGTTCCACATGGAAGATGATACCGCACCATACCACCGCCAAAAAATTGCGCATGTGTTTGGTGGGGATTTAATGCTTCAGCCCTGTTTACACTTGTGCATTTTTGTTTTATAAGGACATTTTACACTGGCGTTTCCACTATGATCTCTGTCCACACTACACGGGTGAAAACGCATGTCACATGACCATTCATGCACACTGGGCATGCGCATACAAGTGTAAACAGGAAGCTGGTTGCTAGTCACCGGCAGACACAACAAACCGGCGTTCCATGTAGGGCTTACGCTGCTTAAAATGAGATTTGTTGCCGATCGCTCTAATCAGAGCTTGCTTAGTGGTTAGCGCATTCGCCTCACACCTCCAGGGTCCGGGGTTCGAGTCCCACCAGTGCCGTGTGGGTCCTCCGGTTTCCTCCCCAGTCCAAAGACATGCATGTCCAGACTGATTGGTGTGTCTAAAGTGTCCGTAGTGTATGAATGGGTGTGTGAGTGTGTATGTGATTGTGCCCTGCGATGGACTGGCACCCTGTCCAGGGTGTACCCCGCCTTGTGCCCGATGCTCCCTGGGATCGACTACAGGTTCCCCGTGACCCTGAAAAGGAGTTAGCGGTAGAAGATGGATGGGTGGATAGATGGACTGCACTATGGCTACTAAGAATGATGACAAAGCCAGGAAAGCTTGCGGTTCAGTCTCCGTGTTGTTGTGTATACACTCTTCAAAAGTCTTCGTTTTGATCTGTTTACACTGAGACGTGAGCCCGGAGTTTTCAAACTAAAACGAGGTCTTCGGCGAGGGTCAAAAATGCTGGAGTAGTTTAGATGACCGGCGTAACCGTAGTGACAGTTATGCGTTTTAAAAGGAAAATGCACTAGTGTAAACAGGGCCTTAGCCATATGCAGTAGTGTTTATGTAACACTGGCTCTTCACCTCTTCCTGTTCACCCACCTGTGGTCTCTCTCTACTGACTGGAGTCTCTATTAATTTAAGCCCAACCACATCCACCCACAGCACCTCCCGCACTCTGAAGCTTCTCTGTGTCCCCGTGTCCTGTTTTAACAGATGGACACTGTGTGTGTTCTCACTTCTTCTCCCACTCTCTCTTTCCCTTCCTGAGCCATCAAAAAACGCACACACTTTATTTTAAAATGGCTATTTGGCTCGCATCTTGTCGCTTTGTGACTTTGTTTTTGCATAAGCGCGATTGAGAAAGCCCTACATGAAGGAACATCCTTAAATTAGTCCCAGAAACGGTTGTGTGTTTTTGTTTGCCTGACTCTGTGTTCGTACATCACCAAGGCTGTCCGGCAGCCATTTTGTCCGGCGCAGGACGCAGACACTCTCTGGCGCTGCATAACCAATAAGCAGTTTATTATGGAGTAGTTTGTGTGTTTGTGGGTTTGTATGTGTACTCATCTCCAGTCTGCCTTCATTGCATCGAGTGCAGCAAGGAACAGAACATCTTTGTGCAATATTTGTGTGTGTGTGTGTGTAAATGTGTGTTTTGGATGACACTGCCAACCATGATTTATATAGACAGCTCTCTCTCTCTCTCTCTGTGTGTGTGAGTGTGTGTGTGTGTGTGTCTCAGTGCCATGTGGGCATGACACCAATGCTGATGCTGATCTAGCAGAGTTTTCAAAAAAATGCATAAAATAAACCACAGTGTGGGTTATGTGGGCTGTTCAGGAGTGAGTGTGTGTGTGTGTGTGTGTGTGTGTGTGTGAGAGTGGGTGTTTTCAGTGTCAAGCAGAGCTACAAGTTTACAGCAAAGATTTATTGTTTCAAAGCTTCCTGACTTTACCTAATACACTGCTGAGGGCTACAGCAGACATACTGAGTCACACACACACACACACACACACACACACACACACACACACACACACACACACACACACACACACAGATTCTTACTTGTTTTTTGGTTTTCCTCAGAAGTTAATGCATAGCTCACAGGAAAAGAAGTCTGATGCTGATAAATGTGAATCTAAAATGAAAATGCAGTGAAGTGCTCTGAGGTCACACACACACACACACACACACGAGAGTGGGTGGTATTATATCCAGGTGGAGTTTGTTGATCTACTATCTAATGTGTGCTACTGTCTCATAAAAGTCACTGATGGCTTTAATGAAATGAGCCAAATCGTGTAATCTTATCTGCACACGGCTCATGAGAGTTTGACGTTACTCCATTTTAGGCTTTTTCTGAAAGACCTCTTAACCCAGAGGTTCCTAGACCTTTTGGACGTCCAACCCCAAACGGACATTTCCTGTCACCTCATGCCTTGAACGCCCTACATGGTATAAATTCCAGACTACTTATAAGTGTACTGTACCGTTTCAACATTTTGTCATGTCAGTCACGTGTATGTGTATAAAGTGACTAAAAACCAGAGGAATATTCTTTGCACAGACTGACCAGTCTAAGTGTGAAGTGCTGTCTTGATACCGGATAATGATCCATGCCGAGGGGTCTGGTTTATGTTTGGTGCGTGAAGCAGTGGCCGCGTGGTTCACACACTCGCTGCGTATCTTCTGTACATCTGGAGGATTTAAAAGTGACATCCACTAAATGGCACGTCAAAGCAACACATCCCTGTGTTCAGTGATTTCATGCACAGTGATGTTAAACACACCAGCTTCTCGCATTAAACTTCAAACTTTCCGCCATCATCGAGATTGTTGTCACGAGCGGCATCTCAAAATGAAAACTCTGACCTTACGCTCCACTAATCTAGATCATCCAGAAGACACACCTTTCAGTAAGTTTGAAGACAACATGAGCTGTTTTTAAAATTCACTTAATACACTGGCTGTAATAGGAGAACCGGCTCGTACTCAATAACAGTCTAGAATACTACATATTCATGCGGTTTTAAAGGTAGAAGAAGAGGGAAATGTCAGTTTTTCTTGATGGACTACGCTAGAGCAGAGTGTCAGGATAGTGAAAAACATTTAACACTAATTTAAAGAGCTCCCAACATTTCAAAATATTAGCACACAAAATCTGTTTTTGATATTTCGGATATTAATCTGTTTATATAAATGAATGGAAATGAAAGGAGATCCATCCATCCATCCATCTTCTAACCCCAGACCCTTGAGGTGTGAGGCAAACGTGCTAACCACTACGGTGACCCTATTTGGAAATCAAGTGACCCCACGTGTTGGGCAGTGTTTGAGCCCCCTAGTTTGCTTTAATTAGACAGAAAATTATTCCTGGCTATCATTTCTTTATTTCCATTTCTTCATGCTACATTACAGATACTATGATGAACTGATTATATCCCAAAACCTATAAGGGAGCATTTGCCCATGTGTGTTCACATCTTAAATTGTACTGCTGCTGTGATCATCAAGACTGTCTAAAGCCAATCCCAGGACTCGTATTCTACCCCTTTCTCTCTCTACTGCCGTGTAAAGTAACGATTTATAATCACACAGATCCGGATTCTTCCTCATGTTGTCTCAGGGAGTTTTTCCTTGCCATCTGAATTGCGCATTAGGGATCAAACCCTACATCAAGATTTCTGTAAAGCTTCTTTTGAGACCTCGTCTGTTGTTAAAAGCATTAGACAAATGAAACTGTTCCTCAGTGGTGGAATGCACTTCCAATCTGAATCCGGACCGCAGAATCTCTCACCATATTCAAGAAACAGCTAAAGACCCACCTCTTCCATGAACACCTAACCAACCCATAAAAAAATAAAATAAAATCGCACTAACACCTCTACTCTGTGCACTTTGCTTCCTCTGGAAGTCAATTAACGGATCTTGTATGGTAGCACTACTTGTATTGTTCTCTGCTTGATATATCGCTTTGCTTATTTGTAAGTCGCTTTGGATAAAAGCGTCTGCCAAGTGAATAAATGTAAATGAAACTAAATTGAAAAAAAAAACGAGCCCTAAATGTATGGGAGGCCTGCAGAACTGTTTGCACTTTGTCCAAGAGGAGTGAAGTAATAACTACGAGACCAGAAACAGCAAAGAGAACCCAGAAAGAAACGTACGTTCAGTTGTCCAAAATTTCAGCCGTACCACTTTACATTGATCTATTTCTTGAGTCAGACGTTCGGCGAGTCGAGTTTGTGGCCACAAAGTTTGTTATGGCAGTGAGAGGCAAAAATAAAGCTGTAGTCAGTCACTTCTAAAAAGTGGGCATGAAACCAAGTTACCGTAACCGTGATGACAGGGAGATAATAAAACACATCTGTGGCCATTTCGGTGAAACACAGGCCGGAAGAGTAAACAAGAGCATAGTGTGTCCTCAAACGCGCAGGTGCCTGTATACACACACCGTATACACACAGCGTCTCTCACACACTCGCGCTCAGAAGAATCCAAGCTAATTTAGAGCACAAATGTGGTGAAATGTGTTCAGAGCGACAGGAGCTGCCTTCGGGATGTTGTGTTTTGGTGTGCAAGATAAAAGACACAGTACTCATCGCTCCGCAGATTAGAAAGTGAGACACCGAGATGATGATGATGATGATGTAGGGGATGTCTGAGATTACGTTCCGCTTCTGTGTATAGAGTAGAGCTTTGAGACTTTGTTCTGATCCTGCGCTGTTTATAAGGCGTGATTATTCCCACTCTTGGTTAAGCAGCTTTTCCAAATAAAGCTGAACTCTAAATATTCTGCTGGACGTCTTTTCCTTTCTGACTCAACCCTAGTGTTACATACACATAAGTGACTGGTAGATTATCTTGTTGTTCTGGTAGGTTTCACTTTATTTACTTGTGAGATCCTGCTGTATCAGAACCTAAGAATCAATCATGCAGCTCTGCGAGTCTGTTAGGATTTTTCACATCCTTCCATAGGGTGTGGGTGTGTGTTTTGTTGCAGTGTTATATTGCTGATTGTGTTGTGCGTGTGTGTATATGGGGTGGATGATTAACTAATCTCTCTCTCTCTCTCTCTCTCTCTCTCCCCTCCAGGAAAAAGCCGACACCAGTTCCCTCCATCTGAACTCTGAGATCCAGGTGTGTGCACCTATAACTCGTATCATCAACACAAAACCATATTTACTCTCAACTCTCATCTAATGGAAGTGCAAGATATCATCTTGAATAAACGTTATCTAAAAGTTTAATTGGAAGATTATTATATAACAAACCTATGATTTATTCTAAGCATTTTAGGTTGGGAAACAAAAGTAGTGATGAAATAAGCAAGCTTTAATGAGTGAAATGTTTAGAAATAAGCTTAATATTATTACAAATGTTTAATAAGATACACAATAAACATTTGATACATTTGCTTATACTAAAGATTAGGGCTAGGTGATAGGACAAAAATATCATCCTGATACTTGAGGACATTTCTGCTTTACATGATGCACATCACGATATATAATTTAGCTAACAAACCGTCTAACAAAACCTTAAACTGAGTTTGATGATACTTTTCTTTAATGCCTACTAAGACAAAGAAGATGAAGTTTAAAAAAAAAAGTTTAATCGTTGGCATCTGTTCAGTATCATTTAATTTGTAATGATTAAAATAAATAAATACATTACCATACCAACGATATCCCTGAAAAGTGTATCATGTAATCATTTATCACGATATCAATATATCGCCCAGCCCTAGTAAAGGTAATTGTACTGGTTCAGATTCAGATCATCAGCTGAATGAGTTTTATAAAACATGATCCTAACCTTTCAACCTTTCCTGACGAGTTTATGAAAATGTTCACAAAACTGCCCTTGCAGGTGCAACACTGCAGATGTGGCAGGTTTGTTCAACACCGCAGTATTCGTGTAATAACCGCTGCTTAAAGGAATAAGGCAAGTTCACATGACATTTTCGTTTCTTTCCTCAGGAGTCACTCAGTTTCAGCAGTGAGGTGTCTACACCGGAAACGGAACGAAAGTAAGCCCACCTTTCAACCGTAATCATATATATTCATATATATATATATATATATATATATATATACAAATAAAAAAAATCATATACGAAAGGATATATGTGTAATAAATCATGATGGGGAGTGCTGTTATGGGAAACTAATATAAAATAATTAGCAGCCATTTTAGCCTTACTGCCCTCTACATACACACAATACACACCGTCAGTGAGTGCACGCTGCACCGAAATGCATGTTTCAGACGTCCACATCCAGTATTGTAGGTGCTTCCAGGCTCCCTTCCTTCCTCCTATTGTCTCGAGATGTTTAAGCTGGAGCTGCCGATTAGAGAGCGAGAGGAAGTGAGCAAGTGCGAGGGAGGCTTCTGGATGACAGAATGAGTATACAGAACACAACGAAATTAGTCAAACTGCAAAAGGTCAGACTCAACAAATGATGTGTGTGTGTGTGTGTATATATATATATATATATATATATATATATATATATATATATATATATATATATATATATATATATATATATAATATATATATATTTTTTATATATATATATATATATATATATATATATATATATATATATTTATTTATTTATTTGACTTTAGTGCTTAATAGCTTCATGATGACCTCATTCATGCTTCCAGATCTGCATTAACAGTACAGATAGTTCGTTACCGGTTATTAACTGCTACAACGTGCAAGGTTTTTTGAGCATTATTTGATTTTCCCATGTGGCTGTGCTGTATACTGAAATCATTCCGGCCTCCATGGCGATATAGTGTATGTGAAATTCTAAATACACACCTATTACAGCATGACATCGGGGATTAACATCACAAAATCCCTCCTTTTAGCTCCCGATAAAGAGGAGAGCGAGCTGTGTGCGGCTCCTAATTGACAGCAGATATAATCAGTTTGATGCGGCTACAGGTTTGTTCAGTGTTACCAGTATGAGATCTGTACAGAGACATTGTAGGGAACTTTGCAAAAAAAACAACAACCCCAAACCCATACATACTAGTTAAAAAAAGGTCATGAAACGTGAAAATAATTGTATGTGCTCGAAATAAGTTTGCGTTTCCACTAGTTATGAATGAGAAAGTAGTTGGTGCGCAGTCAAATATGTGCTGTTTTTAAAGAAAATGAGAAAGTAAGTAGTTCATGTGCGATGCTTACAGAAAAACATTACACCATGCCCTTTTCTTTCAGAACAGAACAACATTGTGAGCACTGGTCTGCATGCGATACTTGTACATTTTCACAAGATTTAAATATATATATTTGCGGAACTTGCGGACACAACACACAGATCATCGTTAAGTGGTAGAGCGAGCATCAAATGGAGCACTCTCTCTCTCCCAGTTAAGATGATTTTAGGAAACTCTGCACTTAATGTGTTCATCGTTACTGTATTCTTAAAGTTCCCATGAAATCAACATGGAAGTTTTGTGGCTTTTAATATGAATATGTCAGACTTAAGGTTGTCATTAAGCTAGTGTTGCTCTAAAACAATGACAAAATTTACATTTAGAAGATATATGCATTCAAAATGTACAGTCTCTCTCTCTACCACCAATACGGATCAACAATCATTCTTCATTTCAGCTTCAAATAAACAGCATTCTTCCTTAACAGTTTTCTAACATTCCTTTTCACTAATCCAAATCTCATTAGCCAATGGGAAGGAAGCTTGGAGACCATATCAAATTGTTGCCACTGATACAATGTTTCCATTTCCTCTTTCTCATCGTAACTTTTCAAAAGACAAACAAAAATATACACTTAATCCTTTTATTTGTTCAATATACCTGCTTAAGTATCACCCATGTGTGAGAAACACTCCGTGTGTTTAAGGCACTGTGTGCAAGCGCGAGCTAATAATAGGTAATGCTAAATGTGTTTAAAAACACTCTGCTGATCAGCACCACAAGACCCAGACTTCCTGTCTGAGTGACTGTGTAAATGTTTTTATTTCTTTAGTTAACAGTAAAGTGAGGATGTAATTGTCATAGGCATTTCAGCGCTGTAGTGCTACTGATTGCAGTAAATGGACCAAAGTGTTTATTATTTTTTTTTTGTCAGTAGATTTTGAGGAAATCCTTCAGTCCTCTCCATTAGCCCTGACCTCTACTCAAGGCCATTCTCTCATCACTTCCCCCGGACACCACTGACTCTGCTCTCTCTCTCTCTCTCTCGCTCTCTCTCTCTCTCTCTCTCTCTCTCTCTGTGCGCACTCTTTCCACTCATTTGGATGACCCTTAAAGCTCTCTCATACAGGATGCCAGGTGCATTCTGGGATCAAATCAACAACCAGGAAGTCAACCCACTTCCTGGAAATGTAGCCAATTTAAGAAATTAGACTTAATGAAATTAGACTTAATGCACTATGAAGTGGGAGGAAAAACCACACACGTGTCTAATGTATATTTCCGATTCGTCATTAAATGCTGGCCCTGATTAATACATCAGCTAACTGACAACATCGGGTGCACAGACTTACTGCCTTTGATGGAGATAAAATACTAATATCTCTTTTTAAATATATTAACTGACAGGAAATGATTCTCTCTTGCATGTCCGTGGCAATGGTCACTGCTTACTGAATGTTAAGCTGCCCAGCCTGGTTTAGCAATTTCATCAGTAACCATGGTTACGTTATCAGGCATCACTTTGTCTGTCAACTCCTAACACACACAGTGTTCTTGGCACTGGATGAAAGAGGGTGTAAAGTGTGTAAAGTAGGGCTGCGGGGCTATGGATGGCTCTGTAAATAGTAGAACTGGTGAAAAGACCCTCATTTATTAAGCTGCTATTCAGCAGAGGTCCTTTACATAGAAACAGCATGCCTACTGCCATCAGTGTGCTCCCCCCCTCTCCGTTCCCCCCATCCCCCCTCCCCCCCTTCTCTCTCACTTTCTCCCTCTCTCGTCCCCCCTCCACTTCTCTCTCCCTCTTTTCCCCTTCTCTTTTTGTCCCCCCTCTCTTTTTGTCGCCCCTCCCTCTCCCCCCTCTCCCTCTCTCTCCCTCGTTCTCTCTCTCCCTCTCTCTTTCTCTCTCCCTATCTCTCTCTCTTTTTCTCACCCCCCTCTCTCGCGTCCCCCCCATTCTCTAGGTTAAATCTGTTAAGATGTATAGTTGTGTTGTGTGAATAGAACAGAGAGAAAGAAAATGGTGAAGAAGAGTGAAGAATTGGGCCTCATCAATTATCATATCATTATGTCGCCATGGCAACACTCCTTTCATAAAAAACATGAAACTTTTTAACCTCCAATTCACCCCCAACAAAACAACACACACCCACACACAGCTTTTTATTTTTGTTTTTCTTGAAAAAGACTCACAATGATGTGGTCGACTAAGTGTGCATGTAAAGGAGTTTATACATATATATATATATATATATATATATATATATATATATATATATATATATATATATATATATATATATATATATATATATATATTTCTGCACATTTCTGAGATATCGTTGGTATGGTGATGTATTTTTTACATTCTTAATAATTACAAATTAAATCTGTAATCTCTTATCTGTAATCGGGTCACGGGTGTCGTCAATGTTTTCAACTTGATCTTCTTTGTAGATATAAAAGAAAAGTATCGTTTTAGATAAGATAAATAGAAATTTATGATAATGATCGCCTGCTCCTGGTGCCAGTAATTCTGGAAGTGCTAAATGCTAAGCTGGTTTTTATCTCGGATGTGAGAAAGTCTGTCAGCCCATATGAGGAAACCCAAACTTCTCACTTTCGGATGTTCGTACACACATTAAAGGGACTTTTCGTTCTGTGGCTGCTCCTCAACAGGGTGTTCCTTGCACTTGCCTCTGATTCACTCCTCTTTTAAACCCAACCATCTTTTCTAATTTGTTTTCTTGTTGATGATTAAAGCCTGGTTGATTTTTTGTCTCTTCAGTAACACAGGAAGATAGGCGATCGTTTCGCATATATAGAAATTACTGCATTTCAGCTATAGAAGTGTTTAAACACTTCCTACATTATTAAATCATACCATCAGTCCTTCTGTCATCATGATACATATACATAATATTTCAAAAAGAATTACTGATGTGGCCAGTTCTTCAGAGGACACAAATAGCGGGTGAGTTGTCATTCAGTTAACCCTGTTTAAAGCGCATTTTCTCAAAGCCAGGATATCGTGTCTCTGGGTGTTTCCAGAGCCGTGCACTTTGTTATTGTTTTCCTGTTGCCCTGAGATGCAAAGATCAAACGTAAGTGGGCACTGTCCCACTGTCTCAAACTCCTCCTCATGGTCACATCTGGTCTCTCTATTAACTTGCCAGTGCCTTCCGAGCCTCAGGAGCCTGGGGTCTGGAAGCTGTGCAGGTATGCACTGCCCCCTAATGGTGCACTGTGGAACTGGAGCCTCACAATTTGACAAGAATTGCTCTCGGACACAAGACACAAAGAACAGTGTGTCTGTTATGTTGGTTGCTGAATGTTTGAATCTGAAATTGGTGAAGTTGCCAAAAGAACGGTGGACAGTTGGTGAGCAGCTGGTGCTGAACAAAATCAGCAGTTGGTTTCGCACCTGATGTTCATCATGAGTTCATTAAGGTCACTGTAATTCCTGTGTTTTCTCTTCTCAGGATCCCGCTCCACAAGTCCAACTCGGAAGATGGCTCAGGTGAGTTTCATCAAATTCAAAAATACAGCACTTAAACAATGTCTGGTTTGGGCTTATTGAGTATTACTTTGAAAGGTTTTCTGTTTTTGTCTCCTGAATGGATCTGCACACTTGGGGACCACTGAGGAAACTTCTTAAAACTTTAATAAAAAATGGAATCTTCCTCCCTGATTTAGTCTTGGCCAATTTCCATCAGGCAGAGTGGAGTGTAACATGTTCTCCCGAAGCACGTGAAGCCAGTCCAGTGCATCCTTTCAAACTACTGCTTGTGCAACATCAGGGGGCAGCATAAAGCTCTCTCCGCCCATTCTATATGCCATGAGCTCGCAGATGCCCATGACTGGCTGGTGTTGCTGTGATCGTTTGCGGAGAGAGAGCAGGGGCGTAACCTGTTCTGGGCATTCTGGGCTGTAGCCACGAAGATTTTTGTTTTAGCCCCGAATAATTCTTCTCTTGGAGCGGTTTGTCACTACACACGTCAGTAAAAGAAGACGTCGGTGATGTCATTTTGTATCTTCAGTGAAGTGAGGCGAGACCAATCAGACAGCGTTTACAGGAAAAACGTGGAAATACTCGTGTCTTATTGGCTGACAGCTTTCAGTTCTGCCAAACGCTAGCTCACAGTCATTCAGTAGCCACGATTCCATCCAAGGATTTAGTTTTTTGCAAAAAAAGGTTTTGCACATTGAAATGTTTAACAATATAGCTTATGGAAATTATGGAAATTAAGTTTCAACATAATCTTTTTCTGTAACTGTAGCGCATAAACTCTATATCGATACTTTAAATGTTGCGAACAATAGTTTTGAAGCAGTTTTTGTCGAGAAAAATAACATTTGTGCAAAACAAAGGTGTCACATGACAGAATTTATCCATCAGTCAGGGGAAGAATAAGGGATGTGTGTTCCATCCAGCGCACTGCAACCCTGTGACACAAGATACACCAAGGAATTACGGTATGCAATTTCATCGGCCTCCGCTACATTCAGCAGCCTGATATAACGCGCATTCATTTTTCTTTAATAGCTGTGCATACAGCATATACACATCGATGGACAGCGTTTTACTGACCCATCCACTACACAGTAGTGGCCACACTAGGAGGCCAGCCTGAACAGCGCGAGAGTAATCCGTTTTCTGGTCAGAACCGCTGGTATGATGGGCGCAGCTCTCCAACACTACCTCCACCATGGGCGGGGCCGGAGTGGGACCCATTTTCAGCTCGGGAGTTTAATGCCCAAAACTTATGATAAATTAAGTTACAGTTCAGTTATTACTATCCCATTATATTTATTACTGACTGTTTCAACATTTATATAAAGTTAAATAACAAATAACATGGAGTATTGTTTTCTGCTAGAACTAGAACTGCTAGTTTTCTGACAACTCCCGAGGCACGTTTTATGATAAATCCAATTTTTTGTCTATATTTTTAAAGCAATTAGCTCTCACATACAAGTAAAAAAAATACATGGAAACAGTCTAATTAGAAGTATGTTTTGAAAAGTTTTTTCAATGGAGAAGAATTTGGGCTCAGCTCTGCATGATTCACAGTCCAGCTAACGCCCCAGAGAGAGAGAGAGACCGAGAGAGAGACCGAGAGAGAGAAAGAGTATGCCACACCCCGTCCCTGAGAGCATGGATAATTATGTTCTCTCGGACCGGCTGTGGCTTCATCCGGACTGAACTCACGGTCTCCAGATGATTGAGAGGACTTAGCCCTGCAAACACTTTTCTGTCAAGAACTACTGGGGCTGACGAAGCTTGCTGCACTGAAAATGTACTGAACTGAGTTGCTGGTTCTCTTAATGGTGTGATGGAAGATGGAAGTGTTACAACACAGACTCGATTTGAAAAGATACATTAATGTGACTGTGATATCTGTCAAAAAGTGCGAAACAGTAACACAACTTATCAGTCTCTGTGTTACTACAACCCAAGATCTGTGACGCTCACTGTCACGAGAGGTCCTTAACACCTTGAAAAGGAATGTTTGTCTGCTGTCTCTCTCTATCTTTATTAATTATTCATTCAAAGCAAACATATCAGAGACAGGAGCTGCAGCTCAAAGAAACTGATTTTAAGAAGAAGAAGAAAAAGCTTATTAGCCATCCACATTGTTTTTATCTATCTAGCTATCTAGCGATCGATCGATCGGACTTTTGTGAGAAAAGATTCAATATCATCCTGTAGCCATCATGTTGCTCTGGGGCTGACCTGACTTCCTCTCTCCTCTTACAGGAAAATGGGATAGCAAGAAGAAGAACAAATCTTTCTGGCAAAACTTCAGAAAATCCCAGAAAGGTCTCACAAGACAGAGCTCGAAAGGTAGTCAGGGTTTTTTTTCCCCTCGTTCCCTACTCTCTTCTTGTCTGCTTCTCTTCATCTGTGTAACAGTTCTAACTGGCTGTCCTAGGAGAGGACATCGGCTACGTCGCCAGCCAGATCACCATGAGCGACGAAGAGCGCATCCAACTGATGATGATGGTCAAAGAGAAGATGATTACGGTGGAGGAGGCGCTGGCTCGGGTAAAAGGTCCACCCCGACATCATTGACAGTCTCGCTGCTGCAGCATTAGCTCTGCTCCTGTTCACTAACCCTACTCACCCAGACTAACAGTTCTACCACTTACTGCAGTGCGCGCACACGCACACTCGCGCACACACACACACACGTCTCCAGACACTGCGTAGGGAGACTCCTGTGGGAATCATGCTTGTGGTCATCTTTTTGCTCACACAGGGCGTGGTGTTTAATTCGTCCTGTTAGCTGAATAAGCATTTGAGCCCTTGTGTTGTTGCTTTTCATAATGTATGCCTGGGTGAGTAGCATTTAAGCTGATGGTCGTACAACACGCACACTCACACTGACTCTCACTCTTTCATCGATTGCTGTGAGAGAGCGTAACTCCCACACATTATGGAGCATTGTGTTTCCTCTGTCCACAAAGCCAGCATTGATTCTTCTCCCAGGGCAGATGCTTTTGCAACACATCTTACCTCATGGCAGCTAAAAAAGGAGCTGGTATGAAACCTGTAAGAAAAAACACGTAAGAGTTACTAAGCCAAAGCCAGCCATTCTACGCGTAATATCTACACCACTACTTAGCACATAGTAAACTTTCTACATGTTATAGTCAATGAGATATATATATAATGTATATTAATATCACAAAATAACAGTTTCATGTCTACGGTCCAGTTATTCCTAAACACATCACTTCTCCAGCGTTCTTACACTTACACTGTTACATAGGGCTGGGCGATAGATCGATATAATATCGATAACATGATCAATGATTTAAGCGATACACTTTTCTGAGATATTGTTGGTATGGTGATGTTTTTTATTCTTTACACGTTTAATAATTACAAATTAAATGGTACTGTATTGTATTGCCATTGATTTGAAATAATTTTTTACTTAATTTTTGAGTTTGTGGGTATTAAAGAAAAGTATCGTCAAATTCTGTTTCTTTTTGTTTATTTTACTATTGTTTTGCAGAGGTTGTTAGCTAAATTATATATTGTGATATGCGCCTTGTATCATCGAAATGTCCTCATAGCGCCCAGCCCTACTGTTACCTCATTGGTGCAAGTTTACATTTATTCATTTAGCAGTCGCTTTTATCCAAAGAGACTTACAAATGAGGAAATACAAGCAAATCCTGTTTGATTTCCCCGATCTCTACACCTTTGGCTGAATCAATGCTAAGCCTCAGTGGACCGTTGGCTTTACATGAATATGTACTTGTAAGTGAATATCTAGAATGTGGGGGGGGGTCATTATTTTTGTGTAACATGTACTACATTCTGAAGACACTTCACTATTTATTGTTTTTAAATCTGTTAAGTTATATTTTGTGTGTGTGTATGTGGTGTAGTTAATTTTGAAAGTGAATTTAGTGTAGTGCTCCGTTCCTACATTATACAGTGCCCTCCACTAATATTGGCGCCCCTTGGTAAGCCAAGAAGGCTGTGAAAAATTCTCCTTATTGTTTAACCTTTTGATCTTTTGTTTAAAAAAAATCACAACAATTGCGAACACAACACAGGTTTATGAAAAAATATCTTTGTTAAATATTGGTGTGCAACAATTATTGGCACCTTTTTATTCCATACTTTGTGCTACCTCCCTTCGCCAAGATAACAGCTCTGAGTCTTCTCCTATAATGCTTGATGAGGTTAGAGAATACATGGCAAGGGATCTGAGACCATTCCTTGGAGATTTTTTGGCCACTCGAATCATCCTCTTCACACTGCGTTGAGATGATATAGACACACATCCAATTCCAGTTTGATTCATAACAATTCCAGTTGACTGGAACTTCTTAATTATTGCCCTGATGGTGGAAATGGGCATTTTTAATGCTTGTGCTATTTTCTTATAGCCACTTCCCATTTTGTGAAGCTCAAAAATCTTTTGCTACACATCACAGCTAGATCCCTTAGTCTTACCCAACGTTATGAATGACTAAGGAATTTGGCCTGTATATTAACTCGTATCTATATCCCTGTGAAACAGGAAGTCATGGCTGAACAAATTCCTGTTCCTAGTCACCCAGGTGTACAGAAAATATGTAAAGTATCAATGGGAATATACTTCCAATATATTTTTCTCATGAATTCATAGGGGTACCAATAATTTTTCCACACCTATACTTAAAGATTAAAAAAAAAAAATAAACCTGTCTTGTTTGCAGTTGTTTGTTATCCATTAGACAGAGTATTTTTGTGAATTTTTTTAAATCAAAAGTTTAAACAATAAGGACAACGTTTCACAGCCTTCTTTGCTCATATTTACCTAGGGTGCCAATATTAGTGGAGGGCACTGTATATTATTGTATTTATTTTATAAATTGGATTGTGGGTAAGCATTGTCTGTGTATGTCTCGTGGATGTGTGTGCGCGCACGTGGGCGGCTCTCTGACCTCTTGTTCCCCGTAGCTTAAGGAGTATGAGAGGAGCAGGCAGTTGAGCACCAGTTCAGACACTGCAGAGTGTGCTGATGGATCCAGTCCCACTGTTAACCTGTCCTCAACCTGCAACGTAAGTACCGCACACTATCGGGGGGTGTGTGTGTGTGTGTGAGAGAGAGAGAGAGAGAGAGAGAGAGAGAGAGAGAATATCGGTCCTACATACAGTAGTGTGTATATATATTTAACATCATTACACCCGTGGTTTGTGGTCAGATGCTAATCCAAATTGTGTGCTCTTTTGTTAAGGGGTCTGTCCTCTGTCATATTTCACACCATAAGCTCACTGATGAACATTGCTTATTGTGTTATTGCTCCAAAACATGCCTAATATTTAGCAACCCCCCCCCCTCATAAAAACAGATGGGCGAATCAGCATGTGAATCTGGAATGATTGACAGTTGTGTAGGTGTTCTGAATGTCTCACATCAGTAATGTCTCGCCACGTCTTGACAGAGAAACCTCTACTTTCCACTCGCTGTGATTCGTATTGATTGTTTTTTTCAACACTACACACAGACCATAAGATTTAATGGTGTAAACATGGTTTTGTCCAGCAGATGTCAGTATAGATCTCAGTGTCAAATGCCACAATGCTCCAAATAATATTCGCCTCAGATGTGATCGTCACAAACGCTTCGTTCTGTCTGTTAGTGATGGTACATTTGTTCCCTCAAGAGGATCATGTGACTGAGATTACTAAAACGGATTGCTCAATGACTCTTCTGAGGAAATACATCAAGAGCGTTTTTTTCCAACTGCATGTCAAAATATGGTAAAGATATGCACATTGTGAAGCATTGTTATTTCCTAAAGTAACAGTCACACTGTAAGTAAATCAATTTTTATGATCTTTGAAACAAGATCTATCTGCTTCTGCTTAGGATACAGACATAAACTACTAGATCTCATGATCAATTCCCATCATCTGTTCGTTGTAACACAACTTATTTGGATTAAATCCATCTTGTGCGGTTATTTATTTATTTTTTATGTACCAGAGATATTTTCTGAAAAATGTGTTCCGAAAAGAAGCATGTTTCCGAAAACAAGCTATTCGTTTAATTTAAACCACTGTGATCCTCACCAGGCAGTTACTAAGATCCCAGTCTCAACCAGAACCCCTATGAACCTTATTCTGGGAAACTTTCTAAAAAAAACAACAATCCCAAAACCAAACAATCAAAAACAACTAATCGTGCATCTTCTATTTGTATATCTATATTTGTGCCAGTTTAGAAGACATTATTCTTTCACAAATAGTGTATTTATATTTTTTTGAGATCCCTAGTACTGAAATCATGGTTTTTGTAGCTGACTGTAGTCATGGAAGGAGATAATTGCTAACATGTGCATTGTACAGAGGTTAAAATGACACATGGTTTGGCCCTGGTTGCTGATCTCAGCTCTGTATTGGGGTGACGTATTGAAAACCCCCAGCATTTGCACAATCACTTTCATACATTACACTTTTCTTGGATTCAGTAACCATTGTCCTTGAGTCAGCTTGGCATATACGAGTTGGTGTGTATTTGTCTTGGCTTGGGAGTCTGGCGTGTGGTTAACAGTTACCGCCCCAGCAGAGTTAATGGACATGATAAAACTTGGAGTGAGATCCTAGGGTCTTGTTGGTGATGTTCATGTCCAATGTTTCTTGACCACTGGTGTGTGTGTGTGTGTGTTGGGGCCATATGAAGAGTTCAGCTTGGTGCCGGCTAGCCAGACAATTAACATTGTGCATTGTTCATGTCATATCAGAGAAATTAGCATGCAGTAAATAAAGCTGTACACATACACATGGATAACACCTGAATGTTTTGCCCATGGACCCTTTGTGTCACTTACAGGGAAAGTGGTGGACAAAAAGAAAATATTTATGGTCTGTAAGCGCATAGCCATAAGCCATAAACGAACACCTCAACTGATGGAGGATTTAGCTCTAGTTTATTATTGTTAATATGATATATTATTACATTTTTACATTACATTGCCATAGAAGTGAGTCAGAATAACTTCTGCCTTTCAGACTTAACAGACTTGATCGCTCATTTTGTGTTCCTAGCTGGTTCTCCATGACCTTTTATGGAGTTTTGTTGGTGTCAATAAATGCAAATGAGCTGGGACAGGAAGGTCAGGTGATCAAAATACGCATGCGCGTACAAAGAAACTTTTGTGGATCCAGTGGAAAATCTTAGTTCGGTTTAGCTTGCGCAAACATTTACACAACTTTACGTTTTAAAGTAACTTTAAATTTTGCCTTAGGTGAGTTTTCCCCTTTGATGGTTTATACAATATGAACATAGTGTAAGGTATATAAAATTAAATGTATATAAGGTATAGGATATTAAAGGCCCTTGAATACTAAGAAACAGCACTGGCGTTCCTCTGTAAGACACACCTACATAAACAAATGGGCATGCACACTCACACGATGTTTGCTTTTGAAAATCTGTCTGTTTATAAGTTGTTCATAAGTGGCCGCTGGTTGGACTGCGTAGTCTAACGGATAAATCGATTTGTAAAAGAGCTTTCTCAGGGGCAATCCCACTGACCACAGATCAGCTCGGCTCGGTTCTCCACACAGAAGCCGCACTGTGTTTCGGAGCAGCACGGCTGTCAGTAGATCAGCTCTCAGCACCGTTTAACAACGCCTGTGTGCATCACTGACACAGAGACAGATTCATCCCCAGCTTACACAGACTCTGCACTGTATGTGTCCAGCAGCGATCTGATCTCAGAACAGTCTTTCCTTTCTTCCTGACCCACATTCCTGTGCTTTGAGGATATGCGGGGATCATCTGGGACTCCCCTCAAAACCCGCCTTTCTCACTAGTGGGTTCTCACTTATGTTCAGAAATGCTAGAAACTGGTGTGTGGGTGTGAGTTAATCCCAGTGTGCGTGTGTGTGTGTGTGTGTGTGTGTGTGTGTGTGTGTGTGTGTGTGTATGCAGACACGGACCGTGACTGTGGCTATGATGAAACTTCTGGTAAGATTGGTGAAATTAATAGTGCTCTCTCTTTGTTTCTGGATCAAGCTTGATCTTTGCTTTTCTCTTGAGACTCTGTGCCTCCTTGTTATTTGCCTTTTTCATCCTTGTTGTTCGCTGGAGTAAATGTCACATAGTTGAGCAGACATTTCCATGCATCACTTGAGATTTAAACTGCTGGCTTCTTTATGTCACTTATTAAAAGATGTTGGATAGAGCATTATTGCATCATGTTGTTATCATGTGTTTTCAGTAAGTGTGGGGTTTTTATTTTCTATACTTTATTTCTAAAGCACATTTATTATTTCCCAGCTTCTGGTTTTCTTTCCACTCATGTTGTTGCACTTTAAAGCATCAGGGCATTAGTGTGCATTAGTTATTTTCTACTGTCGACACCTACTTTAACTGGAATTTCTCACCTTTTTGTAAATTAGGTGTAATTTTGGATAAAATCTTGGATAAGCTTCACAATACACATTATTTGCTTTTAGACTAAGAGACTCTGACAGAATAATGTCAGTGCTCATTGTACTATTAGGACCAGACCCACTAGAACAGGTCTCAGATCACAAAAACTATTAAACATATCTCTTCAAACGTGAAACATTTCCTCTCTTTGTTTTTCTTTCATATTCCACCGGACTAGGTTTTGGTTTTCTATTGTATTGGTACTGTCTCTGTGTGTGTGTGTGTGTGTGTGTGTGTGTGTGTGAGAGAGAGAGAGATAGAGAGAGAGAGATACTGTGGTCTGTGGTTTGTTTGGGTAGAGGAGAGTCATTGTGGTTAGCAGCTGAGAGTCTGTCATTAAGTGAATAAAAGTGTTTGGTGACTGGAAAATGTGTTGACAGAAACATGATATTCAGAGGCTCCACTGTCTAAATCAATTTATACTATTCCAGCCCCAATTCCGAAAAAGTTGGGACAGTATGGAAAATGGGGGAAAAAAGCTCAAAAAAAGTCATTTGAAAATTCAATTCACCCTGTACTACATTACAAGTTATTAACACATTATTTGGTGTTTTACTTTGTGAATTTCGTTTCTTTTTAGAAAATATACACTCCTTTCGAATCTGATTACTGCAACAGACTCCAAAAAAGTTGGGACAGTTCAGCAAGAAAAGTTTGGCCTTGCACTTTACACACCGAGATTTGACCGGATTCCTTGAATCTTTTAATTATATTGTGCACTGTAGAAGGTGAAATTCACTGATGCATCTGTTGGCAAATTCTCAAGCCTCGACCCATCCTCGCTCTTGAAGGACTAGGTCTTTTTTGGAGGCTCCTTATATACTATGATTAGATGATTGCCTCACCTATTTCACATCACCTTCTTATTTCAACTTGTCACATCAATATTAGTCCTAAATTGCCCCTGTCCCAACTTTTTGGGAACTATGTAGCATGCATCAATTTCAAAATAATTTGATTAGGGAAAACATCAAAAACCTCTTCTTTATACGTGTTTTGTTTAAATATGAGCATTTTCCACACTGTCCCAACTTTTTTGTAATTGTGGTTATAAAAAAAATTGTGTGTACACTGTGAAGTAATGTATTTATATTATATATATATATATATATATATATATATATATATAATATAAATTTTTTCTTTTTTATATTTATTTATTTTTAACAAATTTTCATTGTGAGTTTTGTTTTTTTCCTGTTCTACCGCTGTTGCAGGGTTTGCTGCTAAATGCATTAAGGTTTTCTGAAACTTAGCCTCAGCTTCTACGCCTCTGAGTCGCTCATGTGTGCCTTTCTAACACAGACTTCACAACACACAACCTCTCCATACGCTTCCATAACTAACGCCATCCTAAGCAAAGAGCCCATAATGCTATTCATACCACTTTAACATGACTTTTGTATCTTAACAACATGAATGATCATTATCTGATATATAGATATATTTTGTTCTTAGATGAAATCTAGGGGAAAATAAATGGTCATTCGCTGTGCCTTTTCTCCCTGTAGTCTCATGAACAGTCTGATGACGAGCAGGAGGATTCTGTGAAATTTAAGAGGCTTCACAAACTGGTCAACTCCACTCGCCGCGTCCGCAAGAAACTCATCAAAGTAGATGACGGCAAAAGGCAGGGATCGGAAGGTACGGCTGATGTGATTCTAAAATAAAACAGCACGTTGTCCTGTTTCTAAAGGATAAATAGCGGTGGTTAGCGCTCAGAGTTCATTCTCTTGTTGATTCTTTCAATTAACCATTCATGTTATGCGCTGAAGAAAACCTTGAAGCTTAAAAGAAATCCCAGACCAATAAGAAAACTAAAGATGATATTTATGTCAAGTTCAATAACATTAAAGTTCATACCTATTTAAAAAATTAATTACGGCTGGAGGAAAAAAAAAAAAGCTTGTTGAGTGTCCCAGTACATACAAACTCACAGGACTGAAACACTTAGTTGTAATTCTATGCCTATAGAATTGTTTATTATATAGGCAATTATATAGAATTGCCTATTATACACTTAGTTGTAATTCTATGCCTATAGAATTGCCTATTATATGCTTATAGAAATACAGTTTTATGCATACATTTATACATCATACATTTATACGTCATTCCTATGGCTATAATCTTGATGCGTATTCTTATCCCCATAGAATCTCTGAGCTTGGACGTGTCCCCTTCGTGCGAGGACACCAGTGCTCTATATGCAGGCGTGAATAAAAAAGGCACCCGCTGCACGGTGGACTCATCGCTGTCCTCTCTGACCCAAGATCAGCTCTCAGTGGATGGAGACAAGGACAGTTTAAGCACGTCTCCGTCCTCTAGCAGCTTGGAGGCTTGGAACTCTGCACACAGGCTGGTAAAGCCTTCGACTAACCCGCACAGCCTGGTCCGGCCTCTAGCCAGCACTAGCACTGAGGATGAGCCTGAGACGAGGAAGACGTCCGTGTCTCACGGGGTAAGTATGGACACGGTGTACACACACTACAGCCTTGTGCGGCCTTGTCCTCAGCCTCACCGCATGCTGGTGCCTGTGGATTGCACCAAGCGGCATCCTATCTCCACCTGGCAGCGCAGCAAGCCCGATCCCAATTATGCCTATTCCAGCAAGCACTTACTGTACCAACGCAACTTCCAAAAAGCCTCCAGCTCTCCTCCACTGATGCTGCCGTCTTCACCCCGGGTGCGTGAGCTGGGAAGGGAGAAGGGGAAGGGTGGTGTGGGTATAGTGGGAACTTGGCTCTGCCCTCCCAAGCGCCTGCGAGGAAGAACAGCTGTCAGCGAGCTGAACATTACCTATGTGGTGGAGCGCAGCCTGTACAACCACTTGAGCCGGAAAGCTGAAAGGCTCCACCTACTGGAGGATGAGAGAGACAACGACCGGAAATGGGCTTCCAGTGTGGACCGCTGCACCCGTCGTGTCCTCCTGCGCATTCAGCAGAAGTCTGTGAGTGAGGAGGGCCGATGGACCCATGAAGCAATTCACTGATAGGCTACTGGATGGAACTGCAAGGGTGTGACGTAATATCAGAGACCTAAAGCAGTTATAATGTTATGCTGCGAAATAACATTATGCTGCAGCAAATCAAGAAGGAAAATAGAACAGTATTTTAATAAACTTTTTTAAAGACTAGATTTTCCTGGTTAGATACTAAATTTAAAAATGCTTTAATGCACTTTTCTGTTAGTTGTCAGTCGGCTTTAGAAATCAAGTTATAAACTGATACAAGTCACCTTAAATGGAGGTGTTCATTTAGAGACATGATCCCAGCAACAAGCATTTAATAATGTGCCAAAAACTCTTTTGACTTTTTTTTATATTATTCTGGGAGCTCCAGTACCTGAACCAATATAAAAGTTTTTAATACGTAATGAAACTGATACAGCAGCCTGTAGACTAAAATATCAACCAAGAATTCTCTCGTCTAAAACCTTTTTTTTTCTAAAGGTTTTTAAAATTCTTTTCTCTGATTCTTTAAAAGCACAGAACTCTTGAGACGCTCCCAGATGTGGTTCTGATGAGATTAGCTCTTTTTTCAGAAAGACACATCTGTGTGTCTTCGAGAGAGAGTGGGAGCATGGCCAACATTAGCACGTTCAACAACGTAGGCGAGAGTTGGCAATGAAAATGATTGCCAGGTGCCGTAAATCGCGAGTTCGGAACAGTGAAGTGAAAGTAGAAAGAAACTTTTGCACGTGAGAACATCCGATCAGAGTTGATCCCATAGCTCTGATTGGTCACTCGCAAACCAATCCCCATTCTTTTGAAAACATACATTGATCTAAATTAAACGTTTGGGTTTTTTTTTTTAATTAATGAAAGAAATAACAATACCTTGACTTGCGAGGCAGACCTTGATGTCTTTATAGTCCCTAACACAGTCAGCACATTAGCTCTTAAAGTATGTAAAGCTCCATTCGGTGCAGTTCTTCCTGTAGCCTTGCAGTGCTGAGATCATCTAAGTGTGCCCGTGTCATTCATAGTGAGCATGAATCTGAACGTGAGCTTTTTTTCCCCATAGACTCTCTCCACGTCGCCCATCACGCCTCTTTCTTCAGCATTGATTTTTGGTGTATTTTGTATTGATATTGTGCTTTGAATATGCATGACAAGACACCCATTCACTACTGAGCAGCGGTCGATATTTGCCAAATTATTTCGTTCGTGGTTCACCTCTCATCCAAGCTCCAGATATTTATTTATTTTTCCCCATCTGCTCACATAGTATGAAGAGGAATAGCTTTCTTTTCCCCCCATTTGGAATATTGCCATTACTCCATGTACAGTACACACAACAGTGGAGAATGTTTCATGTGCAGAATGCTTCAGTGATTTGTTTGTTAGTACAATGCTTTTTTTTCCCCTAGAATGCTTTTTGGAAAACTGGACGGACGATATGTTTGTTGTGCAGTCATTGCTAGAGTATTTGTTGTCGTTATAAATATGAGCATGAATCACTGTGGTTTGAATCAGATTCATTTCACTTGTATTGAGTCGGTTCTATTTGACTCCAAAATAATTTGTCTATATTGTGATTAAAACATTATATATTTATTATAGCTTATAAAATCTGATTGTGACCCTGTGTGCTTGGTTCCTGCAGAGGACGTGTAGCTTTGGGGGTTTCGATCTGTCCAACCGATCACTTCATGTGGTCAGCGCGGCTCCTGAACCTCATGTGAGCAAACGCACACTCACACACTTTTAACTTTTTAACATTTTGGCATGCTGCTCAGTGTACATTTATTAAATGTCCAGTGTGTAACAACTCTCTCTCTCTCTCTCTATGGATTAAATAAGGAGCAGGAGGCCCTGTACAGGGATGTGATAAAGTCTCCTACAAGCTCTCGCATTTCTTTGGGAAGGAAAGTCAAGTCTGTGAAAGAGACGATGAGAAAACGCATATCCAAGAAATACAGCAGTTCTCTCTCTGAACAGGTACACATGCACACACACCCCCACACACACACACTCTCTCTCTTCTCTTCCTTATAGGCTTACTTTCTTCACCTCTCTTATAATCTTAAATTTTGACTTTTGCATTCGATTTGTAATGATTTATAAAATTGCCAGGATTAGGTCTCTAAATGTTAATGGGCTGAGCTGAATAAATACGGTGCCTTATTAATAATAATGAGTCTTTATTGTTCACACACACATTACAGCACAGTAAAATTCTTTTTGTCACATACCCTAGCATGTTAGGAAGCTGGGGTCAGAGCGCAGAGTCAGCCATGATGCAGCGCCCCTGGAGCAGAGAGGGTTAATGGCCTTGATCAAGGGCCCAACAGTGGCAGCGTGGCAGTGCTTGAACCTCCATGATTATCTTATGTAAAGCATGGTTTTTTGTTCACAGAAGAGTTACCTGGCTATGCTGGGTGCTTACCGATTTCAGCCATATTTTTTCCTTCATGAACAAACTGAGATTGGGGAGTTAGGGAGTGTCTGACAAGAGATAACAGTTTTCCAAACATGTTTTCTCACCCACTGAATACACTTGGGCTGAAGATGTCTTAAGCGAATTATTGTTTATTACGTTCTACATATTTAGCAGGTTATGTTTACGAAAGGAAGAGACTTTCAAAAATGATAATTGAACCTTTAAGTAAAGTTTATCTCATATCCGTAACTCGTACGAGCAGGTCTTAAACATGCGGTGCAAATCCTTAAGAGTTCAGTTGTAATCTTGGAGCCAGTGCAGTTTATGTATGTAGCTGTAGTGCTACAATTATGTGGTGCTTGTTTCCTCATATCACCTTGTAACCATGACCCCACTTCACTCATGCTTGTTTTGAATAGTCATATATAATATAATTAAACAAATTAGAAAACAATAAAGCCCTACTCCACACTATTTTGCAAAGAACAAGAGGTGGTGTGCCACAAAGTGGTCTGTCTTCAGTACAAGACTCATGTTCTTAATGTTTTTAACGTTCTATTAATACTAAAAATAAATATCCATGTGATTGAATCCGCACCTGTTTTTCTCAACCGGACCCTTTTGCTTCTGTGTGTCATGTGGATCTTAGAGACCCACAGCTGCTCAGTTTAAACAGAACCACACTGCCATGAGTGAGCATGTGGTCTAACTGACGCAGTCAAGGCCGTTGCACGTTTCATTCCAAGTTTTGATCTCAGGGAGGTTTATTTTCAGTACAAAGGGCCGCAGCTAAAGTAACTGTGTTAATATATAATACATTTTGAAAAAATCTTTCTCCAGTATCTATCACAAACGTTCAGTACCAAAATCCACAGGCTAGGCTAACTCCAGTGAGCATTCCCAAAATTAGAGATCAAGAAACACAACTGTTTTTTTGTTTAAGTATTTTCATTTGTGTATGTCATTATGGGGATACACTACAAAAAAATGACATTTTATCAAATACCTTGATTATCATCAAATTTATCTAGTATTGCCTATTATAAGATTACTATAAACCAAATATAAGAGTATGAAACCTATTTCAAGCATTTGTACTCATTTCAAGCTTGAAATGGTCTTTTTCGATTGGCAGATTTTAAGCATTGCCAATAGAATAAGAAAACGACAAGCTTGAAATGAGTAGTAATGTCTAGAAATAGACTTAATGATCTTGTATATGGTTTAGTGGAATCTTTTAAAAAGAAATACTAGATAAATGTTATATTCACAATATTTTCACTTGCTAAAATGACTTTTATTTTGCAATTCTATACAGTAGTCTTCTGGAATCTTAAAAATCTTCTTTTTTTTCTTTTCTTTTTTTTTTCTTTTTTATTTAAGCTAGCTAGCTGTAGTACACTGTAGATTTCTGAATGTTGTGATGTAGGACACCGTTCTTCTTTTAACCTAACACAACAGTTCATTCAGCCAACTGGTCACGTAACAGACATAGATGCCCCGGTATAGCTACATACAAAAATATGGACATATGGTAGTATTATTATAATTATTGTAGTGTATTAGTTATTATTTTATCTTCTGTCTCTGTCTCTCTTCCTGTCTTCCTATCTAAAACCAGTTTTACATTGTGCGTTTTTTTTAACGATTATTACTTGCCACACTGTATAAGATGACCCCAGTAAGAATTCTATATCAAACTGTACTTCATGTCCGATTAATCGATGGAGATATGTTCTATGTTCTGCCATATTGGGTATGTAGTGATGCAGCTCAACTGGAAATCCAAAAATAGTTTCAAGTTGTCATAACAATAAATAACAGGCATCTGAGTGCTAATTAGTCAGCTACACACCTGGAAGCTGTACTCAATCCTCTTTTTCACTCTATGCCATGTCCCTTTCTCTCCTGACATTATAGAGACGTTTTGTCAGCGAACTGCTCTTCTTTTAAATGTTGTAAGTTTTGTTTACAATTCACCGTCGCCACTACCACTACTATAGTATCGTGATTTTGTGTAATCCTACGCCATCCAACTGTCTGGTAAATGGTAAATAAAATGTCTGGTAGGTTTTAGACGAGTGATTGTGAGTGGCTGCCAGTGAGCACTTCACATCATGTGTTATCACTGATTTCAACTCCCAGCCAAATTGTGCAGGATTGAGCCTGCGACAGCAAAATTGGGCCAAATATTGTATAGTGTAAACCCAGCTTAACATAGACAAGTTGCGTACATGTCTCTACTTCCATTTGAGGTACTCCTAAGTACTTTGTCAAGATGGCTTGTTGTATGGCGTTATGGTAGAATCAGAACTTCATGACACACTATTGCAATTTACGGGACATTTTTAGGTTATATATCATTAGAACTGCTTTAAGCTTGGTAGCTCAGTGGTTAAGACATTGGAGTTCTGATCAGAAGAATCTGAGTTCAAATCCCAGCACCTCCAAGATGCCACTGCTGGGGCCCTTGAACTGCTCACTGCTCACATGTATAAATGAGATGAATGTTAATTACTCTGGATAAGTGTGTCTGCCAGATGCCATAAATGTAATCCTGCTTTTCCAAACCTACATGTGGCAGTTTTGCAAACAATTTTAATTTTATACATCAGTTACTTTTATTACTTTGCTTAAGCATGGTATAAATACTTTCTAAAATTCTAACCCTAACATTCATCTGAAGGTACAAATCAAATTATACTTGTTTAATCCAGCAGAAAGGAGGGTTGGTTTATTTATTTATTTTTTTATTTGGTTTTTCTTTAATGTAATGTTGTTACATTTAAATTTTCTCTCTGTATGTGTGTATAGTCTAGTCCAGATGTGATCCCCACCTCTCCTCAATCTCCTCAGCCAGACACGGACTCCCTGGAAAAACCCAAACTAAAGGCAGGAGGATCTGTGGAGAGTCTGCGCAGCTCTCTCAGCGGACAGAGCTCCATGAGTAAGAGAGCAGTTGGATTGGGGATGTAATTGTGGTTGGTAGACTGTTAGCACTAGAGGGCGGTATAGCCTGTAGCGCTTCTCAGCATGTCAGATTACAACGAATGTCCAGCACTTGGTTAAAGTGTCACATAAACGGTTGTTGTTTTCATGTCTTGCTGCAGGTGGCCAGACAGTGAGCACTACAGACTCGTCTGCCAGTAACCGTGAGAGTGTGAAATCCGAGGATGGGGATGATGAAGAGCCTCCTTACAGAGGGCCTTTCTGTGGCAGAGCCCGAGTGCACACAGACTTCACTCCCAGCCCTTATGATACAGACTCACTCAAACTAAAGGTACAACGCACACACACACACACACACACACACACACACACACACACACACACACACACACACATATTATCAGCCTGATAGCTGACAGAGCATGCTTTACTATAGCCACCACTCCAGTGGCACTGAGTTCCTGGAAATATATCCACCATTTTTTCTGAAAGGTCCTTAAGGCATGCAACGTTTTTTCAGCTTTCTCCAGAGAACATGGCTTTTTTTCCCCCTAACATTGTGTTTGAAATTGTAAATAAATAAACAAGCTCTTGGCATACAAATGCATAATATTTATGCATAATAATGTAGACTTGTAGTTTCCAGTGTACTATTTGGAAGACCTAAGATTTCCAGTCATGTGTAAGCTAAGGTCTGTAGTAAATAGGATCGATATTCACGGGTTACACATTGAGATGTCTTCACATACCATGGAATGACATCATTTTTGACCTCTGTGTACAAACATGGGAAAACATGGACACCTCCATGCTCATATTTTGTTAACAACAAGCTGGCCAACGAACAGAGTCATGTATATTTTCCTGCTCGAAACAGCATCAGTGTATAAATTTGAGTCACTGATATAAAGTTAGCAATAGAATATGTGTGTATGTTGATCGGAGGGACTCAGAAGTCGAGGAGTTCCCACTTAGCAATTCTGACCTTTTCAAAACTTCAATACTTGTTTGACTGCACCTCATCTATATGTTTACTCTCTCTATCAATCTTTCTGTCTTTGTCTCTCTATTCTTTTGGTCTTGTTCAGAGAGGAGATGTGATCGACATCATCAGTAAGCCGCCCATGGGCACGTGGATGGGGCTACTCAACAACAAGGTCGGAACTTTCAAGTTTATTTATGTGGACGTCCTGGCAGAGGTGGAGGAGAAACCCAAACGCACCATCAGGAGGAGGAGAAAGGGTCGAGCTCCAAAACCCAGCTCTGTAGAAGAGCTTTTAGAAAGGATCAACCTAAAGGTGAGATGGAGAAACACACACACACACACACACAGCCCTTATATAGACTCTCTCCAACCGCAGTTTTGATGCATACACACACAGTTCTACTCATGAGGCTAATATATCAGAGGCAGTGTGTTGAGTCTAGAGCTTTCTTCTTGTCATTTTGCCTGAAGCTGTAATGACAGAACATGAGTGAGAGAGATGGAGAGAGAATGGAGGTGGTTCTTGTGATAATGAAAGACTGCGGCTCTCCTACATGTTTTTCCACCAGATGGACGCGAAGGTCAAGTTCAAACATACATATATCTTCATGACCATCCAAAGATAGCAATCCACCCTTTAGACCTCCTGTGTGTGTATATATATATATATGTAGGTACACACATTTTTATATATATATATATATATATGTGTGTGTGTGTGTGTGTGTGTGTGTGTGTGTGTGTGTGTGTGTGTGTGTGTGTGTTATTTTAAGTCCACGAGTAAGACTAAATGAAGCGTGTCTGGGAAAACAGCTATGTACCCATACGTTAACACAGAAGAGACCCAAATTTAAATTGTACAGTGTTTGGGATTCACTTTATTCTTCATTGAATTGCATTGATTTTATTTTTATATGTTTAAATAAAAGAAAAGAGAGATACCAGAACATATTGACCACATGATGAGTGAACCTGTGTTTGGAGTTTCATCTCTGATCGTGTGTGTGTGTGTGTGTGTGTTTCAGGAGCACATGCCTACATTCTTGTTTAATGGCTATGAGGATTTGGACACTTTTAAGCTGCTTGAAGAAGAAGATCTGGATGAGCTGAATATCAAAGACCCTCAACACAGAGCTGTACTACTCACTGCTGTAGAGCTCCTACAGGAGTATGATAGTGAGTACGCCTGCACTGCGCATGGGACCTTTTTAATCCTACTTCTACTCACTCCTACCGAGAGTAATCCCACTCATACTGGCACAAAGTTTGAACAAATGTTTTCACTTTTTGTGGTTTATGCAATAGTGTAATTCTGTTTGAGCACGTATACCACTCTAGGCTCAGTAAAGCATCTCAATACTAAGTATTGTATGTAATTAAAAGTCCTAACATACACATTTTGACACTGTGTGTGTGTGTGTGTGTGTGTGTGTGTGTGTGCGATTACAGGCAGCAGTGACCCCGAGCGCAGTGCCCTCTCTGGCTCCCAGGAAAAACTCCTCTGTGAGGGGAGGGGCTTAACAGCTAACTCCCCACGAGACTCTGGTTGCTATGAAAGCAGCGAAAACCTGGAGAACGGTAACCGGGCATTATTTTAGTATCTCCATCGCATCCTCATCTCCAACCTAGCATTAGCATGACATCCACCGCTCTTTGGTTGATCACGCCGCTTTCTTGCCCACACTTGCTAACAGCCGATGAGACACCGTCATCTCCTCAGGATCGAATGCCATGCCGCTGTTCTCTCCCGGCTTCCTCATCATTCTTCCTTTTCTCCCGTCTTTCTTTATGGGCCAAATATTCACCACTCTCCACTTAAAGACTCCACTCTTCATCTTCTAGTCCTGCTTCTTCATCACTGACACACATGGCATGATGTTTTTGAGGTACATCATTCTCTCAACCCTTCTGGGTATTAGTGAGACACAGAGACTGTATGTTTCCATCCAACTGTTTGGTACACGCAAGCATGCTGCTATAATGTGAATATTCTGAAGTGCACAACAAGATGATAACTAAACGAATGTGCTTTCAAGCGCAGAAGACTCAGAAGTCTCTGTTGTTGTCTGAATAAGTTAATGACACATTATTAAAAAGAAAAATTTGATTCCAACAACCCTGAATGCATCCTCTATTTATTTATATTCAGTAAAGTGTGAAAATATTTGTGATATTTAGAGGTTAAATGTCTTGCACAAATTTTCTAATTTGCATGAAACGGGTGGATGGAAAGCAGTGTGAAGTAGCGTGTAGAGCGTACAGACACACCGGTAGGCATGCAGGCAGACGCAGAATGTAGCTTACAGTCTCCTAAGCTTTGACTCTTTAGAGCTGTATTGGGAAGTAGATTGTATCTGAGAATCTAAAGAGTCTTTTATTTCCCTGTTTATCATCAGTACCTCGTGTTAATTTAGGAATGTTGTGTATGTATGTATGTGTGTGTGTGTGTGTGTGTGTGTGTGTGTGTGTGTGTGTGTGTGTGTGTGTGTGTGTGTGTGTGTGTGTGCGCAAGTACATGTCCATCGTCTTTGTCGAACAGCTCATCTGTGCCTTAAAAATGATTTGTTGAGTTCGATTTTTTTTTTAACTACTCTGTACATAGTAAAGTTTGTTGCTGGAGATTTTTTACTAAGAAGTCTATATATGAATATATTATGATGCAGGGACTGGAATGTGCGTCCATATTTTGGATACTCTTGTTCTGTGCTTAATATGTTAATATTTTCTTTTCCTTTCTTAACACTCATGCAAGCATCTTATGGTACTGACCCACGTTGTTTGTGAAGGATGGGAAGTTACATGCAATCTGCCATAGTGGAAAATAAACCCAAACTGATCTAAACCTTCTTGCCCTTTTGCTGGTTTTTGGTCTGTTTTTCTTTCCGTGCTTCTTTTCTTTCTTTTTTTATATTTTTAAAACTACACTATGTGCACATTCACAGTTCATATTAAACATGAGTTTTACTTGGGTTTCATTCCAAAACCATGCCGTGTCCTGCCTTTCTCAATTTTACTTGGACCACAGCTGCTGATTACTCATGTGTCACTCTATATAACCTTCATCTCTGTTGCATGAATTTCTTTAGGCATTTCATGCCATGCTCGTCCCACGGATGTTCTTTGATCTCTACACGTTCTCTATGCACACATACTGACATGCTTCATTCTAATGATCTCAGGCCTGCTGAATGACATCTCATGATTAACAGCATATTGTTCAATTTTTTCATTTACACATTTAAAAAATTTTTTTAATTAGATAGTCTTGCAGATCCTCTTACATAATGATAAAATGTATAGTGCAAGTCAATTTAAACTGATTTCCAGACTATGTATAACACATAAGCAAGAGTAGTACACTTCAGAAATCTTGACGAATGTTAACGCATTATGAAAAAAGGTGAGCTATATTCTCTAACTGTACACCTATATGGTTGACCAACTAGGTGATTGTGTCTTATGAAATAGCCAGTGAGTGTATACCATGTTTAAAAGCCCCAGCAGCGTGGCTACAGACTTGTACCATTTCTCTAATACACTATATGGCCAAAAGCACTGTATGACATCTAGAATGTCTTTATATGCAGTAGCATTAATATTTTCTCTTTATTGGAACTAAGGGGCCCAAACCTGTACCAGCATGACAATGTCCCAGTGTTCAAAGCAGGTCTGTGAAGACATGGTTTGGTGTGGAAGAATTTGTGTGACCTACCCTTGAGGTCAGTGGCCCTGACCTCAACTGGCCCTGATCTCAACTCCAATAAAAATATTTGGGATAAATGGGAACACTGACTACATGCCAGGCCTTCTCACCCAACATCAGGGCCTGACCTCACGAATGCACTTGTGGCTGAATGAGCACAAATCCCCGGCCCCGGCCACGCTTCAAAATCTAGTGGAAAGTCTTTCCAGAAGAGTGGCGGTTATCATAACAGTAGACTGGGAGTAAATCTATAATGGGATGTTCAACAAATTAGTCAGCTGTCCATATCCTTTTGCAACATAGTGTATGTGTGTGTTACTGCTGTGCTGAGAGCAGTGCACCACTCACTTAATACCAGGTGAACGGTGTGGTCATATGATGTACAGGATATCGTAAGGGTCAAAAACAGTGCAAAGCAAAAGAACAATGGTCAGTAAAGGTAGGCTTGTATAATAGTGTGGCTGCAAGCAATGTGTTTCTAATAAACTGGAAACTGTATAAGCATTTACAATAAACATTTTGAAGGTTTGAAACTGAAGCTCATGTGTTACAGGTAAGCCTCGTAAAGCATCTCGCTCAAGTCGCCGTTCTTCTGGCTTTGAATCTGGTCGAGTCCAGTCTCTGGATTGCCCCACACTTCCCATCAGCTGCTCCACTGAGGAGCTACAGCATCAGTCCAAGAAAGAACGCAAGTTCCCCAAGAACTTTCTTCCCCGGCCTATCAAGGGCTTCAACCTGCGCTCTCTGGGCCTGAGGAAAGGCCTTCGATCAGGACCAAGGCATCAAATGCCAGCCAGTCGCAGCTGTGAGGAGCTTGATGGGACTTCAGATGCTCCAGAGAGCTGGAAACGGTCTCATTCTCTGGGGGACATACAGTGGCAGCATGCCTTTGACCAGAGAAATGAGAAAAGAAATGAGACCCAACATTCTGGTGAAAGGCAAGAAGAGGCAAACTCTACAGTTATCCAGTCTCAAATCCAGTCCACCTCTAAGAACAGAAGAGAATCCTGGTTAGACTCAAAAACAGGATTGTGTAGAGCAAACCAGGATCAAGTAGAGAGACCTCTAATGCCCACCCAGCTGCCTCTCAAGCCTTTATGGTATGCTCCAGATAAACAGCCTGGCTTTTCCACAAGCAGCCCAGTTCCTCGTACTCACCCCAAAAAGCCTCCTGTGCCCCCTCCTGTTCCTGCCAAAAAGTCCAAAGAGCGCTTAGTAAATGGGTTGCGACACCCATCTTTGGTCCTGTCAAGTTCTAGTCCAGGTACCCCAACCCTCTCTTATAAACCCATAAGCAGTCCTACTAGCACCTCTGAAAGTATTCCATCCACTTCAGTGTCTCCGGACGATTCAGAGAAACCACCACCCTGGCTCTCTGACCTGCCCGAGTCTGCCTGCCCACAGATTCAGGGAGTCAAGATAGCCCTTGGCAGGAAGATCTCCCATGCAAAAATGACTGATTTGGAGACACTACTGGAGGAGAAGCTTGGCTCAGAAGGCATCGATCTTATGGCAGAGCCTTACTCAGATAAGGTAAGAGACACACACTATTGGTTCACAAGAGAATTATTCATTACAGTATAATGAGGCTCAGAAGGTGAAAGCAGAATGCCAAATATAAATTAAGCTGGTATCATGTTCTATAAAACAATTTCACCATTACCCTAGACCTCATTCAATTACTCATTCAGTGTAATAGAAGTCCTGAGTTTTGGTTAAGACATTTATAAATATAAAAAAGTGCCATTTTAATGTATCATTAAAAATAATTGGTTGCAGTTCACCATTTGTAATCTTATAACAGTGGATCATTATGTTGATGTGTATATGTTTTGACTTCTCATTTTGAGCCCCAAGAGTTAAGTCATCTTTAAGGAATGCCAGCTGCTGTCGTGGACAGATCTGGTGACTTGGATCTTCACAGCAGAGCTACACAACAAGAACAAGAGCGATGACTAGAGCTAGATTTTAAATGGATTTTTAGGGCAAAAGAGCACAGGGCTTTACTGCTTTTTTCCCTTCATTCTATTCCTCCTTCATTAAGTGTTTTTCATTAGTTTCCACACATTAATCAAACTGCAGAAAGTCCTTAGATTATATAAAAAAAAAAAACATAGGTGAACGTTATTAATTGCAAGATGGCACTGCTGAGACCTGCTTCTCTTTTGGTAGTCACATTGTTAAACGCTTGGTTTGCTATAGACATAACCAGCACATATGCTGTTTTTTTTTTTTTTTTACAAGTCTTCAGTGCCATGCCAGCAATAGCATTGAGCTAGACCTGCGAACCCACACCACACGCGACAGGGCCAACATGGGGAAAAGTCTGGGTGCAGAGAACATAACTGTGGATTTGGTCTGTGTATAATTCATGCTTCTTAGTCTATTGGAGTGGGTGGGCTAGATGTGCATTCATAAATATAGGTCATGAGGGTTTTAGACCATTTACAGTTATTTATTTGGCAGACACTTCTATCCAAAGCAATTCATAATGGAGAAAAGACAACCCCAGCAACTGACAGCATTACTGGGATTTAAAAATCACAGCCTTACAATTAAGAGCCTTAAACTCTAAGATCTTAATGGCCGAAGCATGATTGGGGGCCTATTGAATGAATTTTGTATGGTTTCTGAAGGGTAGTGTTTTGATTATCTCCATGCTCTTGGTCTAACATTACATTTATAGATGACAAGAACCATTTATTGCTCTTTAACATTGAGCAAGCTAGTTTCATTGGCACTCTGGCATGACCGTCACATAATAGAGTACATGAAGTTGTTTTGAATAAAAGATAAAACACATATTGGCTGCTCTAGCTCTCTTAGTTGTGCTGGAAAAAATGCACAGAAATAAAACTTGGATTCTAGTCAAATGGTGGTCATATGACTCAACTTTTCTTCAAATGTGGAAGGTGACATGATTAATCTGATACACATCACATAACAAACATGCAGTCGTGCTCCCATTTAGTCCTGTAAGGACATCTGTTTGGCTTCCTCCATCATGTTTCAAAAAAACTCCAAATGGAAGGTGAGGGTTTCTTCATGTCAAATGTTCCAACAGATGAAATTACCTCAGAGACTCCAAAGCCTGTCTGAATCTGAGCCGTCATGCCAGTCCTCCCAGTGTTACTCTTCATTAGGTCACATTATTTGTAATTTTAAACAAATTATTGCATCACAATAGCCTCGTTATTCTTTTAACTACCTCATAAAGTTTTTATTTGCTTGGTTCAGGCACTCTGTTATATGGGGATGTTTTCTGGTCAAACGTAAATAAACACGAAACCACATGAAGTAAACTTTATGGCTTGCTAATTTTAATTGTTCAGGCTTAGTCTAAAGCAAAGGTAATGCTAATTCCATTATCCCTGTAAAAATTCCTTGTGTCATTTAAATTAGCTTGCGGATAGTCAGGTGTAGGATCATGACTAGAAAAGGCAATGCTTAGGTTTGTTTCTCATTGCATTTTCATCACGAAGCTGCTCCATATCCTGTTAATACCTGTGTTTAATACCTTTCTCAGCTAATATTTACGCACCTCTCATGTGTTCATGATTTTTCCTCCAGCATGGCCGCTGTGGTATTCCTCAGCTCTTGGTGCAGAGATACTCTGAGGACTTGAAGCAGCCACTGAAAGACGTGGCGTCCACTCTGGACCAGATCAGAGTTAAGCAGCTGCGTAAGGAGCACCGCATGGCTGTGAGTAACTGATTTCATAAATCACTACAGAGCTGATTCAGTCCTAAAAAAAACAGGCTTCTTACATGATTTAAGAAGTAATAAAGGTGGAATTCATCTTCATACGAGTCATAGCTCTCATGCATACGTGACCTAAAACAACAGGGTTTATAAAATGCGTTAAATAATTAACAGTGTTAATGTTCTACCAACACCCCGATGTTTATATTTAAATTATTACGAAATGACAAGCTCTCAAATTTTAATTGTGATATTAACACTAGAACCTGTGGTTGGCTTGAGGTCAAAATCAAAGTTTCAGATATGGGGAGTACTAGTGTTCAAGTGCACACAGGTGTTTAATAAAAAACCCATAGCATTTGGGACACAGCATCGGTGTATTCTCGATGTGACATTACTCACTTAGATGCTTGGATTGATCCTTTGAGTTTAAGGACTTTATCAATTTAGATTTTTTCCCCCTTTTAAATATCCTACAGATGCTTAATGACAAGTTAAATGAAAAGGAATTTAAAGAAATGTTTGATGTTTTCGTGTGGCTTTCTGCTCACAACAAACCCATTTATTGTGATTGATCATAGCCAACACTGCAAGGCATTTTTGGTAAAACGCCACTGTTCAGGTCTCGTTGATGTGGGCTTTACTAATAGAAGGCACTCATAAGCAACCTTTTGAACTGTAAAATGCAGGCATGCACATGACGGCTTTATTAAAAGCAGGTGCACTTGGAGAGTAAAAATGGTAGTAAGTCAGTTCAACAGTGACTTGTCAACAATCTCCACTCTCATGCTGTACTAAGGTCATAAAATGTACTCCCTTCTTTCAAAGCTCTCTTGCTCTCCAGCAGACTTGATAAAAAGACCTTGACTTGACTAATTATGTGCAATTGATTGCTCTGCTGTTTGGGATGATACAGAAATTGTCTAGTAGAAAACAGCTTCATATAAAATGTATTCCCTTTGAAATCTGCAACTTCACGCCAAGTGATCAAATTGGTTCCCAATGTTTTTGGGAATGCTGTTGGATATCCGGATTTTGGAATCTCCTTCCCTGTCTGATTTTCTTGATAAAAGTTAAGGCCTCAGTATACTTCTTGTGGAGACGATTGTCGCAAGGTTTCCGCAAATAGAATTGCAAGGACAAACGGACCTTGTAGTATGGAGACCTTGGCCGTCATGTCAGAAGCTGGCTGTACCCTCACACAACACTCTATGCGACTTGCTTCTAACAACCCTTGTGAAATTTGTTTCCTTGAAAGGCCTTTAGTCTCTGTCTCAGATTTCCCGCCCGTTGAACAAAGAGTGCCTGATATCTTTTCAGTATGTACAGGATTTCATGGAGGGTTTTTTTTTAGATTGCTGCAGCCAAAAATGCTTGGTTTTGCTGCAGATTTTTTCAAAATTTGTGATGCATTTTGCAGAATCTTGTGTGCTTTTTGTGGAAAACTACTTGAATTGGCAAAATCACAATTGCATGAAATTGTTTTGCATGATCTTTCGTAGTGATGTTTGCTGGTAAATGAAACCCTTTAGCTGTACTCAAATGTGACGCACATGAATCGTAGAGGGCTTTGGCTGTTGTGATGATGTCACATGAGGCATCTTGGTCCAAATCTGCAGACAATCTGCGGTGATTTTGAAAAATTGCAAGCTCTTGTGAATTGTAGCGTTTGCTTGATTTTGCATTCATTTCTGTCATAGCAAAGTCACAGAGTCCTGGGGGGTCTGTCTTTCGCAAAGTCTCAGAATACTGAAGATTTTAGTGCAATTGGATAGCCACAATTTCACATATATACATTTTCATGCACTAGTTTCTAGCATAAAATAAAACTATAGTAACACAGTAATGCAGATTGTGATGCATTTTGCAGATGCTTGTGTGCTTTTTGTGGAAAACTACGAAGGTATAGGCTTAGAAAAAAGAAAATCACTGAAACTCGTATTTAAAAGTTATTCGAAAGATTTTTGGTGAGAAAGAGTTACTCTCACATATTTATTTATTTACAGTTGCAATCAAAATTATTCAACCCCCATTGCAAATCAGGTTTATTGTCAAAATTTACAGACTCTCTTCTGTTTGCAATGAACAAATCAAACAAAAGCAATTTAAATAGTTCAATACAACGAATGCTTCAAGTGGTTTCCCCCAAATTCAACTGAAAATCCAACTTCTCCAGTTTAAAAATTATTCAACCCCCTGAATATAATCTCTCACAACAGCACAAATGTCCAAAACAGGTGTTGTCTCAAGCTCACCTGATCAAGGCCTTCATTAGTTGCACCAGGTGTGCTTGAGCTGGAACACAGGAAATATCTAAACTGGTTAGGGGCAGAAATTAGATGAAATACCAGGACGCGGCAGAAAAAGGAAGCAATCAACAGATTTCTGTGAAGGCAGGTTGTGAAAAACCCTCAAGTGAGTGCAAAAGACCTACAGCAAGACTTGGTGGCAACAGGCACTGAGCTTTCAGTGAGCACAGTAAGGCGTGTACTAAATGCAGAAAGTTTCCATGTCAGAACACCAAGGCGATGGATCAGCTGTATATCTGGAGGAAGAAGAATGAAGAAAGAACATTCTGTCCACAGTGAAGCATGGTGGTGGCTCGGTGATGCTCTGGGGCTGCTTTGTATCCTCTGGCACTGGAAACCTGCTGTGTGTGGAAGGCAAGATGGCTTCGTTGAAGTATCAGGAAATCCTAGGAGAAAACATCATGCTCTCTGTGAGGAAGCTGAAGCTTGGGTGTCATTAGACATTCTAACAGGACAATACCAAGCATACCTCAAATTCCACCAAGGCTTGGTTTCAGAAGAGGTCCTGGAAGATTCTAAAGGGCCATCACAGTCAAAAGACTTGAACCCCATAGAAAAGTTATGGTGGCATTTGTAGAAGGTGGTTGCAGCAGGCAAACTCAAGAACCTTTCTGAACTGGAGGCCATTGCTAATGGGGAATGGGATAAGATTCCATAACAGCAGGTCATAACAGAAAAAGGACGCTATACTAAGCACTAAAGATGCGTGCCATGAAGGGGTTGAATCATTTTGAAACTGGACAAGTCAAGACGTTGCATTTTCAGTTGAATTTGGGTAAACCACTTGAAACATTGGTTGTGTTGAACTGTTTCAATTGCTTTTGTTTGAGTTGTTCATTTCAAACAGCTGAAAGTCTGTACATTCTGACAATAAACCTGATTTGCAATGGAGGTTGTATCATTTTGATTGCAACTGTATGTACGAATAGGACAAGACTGGTTGGTCATCTGGGCATAATAAAAAATATTAATCACACATATGTCACAAACATTTCCCACTTCATGTGTGCATATTCCTTTTGTTATTTGATGCGGTCACATTTCAGCAAATGGACTAATAGTAATTGAGGATGTTTCTTCTCCGTGTTTTTCACAGATTCCTTCTGGAGGTTTGACGGACATGAGTCGGAAGCCCATGTCTCCAGTGCACTTAAGCTCCATTTCTGATTGGCTGGTGTCCATTGGCATGCCCATGTATTCCGACCTCCTACTGGCAGCAGGCTATGACACGTTGGGCCATTTGCCTGCTCTTACTGAGGCAGCAGTACGCAAGGCAGGGCTACAGGAGGAGAGACACATCCGCCTATTGCTCAGCGAAGCCCGCCTCATTACAGCTAACGCTGGCGTGTCACAGTCTTAACAACACATGCCTGCTTTATGAACAGCCATTGCTGCTGCCTGTGCTGATCTGATGATGAAACATCAGGTCAATTTCCAGTGGCAAACCAAGTACTGGAGTGGAATAAGGAATGAAAGTGGGTTCTTTGTAGCATTTCATGAAAAATATCATCTACATCTTCCAAGCATTTGTTCTGTTCTTTTCTTTTCTGCATTGCTGATGTTTACAGAAAGGACTTCTGTGGCTTCCATGAACTGTTAGTGGTGGACTTTCCAGCAGGGTCTTTGTAACAATCTTTAAAGTTTTTGAGATTTTGTAAAGATTTAGGCTAACTCGAGACTGTTTTCTCCTGTTCTGATGAGCGCTTGTTTGTAAGGAAGAAGAACATTTTGTGCGTCTTCCAGCAGAGTAAGATGTTTTAGCCTGGCCAAAGCGATGTCATTTCCTGCAGGATAATAGGTTCACACGCAACTTCTCAGTGCATAGGTATGAATATTGAAGGCTACATCTTTGATCAGTCCGCTTTGGAAAGTTCATTTAATGTTCAAGCACAATGTTGCTATATGGGAGTATGAACTCTGAGTACTTAGTACTCAGAATGAAGTGTTTTATTTTATTTGCAGGAAGGAATATATTTGTATAGTCCATAAGCCATTTCAGCTTACTCAGTGCCAAGTGATTCAGTTGTAAAGCATTGTAAAGCCTTTTGCCTTCACTTAGTTAAAGAAAATATTGTATATTCAGACAGCATTTAATCTTCTAATACACAGTATCTAACATTCATTACTCGTCTGTTCTGGGATAAATCATTTATTACTGAATCCTTTACATATCTTTAAGGTTTTTATGTTGCCTTTGCCATAATCTTCGATTGGGTGATGCAACAGCGATAACTTGCTTGTATTTAATGTATATTTTTAGACTTCTTAGAGCTTTGAGGAAATCCTCCCCAGCACTGTGGCAGTATGTAAATGCTGATATTTAAACTTCGTCCTTGAGCAATGTAAAGCACAGTCGGAAAATTCTTAATAAATCCGATGTAGAAAGGGCTCACAGAGGAACAGGGTCCTTCATCCTCCTGTAGGTTATTTGAGTTGAAAAATGTCTTTGGGAATCCAGTCCAGTGAAGGAGATCTGCTAGAACAGATGTAAATGTTCATATTTCAGACTCACGAGTCTCTACATGACGATGTTTGTCTTTTCAGTAACACTTAAACATTTGTCTGTATCTATAGAGGTTTTATTTGGGTGAGAGATAAACAGACAGAGATGAAAGTAGGCTGGCATGACTTTTAATCTAAACACACATCTGGCATTGGATAGGTAGACACCCATTAGTGAGGACTTAAAACCTCAAGGAAGCTTGTCTAAATAATGAATAAGACACGATTGGGTGTGATGTTTTAGGAAAATAGTCAGTGATGCGGTGATACAATGTGACCCAACACGAAGCAGAGTTAGTCTTTTCACAAAAACAGCACAAAATATCTGACTCTTCTTCTACTACAGCAATTTGCCAATGATTACAAACTTTCCATGAAAAGGATTGTACTTTTTTTTAAATCCGTTTTTTACACTTAATGTATTGTTTTCCTTAGCTAAAACAACTATAAACCTTTTAAACATTCCCTCACCAGACTTTTTTTTCTTAATACAAAAAAAAGCAGCTTCTCATGTTAAGAAAGCGCAGGAAAAAGACTTTCCATGCCAGATGTTTTACCTCTGACTGTTACAAAAACACTAAATAAACATCTCCTTACAGAAAACATCACCATATCAATGACGACACAGATTTTCTGACCTGTTTAAGTGAAGTGTCCAGCGAAATGTGCTATACAGGTTTCCTGAGAACGCGCTTCATAACTTCGATTTTCGCGCACGCACACTATGGCACATTTTGCGGCAAGATGGATTTTCTACACGCAAAGTTTTTTTTGTATCTATTCCAGCACAATTTACAATTTACATTAGGATTATCGTGGCACCTAATTTCAAATTTAGCATCTTAAAGAGGAGCAGAAAATCAGAACAGATGCCTTTTTAACAATGCAATCATGGTATTATGGGCAGTTTTATAAAATGTATATAAGTATTTCATAAAATGTTACTAATGACTATAAAATGCACTTTATATTCAAGTATATACAGATTAAATGGAGCTTTTTTTCAGGAAGAACAAATTAGTAAAAGTTAAAGTCCACAGACGGGCAGTTACATTCAGGTTTTATGTGGATTGCAGTGGATTAAGCTGGTTTATAACGAAAGTGTTTTTTCCCTGTCAACGTTCATTAATTAGAGAAGGAACCGTAAGAAGCTAACTACTTCAGATTGGTTTGAAATTTCCTTAAAATGATTCTTATTACATATATGAAATTGTGGACATGTTGCACATTCTGTATATGTAATTGATATTTAAATAACTTATTTTTTTGTTTATTTGTTTTTCATATCAAATTATTAGTTGTACTCTCTCTCTCTCTCTCTCTCTCTCTCTCTCTATATATATATATATATATATATATATATATATATATATATATATATATATATATATATATATATATATATATATATATATTTATATTTAGTTTATATATATATATATAAATTAAAATAGCAATACTCTTTTGCATATTGCTTTAGCGAGTGTCCTGCTACAGTATAAATTGTAAAATATCTGTATACAAATGTTTTTTTTTCTTTCTCTTTTTCTTTGGCCTAGCTAATGATTGTCTATAAAGATTTTGCTTGTGTATTGAAAAAAATGTCTAAAACTATTTGTCACTCTGAAGTGTAATAAACAGAATCTTCTGACTGGAATGAGAGTTATGTCTCTGTATACTGTATGTCTCAAACTTATTTAGCTTTAGACACAGTGTGTTGGACGTATTCACTGGTTTAAAGATACAGATGGAGTTGAAAATATGTATTAGCTGTGTCTGCCTTGTAGTAAGCACTCGTCATTTTCATTTGATCAAAAGTCTTTTACACTCACTTTTCACCTGTTCAAATGCCCATTCATGCAGTTATCAACGCAGCACAAAGCATAAAATAATCCAGGTGCAGGTCAAGAGCTCCAGTTAATGTTCACATCAAACATCAGAATGGGGGTAAAGTGTGATCTCTGTGACTTTAACTGCGGCATGGACGTTGGTGCAAGGTGGGCTGGTTTGAGTATTTCAGAAACTGCTGATCTTTTCATACACAACAGTCTAGTGCAAAAAAACAAAAAAAAGCCACAATTCTGTGGGTGGAAACTGCTTGTTGATGAGAGAGGAGAATGACCAGACTGGTCTATGCTGACCTGTCTATAGTTACTCAAATAATCACTCTTTACTAACATGCTGAGCAGAAAAGCATCTCAGCTTGCACAAAACATCAAACCTTGAGGTGAATGAGCTACAACCACATCAGGAGATGACCACATCAGGTTCCACTCCTGTTATCCAAGAAAAAGTATCTGAGGCTATCATGGGCACAGACTCACTGAAACTGTAATTAGTCATTTGTAGTTGAAGACTGTAAAAAGGCCAGGTGATCTTCAACTGTTGTTAACTGTCCAGTTTCCGTTACAATAACACACTGAAGCTACGGTGAGACCTGGGAATAAACTGTTTTCAGAGAGCACAAAATAAAGCAGAAGTAAACCATGAGAATGAATAGGGCAAGAGAAAGTACAGCAGAAGAAGTATGTAGAGAGAGGTATTCTCTTATCATACCACTGGCTTAAAAGGGTGTACATTATTACAGAGTGCAAGCAGGAATCCAGCAGGTCTAGCTATGATTGGATATAACTAAAAGGTTGAGCCAAAACTAGAGGCATGAAAGGACCCTGGGACACAAAGAGTCCTGCTAATGCAACATCAACAACCCTGAGGTCTGTGATTTAAAACAGAAAAATTTTGTTACAGTGGTCAAAATCACAAGTCTACTACAGACACTTTAGACAACACCAATCAGTTTACCATGCATGTCTTTGGACTCGGTTAGGAAACTGGGGTACCTGGAGGAAACCCCCGCAGCATGAGGAGAACATGCAAACTCCGCACACACACGGCCCCGTTGGGAATCAAAGCCCGGACCCTGGAGGTGTGAGGCGAACGTGCTAACCACTAAGCCACGTGCTCCTGTGCTCATAATAATATAATAATAAAATTATTATATAATATAATAGTAACATAATTATAATAAAAACAACAATAGTAATAATAATAAGAAGAAGCAGTGGTTGTAGTAGTTTTATTTATATACAGCGGTGCTTGAAAGTTTGTGAACCCTTTAGAGTTTTCTATATCTCTGAATAAATATGACCTAAAACATCATCAGAAGTCCTAAAATTAGACAAAGAAAAACCAATTAAACGAATGAGCCAAAAATATTATACTCGCTCGTTTATTTATTGAGGAAAACTATTCAATATTTCGTATCCGTGAGTGGCAAAAGTATGTGAACCTCTAGGATTAACACTTCATTTTAGGTGAAATTAGAGTCAGGTGTTTTCAATCAGTGGGATGATGATCAGGAGTGAGTGATCACCCTGTTTTATTTACAGAACAGGGATCATGCCATAAACAAAGGAGATTGGGTTCTCTTTGTCTACTTTTATGACTTGTGTGAAAATTGAATGATATTTTACGTCACATTTTTGCAGACATATAGAAAATTCTGAAGATTTCACAAACTTTCAAGCACCGCTGTAGCACCTTTCTCAAACCCAAGGTCACTTTGCATGAAAATATCCGTCTAGTGTAACATATGCACCAAATGCAAAGAATCTGAAGAATCACGGAACAATTAACAGAACAGGGTGAGGTGATGAAACTTATTATATGTAAGGGGCACAGATATACAAAATACACTATACGGCCACCTGAGAAAACCAGTTTGGAAAACTGACTTACGGGCCGGAATGCATGTTTGTGTTTATCCTGTTGGCCATTTTATAGACACTCCTTCACAAAATGTTTTTCTCAGCCAAGTAATACTTTTCTCGTGAGGCCATAGCATTTCCTCCATAACCTAAACCATGGCAATTGTGCCTTTCAAACTTAAATCATATTAGGTTTTATCGCACCTTAGGACAGTGACTTAAAGAGTGCACTTGAAAGTGGTGTCATGACAATCCTTGCTAACGCTAACCGGAGGCAGGCTCAAGCACGATAAAGACCTTAAAGTGCCTTGAAACGCACAGCGTTATTCAATGTATTGATGTAATTTACACTGAAACAGGAAGTCAGGGCAGGATATATCCAGCGGCTTGTCCCCCTTTTTAAATAGGCAATAGCATTTAGCTTACCTCACAGCCTGGGCCGTAATTGACATCCATGAGCTGGCACAAATACCCCTTTTTCAAAGTGAATGAATTTTAGCCATTTCCTTTTTAACTAACTTGTATTTGGAAAACTGAATAAAACGTGTATGTTCAAACTAGAAGTTGACTGATGGATTTTTACCAATACCAATAACTATGTTGGCCAGTACTTGTCGTTTAATCAACGATAGTTTTTAAAAATTGATACAGAATGAAAACGTAACACACAAAGTAAAAATATTGCTTAACTTTATTACAAAAATAAACCTGCAGTACTGACTGTACCAGGAAAATGTACTGTACTTTCAAAATGAAATACTACCATAAAAATGTATGTATGTTAATTATTAATAAATATTAAAGTAAATAAAAGATATACATCGAATCTGAACCAAAAAATAACATGCCAAATAACAAATAAAAATAGACATCCAAAATGATTGAAAAAAACCCCCAAAAAACACTTCAAATAGCACAACAAAATGTTCACCACTAGAGGTCTCTCTCGTACTGTATAATGACAGTGGATCCTTCTCAGCCGCTCTCGTAACCGTGGTGGATTTCTGCAGATAACCGGTCTGCAAAACCGATCAATCGGTCGATCTCTAGTTCTAACAGCCAAAGAAACGTGCTTGCTGATGTTTTCATCAACAACGGCAACTTCTTCGGCAAGGTGATTTTTATAATGCTAGGAGACGGGACACTTCAGAATCTAGAGAGAGCATTTGATTGGACAGAAAAATCTGATGAGAAGCAGACGTACAGAATGATGCCATCGAAATTGTTGATTCGTGTTGGTGCTAGAGAGAGACTGTGCATTTTGAATGCATATATCTTTTTGTAATTTGTTGTTGTTTTGGAGCAACACTAGCTTATAGATGACCTTAAGGCGAACATATTCAAACTAAAATCTTCCATTTTGATTTCAAGGGTATTTAAAACATTTTTTAAAACTTAGAAATCTCATCCAATGTACCTTGCAATAAGTAACTGTTAAAGCCCACTCGGGGTAAAGAGTAAATATGGTTAAACCCACGGCCGCACGGTGGCGCTGTGTCCAGCCTGTTAGAGCACATCCTCCGCCTGAACTTTTCCTCCTGGCTCAGTAATCTGACACCGGCACTAACCCGGGAAACAGAGGATGGATTCCCGACTTCACTTTAGCACCAGAACAGAAACTGTTTGATCCAGGGGAGAGACAGCGAGTCAGACTCGGAGCTCGGACTGACTTCCAGCTTCTGGGTTTCTAAATGCGCTACACAAAGTTTGTCCCTGAAGCTGCGGATGGGTGACGACCACTCTCAGCGCTTCCATGCAAGGACACGATGAAGAATCACAACGGCAGCCCCAGACTAAACCACCATCACCCGGCACATCACACCAGAGATCGGAACGGCAGAAGGGGAGACTGGCTCTGGGCCGTTTGGCTGCGCTTCTCACTGCGGGATTATGGCTTCTGCATGGCCGCGCTGCTGCTCTTCAGCCTCGGCTCGCTCCTCTACCAGCTCAACGGAGGACCTCCGAGACTCCTGCTCGACATGCGCCAGTACCTCGGTAAGGAGACTCTCTCTCTCTCTCTCTCTCTCTCTCTCTCTCTCTCTCTCTCCGTGTTGTACGGAGTTATTTCAGTGCTCCGTTTCCGCTGTGCGCTTGAACACACTTCTTGCGCTTGTACAAGTTACAGCAAGTTCTCCAGAGTCACCTTCACGCACCCGAAGCGTGTCTCCAGGGCTCTCCGCGCTGCCCAGGTCTGCTGGGGCTGATAGAAACATAGCTGCTCTCACCGAGTCCGTGCTCAGCTTCTCTTGAAGTATTATTATTAGTATTATTATTGTTATTATTATAATAATATTATGATTTGATGATGATTTTCTTCCTCCTCGTCTCCACGTGCTGGAGAATATGGATGGACAGGTGAGGAGTGGACCAAACAGCCCTGCGCATGCGCACTGAATACACCGTCCTGTGTGAACTGATCATCACTATTCATTACATTTCTTTTATATATAAAACGTAGTATTTTATTTTAAAATAGCAATTGAATACGGGGGGTGGTTCAACTAGGGTGGCCAAGTCAGTCCAGGTGCCTTTATTGGGGTGGCAAAATGCTCATCCACAGCCGTAGAAAACGACAATGTGATGAAGAAGGATCCCTAGAAACATGGTTTAGCTATGACAACAGAAGTCAGATGAAATTGGGACTAGAGATGACAGGGATAGTCATTGTGCTTGTTAAATAAACTACTATATAAATAAAAGTCATTAGTCATGACATTAGGCTAAATCTGATGAACTATGCTAGCATTATAACAAACTGAAGAAATCCAATGTTTTGTTTCCTCAGTGAGCAGCTGACTAATGGTTACTGTGCAGTTCATTCTGTGATGTCAGGGTCTAAGGGAATAGTTAGCTTCTGTGTTAGCTATCTAACCTTGCTTGTTCGTTGACAATCCTCGGCATTGGACAGTGATGAAATGAAATTTCTCTGGAGTTGTACTGGGCGTTTCATTGTTATTATATTTTTATTATTATTATTATTATTCAGACTAGCCTATCACAGGTTATAGTCTCGACTATAGATATCATAATGTCTTACTGGGGAGGCCAGAGGGATGGCCATGCTGCATTGGCATTGGGGTGGCATTGTCGACCTTTGGCCACCCTTTAGATAACACGCATGCATATAGTTCCCTGAGTTGTAGTGGGCATTTCATTATTATGCAAACTACCCTACTACAGCTATAGTCGAGCCTATAACTTATCATAATGTCTGACTGGGGAGGCCAGAGGGGTGGACATGCTTCACTCTAGAGTGGCACCGGTGACCAAAAACTCCAAAATCTGTTAGACTACAGGTTTCCAACCCTGGTCATGGAGTATAACCAATCCTGACATTTCAGTTTTTCCCTGCTTCTAAAACACCTGATTCAAATAATCAGCTCGTTTATAGCTTATAGAGTTGTTAGTGTGTTAAAGCAGGGAAAAAAACCTAAAGTGAGCAGGGCAGGGGGTACCCCCTGATCAGGGTTTGGAACCTTCAGTGTGGCATAGGGGTAGCATGGAGTTTTGCTGGGATGATGGATTCATGTGCAGAAAGAGGATGGGTAGTCCTCTGATACAGGTTATCGATATCAGGGCTAACACTGGCCTCAAACACTGATATTGGTATTGTATGAAAATAGAAAAAGTGGAAATGATGCATCCTTTTTTGTGATTTTCCCCCTGTTTGTTATATTATAGTCAGTTTTTTTTCCTTGGGTATTTAGTGAGCTGTGAAACAACATTTACTTGGAGGATAATATGTATCCTCATGATTACAGATCATGACATTATTACAGGATTTAATCCTGTTTACATGCGGTCACCACGAGGTGCCAGAACAGCTTCACTACACTTTGGCATAGGTTTTACACATCTGGATTTGTACTAGAGGAACGAACACAAAAAGATATTGCCTCAACTGAGGTTTTGTTGGTGGAGAATGTTGTCTAACATCAGTCCAAATCCTTTGAACTGTTCATTGAGCCCTTGAGCCTTGTGGACAGGAGTGGTGTCCTCCTTAGAAATGTTTCAGTGGTCATTCAGAAGAACTTTAAGTTGATTTATTGTGATCCGAATGCTGGCAGCAAATTAATACCCTGTACTATATAACAGAACAGGACCCCCTCACTCTAGGGGTCATGCATTCAGGCCTGTACCATTCTCTTGGTACACATGCACTCACCCACGTGTCGGGATTACGCTAAACCATGACTCATCTGTCCAGATACATTTTTTCCACATCTCTCTCATGCCGGTCTCTTTGCATCATGTCTCTTTTTGCACCACTGAACTTTTAGATATCCATTTGTCTTTGTAATGAGGGGTTTATGGACTGCAATCTTACTATAATATCCCTGTGTATGTAGATGTAGATGGAGTCTTCTTGCTAATTGACATTCTCAGTCACCTAAAGAACAGCTGCTGTACTGTATCACACTAATGCAGAGGCACTGCCGTCACTGAATTTACGCTTTCAACCACAATTCCCAATTGTCTTTTCTATAGTACTTAATGCAGCTGTCACGTTAGTCACTGTTCCTATTAGGAACACACCTAGCTGAGATGTCTTTGTCACCGAAGTTCTTGCCATTATGGCTCTCAGTTTGTCCCTTTCATCTGTTCGTCTTAATGAACCGCAATATCCTGGTGCATATCCCAGGACCATTTACCATGAGGTGGGAATACTCCCTGGACTGGACCCCACTTCCTATTTCAATATGTGTTTGATGGTGGAGTTTGCTTTTAAGAAAACCTTCTTCTTTTCACCTCACATTCTTACTCTTTTTGTTTTTCTGTTCATATCTGAAAACACACCATACGGCCAAATGTTTATGGACACCTCACCATTACACCATTATGTCCCATTCCAAAACCATGGGCTTTGGAGTCTTCTAGGAAGGCTTTCCACTAGATTTTGGATCTAGGAAGGCTTTCCACTAGATATTGGCTATGGGGATTTGTGTTCATTCAGCCACAGGAGCGTTACTGAGGTCAGGCACTGATGTTGTGTGAGGAAGCCTGGGGTGCAGTAGATGCTCCAGATCATTCCAAAGGTGTTCAGTGGGGTTGAGGTCAGAGGTCTGTTGAGGACACTCAAGTTCTTCAACTCCAACCTTGACAAACCACGTCTTCATGGAGCTCACTTTGTGCACAGGGGCATTGTAATGATGGAGCAGGTTTGGGCCTCTTAGTTCCAGTGAAGGGAAATTGTAATGCTACCGCGTACAAAGACGTGTGTGTTTCCAACTGTGTTGCAACAGTTTCTGGAAGAACCGCATATGGGTGTGTTGGTCAGGTGTCCGCATACCTTTGGCCATATAGTGTATGTGACACACATCAGTATATATGCCACAAAGGTAGCATCACAAACATGAGAGGTGTGTCACGAAAAAGAGAAAGAGTGAAGAGAAATACAGATTATATCACGTGTCTTATATGATCTGATATAACTTCTGGATCAGGAACCTACTTCTCCACCTGTAATCCCTCAGGTCATCTCGGTTTTCAATTATCTGGCCCACACTTTAGCTCATAAGTGTAACTGACTGCTTTAAGCCATGTGTAGTATCACATTAGTACAGTAGCTTATCTTATCTCCTGAGTCTCAGAATCTGTTCTCTGTTAGTCGGCTGTGTCTCAAACAACTCTGCTCTGCTGGACAGCTTGAATGCTCAGGCTTTTCACTATGTCCTACCCTGGTTTATCTGCGTGTGTAAGCAGGGCCGCTGTAGTAGTAGTAGTTGTAGTAATGTCAACTCCAGAACTTCAACCCTTGTTGCTGTCTGCTGCTTTATTCTCCGGGAGATTTGAAAGATTTTATACCCTGTATCGTAAGCATGCCCTTTTATATTATTCTGATCTATTATTATTGTTGGTATTTTTATACTAATTAGCAGGCTGTTTGAAGCACTTGAGCAACTGGCTAATCTACACACACCGCAGAAAACCTTGAAATTGAATATAAACACATTGATTAATGGATTTCTCTCTCTCTCTCTTTCTCTCTCTCTCTCTCTCTCTCTCTCTCTCTCTCTCTGTGTGTGTGTGTGTGTGTGTGTGTGTGTGTGTGTGTGTGTGCGCGCACCAGTAAAAGCCTTTGTTATATTTGGCTGTACAATGTGTGAATTTGTTCATGGCACCGAGATCTATAGCACATGGTTTGAGAAATTACTTTCGGATGTATTTGAGGTTTCACTTTCATTTCTCACTCACTGGGAACACACTGTGTGTGTGTGTGTGTGTGTGTGAGTCTGGGGACGACGACTATTAAAGACTTTTGTGACTTCCCTCTCCCAAATATTGTAGCCTGCGTGATTAAATATCCAAAAACTGTTAGTTAACCATGCAATTTGGGTATTAACATCTCTATCTCTCTCTCTCTCTCTCTCTCTCTCCCTCTCCCTCTCCCTCTCTCTCATTCTCTCTCTCTCTCCCTCTCTCTCTCATTCTCTCTCTCCCCCCTCTCTTTCTCTCTCCCTCTCCCTCGCTCTCTCCCTCTCTCTCTCCTCTCTCTCTCTCTCCCTCTCCCTCTCTCTCTCTCTCTCTCTCTCATTCTCTCTCTCGCTCTGCCCCCCCCTCTCTCTCTCTCTCTCTCTCTCTCCCTCTCGCAGTAAGCAGACAGGATGCAGTGGCATCTGTGGAATGTTTTGATTTTACTGAAAGAGACATGAATCTTGAATCTGTGTGTGTGTGTGCATGTGTGTGTGTGAGTGGTGTGTGCGTGAGTGCACATGCAGCTTTTATTTAAAAGTACACCTACACACACAGACACACACGTTCTTTCATTCTTATGTCGAGAGATTTTAATGTACAACCAGGCTGCTGTGTATTCCATGATGTAGATGGAATACAGGAAAATGCTATAAGCGAGAGCAGCAGCTGGCAGCCGTTCTGTTTTCCATACACACACCAGGTAGAGCTGCGTATAACTCCATCAGTGTTACAGTAAAGTCTGGACATGCGTTCCTAAAGGGAACTTCAGAAATGAGTGTTTCGCTCATGAATTTGTGCTGTCTTACATAATGCACATCTATTAATACGTGTGTAACGATACACTTCCGTCACGATTTGATTAGATTCATGGTACTGGGTTCACGATTCGATTCTCCAAATAATTTCTCCAAAAAAAATCTGACCGAAGAAAAATTATGACTGACTGAAAACTGGAAAAAAATATTTCTGAATCATAAACAATGCAAAATAGTTTTGATGGTATAAAACCAAAACCCAGAATTTTGTGAACAGAGGTGAACAAAATATTCACTGTGACCCCTCGTTTGCCTCACACCTCCAGGGTCGGGGGTTCGAGTCCCACTGTGGCCCTGTGTGTGCGGAGTTTGCATGTTCTCCCAGTACTTGTGGGGGTTTCCTCCGGGTACTCCGGTTTCCTCCCCCAGTCCACAGACATGCATGGTAGGCTGATTGGCGTGTCTAAAGTGTCCGTTGTGTATGAATGGGTGTGAGTGTGTGTATGTGATTGTATATGTACCCCGCCTTGTGCCCGATGTTCCCTGGGACTCCAGGTTCCCTGTGACCCTATAAAGGAGTAAGCGGTAGAAGATGGATGGATGGATGGATAAATTCTGCCCAAAACTTGATTTGACAAAAGTCTCAAAAAATAAAAATTAAACAGAGAATAGAGCTCCAACAAAATGGCACAGCCTCCGAGTAAAGAATGTGATCATGTGACCAGCGTGCTATCTATTTATTTTAATTCTATAGGATGTGCAGATTGGGACCTCTGGTGTTCAGACAGTGCAAATTGCATCAAATATATAATTAATAGAATGCTGATGAGAATCACACATTGCTATGATGCACATCATCACATTGTTGCATCGCGATGCTTCATTGCACGCTGTATTATACACGCTCATATTAACATAATCCAGATGATCTGGATTGATATAATCTTCATAAAAATCAGAATTTAGGATTTTAGGTCCAAATGTAGGTACATGTTCTATAACAGCAGCTCTGACAGCTAGACACATCACAGATTTATATGCACACTCCACAGATTTTAAAAACGTGTGTTGATGTGGTGAAGTTCCACAACATTAAATGTAACTAGAAGTGGTTAAAAAAGTACGACCTTTCGTGTTGGCAAACTGTAAGAGGAATGCTGGTACTGGAAAAGTAAGTGACGTTGGTATGGTAAGAGTCATCGATTGCTTTCCTGTAACAGAATATCTCGTCGTGTTTTATTCCAAAGATGAAGATACCTGTTACATTTTATAACTGAAACTCCTCCCAGTACATCGCACCATAACCTGCATGGTCTATGACAATACTGCGTGTACTTCTCTCTCTCTCTCTGAAACACACACACACACACACACACACTCACACTTTTTTATTTTATAGCTTCTTTTATTTTCTCTCTGTATGGGTCAAAGCCACAAAGACAACACAGTGTGAACCATGTTTTATAACCACACACACACACACACACACACACACACACACACACACACACACACGTGCACACACACACAGCTCATATAATCACACACATAGCCAAGCATTAACACAGTTCCAGTCCTGCAGAGCTAGGAACTGTCATTTTTGGCCTTTCTCTAGTCTCCATGCATTTCCCCTTTTTTGTTCCATCCACTTCTCCACTTCCCTCCTTCGACGCTCATTAACAGCTTTACACAGAAACTCATAAGACACCAAGAAAACTTTCTTTCGCTCACAGGTGGGAGGTTGGACTTCAGGCTGGCAGGATGGATTCATGTGCAGAGAGCTCATTTTCACAGTGTCCGTCATAAATAAAGTTTGTTGCGTTAGGTGCTCGGTTGCCAGATTGTAGATTTCTTTATGAGGCTTAAAAAAAATCCCTCAATGCTGAATGGGGTATTGTAACTGCAGGATTTTATAGGAGCTCTTAACAGACAGTGATGTTTTGGGATGGTAAACATTTCTGTCACATGTTCTGGCCAGACTGAAGACAGTGAAACAGACCACACATGAAATAGGAAATGAAACAGAAATTCTCTGAGTGATTCTGAGCTCTAGGCAGGCATTTCCTGCTTTGGAGCCACTTTATTATTATTATTATACATGTCCCAATAACCAGTTCCATAATATATCAAGATCATACCAAGTCCGAGCTGAGTCGCTGAATCTTCCCAGACTGAGGTGAATGCACAGTAATGTTTTAAAAATACAACATTGTAATATTTTTTAAATGCAATATTGTGATCAGATATCTCCATATTGACAGGTGCTTTAATTAGTAGAACTCGTGTCTGTTTTACTCTTCTCTACTCTGTACATTTCACAGACAAATAGTCTTTATATGTGTTTTTATTACTGCTTATTAGAGGATTTTTCTTCTTAATTTTCCTCAACAAGCCACATCAAGACATATATAGGCACAATAAACAAATCTGAAACCAAGAAACCAGGTTTAATTTTTGATTTGTTTGTGTGTGTGTGTGTGTGTGTGTATGAGAGAGAGAAAACTATAAATAGCAGCCGGAGCCCTAAAAGAACACGACTATAGATCTAAAACATTGCTCATTAAGTATGTTAAGTTGACTTTGCTTGCACAGTGAATATCAGGCTTTGATAAATTGGATGTAAATAAGTCTACACACCCCTGTTAACATTACAGGTTTTTCTGAAAAAAGAAAGTAAGATAAATCATGTCTGATTTTTCTCCATCTTGTGTCTATAAGTGTATATATGTTTGTACACCTGTCATCAATATTCACTACGATTAACCCCCAAAAATGATCAGGTATTTTTGTAGAATTTTCTTGACAACTTCTTGGATTCATCAAAAACATTAGAGAACACCGTGGAGGCCATCGTATACAAAACCAAGACAGGTTTCATTCGGGTGATCCAAAGAACATCATACACATGCTGAAACATGGTGGTGGCAGCATCATGTTATGATATTCTTCAGCTGGGACTGGGTCTGATGGTAAAATGAATCATGGATAGCAGGAAAGGCTTCAGAAGACGAAGAAGAAGAAGACGATGATTAAACTTTTGTAAAGTTCCAGTCAGAACCAAAACTTGTGGAATGACTTGAAGAGGGCTGAGCACAATTTGATCGATCTGGAGCATTTTTTATAAGGAAGAGTGGAATAAAATGGCCAAATCAAGATGCACATAAAAGTTACAAAGCAAAAGGGACCATTTCCTTTCCCCATGTTCCTTTGTTTTTCACTTGAATTTTGTTGGTTGCTATGTCATGTTAAATGTTGAACAAGTTTAGACATGATTTATCTTGGTTTCATTTTCACTTTCACAAAAGGGATGTGTAGACTTTTATATCTGCTGTATGTTCCATAGCAAAGGGAACACAGGCCAAATCAGTTCTGCCTGCAATCAGATAACGGTGTAGAAATCTTTGTATGAATTGTAATGTTGTCCCTTTTCACTAGATTTTCTTTTTAATGCCAGGATTTAGTTCAGGTTGAGATACATGCAAAAGAGATGTTCTATGATTATCTATCTATCTATTTATTTATTTATTTATGTATTTATTTATTTAAAAGATCTGTTGTTTCTGTTGTTGAACTATACACTAGAAAAGGGAGTTGTTTTCGCAGGTCACCACACAATCACATGGGGTTTTTTTTTCTCCATTTTGTATAAAGCTTCATTCACTGGATTTTTGGCCAGTGTCTTGATCAAGCCATGCTGCTGTGCACACTGTGGGCATGGCAAGTGTATTCCAGTCTGTTTTCAGTACTGGAAATGTTGCGCCCATGCTGCCTGAACCATACACACTGTGTTTCTGAGTCTAAAAGCTGGAAATGATTAAACTGGAAATAATAAAATTCTTCGTTATTAGTGGATTAATTCTAAAGGAAAACTAGGAAATGAATGACCTGGCATAACATGAGCAGTTTTCCAATTTCCTTCGTACAGAGTGCAGATACGTTTCATTTTGTGAAAATATTCCCCAGGCCATGTGTCAAATCAGCAAGGCCAAAACCTAGCTGAATTTTTAGTAGCTATAGATGTGTCCCAAAAGCTTTTCTTCTCATACCTTGTTCTCTCTTTCACTCAGTGCACATTTTTGGCAGAGGTGTGTTGGTAAATTTTTCATTCGGGTGATGGAATCATGTGGTATTTCACATCTGCTGTGCCTCTGACACGAAGACAAACTTCTTGCAGACTATTAAAAATGTGTTTGAGTCTACAACCCTCTCAACACGCTCTCACTCACTCACTCAGAGCAGAATTCAATTAGCTAAATGATCTCATACATAAAGCTTTATATAAACAGGGCTTGAAAAAAAATGGCCTCTGGACTCAAAGCCTGTCAGAGGAAGTAAGTGAAGATGGAGCCTGGCAAGGGTTTAAACCATGGGTGGTACCATGAGCGGTGCCAGCGGCATGCCGAGCCAGCGTTAAAGTCGAAACCTCCTTGTTCTCATTTCCCACAACACAAACTGGCTCCTCAGAGTCATGTGCCAAAATGAAATGGTCGTAAAACGATAATTGCTTATTCTTTCTCTTTCAAATGATGAAGCATTTGAAAGAGGAGTATCCTGCATCATCACTTTAACCACACTGGTTTAGTTGCAGTCAGTCAAAAGGTTCTCTGATAAAACACACCTAAGCTTTTTAAAGTTCTTAGTAGCTCTTATAAAACAGCAGTGCGCGACTGTAAATAAAAATAAAAATAAGGGTGGACTGAAGCGGCGAATGGATAAAGATATAAACAGAATATTTCTAAATAAATGATTTTATGAAAAATGGTCACATTTAAGAAAGCAGAAATGTGGATGTACTTCAAGCTGCTCATCATCGAACACTTTGATGCCACAGTCTCCAGTTTCTCTGGAATTTTTTAAATTAACACTGTTTATTAATTCATTAATAAACTGCAAAAAAATGGCAGTTGTCTGCTGTGGTATAAGAAAAATATCACGCTGCTTCTGCTTCACATCAGTACACACCACAGCACATGAGTGTGCATCATTTCCGTATAGCAGCATTTGCTGTTGTGCATTACTCCTTACCTTAAAGACAGCATTCTCAAATCTGATTGGTCATGAGGTGTGTATTATTTTCATAAAACAGCATGGAGTTCCAACTGTAACAACCATTCTCTGGTTCTAATATGTTATTGTTTCTATAGTAACAGCTCACACATGTGGACTTGTACAGCGAACCGCTCCACAGAATGTTGCTGAACAAAGTAAAATGTATAATTATTGTTGTGGTGACATGTATGGAAAGAGTCTCGGTTGTAAGCGCTTTGTAACAGTCAGAGTTTCCCAGCACAGGGAAGGTCTTCAGAACAGAGGAATTTACACGTTCCAGTTTCTAGGCATTATGACAGACTGCATTTTTAGATAGAGAGCGAGAGAGAGACTGATGAACGAATGACTGTTTATCGTCGCTGTAACGTAGATGAGAACAGGAACTTGTCTCTTGGATGTTCCATGACATTAAATTTAACTATAAACTGTTAAAATGTGTAACAACTCCATCCATCCATCCATTTTCCATAGACGTTATCCTACAGATGGTCATGGGGAGCCTGGAGCCTATCCCTGGGGACTCAGGGGACACAAGGCAGGGGACATTCTCACACACTCTCACACACACTAATGTGTGATGCGTCATTCATTAACAAATAAAGCATTGTAATCAGTCTCAAAATGCTAAGGCATAAGCACAATAACACACTCTAGGCCATTCTGTTACGGTCCACCCAGTGTGCATTATTTTAAAATATAACAGCACGGTCTAAAGTGTGTTATTCCTTAACTTGTAACCATTTTATCCTGGTTGCAATGGAACACGCAACGGTGACTTCCCTTTGAAAGGGAACTAACATTTTATATGAAAAAAATATCTTTTTTTAAACAGATAACTCTATTCCAAAAAGCAGCCAATATGTGTTCAGCATAGGTGTGAACTCCTTTAATACTGTTTAAAAAGCATCTCAGGGAGATTCCTCAAGAAATCGGTCGAGAAAAAGAATACATTTTTGGAAATTCTAGAAATAAGGGGGTCTGCTCTGAAGATGTTAAAATATTAAATTCTTTTGATTTCTTTTGGATTTTTTTAAAATCACAACATAATTCCTATAATTCCATTTGTGTTACTCCAGAGTTTTGATGACTTTAAGTCTTTAAGAGGCTTTTTTTACTTTAAGGGTTTTGATGATGTGGAAAAAAATATATAAATTATAAATTATAAAATGTGGAAAAAATAAATAAAGAATGAGTGTGTCTAAACTTTTGACCGGTAGTGTATATGGACACGACAATCGTGCTTGGATCTGCACCAAAACAGTCGGTGGTCTGAGCTCGATCTAAACGAACTCAGGAGCAATCCGAGCCAATGGACCAACGAACTAACCTGTATGCTTGATGGAAACTGCGTGTGTTTTGCATAATGTGTTTTGACTTGCATAAACACATTTTGGTACACTTTGAAATGTTGCCTTGCGATAGTGAACTCAGCCGAAGAGAAAATGCAACATTTTGAATGTTTTAACGTTTTAATAATGCAATAATTTGAACAAAGCACAGATCCAAAGGCCTGAAATTCTAAGCATGAGGCTGGACACCATGGATGGGACTAGGGTCTAGATCTCTGGTTTTGTTTATGAGAAGTGGGAGGAAACTGAAGAAGGATGAGGAAACCAACTGTCAACACGGACACGGGGAGAACGTGTGAAACTCTACACAGCCTGGAGCTGTGACCTTCTGTTCTACCGTCCCACCCTACATACTCACAATCTATCTTAAACTGTAGAACACTGGATGAAAAGCTGCCTCTATGGAGCATTCATACAACAACTGAATTTGTTATCTTTGCTGTCGTAACCACAAAACAACGACTGTCACAGAAACCATTTTATTTTTCTCTGCAGTAGAACCTGTAGGTGTAAATTATAAAATACTCACTACACCCAGACTCTATGACTCTATGATCAAAGAATTCCTGTCACTTTGCTGTTTTGGTGTGATTTAGCCACTAAAACAACATGCTGCTGGGAAACTACATGTTCTTGGCTTGTCTCGTTATGTCTTCACAGACACTAATGGCTCGTTATAGCACCTTATTCACACAGGCAACTCTACCTCGTGTAGCTGCTTTCGTTACAAGTATACAAACCACAGGCCTGTTCTTTTGTGACCCTCTTTTACTGCTTATGAAAAGCAGAAACATTCACGTTAAAAATAGCAACCTTCAATATACTCTCCTCTGATAGGGTGGCTTTGCTCTTTGGTGTGTAACCACTGCGTTTTGGCTTGGAGAAGAGTGTATGTGTACTTGTTTGTGAGTATGGCACAGCACTTTCATGTTTTATATACGCTAGGCTGTGTAAGCCAGTGTTTTTGGTCTAGGTTCCAGTCCTTATTAGCAGTTGTTTAACCTAGTTCTTGCATTCCACGTTCCTGTGTACAGTAAGTTCTTTTTGCTAAATGTTGAGAAATAAATAGAACATAAGACATCTTATCTTGGCTGACTTCTGCTGGAGTTCTGTTGGAGTTCTCATCAATTGGAAGTCACATGCTGCTTCTGAGGATGGCTCGCCATGGTGCATCCTAGAGATCATTCAGATTACTGAGGATGGTACCACTTAAAAACCATAAGATGACTTTGGACCTCAATTCATATGAACAGTTATGCTATGATTGCTTTAGGACTGAAATAGACTTCATGTATAAACTGTAATGAATTTCCTGGTTACACAACTGCTCTATTTGACCATGTAGCATTAGCACATTTATAGAAGGGATTTATTTATAATCACACTATCCGTTGTTTCCCAGATGAGGATGGGTTCCCTTTTGAGTCTGGTTCCTCTCAAGGTTTCTTCCTTATATCATCTCTGACTTAAGTTCATACATTTAAAATCTATATCCTGAATTTATATTTCTCTAAAGTTGCTTTAGGACAATGTCCATTGCTATACAAGTTAAATGGCTTGGAATTGAATGATCTTACCTTATAGATTGACCTTTATTGGAACTTAAACCACATCTGCCTGGTCAGACGCTGGAGGGCAAACCACAGGTTAATATTATTGCGTTTATTCTATAGTAACAACTCACTGACAGGGACTTCATATCTGACTAATAATAAACAGATTAAAAAAACGTGTTGTTGTGTAACAAACTAAAATGTATAATCGTTGACGTGGTGAAGTTTTTTTTGTTAGGAGATGTTTATTTAACATTTATGGAAGGAGGCTTGAGTGTCAGCGCTGCATAACAGTCATGGTGCTTTGCGATGGTTGGAGGTCTTCAGGACAGAGGAGTTTACACTTTCCAGTTTCTCAGTAAAATGACGTGCTGTATTTTTTTGAGAGTGAGAGAGACAAAAACCCCCAGAGGCTGGTGACAGAATGACTGTTTATCACAACTATAACATAAATGAGAAAAGGAAGTAGCGAATGCTGTGGTTTAAGCGGAAAAACACACTCCAGACTGTGCACTGATATGAAAATAATACACTTTAGGTTCACAAATAACTCATGCTGCGTCACACCACTCTGCCGTGCATTAATTTTCATATAACGGCACGGTCTGGAGTGTGTTATTCCTTATATATCATATAACTGAATACTATAAATTCTGAATTTTCTATAAATCCCTGCAACTACCAAGCTCCAGCCTCTCAAAATCACAACACAATAGGAGATGTTAAACAAGTAGGAGTACTTTTGTGAAAACTGACCCGGCCTTACTCTGTGATTATGAATTTCACATGAATTTCACAAAAGTTCACTGTAGATCTTAAAAAGAACATCTGCTTGTTCTGCTGTGTGGTTGAGAATTAGACCCCAGAGGCCCAGGCCTGGTGTGCTTTAGCTAAACCTACCAGTGTGTGTGTGTGTGTGTGTGTGTGTGTGTGTGTGTTTATCCTTTAAACCCCTCTTGTCTGTCTCTACTGAAGCATGTCGTCTCTTTAAAGTTGAGGAAATGTCAGTTCACTATTTTACTTAGTGTTTCTGCAGACTAGGTAATGAGAGGAAATGACTAAAGAAAAAGTAAAAGAAAAATGGCTTCCTGAACATTCTTCAGTTTTAATAGTTATAATAGAAAACCTGAATTTCAAATCAAATCTGGTCAAGTTATTTGGGTGACTAAAGTTAGTTAGTAAATTCTAGAGAATCAGACTTTGTGAAATAAAAAAAAGAAAGAAAGAAAAACAACAGAAAAACCTTTTATTTATTTAAGAGTACTGACATTTTCCAAGTCTTTACTCTAGTAACAGCCACGGTTCTCTGTTTACAGTACATCAGGTTTCCACTGAATTTTTTAGCGTAGCTGGCAGACAGGTGTGTGTTTAGTTTAAAAAAATGTTTTTTTGCTGAAATTGTTGTCTGCTACTGTATGTGTCCTAGGCTATATCAAATACCTGCCAGGCGTTTACCATCAAATGTTTATTACATAACAAGAAGTAATATGGTACAAGAGTTCCCCAGTAAATGGTTTTGACAGCCTGGTTTTAAAAGTCGTGTTTATTGGGCTTTAATAAAGTCACAATTAAGTAACACTGCATGTGCTCTAGCATGGTGGCATTGATGGAAAAAACAAAACAGAACAAAAAAAACCAGACCAGAGGGTACATTCACAATAGTGCGCACACAGCAAGTCATCAGGGGTTCCAAAAAACACACACATATAACATATCAGGACACTGTATGAAAAGTTCAGTAGATATAAATTCCATTGATTTGTGTTTATACAAATGTGTGTGTTTATATTTTTAGATTAGGCATTGAGTTTTTCAGTAATATGAGCTCCTGGGAAATGAAGAGCTCCTGATCTGCTCCATTTCCTGCACTGACTCGCCTAATTTAGCTTCTTGGGCTCATTGATTTTACTTCTCAAGCATTTAATATAAGCTGTCATATGTAAAAACAAAGAGAGTTGTGGATACTCTAGAATTCGGATTGACTGGACAAAATCTGAAGATGTTTTGTTCCCCCCTAGTACGTAATAAAAACATAAATTACATGAATCATACAGATTATTCATTAGGGTTAGGGTTATTTCATCTACATGGACTGTTAGACAGTCCATACAAGAGTTCAGAGTATTTTTGAGATTGTTGCGGCCAAAAATATTTGATTTTGCAGCTGCGTTTTTTTTTCTACTTAAATTGGCAAAATTGCATTTGCACAAAATAGTTTTGCAGGGTCTTTCACAGTGATGAAATAAACTTTTAGCTGTAGTCATATTTGATGCACGTGAATCGAAGAGGGCTTTAGCTGAATGCGAGTTGTGATGATGTCACATGACGCGTCTTGGCCCAGCCAATGCAACAAAGGAGTGGCTCAAGAAGAAGCACATTAAGGTCCTGGAGTGGCCTAGCCAGTTTCCAGACCTTAATCCCATAGAAAATCTGTGGAGGGAGCTGAAGGTTCGAGTTGCCAAACGTCAGCCTCGAAACCTTAATGACTTGGAGAAGATCTGCAAAGAGGAGTGGGACAAAATCCCTCCTGAGATGTGTGCAAACCTGGTGGCCAACTACAAGAAACGTCTGACCTCTGTGATTGCCAACAAGGGTTTTGCCACCATGTACTAAGTCATGCTTTGCAGAGGGGTCAAATACTTATTTCCCTCATTAAAATGCAAATCAATTTATAAAAAATTTTACATGCGTTTTTCTGGATTTTTTTTTGTTATTCTGTCTCTCACTGTTCAAATAAATCTACCATTAAATTATAGACTGATCATTTCTTTGTCTGTGGGCAAACGTACAAAATCAGCAGGGGATCAAATATTTTTTTCCCTCACTGTATGCCATGTGAAAAGGTGCATCCAGCAGCCTCCGTGACAGGATATGAAACTACACAGCCGACAATAACCTCCGTTTTTGCCTGGGGGAAAAACTGGAGGTCAAAAGGCAGAAGGAATAACTGAACAATTGTGAAATGATTTTAAATGACATGTTGTGTGTCAGTGTCGTCGAAGATGATGCATCGAGATTAAGGCTGCAACTAATGATTATTTTTATTATTATTATTATTATTATTATTATTATTTTCGATTAATCGATTAATTGGATGGGTGCGAACTTTCGGTGCCATTTTTTCATTTATTTGAAATAAAATACACAAACTCACTGTTACAAATATAAACTTCAAACTAAAACTTTACACAACTGTCCAGTTATATAAGACTGAAAAGAACCCAATATGTTTATAAGTTTTTATTATATAATAGTATTTATGCATTATTTTAATGGATGGACAAAAAGCACTGAATTAAACTACAGTCTTAAATGAATAATAAATACTCACATTCACTACACCTTGTGGTTTCTTTTATTTGCTCTCTTTAGACATATTATTTTGGATAGAAACAAATGTTTGTGCTCATGCATCACGGTAGTGTTTCCCTGCTACACAAACTCCACTTAGTAAAGTTTGATCTTCTCCGCGGTGTTTAAAATAAAAATGCTCTCATGCCTTAGAGGACTTGGAGGTCACACATTTTCTTCCACAGTCACGTGACGATTTCGCTTCCGTCTGATGTCTGATGGAGACTGGGGTCATGAATAAAAACTGACATAAACAGTAAACTGAAGAAAGTCATTGTTGGTGACACTGGGTGTATGCTAAAGCTAAAGCGCCACCGACCTGGAAGAGGCTTCGTATTCTCAGAATTTTCCGTAATATGCACAAGATCCAGAATGCAGCTGCTAGAGTCCTTACTAGAACTAGAAGATACGACCACATCACCCCGATCTTATCCACACGGCATTGGCTCCCTGTAAAATCTCACATTAAATTTAAAATACTTTTTATTAACCTATAAAGCACTACACGGTCTTGCACCACAATATCTAAGTGACCTTCTGGTTTTATATGATCCGCCACGCCTACTCAGATCAAAAGGTGCAGGCTATTTGACATTACCTAGAATAGTGAAGTCTTCAGCGGGGGGAAGAGCCTTCGCTTATAGAGCCCCACAGTTATGGAACAGTCTTCCTATTAGTGTTCGGGACTCAGACACAGTCTCAGTGTTTAAGTCTAGGCTTAAAACGTATTTGTTTACTCAAGCTTACCCTGACTAGATTATATCTCACTACTTCACAGTCCTAATCGTTTTTCTCCTCTCTCTCTCTTTGCCGAGCCCCACACGAATTTATGGAGATATTGGAGATCCAGATCCCCTATGCCTCTGGATGAGCCAAAATCTTCTGCTGGGACTACGGCTGCTCCTAAGGCCATACATACTTCTCTTTTTCACATTATCTGTGTTACCTTCACATTCTGTGTTACCCAGATGAGGATGGGTTTCCCTTCTGAGTCGGGTTCCTCTCAAGGTTTCTTCCTCAAAAAACATCTTAGGGAGTTTTTCCTTGCCACCGTCGCCACTCAGTGGCTTGCTCAGTTGGGATAAAGTCCATTGTTTTATACCTGTTTGTTTCTGTTTATCTGTTTCTGACTGTTTATACCTGTTTTTTATTTCTGTAAAGCTGCTTTGAGACAATGACTATTGTCAAAAGTGCTATACAAATAAAATTTAATTGAAATTGAATTGAATTGAAAAGATGGGAAGAACACATTTGGGAAGAAAATAACACACTTGTAATATATGTACAACACATCGACATACACAACACGAATGATCATAATCACTTTGATTCACTGTACAGTCCTACTAACGTACTATTTACAGTAAAAAAAAACCTTTTCATTTGGGTGAAGAAGATGGCATTTTGAAAGGGATTTTCACATCCTGTCATGCCATTGCAGTATTGCGGTATTATGGTTAACAATTAAATGACGATCGATCATGGGAATTTGTGTAAATTGACATCCCTAATTATTTCATTGAAAAACCTTTTTGGTAGTATGTTATAGTTTGATGTAGCTGTGTGTATCAGACCTGGGGTCTTACTCCCATGCCAGTAGGACCATATGAAGCATGAGGAACAAAGAAAGTCTGTGTTCATTAACGCAGGAGTGTAATCCTCTGCTTCCACACTGCTTCCACCTCGTCTGGTGTCACTTGGACTTAACTCATCCTTTTAATTGATGTTAAGGAACTGTTTTCTCCTGGTGTGCATTCAATTTAATTTCATAATAGCTAATAAACCAAGCTAAGTTTATTATAAATAATATTAGAAATAAATATGAGCGTGCAGGATTCTTTTGGCCGTGGACAATCCGTCACACGACTCTTGTTTGACGTAAGGAACCCTATGAAATTTCATAACTGATTACAGACTTTTATTAGACGATATCCCGAAATGTCTGAGAACCTGAGAACAAGCATTATTTACAACAATCAGCTATTGAGCTAGATCCACCAGGATGCCCGTGTCCATTACTCGCAAACCCAATGTTTATATCCAGTACAGATGTGCTTTATCCAGATGTTCGACTGGGACATCAGCCGTGCACTCCAATCCAAAGAGAACTAAGAGAATAAAAAGAGTAAAAAAGAAATAAATAGGGATCCAAGACAAATAGGGATTCAGGAAAAGGGATATCCTCTCCTGAAGAATATCCATAAGGCCCAAAATGGAAATATTTTTGCAAGAGTTTCATCATTGTCCAAAGGTGAAGATCAGCGGGACGTTTTGGAAAAGGTCAAAGGTCACTCGGGGGCGCATGCTGAGCTCTGTTTAAAGTTAGAGACTAATTTAACAGTAGTTCAATGCAAGATAATAATATTTCCACATATGGAGCTGGTTATGAAGACTTGGCCATGTGTTTGCAAATTTGTCACTGCAAAAGTATGTCACAAACAGTGACTAGAAGGGATGGACGGAAAAGTAATAAGTAATTAATTTCATGCTGTTCTAAAACTTTTTGTCTATCAAAATTGTCACTGAGCTTTCAGCATGTAGTCTTGGTGTAATACTCGAAACAGTAACATTAGGGGACGAGGACTGTTGTCAAAATAAATTAGTGTGTGAGGCATCGCTTCTTAAGCGCTATCAATATTCCTCACTGTAACTGTAATTGACACTGTGTATGTTTAATTTAAGCAATATCGCACAAACAATATCACAGCTGTGCTCAGTATGATCCCAAAGAAACCACACTCACTTTATAGCACATCGACTAGCTGGCTAGCTTGCTTACATTGATTTGTACACACAGTGGAACATCCCAGTGTGGATATAAGCAATATATAATGCGCTCAACCATTCATATTAGTGGACCATTGTATTGTTGGTTGGTGATGATCATTTGAAAGAAATTAAATATGGTGTTTTGTCTTCCATGTGGACACTAGACAATGGATTATAATCAGAATATACTGTTTTGAACAGTACTGCACACTACTGCACAATCACATATAGATGAGTTTTCAGGATCTACGCTGCCATCAAGCAGTCGCAGACTGCACAGTTGATAATATTGTTGCACTCTTTTCTAACTGCTGGAAATATTCGTTATCCTGCATCATTTTTTTAAAACGGTAACTTGCAAGCAGGGAAAAAAAATCAATATCACACAAGCTTAATAAACACCATGTCTGGCGTGAAATTTCATTTGCATATCACAACAATTGTCTAGCCTATCATCACAGTTTACTGTGAAATGATTGCATGTACTGTACATCTCTTCTTGGCCAAGGTGTGTCACGTTTCAAGGTAGATGTGGGAGCAATCGCAAATTTTCTAAACAGTTTATTAAACAAACAAACAACAAAACAAAGACACTAAGACAACTTGGCATAATACTGTGGCAAAAACTAAACGTAAACTAACGAGATCAAAAACACGGTAACATGGAACACGGTAGTCAAAGACAAACGTAAGACAGAGAAGCAATGCAAACAATGGCTAGATATAAGTGTGCTCATTAACAGAATCACGATTCAAATGCAGGTGTCATGTGACATGTTGTAGTACAGTGCGGTGGCTGATGGGAACTGAAATCCAGAGTTACCTCCTTGATATATGACACTCTGGATGAGGCTTGACTGGCATTGGACAGTATTTGGGATAACAGGATAATTGCAGTGGACATGTGATGATGACACCTTGCACAAAATAATGTGACATTTTATCTCCAGAGTGTACTATGCAGCCTAATAACCTCTACATAGAGTCTTTTTGAGTGGACTGCAGGTATGAAGGTATTTTCCAGGCCACGTTAGACCATTGGACATCGTCTGATTGAGTAAACAGGTCACTCGACAAGTTTAATAAGCAGTTTTCAGATTATTACAATGGATTTTTTTTGCGATCATGAATTCCCAGGTCTGTGAAGTTGTACGTGTTCCAGTTTTATTGTCCTGACTGATTTATCATAAACAATGCCAATTTTCTTGTTATGCTTTTGAGATGGTACGAGAGAGAAACATCCATCATAGTCACTGCTCACAGACATGAGCCAGAAATTAGAAATATGATGGCAAAGGGAAAATATTAATCACTAAATAATTAAATGCTTGCTACTGAAGCGTTTATGTAAGAATGACTTTGGCAGTCGTTTGTTTCCAAAAGGAGCCCATTTCAGCTGAGAGGGGAAAATACTGGTTCTGTTTATTTTGACGCACTCACCTGAATCTTTGGTCCACCGAACACAGACACACACATTGAATGTCTTGGATGGGGTAACTGCGGAAACATGCGGAAACATGTCAGACTGAAATGAAATGCAATTATCATCAGTATCAATATTAAATTCTGTGTTTATTGCAGTGTAGCCTCTTGTGCTTATGTTTCACTGGTTCCTTTCACGGTCTTGATATGGAATCCAGATTACATAAGAATCTAGTGCTCTAGCGCACCGTTAGCGAGTGACTGCATCAGTGTTGCTCAGGGGAAGAACGATTATCTGCTGAAGTGGAAAGTACCACATTTCTGGACAATGAGATCCTGTTTTGTTCCTTAATAATAATGACAAAGTGAAGTGAGTTCTTTCCTGCTACGCTATCTAAAAATACATACTACTTGGGGGTTTGATATAGGAGTGTGCAGTTTCCATATGTTTATTTGTGTGTGTGTGTGTGTGTGTGTGTGTGTGTATTTCAATAACAATTTGAGTGCAATTTTCAAGATTCAGTAACAAAGGAGGCAGAATTCCTGGGCATACGGGTGGAAAAGTATAACGGTGTAAATAGCTGAATAATGAAATACTATATATATTTAAATTTGGATCATTACATGTTAACTCAGATGTATTTTAAATGTATTTTTAAATATCCTACTCTCCAGAAGTATCCCCTCCTCTCACTGTCTGTGTGCAGTTTCTCATGTTCTCACCGTGTTCACGTGGGTTTCCTCTGGTTTCTCTGGTTTCCTCCTACCTCCCAAAAGAATGGCAATAGGTGGATTAGTGACTATAAATAGTCCCTAGTTAGTTGTGATGGTGTATGAATGTGTGTCGGATTCCTGGAGATGGATGTCTCATCCAGGGTGTATTCCTGTCTCTCACCCAGTTTTCCTAGGATATGCTCCAGATCCACTGACCAGGATAAAGTTACTGAAGATGAATCAATAAATGAATGAAAGACTCAAATGCAGCATAGTTTATATTGCAACCCCACCTTTTAACATGGTTTTAAGTAATTGGTTATATGATGTTTATAGTTCTGTGAAAACATATTGCTCCATCCTGATTTCTTCTGGTTTTGTGTATCTCATACTAAATAGTTTTGGATCTTCAAATTAAATACAACATAAAACAAAGGCAACCTGAGTAAATACACAACACAGATTTTTTTATTGAAGCAAAAGGTATAAGCAACACCTATCACTCATGTGAAACACTAATTGCCCCCTTAAATTTAAAATTTGGTTGTGCCACCTTTTGCAGCAATAATTGCAAGCATACGCTTCTGATAACTGGAGATCAGTCTTTCACAGCACTGTGGTGGAATTTTGGCCCAGTCCTCTTTCCAGAACTGCTTTAGTTCAGCCACACTGGAGGGTTTTTGAGCATGAACTGCCTGTTTAAGGTCCTGTCACAGCATCTCAATTGGTTCAAGTCAGGACTTTGACTAGGATACTCAAAAACTTTAATTTAGACCGGACATTCTCCTTTAGGATTTTTTGTTAGAGAGCAGAATTCATGTTTGCCTCAATTATTGCTAGTTGCCCAGGCCCTGAAGCAGCAAAACATTCCCACCTCATCACACTTCTACCACCATGCTTGTCTGTAGGTATGATGTTCTTATTCTGAGATTCTGTGTTTAGTTTATGGCAGATGTAACGTGACCCCTGTTTTCCAAACATTTCCAGATTCGACTCATCAATCCACAGAACATTCTCCAAAAAGGTTTGAGGATCATCAAGATGTGTTTTTGCCAAATTCAGATGAGCCTAAATGTTGTTCTGGATTAGCAGTGGTTTTCACCTCCCCACATTTCCATGGATACCATTTTTGCCCAGAGTCTTTCTGATAGTGGAGTCATGAACAGTGACCTTTGTTGATGCAAGAGACGCCTGTAGGTCCTTTCATGTTGGCTCTATTGTGACTTCCTGGATGAGTCATTGCTTTGGAAGGTCGGGCAATTTTGGGAAGGTTCACTTCTGTACAGAGTTTTTCCATTTGGAGATAATGGCTCTCACTGTGGTCCTTTGGAGTCTCAGAGCCTTTGAAATAGCTTTGTAACCCTTCCCACACTGGTGTATTTCAATCACCTTCTTCCTCATTATTTCTGGAATTTATTTACTGGAATTTACTTTGGCATCGTGTGTTACAGGGTAAGACCTTTTAACCAACTTCCTGCTGTTTAAAAAGTTCTATTTAAGTGTTGATGTGATTGAACAGGGTTTGCAGTAATCAGTCCTGGTTGTGTCTAGTCCAGCTGAACCCCATTATGAACGAGGTTTCATAGATTTGGGGAATTATTAACTATGGGGGCAAATACATTTTCACACAGGCCCAGTTGATATTGGATACAATTGTTGCTTCAATAAATAACATAATTTAAACACTGTATTTTGAGTGAGTGCAGAAGAAATCCTTTTTCACAGCACTGCATATGACTCATCTGACTGGTGCTTTTTAATAAATCAAAAATTGTATCTGTTTAAAAAAAAGGTTGCTTTCTTTTCAAAAACTGGTGTATGGAAGCACACATACACATACAGTCCATGCAAGTGTGAATAGCTAATCAGATCAAACTGCAGCTTGCCACCGACTAGATGTGTAAAAGATGCAAGGTGCTAAGTGTGGACTAAGTGCTTTTTCATTGTATGTCATCCTGGGATATTAATAGTCGTTTCTTTTTTCATTTCACCAGTAGCTAATTCTCAACTGTGCACCTTCTTTAAGCTAGCGGTCAAATGACAACGCTGTGACTGAGGGGTGCACTAATGTGCAGTTATCATTGAAGGTGGAGGAGGTGAATAGCCTGATGATGTAAAGATGGAACACAAATCAGGTGTAATTGGAGAGGAGTAGAGGAAGAAGAGGAGACAGCAGGCAGTGAAACAGGTGGCTCACTTTGCAGAAGATTTACTCTCCAGCTTTAAGAATAGATGGAGAAGGCAGAGTTGGTGTGTGTGTGTGTGAGAAGAGAGAGAGAGGCAGCGTGGGTTGAGTGTATTTAAAGGTCTTGGGTGGAGCAGCTCTGTGGGCTTCTGGCCCACGTTAAAACGCCCCTTCCACTATTTATACCCCTCACCACCCAGCTCAAATGAGGGAGTCAGGGAACACAGTGTGTGGGTGTGACATGTCAGAATGTGTCCTTATGCAGATCCTAGATTCAATGTGTGGGTCAGTTGAGTTCCTAAAACCGTTCCAGGCAGCGTGTTCAAGATGTTCAAAGAGAATCCCACAGAGTGGACGTGTCGTGAAACATGTGGCCGTTCAGATCAAAAATACAAAAGGCTTCAGCATTCACACATTAGACATCATGTTTAGCCCACTTGTCAAACTATAACCACCTCATTCATTCACACATCCATTCACTATGAGCAATTTAGTGTAAGCAAGTCCACCAGCATGTATGAAGGAGGTCGTGGGGAAACCAGAGAACCTGGAAGAAAACCATGATGACACAGGAAGAATACCCACAGACAGTAAAACTAACTCAGGATCAAACTATTAATGCTGGAGCCGTGAGGGAACACAACCTGCTGCACCCTCCTAGTCAATTAGATCATATACTTTCCCCTTAAAAAAGTCGATGTAGTGGTGGAAAGATCAGCAGCCTGGGTGCCTAGAAAAAGCAGATTTTCTCTCTGGGCTATTCATTTATTTTGTAGCATTTTTGTAACCCTACTCCTAATAACAACTGTGCAAGCTACTCGTTCTGAATCCAACCACCTGCTGCACTACACATATTGCCAGAGGTGCAGCTGGTAGAACAGTAGACGCCGGTACATGGAACACTAATGAAAACTGAGCATAATAAAGGATACCCCAAAGCTGTCCTAAAACTGATCTGCTCACAATAGCTGCCAGTTAAACTCATCAAAAGAAAGTAAAAGCCACTAGCTGTTGTCAGTTATCTTTTATATGCAATGCAAGAAGAAAATACCAGCTCTTAGCTGAGAGGCATAAACATGGTGTGCTAGAAGTGGGTAATGTTCATATGGGTTAGGGATCTTATGCCCATCACTCCCACAGAATTGTTTAGAGTGTCGTTGTATGCTGTAGCATTGTCTTTTCCCTTCACTGGAACACGGTTGGTAATGTAAAACTTTATTTTCGCACTTTAGCAACAGTCCCTAAGTATTCAATGACACAGACACTTGGAATAGTTTGGAGTGCTGTTTGTGCAATATGAAATAAGAAAATGCACTAAAGAGACATGACGCTGCCATTTTAGCATGATTTATTAGACGCCATCAACATCGGTATAAAGAGCAGAACTTTCCAGAAAGCATTGCAATATGATGCAAATTACTTGAATAAAACTCTTTAGAAATGACTTTGACATACTTTAGAATGAGGAGGGAAAGCTGTTGAAAACAGTATTTGATCCATCCATGACTTGCTGTAACATGACATGTTCCAAACAAAGTCTTATTCTATACAGTCAAGTTCACAATTATTGGCACCATTCATTAGAATAGGCCACTGCCTCAAGGCAGTTTTTCACTTATATGTTGTGAAATACAGTTCCAGTTCCAGAACACCTTGAAGTTCCAAGTGTTTCAGGCTTTTTTATGGACCTTGTTGTGCTTAATGGTATTTTGAAGACCTTATGTACACTGTATGGCCAAAATGTCATAGACGACTGACCATCTCACCCATATGTGGTTCTTCCTCAAACTGATACCACAATGTTGGAAGCACACAATTGTATAGAATGTCATTGTATGCTGGAGCATTACGATTTCCCTTCTACGAAAAACTAAGAGGCTCTGTGTCGTGCACAGAGACTTGACCTCAACTCCACTGCTGACTGTGCACCAGACTTTCTCGTCCCACATCACTGCCTGACCTCACTGATGCTCTTGTGACTGAATCAACACATCCTCATAGCCACTATCCGACCTTCCCAGAAGAGTAGAGCTTGTTATAACAGCAAAGGGTAACTAAATCTGGACTGGAATGTTCAACAAGGACATATGAGTTGGTATGTTATCCACAAACCTTTGTGTGCCATATAGTGTATTTGTTATATGGTTGTGCTAAATGGTATTTTATATGTGCTTATGTATTTGTTATACGCAGTACGTGACTTGACATGCCATTTCTGTTTAGTGTTGAAAGCTCTTTGGTTTCTTCACATGGTGATACAGACACACAAATATAATTCTTATGACAACAGTTTTATGTTTCATGGAAAATTGTGTGTAATATTAATTTTAAACCAAATTGTTGCCTACTTCTCTGAGGATGAATCTGTAGAGTGCTGCATTTGGTTTCCCACTGCATAAAGAACATTCAATCAATATATAATCTATATCTTTATACAGACAGTGTAGTGGCTTATATATATATACGCTCCACTGAATACAAACCCTTTCCCAATGGAATGATGTTTGAGCATAGCAGCTTTATGAGGGATTAAGGGTCAGGTTAAAGGAGGCCAGACTGAGTCTGGACTTTTCCCACCTCAAATACGCAGTCATGAATGCCGAAGACATCAAGCAGAGCAAGTAAATACTTCTGGCTCCTGAGGCTCCACTAAACACACTCCTGTGTCTATGCTTGGAGGGAGGAGGAAATAAAGTGTTTCAGTGACGTTGGGATGCTACAGCTAGCAGCTGAATTTACATGAGTGAACAGTGCTGGAGTGTGCTGGGGTGTGTGTAGATTGATTTATAGGGTCAAACAGTATCTCGCTTGACTACTCTCTCTCTCTCTCTCTCTCTCTCCCTCTCTCTTTCTCCCTCTGTCTATCTTTAATAAATCAGTGAAGGATATGAATAAGGTGCTGAATAGCTGCTGGGGCTAACGTATTGAGCAGGCCATAATGAAAGATGTAATCATTAAAATGTTATGGGTTTTTTTTCCTGCAGTGCCTTTGACATTACCTAAGATTAGCAAATGAATGTTAATGTAGAAATAATAATCAGCAATCACTCTGCTGTGTCACAGGGTTTTAGCGTCAGACTAACCACGTGACCTTTGTTTTGGTTTTGCTTTCTGATTTGACACTGGTGTTTGTTATTTCAGTTAATCATGCTTAGTTTGAGTAACGCCGGGTATTTAAGGCTCCGGAGCAATGAAGCACGTTGCTCGGGATTAGATAGCTAGAAGTAGTAGCTTGGTTCACAAGTATTATGTGTTGTAGCGGTTTCCAGGTTTGTCTATGTTACGTTTGATTTGAGTTTTTACGTTTAATAAAGAGTTTGACCTGCACCTGCCTCCGTGCCCGTCTACAATCTTGTGACAAAATCCCGAGCCAGAAATACGGACGCAGCGGACCATGGGGAGGAGACCAAACCGCCTCACCAGGAATGCTACACACGCCGGCGAAGCTCACCCACAGGAGCTACGACGTGAGCACAGCGTGAGTGCGGATCATGAGTTGGAGATGGCTGAAGAGATGCGCAAAATGCAGCTGGAAATGGAACGTTTACGCACCGTGCTGGAACGGAGTCACAGCTACAAGCCACACAAGTCCTGCTGCAGGAGAGAAGAGGAGCTGGAAGAGGAGAAAAAGCGGAGCACTTGGGCCGTTACAGTGAAGGACACTTTTCAGTACCTCCTGTCCCAGCGCGAAGCTCAACTCATCCAGATGGTGGAGGTGAACCGAAGCACATGGACAGCTAAGGCAAGCCCAGACTCAGGTTGAGGACCTGACGCGTGAAGTGGAAGAACTCCGAGTGGTGAGAGATACAGCACTGAACATTGAGAAACAGAATAAGATTCTGATGGCCAAAGTGAAGGAGCTGGAAGGCTCGATCAAAGCAAAGTCTCAAGTATGTGATGTCCAGGTTAAGACCCACTCTCAAGTATGTGATGTCCAGGTTAAGACCCACTCTCAAGTATGTGATGTCCAGGTTCAGACCCAGTCTCAAGTATGTGATGCCCAGGTTCAGACCCAGTCTCAGGTCCACGATGTCCAGGTTCAGACCCAGTCTCAGGTCCACGATGTCCAAATTCAGACCTAGTCTCAAGTCCACGATGTCCAAAATCAGACCCAGTCTCAAGTCCCTGCCAAGTCTCCGAGTTATGATTTCAAGTCTCTGAGTTATGAGTCCAAGCCTCCGAGTTACGAGTCCAAGTCTCCGAGTTACGAATCCAAGTCTCCGAGAGCCAAGTTTAGGTCTCCGCCGTCCAAGTTCGAGCCTCCGCCGTCCAAGTTCGAGCCTCTGAGAGCCAAGTTCAAGCCAGACCAATTATCAGGTTCCTGCCACAGCTAAGTCTCAAGACCTCATCCAGTTTCACGTTTCACTCACCACTCAAGCTTCAGCCACGACTCTCATCCAAGCTCAAGCCAGGCCTCTTGTCCTAGTTCACGCCATGTCCCAAGTCCCGCTCCAGGTTTCAGTCCCTGTCCCGCTCCAGGTTTCAGTCCCTGTCCCGCTCCAGGTCTCAGTCCCTGTCCCACTCCAGGTTCATGTCTCTGTCCCGTTCCAGGTCCCAGTCCATGTTACGTCCCATGTCCTGGTCCCTGCCACGTCCCATGTCCCGGTCCCTGTTCTATCCCTGGTCCCAGTCCCTGGTACGCCCCAGGTCCCGGTTCCTGTCCCGTCCCGTGGCCTTGCCACTGCTCTGCATTACGATTCCGACTCCACAGCTCTGCTTCATGGTCCCGACACACTCGCCACGTCGCTGGCTCATGTCATGCCTTTAGCCACGTCCCTAGCTCACGTCATGCCTCTAGCCACGCCCCTAGCTCACGTCATGCCTTTCGCCATGTCCGATCTCGTGTTTCAAGGTCTCGTCATGTTTTTACTCCTGTTTCTCGCCACGCCTCTGAGCCCTGTTCCAGCCACGCCTCTGAGCCCTGTCTGTACCGCTGGGGGCGCCGCCCAGCCTGCCTGTTCCATTGGGGGCACCACCCAGCCTGCCTGTTCCGCTGGGGACGTTGCTCAGCATCTCTGCTCTCCTGAGGATCTCGCTCAGCATCTTTGCTCTGGTGAGAACGTCGCACAGCGTCCCTGTTTTCCGGGAGGTTGCCCAGCCTCTCGTCTCCCCTGAAAGCGACACTCCGATCCTTCATGCAACTATGTACAGCATTCCGCTCCCAGGCTCAGCCAGGAACTCAGGACGGTTTCTGCCTGGCGATGCATGGGACATTCGGCTCAGCGGTCCGGAGCTGCCAGTGAAAGGTTGAGGACTTTGGGCACTCCGGGGAGTATGCCCTTGGGGGGGCTCTGTCACAGGGTGCCCAGCAGAGGGCGCTGTGGCACGGGGTTTTGCCGTGACCTTTGTGACCTTTGTTTTGGTTTTGCTTTCTGATTTGACACTGTGTTTGTTATTTCAGTTAATCATGCTTAGTTTGAGTAACGCCGGGTATTTAAGGCTCTGGAGCAACGAAGCATGTTGCCCAGGATTAGATAGCTAGAAGTAGTAGCTTGGTCACAAGTATTATGTGTTGTAGCGGTTTCCAGGTTTGTCTATGTTACGTTTGATTTGAGTTTTTATGTTTAATAAAGAGTTTGATCTGCACCTGCCTCCGTCCCCGTCTACAACCTTGTGACATGCTGCTTATTAATCCATTCTTTATACAGATATTTATTTCACAGGCCTGGCAAAGGGATTAAGATTAAGACTGTAGTGTGTGTAGGCTCAGAAAAACAATGAAGGGCATATTTATAGTATAAAAAATGTATTTATTACATATTGAATTGAATGCAAATGAACCAATTATGCACACTTTTTCAGAGCTTTTTGTCTCATGAATTTATGGACACTAATATGATTGTATATATAGAGATTCTCATTTATCATTTCTGGGAATTTTTTTTTTATTTCTGCTGATTCATCATTAGTCACAGTTTCATGATTGTCCAATTAAATGGTCACTAGAAATGCATGTCCCACTCCCAGAGGCAGGTCTTGATTTACAGTAGCAGCTTGTTAGTAGCAATTATGGTTAAAAGCAGTAAACGTGGTTGGAATTTATTCATTTTAAAGAGAGTGGAATTTGTATGTGGTTGCAGTTCTGTGACTGTTGATTTGCAGAGGTGTTTTACAAACTCAGGCTCTTCAGTGCTGAAATATGCCGTTGGAGTGTGGTGTATCTCGAATGCTGTTTTCAGTTGTGTCATGCAGTTCGACACAACATCACTCTGACTTCCTTTTTCAAGAAGGAAATATGTCACCATATTAAATCAAAACACAGCTAAAATGCCATTTCTTGGGGACTTTTTTACAGTGGTGCTTGAAAGTTTGTGAACCCTTTAGAATTTTCAATATTTCTGCATAAATATGACCAAAAAAATAATAAGATTTTCACACAAGTCCTAAAAGTAGATGAAGAGAATAAAACAAATTAAACAAATGAGATACAAATATTATACTCACTTGTTTATTTATTGCAGAAAATGTTTGAATATAACATCTGTGATTGTCAAAAGTGTGTGAACGTTTGATTTCAGTATCTGTTGTGAACCTAAATACAGAACAGCTTCAACTCTGGGATGTTGGTGGGTTTCCTCAAACGAACTGCTTACTTCAGGACTTTCCACAACATTTCTGTTGGATTAAGGTCAGGACTTTGACTTGACCATTCCAGAACATTAAGTTTATTCTTCTTTAACCATTCTTTGGTAGAACGACTTTAGGATCGTGTTTAGGATCATTGTCTTGCTTCATGCATCACTTTTTCTTGATATTCAGTTCATGGACAGATGTCCTGATAAATTTCCTGTAGAATTTGCTGGTATAATTCAGAATTCATGCCCAGGACATCTGGGCAGTGTTGGCTTGCCAGTGAAAGCTCTGGGTTACTGATCAGAAGGTTGGTGGCTCAGGCCCCAGCGTTAAGGCCCTTAACCCTCTTTGCTCCAGGGGTGCCGTATCATGGCTGACTGCGCTCTGACCCCAACTTCCTGGCATGCTGTGCTATGCAAAGAAAAGAATTTCACTGTGCTGTAATAATTTATGTGACAAATAAAGGCTCATTATTCCATCAAAGATGGCAAGATGTCCTGGACCAAATGCAGGCCCAAACTCTGATACTACCACCAGCATGTTTCACAGATGGGATAAGGTTCATATGCTGGAATGCAATGTTTTCATTTCTCCAAACATACAGTATCACTTCTCATTTAAAACTAAAATTCTGTTTTGGTCTCATCTATCCACAAATTTTTTTCCAATAGTCTTTTTGATCTTGAATTTCCTCAAACTGTACACAATCTGTCTGACTGTGGATTGGTGTCCAAACACTTTACAGATGGTTCTGTAACATTTTCCAGCCTGATGAGCATTAACAACTCTGTTTCTGGGGTCCTCAGAAATCTCCTTTGTTCGTGGCATGATACACTTCCACAAACATGTGTTGTGAATATTAGACTCTGATAGATCCCTGTTCTTTAAATAAAACAGTCACACCTGATTTTCATACCACTGATTGAAAACACCTGACTCTAATATCACCTTCAAATTAACTGCTAGTCCTAGTGGTTCACATACTTTTGCCACTCACTGAAATGTAATTTTGGATAATTTTCCTCAATAAATAAATGACCAAGTATAATATTTTTTGTCTTAGTTGTTTAATTGGGATCTCTTGGTCTCTTGGTGAAAATATGATGATGTTTTAGGTCATATTTATTCAGATATCTAGAAAATGGGTTCACAAACAAAAAAAAGGGTTCACAAACTTTCAAGCACCGCTGTAGATGCTCTGTATCTCTGAATAATTTCAGTTTCCATCCTCATCACTTCTGGAGTTAACCCGACTTTAACATGCTAGAACTTTCAGTTCAGTTAAGTCTGTAGTTTCCATAACTACAGTGCAGTGCATATAGTGGTAAATGTCAACATTTCACCCATGTGATGGCTTTTCCCAGATGGTCACATATATATAAGTTTCAAGCAACTAAATTGAGGTAACAGTTAGCTAATACACACAAAAAAAACCTCCTGGGGTAGATGAAAAGTAGACAAAAGAGCTGTTCATGATACAAAGTACACCACCACATCTGTGAGACATGGTGGCATGGGCATGTATAGCTGCCAGTGGAGCTGGTTCACGATTATTTACGGCCTTGTGCGCAGTGTTTACACACGTCAGGCATGTTTTTTTTTTCAGCTTACTTCAGAAGCACAGTCCGGCTGGACTTGCATGGTTATGTTTTACCTAAAAGGAGAGAAATGCATATTCACCACATGAGAAACCCTTGCCCTTACTGCACTCAAACATCTGGAGCTGACTACAACCTGTTTGATCCGAGAACCTGGCAGTATTCATCTGTACAACAGTATGTCATGTGTTTCCATGAATTAGACCGATGGAGTACATTTCTGGCTTTGGTCAATGGTCATTTTAGTCATTGGTTTTAGTTTAATGTACGTAAAAATAATCCGCACAATGCGTCATCATTTTTTCCCCCAACTAGAAAAATGAAGACTGTGGGAAATAAGCTAGTCAGTGACCTCTCTCATGTAGCTAGTGTTACTGTAGCAAAGCGTGGCTGCTAAATTTTCCTGGTGGAGGTCTGTGAATCACAAGGTTCCTTTAAACTTCAACACATTTGATAGTTGAGAATTGCTAGTTGTACACTTGTGTCAGGCATTTTGTGTTCTTTCCAGTGTGGCTGTCAAACTCTTTTAGTGTGTGAAGACGGGATAATGTATTATGGGAACAAATCATTGAACTGGGTCAAGTCTGGACAGGTCTGGACTGGTGCCTGAAGTCATTGGATACCTTTCTCCTCGTTAGAATCAAACCAAACAAATTTGCACATTAACACTGGTGACTTTTGGCACTAGGCATGTACTGATTTATTTATTTATTTTTATCATAGAGTACAATATTATCCCTACATTCTATTTAAAAACAATTCTACTCATGAAGTGATCGAGATGATCTCAGTGTAGATTTTGAAGAGTCTAACGGCTAAACAGGCTCCTGAGGCTCACTAACTTTTCTAACTAACTTAACAATATTTAGCAGAATTTCCAGCGCACGCTTACTTTTGGAGATCACGCGTTTGAATCCCGACGATGCCACAGCCATTTGTGACTGGGAGACAAGGAAGATAAATTGACCGCGTACTCTGGTTTTGAGGGATGGCATACTCTTTCTCCACTGTCAATCATAGCAACACCAGCTAATCATTGCCATCTGTGAGCTCATGCATGTGGAAGATAGTGCTCTCCTCAAAGCATGTTGGGTGAGCTTCAGCTGTCTTGGAGGAAGCATGCTAGCCTTTTTTTTTTGGTTTTGTACTGCAAGATTTGAAGTGTTGTAACAAACTGGATCACAAATTTGTCGTCTGTTATGAGCAGTTCAGTAAAGTTGGTGGTAGGTTTCAGTTGGTGTCTATAATGTGCGATTCAAGTTTATTAACCTTACTACTAGTGTTTTTACGGCCAGAGTGAGATAGTTAATATTAGCTATATATGCTGTTTTAATTATTACGTCACATTAGGTATTTAAAACGTAACATGACTCTCACACTGTGAACATGGTAAGTAGTGTAGCATTGTGATATATCGTATAAGTAACTTTCCCTTAGAGCTAGCTAAAAAAGTCAGATAATCGTGGAAAAAGTCTAATCCGACCTGAAACAAAGCTTTACAGAGCATGTGTCTTTAATGTCCCAGCAAACTGTTCAGTGGAATATTCCACAGGCCAGCGGGGTTGTTTTATTCACTCAGTATGAGTTACCCAGTATCACACTGTAATCAGCAAATACGCATACATGTGCAGAACATATGCTGCAAGCCTTCTTGTTTGGAGCGTAGGGAGTGGTGTGTGTGAGTGTGTGTGTGAGTGTGTGTGTGTGTGTGTGTTTGTGTATGTGAGTAAATTCCATGGTAGCCTTGGGTGCATAAGTACTTGATACTAGTTCTTATTTTACCATTGGCCCTTTCGGAGTGAACTCAGTACCTCCCTCTAGCTCTCGGGACAGGCTGCCGTGCGGCACTGAAACACAACATGGGCCAATTAAGGCCAGCTTTACTCTGAGCCTTAGCTCCAAGCTGGCACTTCCATTTGGAGTTTTTATGTTTAACACATGCAAACACGTGCCAAGGCTGCAGGTCGGACTGTCACACACTATACAATTACAAAGTCCTCTGTTTTTATTCCATCCATGTAAAATGCAAACCCACCTGCAGAAAGAGCATGTTTCAGAGACATCTTGCTATTGCTACATCCATGTTAAGCTATTGAGTCCATCTTTGGCTAGTCTAGACCTGCTGCCTCGAGCTTTGATACGTCAAAATGAATGTATGGTAGGGTAGACATGAAGTGAAAGGTTTCCCACAGATCCAAAGTAAACATTGAGGGGAAACCGGGTGTGGTTTGGGTGGAGATGGCCTGCCCTTTTTTTCTTTCTTTTTTCTTTTTCTTTTTTTTTCTTTTCTTTTACGTTGTCGAGCTCATCAAACCTCCCCTTCCCTTTCGCTTTCTAAACCCCTTCCCCTAGCCCTGACCTTAAACCTTGTAACTTTTAGTCTCACTTGAAAAAAATGAATTGTCCTCTAGCTCATAATGCCGCTCTACATATTTCCTTTGCTGTTTGCATGCAGAGGCCAACAACAGCCATGCACACTGGATACTGTAGTCTTTTCTCTCTAATTTCTCTCTGATTTTTTTGCATAATGACAGTTGATGAAAACATGGATTTAAACACATTTAACATTTTAGTTTTTGGCTGATGTTTGATTAGAAGCTGAGCTTGAAAAAATGAAAAGGTTTACCTACAGTATCTCACAAAGTGAGTACACCCCTCACATTTTTGTAAATATTTGATGATATCTTTTCATGTGACGACACTGAAGAAATGAAACTTTGCTACAATGTAAAGTCGTCAGTGTACAGCTTGTGTAACAGTGTAAATTTGCTGTCCACTCAAAATAACTCAACACAGCCATTAATGTCTAAACCGCTGGCAACAAAAATGAGTACACCCCTAAGTGAAAATGTCCAAATTGGGCCCAATTAGCCATTTTCCCTCTCCGGTGTCATGTGACTTGTTAGTGTTACAAGGTCTCAGGTGTTAATGGGGAGCAGGTGTGTTAAATTTGGTGTCATCGCTCTCACACTCCCTCATACTGGTCACTGGATAGATGTTATCAAGCCAGTTTTAACCTAGTGTACTCAATTTTGTGATATACTGTATGATATATCTGTTTAATACAATGAAATGATTAATTATTTCTTATCCTATTGGTGAGAATTGTTGCAGTATGTTTCTCATACAGTACGTTTACATGGACAACAATAACCCAATATTAACCCGATTAAGACAATACTCGGATTAAAAAACTAGCATGTAAACTGTGATTTCTGATTACCTTAATCCGACTAAAGTCATGCTTGAAGTAAATACAAATTGAATTAAGACATGTGGAGTATTCCTGCTTTAGTCCCATTATTAATAATGAACTGCACTTGAAGCTTTCGTAGAATTAAAACTGAAACACCCAAAACTGTATACGGTACCATAAAAAAGACAAACTGTACATTGAGACATGAAGTTCTGGAGGGAACGTCGGACGGCATGGTGCGGTGACGTAATGACGTGTTACGTTAATCCATCTATGTTCTATAACATGTAAAACGGGAACATGAAAAGAATATTCAAAAAGCAACCTTAATCACAATATTGTCTTATTCAGAATAAGACCAATAATTCGATTACTGATGTCCATGTAAACGTAGTCATGTTTAATGTCAGTTTTGTTTCAGTTTTGCTCTAGGGGGATTATGATGTTATATTTAGGGCTGAAGAGTGGGTGGATTGCAACCAGGATTCCAGCTAGTGATAGGATTTGAGGTCATCTAATCAGCTACTTTTCACCGAAGGTAACTGGGCCTTTTCTGTCACAGCCCTGAGATTGTGGAACAGCTTGCCAATTTTCATAAAGGCATCCTCCAACATAGACATTTTTAAATCCGATCTAAAAACCCAGATCTTTTTTGTTTGAAATTTTGTTTTCATATTTATTTCATATTCTCGTATTGCCGAAAACCCGTCTCACCCCTCTCATGAACTCATCACCCTCCTGCCATCTGGCAGAAAGTACAGGAACATCTGTGCTTCCACCAGCAGACTCCGCAATAGTTTCTTCCCTGAGCCAGTCAGATTACTCAACACACTGCTGCCTCCCAACAGTATCCTCGGCAATCAAACACCTAACCCAGTATGACTCAAAAACATTGCACACTTGCAATTTACAAAGCTACATCAGTCACTATATTATGGAACTCGTTTTTGCTGTCAGTATTGCTGCTATACTTATTGCTACTCTACACAAGAGTTCACAGTTTTGTGTTCTGTGTATTTTGTGTACTGTGTATCTATTGTCCTGTCCTGAGTATCTATTGTCCTGTCCTGTGTATCTATTGTCCTGTACTGTGTATCTATTGTCCTGTCCTATGTATCTGTTGTCCTGTCCTGTGTATCTATTGTCCTGTCCTGTGTATCTATTGTCCTGTCCTGTGTATCTATTGTCCTGTCCTGAGTATCTATTGTCCTGTCCTGTGTATCTGTTGTCCTGTACTGAATATTTATTGTCCTGCGCTCATGTCACACTGTTGTACAGTGCACTTTATATAGTCTTGCATTTCGTTCTGATAAATACTTGCTATATTGAGGAATGACAATAAAAACCACTTGACTTGACTTGATTTTCCCTGATCTTTAAAATCTATAGTATCAGGTTTTCGTTTTCTTTTATTTCGTTGCTTAGGTTTAGCCGAGACATTGGCCGACTCTGCATGTGGGAAAAAAAAAAGAGAAAAAACAAAAAAAAAACAAAAAACGCAAAAAAAAAACACGAGCCACATCAGGTAGCTTCAAAGCATCATCATCTGTCTACAACACACAAAGCCAATAGTGGCTCTTGTAATGACGCTCTAATTACATGAAGTCCAGGGGATTTCGTGAGAAGGACTGCATACTTGCAATGCTTCCAAACTGCTTGTTTAAGGGTTAAATTTGAAACAAAACTAATCAAATAAATGTGCTGTTGGGGCTGTTTTTCCCGCTTTCCTCATCTTCCTTACTGTGAGGGGGACAGTCTGCTCATGGGTCCAGTTCCTGGCAAATCATCAACTGCTTTAGACATCATCTTATCATTTGTCTTTTTTGTTTTTAAAGTTTTTCCATGTTTGCATGTGAGCGCATGTGCTGGTAAGTGGATATAAATAGATGCATGCATGGATGCATACCTATGATGTATCAGTACTGGTTTGAAATGTAATTAAAACGTGTTAATATCTGATTTGTTTTGTCACGTGATGTTTTACTGGGAAATCGAGTGTGTCAGAGAGTTGGGAAAGTCTTAAGCTCGTCTTTATTGTCAGTAACCTTCCTGAAAAGAAAATCCCACAGCATAAATGAAACCATCTGCATTACTGCTTGAGGCTTGGACAAATATAGCGAAGAGAGAACGAGAATACTTTTGATATTCTCTAGAGTTTAGTAATGAATCTAATATGACTGTGTGAATATGTGTGTAGTCTTTCTAAATCTGCCTAGTCGCATAGGGGAGAATCCTCACGGGCTTCCACCTCTTCATTCTTCTTCTCTGAGACTTGTTCTATACCTTTCCCTTCTGCCATGTGGTTTGTCAATATAGCAGAGGTATGATAGTGTGTGTGTGTGTGTGTGTGTGTGTGTGTGTGTGTGTGTGTGTGTGTATGCAGTAGAGAACTGATGATGATAGCAGAGTCATCAGGGCGACAGGTCGGCTCCTGGAGTCTGAGGAAAACACGGAAACCATATATTACTACAAAAGCCACATAATGTTGGACAATTTTTCCAGGTTGCATGTATGTTTGTGATTATATACAGGTGTGTATGTGTGTATGTCTGTGTGTTTCCTGTCTTTAAAGTGTATTAGAGCACTCTATCTCATTATAAAATCATCGTCCTCTTTGTATGGTCATGTGGGAGCTGGTGATGAGGAAAGCAGAACATAAGAGGGTTTGTACACACGGTGCGAGTGAGCCAACTGGTCTCTTCACTGTAAACTATTTTAACCTGTTCAGTTCTTCTTTTAATCGTGAAAGATCAGTCACAACACAACTGCTTCTTCAACTTACCTTAACTCAAGAAGAATCCAGCAACCATGAATGTGTGAACTATACATTTGCATAATTTGCATAAACTGAAATGGAAGATTAGAAAATTGAAGAAGGTGCTTAAACCATCTCTGAATACGCATAACCTTCCAGAGCTGACTCTGAATACGGCCCAGTGTTACTGTGTAGGCAATGCTGTACAGTAGCTTGGTTAAAGTGATATAAAGTGCATTTCCTCAGAGTTTAGCCTGATGAAATATTCCCAACCCTGGATATCAAAAGTCAAACTTGTTAAACTTGATAAATTTATTCCTGTAACTAAAGAGAAAAAGATCTTGTAAAACCAAGAATAATGAACTTGGAATTGGAAAAATGTGTGTGTGTGTGTGTTGGGGGAGGCTTGTTCAGTATGTCATTGTGAGTGTGTGTGTGTGTGGTAACAGAAAGTATTCCCTGGCCTGGCCTCACCACAGAAACACACATCCAGCTGATCCCAGAGCAGTCCAAAGAAAAGTGATGCATACAGATGTGCTGTGTCTGTTCTGGGTTTTTTCTTAGTCTCTGATGTGTTTCCGATTTGTTCTGTCACATCGTTGTTCTCAGCCGATCATTTTCTCCCTGTGTTTTTCTTACTTTTCGCACTCAATGATAATTTTATCTAGCATCTCATAAAGCATGGATGTTCGTTTTTTTTCTGATCATAATCTAATAAGACTAGCTTCTTAAGAGTGTGATTTCATTTACTGCTATTCTAAAGCATATAATGATAACATACAATCGAGATAAAGAACCTAGAGTGAATCTGAGATACTCACTTTCACATATGTGTTGTTTAGCACTTGTTTTCCATGTTTTTGCTAGGAGTGTGCTGATGCAATGATTTCAATTCAATTCAATTTTATTTGTATAGCGCTTTTTACAATAGTCATTGTCTCAAAGCAGCTTTACAGAAATAAAAAACAGGTATAAACAGTCAGAAACATCTAAAGAGAGACAAACAGACACAGATAAACAGAGACAAACAGGTAGAAAACAAATGGAATTTATCCCAACTGAGCAAGCCACTGAGTGGCGACGGTGGCAAGGAAAAACTCCCTAAGATGTTTTTTGAGGAAGAAACCTTGAGAGGAACCCGACTCAGAAGGGAAACCCATCCTCATCTGGGTAACACAGAATGAACAGATGATCTAACTATGTGAGAGTCTGAAAACTGCACGTCATCACCTCAGCTTTGAAACATGTCTTGATCTTTCATTTAACCAATGTTTAAATAGACACACACAAAAAAAAACATGATCTAGCATTCCCCAGCAACATACGCCCATCTCGCTGTTTCTCAAAATCATCACATCAAAATGATACGCACTGTATAATCCAGTCAATTATCCAGTCAGCCAATCATGTGGCAGTAATGCAATGTACAAAATCATGCAGATACTTTGAAATCTGATCTCCGGACTTACCTGATCCATTTCGGATGTCCTGCCTCTGGATGGAGCTCAAATCTATTCCAAAACCAGTTTGCTGGGACTACGGCTGCTTCTAATCCCATACAGACTTCATATAAGTCAGTAATGAACTTTTTCACACTATTTGTTGTTACCCAGATGAGGATGGGTTCCCTTCTGAGTCGGGTTCCTCTCAAGGTTTCTTCCTCTTAACATCTTAGGGAGTTTTTCCTTGCCACCGTCGCCTCTCAGTGGCTTGCTCAGTTTGGATAAACTCACACTGTTAATATCTGTATACCATGTTTATATTTCTGTAAAGCTGCTTTGAGACGAAGTCTATTGTAAGAAGCCCTATTCAAATAAAATTTAATTGAATTGAATTGAAATCTAATATCAAAATATGTGATCTCAGTGGCTTGGCATGGCCTTTGGTGGCAGATGAGCCAGTTTGAAACTGTTGAGCTCATGAGATTTTCAACACAGAATGGATGAAAACTACAATTATACAAATTAAAATACTGAATAGTAGGCTGTGCTACAGCAGTATCCCACCTCTGGTATCTCCTATTTATCAAGCTATGTCGGTTGGTAGAAAACTAATCAAATGTAGCTGCAATAACAGTGTGTTTATTTTGTTAATCCAAAATACACACAAGCTTTCATAATAACCATTATGCTGAAGTAGTACAGTAGAATATGCTAACATAAGTACTGTATGTGGTGTACTGGTTTGAGCTCTTAAACAGGCAGCTTAGGCCATAGCCATGGGGATTTCAAAACACATGTTGTGTGAAATATTACTGTTTGTTACAGCTTATACAGCTTATATTGATTGTAATTCAGAATTCACATAAAACAGGTAGACCTTTTTATCCTGATTTGGACTTGCTGTGGGCCCAGACCTTTCAAATGGTAAAGCTTCTATAAAAATATATTTCCATTACTTCCAAAAAAGGAAAAGCCATGACTACCACATTTGGCTCACAGTTATAGTGGCAAACCCATAGAATAACAGTTCTGGGTGGAGACATTAACCCCCACTTTACACATCATTACACTGATGATTTAGACCCAGAAGGTTTAACGTTGGGCAGCTGCTACATGCTAAATCAAAGAGTTTGGTGCTGTTGGACCACATGCTTCCTGAAATACTCAAATAAGCACATGTACATTGGATAAATTAAACATATACGGTACACACCCAGTTTAATCTGCTGTCCTGTATAGGTTATGGTGCAGGAGTGTGAGGACTGAATGCTGAATCTAGTGTTGTTCATTTGCTGGTTCTGTACTGTAACTGTAAAATGATCTAGCAATCTCTTGTAGCTTAAACAAACACATTGTCTCTGCTGGCTGTTGGGTTAGTGTTAGTAGTGTTAGTCTTCCCCCCCAAACAACTCCCCCCTTTTTTTTTTTCCTTCCCTTTTTTTTTTTCCCCCCCCATCAAGTTAAGCCTTGATGTTCACTACAAGACCTTGTCAGGAACAGCACCCTCCTACCTAAACTCTCTTCTGAAGGCATACATCCCCTCTCGCAATCTGCGATCGACTAGCGACCGACGTTTAGTAGTTCCCACTCAGCGAGGCGTAAGGTCCCTTTCCAGAACCTTCACGCATACCATTCCCCAGTGGTGGAATGCTCTTCCGACCTCAATCCGGACTGCAGAATCTCTCACTATCTTCAAAAAACAGCTAAAGACCCACCTTTTCCGAGAACACCTAACCAACTCCTAAAAAAAAAACTAAAAAAAAACCCACAGACAACGCACTTACACCTCTACTCTGTACACTTTGCTTCCTCTGGTATTCAATTAATGGATCTTGTATAGTAGCACTACTTGTATTGTTCCCTGCTTGATATATCGCTTTGCTTATTTGTAAGTCGCTTTGGATAAAAGCGTCTGCTAAGTGAATAAATGTAAATGTAAATGTAGTAAATCGGTTGTAAGACTGAGATCTATATGAGTGGACAATGTTCTTGAATGATTTTTTATTTGTTTGTTTGTTTGTTTATTTGTTTGTTGAGGATTCCACTGGGAACACTAAATCTAAAAGCAAGAATCATCCTAAAACTCAATTCAAACCCTTTTTCTCTATCAGGGGTGTACTGGAGTAAAAAGAAGATGAAGATTTTAAAAATAGTTTATGAAAGCACCCTTGCAATCATATTGTGTGTCTGCATGTGTATAAAATGTCAGGAAGTGCAAGCATGGAGTCTCTTAAGGCCCAGTACTGTGTATCTCTTTTATTTCCTGGGTACTGTTTTAAATGAGTCCATTAGGGGTGTCACAGTGTTACAGTTGCTTGCATTTCCACCTCACAGCTCCAGCTCCAGGTCGTGGAGTCCAGAGTTCGGGTCACTGTTTCTTCCAATGTTCGCATGGGTTTCTTCTGGGTTCTCCAGTTTCCTCTCACTGTCCAAAAAAATGCCCCATGCTAAATTGTCCCTAGGTGTGAATGAGTGTATACACCAATCCAGGGTGAATTCTTCCAGCTTGCACACAGTTTTCTCTGGATAGATTCTTAACCCACCACAACCCTGACCAGGGTAAAGCAGTTACTGAAGATGAAGGAATTACGTTAATATATATCCAATTAGTTGTCACCTAATGACGTTTTGAGGTGTGAATTTAGATAACTCTGTGACCTGAGCCCTAACCTTAGGAACCCTTTAAAGTCCCCATGAAATCAAAATTGAAGTTTTGTAGCTTTTAGTATGAATATGTCAGCTTTAAGGTTATCTATTAGCTAGTGTGCTCCAAAACAATGACAACGTTCGCATTTAGAAGATATATGCGTTCAAAATGTCTCTCTCTACCTCCAATCAACAAGTTTGATGACATCATTCTGCACTTCAGCTTCTCATCAAATGCTCTGTAGACTCTGAAGTATTCCCCCCAATATTATAAAGATCCATGATACTAACTGTCAAGTCTGACTTAGGTCAGGTAATCCAAATCCCATTGGCTATTTAACGGAGCCACTCGATATGTCCCTTCCTGACTTCCTGTTTCAGTGGAAATTATGTCAGTACATCGAATAACACTGTGTGTTTCCAGCTATGCGGGGAGTTTAAGAGGTATCTTAACGTATCATACAGGATACAGGGAATCATAGGCCTGACTAGAGATGGATACAAACTATAGATAAAAAAAACAAAACTACAGGCTGAGTAGTTTTTCAAGATTTGATAATGCTTTGCATTTTATCCAGCTGTATTATTTAGTTAGCACTTCTGGCTTTCAGGGTTTACTACATAGCTAGTCTAATGTTGTTAACCTGATTCATGCTTCAGAAATAAAACCTACAAGTGTCACTTAACCTAAACAAGTAACAAGTGTTATTTGTTGTTATCGTTGGATAACAGTTTTCCTACTGCCCCCAGGTGGGCGTGGATGATGCCATTATCTACATGCTGCAGAGGGTCTATTCACGTCTGGACAAAGCCGGCAGTACTGTGAGGGTCATGTTTTTTGACTTCTCCATTGCTTTCAACACCATTCAACCTGCACTACTAGGAAGGAAACTGGAAGTAATCCAGGTTGATACCCCCATGAGCTTTGTGTGGCTGAGGAACTGTGTCCCAACGGGTGGTTAGCAACACAGGTACTCCTCAAGGAACTGTCCTATCTGTTTCTTTTCACCCTTTACACTTTAAGTACAACAGAAGTTATGCCACCTGCAGAAGTTTTCAGGCCACTCTGTTGTTGTGGGCTGTATTGAGGAGGGACAGGAGACTGAGTATTTGTTTTTGAGACATTGAGACAATTGACACTAGACAAAGGTCACTAGTCAACTGCTGAGTGGAGTGGAGTGGAGCTAACCACCTACAACTCAATGTCCCAAAAACAAAGGAACTACTTGCTGGAATGAGGAGCACCTTCAGCCGTAGGCTTATTCCACATCGATGCAACGAGGAGCGCTACAGGAGGCCATTTCTCATCTGCCATAAGACTGTACAACACGTCCCCCATGTGTAGACGCACCTTTGACTTTTTGGAGAAAGTGCTGATAAACTAGGCTGCTGTCCACAACCTCAAATCTTACACACATATTTATATTTACTGTTTTATATTCCATGTCTATTGTGTATGTTGTGAATTGTATATATTGTGTGATTGCTCCTGTTGTCCTGTATTTGTTATATTTTATGTGGTACATTTATGGATTGTACAGCCTTAATGTCTTGCAGTAATGTCCTACATACACACATACATACATACATACATACATACATACATACATACATACATACATACATACATACATACATACATACATACAGTACTGTGCAAAGGTTTTAGGGACCCTATTTTTATTATTTTTTTAGTACACACTTTATTATAGATTTTTTATTTTGTGACTGCTACATTATCAAGTCAGTACAGAAGAGACACTTTTCAGACAAAAACACAATGAAGGCTGCTGGATATTGCTGCAAAAATAAGAAGCGAGTGGGACAGTCAGGGTCTCCAGAAGAACCGTGGCTGGTTCTGCAAGAGGCTCCATAAAACTCACAGCTCATTTCTTATAAAACTGCACTAATTGCACTAATAAAAAAAAAATTGTCACACCAAATATTGCCTTTGTTTAATTAACTACTGTTTATTGCTCTCTTTGTGGTATTTTTTTTAAATGTAGAAACATGTAATTTAATTCTTTTTAAAGGCATCCTTGCTCTACAGCATTTCTTTGCATGTGCCTATAAGTTTTACACAGTACTGTACATAAATACAATAAATAAGTGCCTGGTAATCATATCAATGACAACAAAAATAAGGAAAATTGTATTAATGTCTGTTTTGAGCTAGTTTTTCCCCCTCTAACAAGCTAGCCAGCCTAATAAAAGAACTGGCTCCAAACCTGGTGTAAAAGTTCCAGCTGGACACCTACATGTATGTAGAATTGGAGAAAGTCCCACTGGATCTCATTATGCAATGTCAATCATGTCTTGATTTGAAGTCTATAGATTGGAAATGATGTCAGTAACACCACCTCTTCTCCTGCCATTAAAACCATAATTATTCCTTTAGGGAGTTTGAGTGAAAAGTGTTGCTCAAGCAGCAATATGACTCCAAAACAAGACTCGTGTAGGTACTTGTCCTTTACCCAGCATTTCATCAAAGTAATTTATGATATTTTGAACTTCAGGAAAAATGAACAAGCTTAATGAGTCTGATTCAAGAATCGCTGAACCACCTTGACCTGCTGCTATTATGATGATGATGATAATGATGATGATTATTATTAATAATAATCTTCATTTACCCTCCAGAATGCTGTAGTAATGGAGCACCTGAGCTTTTATTTGAACTGCGCTTCAGTCACTGGACTGAATTCTCTACATGACACAGTTCCTAAGAACATTCCACACACACACACACACACACACACACACACACACAATATGGCTGAGGCGGAAAATGACAGGTCAGTCCAAAATAACTGTCGTTTTTGCACTTACCAGCACCTACCAGCCTAAACAGCGATGTTTGGCTTTCTGACCCATCTTCAAGTATTTTTGTCTCTTCTCATCTCAAAGCCATACTTAACCAAGTTACTAATTACATCATGTGAATTAAAAATTGCAATGCTGAAAGTATATGTTTAGAGACATTCCTACACAAATTGTAGCATTCTTAACTACAGCAGAAGTGAATTATTACTAGCTTTAGACATATTTCACATATCAGCAGAATTTGGCTACTTTCCTTTCTTTCTTTCTTTCTTTCTTTCTTTCTTTCTTTCTTTCTTTCTTTTTTGTTTGCTTTAGCCTACCACATTTGTTTTCATTTTTGCCGTGCTATATGGTGCTTTGCTGTCCACTGTGAATCTGGATGTGGTTCCAAAAAAAAAAAAAAAAACAGGCATCGGCTCCTACATGCCAAAACAATCACCTCACTTGGTATCTTTGCTTTTATTATCCATTAAGGTCGTTAAAGCAAGCGATTACAGTGTCGTATTTTAAGGTTTATGTTTTTAAATGTGTTTTGGCCTGCACCTGCCATTGCAACATGAGAGAGCCAAAGCTATGCAAGGTGTTAATTGACTTCCAGTGGGGTGTGGAGATAAAAACAGGACTCCTGTTGCCCCCTGGAATTATGGGTCAGCTATCTATTTAGCGGTTCATTGAAGAAAACTCTATATGCCATTGGTGTGTGGTCATGAGAACAGAAAAAGAAAGGGTGTAAAAGAATAAATCTCAGGGATGAATAAATCAATTCTTAGCTAGCCTATAGCCTGAGATCAAGCCCCAGGTGAGTTACGTAGTCAAATGACAATAAGAAAATAATCAAATTCTTGGTGAGGGGAAAATTCTGTGTAGGCATAGTCCTAACCCAACCTCTGTTAAGGTATTTGAAAGCCACATCTACAGCTTGAGACCAAAAGTCTGAGACCACCACTGAAAATGCTTCTATTTTGCATGCTTTCATTTTGAACATTTAATAATTTACTCAGGAGTAACCTGAGTTACATGAATTTCAGAATTCTTTAGTATTTAGTATGTCCCAATTTTGCTATAATGACGGCACATTTGAGCTGCCATGAACTCCACTAGTTTGTAAGACCTGATGATTCATGTTATATCAAATCTATTGGAGTGTCTTCTGAACATGTGCTTTAATGGAAGAGATAAGACTCAAGAAAATCTTATCATAGCACTTAACATGGTCAATATCAGAAATTTGCTTAAATTTAAATGGGAATCTAAAATAGTGCAGAATCTTGAATATTAAACATGAAAGATATTGAACATTTATTTTCTTGGTTTAAAATATTTCTAAAATATTTCTGTTGATTTCCAATTTTAAATGAGAAAGAAGAAACATTCCAGATTTTCAGTGTGGTCTGGGACTTTTGGACCCCCCTGTATTCTTTGCACTACACTGTATTTTGCTCAAGTTCATCACCATTTGATGAAAAATGCCACCCCAGTACTAATACAAGCGATCCCCTCTTGATTTCCAGGAGATCATCGAAAAACCGGTTAATGGTCTGGATAAAGTGGTGATTAAGATAAAGCAAAAGGTCATCAGCAAACAAAGAGATGTGTGTTCTCTTTGGCGACAATCCCATTTAATCAGAGAGAGTAAGGAGGATGCAATGAATTTATGCTGACACAAGCTTCAATTTAAACTTGCTCAAAACGGTTTAAAAATAATTTCCATTTCCAACAAGAAGTGGCCCAAACAGGAACCAGTGGAATTTGTGGTCCTAGTTCTAGTTAAATTTTATCATCTTGAGACATGAATGGAACTGTTGTAGTCGTGATGAAAAGCATCGTCATGTCAGCTGTAAAGTTCAGCATAAAAACAAGTGAGTGTTTAATGTTGGTTTGTCTGGATTCTACTTTCTGCAAAGAAATGTTTGATGAAAATACAAATTTAACCTGTTGTTAAGTTTGTCTCTGAAACCAGAAATAAATTGTTTTTGCAGAAACTGTGGACAGTCCATGTTATTAAACATATCCAGAACATATTCTACAATATCCTCAATGACAAAACCCATTACAGGATTTCCTATAAGTGAAAAGACAACTTAGATGGTCCAACTCCCTGGCCAGATTTCCCCAATTCTGGGAAATGTTATTTAGGAAAATAATCATACCACTGTTGATGTTTAGAAATCACCAGGTTGATGTTTAGAAATCCTGTAAAAAACAAAACAAAACTACATTATAGCTGATGGGCTGCATTTGTTAGTAATGGATAATAATGCAAGAAAAATCAAATAAACATTAGTTTTTTGGTTTATATGTAACTACTTGTTACATTGCTTTCATCACTGGGTTGCAGTCATGCTACGCTGAAATGCACTTACTGCCCAATCACAGCCCTAAGCCATACTCAGGGGTGTGGCTATAATCTGACAAGCATGATTTTTGAGGCAGAGTTACCCATAAGGCTTTGCTAAAAACACACTATAGGTCCTGTTTAAGAGTTAAGCTGACTTTTTAATGATAAATAAATGAAGCTATTTATAACAGATCTTGAGAAGGGAAATATGGAGTGAGATATGAACGACATGACAAAAAATAATCCACATCATCTGACCAGTCAGATTAGAGAATTTAGCCGTGCTGTGGTATAAGCAAATATAGCAACACCTCCAATCCGTATTGCTTAGCGTAGGTTTGATTATGTTTGATTACATGCAATTATTTTAGTATGTGTAAGTGTGTGTCTGTGTACAGTTAAATGTATTAATGTGTGCTCATAAGTTAAGGGCTGGATGTGGCAATAATATAAAAAGTATACTCTAGGCATGATCTGTCGGCCCATGCTGTTATTTGGACATATCTGTGTTTTCTGTGATGACATCACTTCACAAAGCACTGTAGTGAGAGCAGTCTTACTGAAGTGAAATGTTGAACTGGGGTGTTTACGTGTCTCTGTGAGCCCACAGCGATAGAAAACACATGAACCATTCTGCAATATTCAAAAGAAATGACAACATGAACATGACATGTTTTTCCAATTTGAATGGACAAACAGAAATACAGGATTTGTCTGCAGTAAAAAGTCTTGGAGGAAATCGTGCAACCCGCTCCTAATTAATAAGCCTATCATGGCCAAAAATAAATAAATTACCAATAACTGAGTGCTTTATTTATTTCACTTTAAAAACCCGATTCGATACAAAAGCAGGCACAATTCACCCAGGAATTCACCCTGCTCCAATAACCTGTGCCTTTGACCATCACCAGGACTCGCTCTCAGAAAGTTCTAGATGTGCTGAGAAGTATAACAACACCATGTTGCTGGATGAGTTATGGGTTCAGAAGAAGAAAAAGTTCCCTGTCTCGTTACTCTTAGCTGTTAGCTGTTAGCATTATCCTTTGTTTCTTAAAGGGGAAAAGAGATTTTTGTGTGTGAAGACAGATTTATTGTGATTTATTTGTCATGATATCCACATGCACACACACACACACACACACACACACACACACACACACACACACACACACACGTGTAGAGCAATTTAAGCTTCATCAAGCTACTCTACTTCATGCTTTTATTTATACATGAAGAACTATAACAAAACATAAACACAGTCGCTGATCACCCAGGTAACACCACACAGTATTAAGAATCAAGTGTATGTAAACTTTTGAACTAGTTCCTTTGTATAAATTCAGTTATTATTGTGTCTTGTGGACTATATGTAAACATCTTTTATGTGAAATAGCTTATTCAAGGCAGCACAAAAAAAACCACAAAATTTAATTTTTATGATCCCTTTTATTTAAAATAAATATTATTAACATTTTCAGAATCTGCGAGTGTAAGTGTGTTTTTACTCAACTTTGCTGCAGTAAGCTCCAAGCTTTTACCTTTTGTATGCTTTGATTAGTTGCATGTTTTAATAAAAGTGTCTAATCTCTTGCTATTCTTGCTGTTTCTAGGAGAATCCACATTTATGGACGATCACGGTCCCCCTGTCCAAAAGGTAAATCTTATTATGAATCTATTTTTCCCCTATTCTCATCCCATATTCCTAAATCATCTTAACTGTGTATGTAATTGATTATAAATGTTATTAGTCTGTGATGGGTTGGTACCCTGTCCAGGGTGTCCCCCGCCTTGTGCTCCACATTCCATGGGATAGGCTCCAGGCTCCCTGCGACCCTGTGTAGGATAAGTGGTACAGAAAATGGATGGATGGTATTAGTGTTTTGTATACGTTCAAAACTCCTTAGTTGCTATTCATATCTTGACATATATACGCATGTTATAACAGTAGTTCACTCATTATAAACATCTGATTAATCATCTGAAGTGTAAGATTACACTTTATTTGCCCTTTTTTAAAGACCCAGAGAACGTAGAGTTGGGGTGTGACTGTGTAAGAAGTGACAGGTTTGTATTAAATGTTTACAAGTGGGCAAAAAAAAATCTCTTCTTTTTTTGTATTTAGAAATATATTCTTTATAGAATGTGCTTTAAAATTACTTGGCAGATTATTTGACTTGAGGCCATTTCCTCACATTTTTCACACACACACACACACACACACACACACACACAGAGACACACACACACACACACACGCAGAGACACAGACACACATACACACTCATTTCCTGTAAAGGGAGGGCAGTTCTGTTTAGAGGTTTCCAGGGAAAAGAGCCATAGATAAAAATGAGGGTTTTGACTGAGAAGGAGAAGCAAATGTTCTTCATCTCTGGCTCATTGTTAAAGGAGTCATGTTATGCTTTTTAATGTTTAATGTATAAGATCTGCAAAGTTAAAAAGCTCATATTCTGGGATTTATTCCATCTAACAAAGAACACTGCTCCAGATCTGGCCAAAATGCGTTGTTTGAAGTCCAGATATTACTTCCAGAAAAGTCTACTTCACTATTTGAAATATTAGCATAACAGTGCCCAAAGGAACAGAGAAGGCGAGACTTCAGTGAATTGTGTTGGTGGCATGTCGTGGAGACACTGTGTGTTTCGGTGCAAAAACAAAACCCCTTTGTTTGGCCTTCTGAAAACAGATGAAATTAGGAATCTGTGCTTACTGTTTATTTATAATGCTGTTCCTGAGCAGTACAACCCGAACGCTTGCTTGTGCACAGCGCATTTTACAGAGGACAGCTTTCTGAACTTGGGCAAGTACAATGCAGGCTACACACAAAGGCTTCTCCTGAAAAGTCTAGTGAATCCCACTTTGCTCTGACAATATTGTGCTTCTGAAGCAGAACCTGCAAGTATGTTTGATTATTATATAAAGTATCTGCTACTGACTGTCCAAATGCGGAGTTTTGTGCTGTGGCCCAGAGCTGTAAATTAGCAGTTGTAAACTTCTGCTAATTTACTAGCTAATGTTTGCTACGTTGCCTCCGCTTTTTTTTTTACTGTTTGTTTGTATGTTGGTGGTCTGATAGAGACGGTGATTATAGCTGCTGTTGTGATTATATCTTGAAGCGGTTTATATCAATCGAATCACTCGAATCGTAGCTTTCCAAAGATATATTGCATGAGTACCTATGTACACACAGAAGCTGTGTACTCAGCGTAGTTTTGCACTTAACAACGCAGCAGCGTTACAAAATACAAACTTACCACTGTGAAACATTCTGCCCATGTTTGCAAAGTTGGTTCCTCTTGATCATTCGCATTTTCTGAATCCCACTCGAACTGATACGGTAAAACTGACGACATTTTAATTAGGAGCTTAGAATTGCTTTAGAAGCTTTGGAGGCTGAAGCTAACCCAATTGGCATTACATTTCCGACACACGCTTGAGATTTTTGGCCAATCACACCCCAATGGGTCAGCTGGCCAATTAGAGCACTCTAAGTTTTTCAGAAGGAGGGGCTTTGGAGAAACCGGAACTCAGTCAGAGCGTTTCAGGCAGCCATAAACAAAATTAGTACTCATAAATAACTTTTTGAGTATACTGTATAATGAGATGACTGGTTTTAATGGGTGCACATTATTTCCAAATTCCAGGTATAAAATGTTAAATAAACAAAACAGGCTAATGTATTTTAACCTAGTAATGTGATGATATTGAAGAAAACTATAAATCTACTTTATTCATAATCTACTGAAGTCTAAAACCTTAATAAATCAATAAATCGGTTTCCATAGCATCATAATGATGTGTGATGAGTGATGTTCTGGGTTTCAGTCCTCTACCATCCATCTGCTATTCTGAGAAATGGCCGAAGTATGATTTTGCATATATACTGTTCTCTCTCTCTCTCTCTCTCTCTCTCTCTCTCTCTCTCTCTCTCTCTCTCTCTCTCGTTCTCTCTCTCTCTCAAACACACACTCACACACACACACAGTTCAGACATTTCTGAAGTAAGCTCAGTGTTGCTTTTCTGGGCAGAAACTTTGTAGTTTGATGGACAGATTGTATGAAAAAGAGGGGTTGAGAAACGGTTGAAATATGGTTTGGGTTTGATTTCTTATTAAATCATATTACATTCATGTGCCAACAGGAGCCCAGCACCACGAAGCACTGTCAAGCTAGATACCAAATGTGTGCATTCCAAAGTGTGTGTGTGTGTGTGTGTGTGTGTTTGTGTGTGTGTGAGTGAGTTTGGATTTCTGTGAAATATTCAGGAAAGTCAGTAAAGAAAAGTAAAGTAAAGGTTGATTGTAGATTCTAGATTAGGGCTGCAGCTAACAATTATTTTCATAATCGAATAATCGGCCGATAATTTTTTCGATCAATCGATCAATTTTTCAGATTTTTCTCCACAAACTTATTGTTACAAATATAAACTTCAGATTAAGATTTTACATTAACACAACTGATATATATAAAAAATTGGCTATGTATGTATTCGTTTATATTATATGTAAGTATTTATGCATTATTTGTTTATGGATGCACAAAAAAAGCAGTGATAATTAAACTCCTGTCCTAAATATATAATAAAATCTCACTTTCACTGTTACTGACTGCCTTTAGTCTTATTGTTTTACTTCTGTTTACTTGAATCGTATAGACATATCCACAATGCTAAACAGTGAAGAACGCGCCCATGCATCACTGTCGCGCTTCCCTGCTACACAAGCGCAGCTTTGTAAAGTTTACAGGTTACAGTTTTTTTGTGGCACTTAATATAAAATGGTTCCATGACTTTAAGGAAAAAAAGTGTGCGACCCGCTGCCATGCCTGATTACTCCTCCGTCTGATGGTGACTGAGGTCATATTGGGCATAAAAGATAACGCTGACATAACCAGTAAACTGAACAAATGTATTTTGTTGACTCTGGGTATTCTGTTAAAGCTAGCTGCGTCGCATTACGTGCATTTGACATCATGTGTCATCTACTGGGAAACGGCAAACTGCTGGTTTGTACTTCGGTTTGTACGGCTTATACTTCAGAACAGAAGTAATGTAATAAGTAAATTGATAATGAGATTTGTTGACAACGATTTTCATAGTCGATTATTAGCGATTTTATTGATTGGTTGTTGCAGCTCTATTCTAGATTCTGATTGGTCAGACGGTGTTGATTCAAGACTCTGATGGGTCAGACGCTGTTGTCAGCTATAATACAGCTCACAGGTTTATATTAATAAATCAATAGAAAATCTATAGAAATGATCTAATCCATTCTAATACCTGTTCCCTTTCAAAGGGAACTTCGATGTTGCGTTTAGCATAACACTATGGGAACCGCCTCTCGTGCATCTGAAGCTTGTATAAAATCATGCCTATTTATTGGCCCTACATGATCAGGTGACGTGGCAATAAAGCGCGTTGTGTGATATAAGTATGGCACATGTGAACCGCACCATCAGCCTTTATTATCTTCAGTGAAAGACTGCATGTTGGTTGTTTGTGTAAAGAAACAAAAAGACGCTTAATTTCCTCGCTATCTTTCCTCAAAATCTTTAAAAAGAAAAAAAAAATTTTAAAAGAGAAGAAAGAAAGGATTGAGCAAGAGATAAAATTGATTGACAGAATTCAGGAAGTGTGTTACGGCTTGCTCCCATTTCACCACGGGGAGTAGTGCATAATTTCTGGGTGAAGTGTCTAGGAGTATAGCATGTGATGGCAGTTAGCGCAGGAAGTAAATTCCCTCTTGGACAAAGGGGCAATAGAACATGTACCTCGTTCCCTAAGGGGAGGTATTTACAGCCGTTATTTCCTGATACTTAAACAATCAGGAAATAACGTATGTGGCCAATTTTAGATCTGCGTCATCTGAACTGTACTCTTCGGACATACAGGTTCAAGATACTGCTGCCCAAACTTATCATTCCACAGATTCAGTTCGAGGACTGGTTTGTGACAATAGATCTGAAAGGTGCATATTTCCACATAGAAATATCGCTATCTTTATCCCCTCGCACCTTCACAAACTGCATGGATGTCACTGTCTCCATTGTGACTCCAGGGCATCCGTGCACTAAACTACCTGGACGACTGGTTAATTCTAGCACGATCCAGGTAACTGGCGGGTCAACATCGAGATGTTGTTCTCACCCACATGAAGAGCTTGCGGCTCAGGTTAAATCTCAGAAAAGTATGCTTTTCCCAGTGCAGTGGACAACTTTTCTAGGGGTTATAAGGATTGTACTATGATGAGGGCGTTTCTATTCCCAACATGTGTAGGGTCAATCCTATAAACACTGAGCAAGATCAAGCTGGATCTTAGGAGACTATTGATGCTTATGGGCCTGTTGTTCAGTGGTGGCTGAGAAGTTGGTCTTTCTTCCATGGACGAAACCTCAAAGAATTAACAGTGTCAAGCGGCGATGCCTATGCGCTCTGAGAATTTGAGTGTCCCCTGTTGCCTCACACTCTAGGGGTGACTCTTTACAAGACAGTAATGACAGACACCTCCCTCACGGGCTGGAGTGCAGTCTTAGACAGCTGTCCAGCTCACGGTCTCTGCTGTGGCCTTCATCTGGAGCAGGGTGGCTCCATCCACAAGTGGTGGAGTCCATATGGCAAGGTTTGACCAAGCGGGAATGCATGTGTTCGCCTCTGAGGAGACAACACACGACCCGCTGTGGTTTGCCCTCACTCCTCCCAAACAATTAGGGCTGGACACCATGATGCACATGTGGCCAAGGTCACATCTGTATGCTGTTCCCCCCATCGCTCTGCTCCCACAAGTTCTAGCGAGAGTTCACCAAGACAGTCTATGTCTGCTGCTAGTAGAACCTTGTTGGCCAGGTCGAATATGGTTCTGATAGATAATATCCCTGCGAGATGGCACTCCATGGGAGATTCCCATCCACAGGGATCCACTGTAGACCCAGTGAACTGCGCAATAGCTATGGTCCTGGAGTTCTTACAAGAACATTTATCAGCGGGGTGGGCTCCTTCTACAATCAGAGTTTACGTGGCTGCCATTTCGACCAGCTATGCCCCTGTTGATGGAGCCTCTGTGGGGCAACATCCTCTAACTTCGAGGTTCATGTGTGGTGTCAGGCAGCTGAGGCCCATCTGCAGGCCACGCATACCTTCCTGGAACCTTTCTGTGTTCATGGAAGGGACCCCATTTGAGCCCTTAGGGTCAGCCTCTGAGAAGCTTCTGACTCTAAAGGTCTTTTGCTGGCCCTGACATCTCTCAAATGAGTAGGAGGCCTACAAGCTCTCTCTGTTGACCCTTCCTGCCTTGACTTTGCCCCTGGATTAGCCAAGGCCTTTCTGTATCCTATGCCGGATTATGTTCCTAAGGTGCCTACATCGGCTGCCCACCCTGTGATGTTGCAGGCTTTCTGCCCTCCTCTGTTCCCCACACTCGAACAAGAGAGAATGCACCTGCTGTGTCCAGTAAGGACTCTGTCTACTTACGTCCACCACTCCAGCCAGCAGTGTAAATTGGAGCAGCCGCTGGTCTGCTTTGGCAGCGACAGTAGAGGTGATGCTATGTCAAAGCAGCGCAACTCTAATTTGATAGTGGAAGCAATCTTAATTGTTTATGAGGCGCGTAGTCTCTTTACGCCTCTGGGCATATGGGCTCATTCCACTAGGGTGGTTGCTTCCGCGAAGGCTTTGTCCATAGGGGTATTCTCACAGGATGTGTGTGCTGCTGCAGGATGGTCTACACCTCATACATTCATTCATTATTACAGCCTGGATGTTCATTCCTGCCCGGGCTCGAGTGTCTTGCAGTGACCCTCGGGTTTGGGTCTTTTTGAACAGGCCGTACCCTCGGTATGACGGAGTGGGTATTCTCGTTAACATAGTGTTATGCTAAACACAACGTGGAAGTTCCATTTGAAACAGAATGTCTAGGCTACGCATGTAACCTGAGAAGGGAACGAGACGTTGTGTAGATGTGTCATACCAGGGTAGGCCTGTGAATTGCGTCTTTGCTTCAGATAACAGATAATAATCAACCAGCACACACTGATGTGTTTTATTCCTTACATTGAAAATTGTTTTTATTATTTAATACATTTGGGGAAATTAATTTGTGTATTTGGCTGGTGCAAACTTTTTAGTCCCATTTTATTTATTTTTTAAATACAAGAGAACTGAAAGGTGTTTTTTTTGCCTCTTATTGTTTTCTAATACATTTTTGTACCCATGTCCACCATTTTACTATGTAATGCTGACAAATAGAATAAATAAGCTTCAAAAGCTAACTTTTGGGCAGCTTTGGATGAGCATATTTTGGTTTGAAAGCTTTCTCCAAAATAGATTATTTTTGGCTTATGTTTTGCTCAATACATGAGTCAAGCCCATATCTAGCAGTGGTTTAAACTGAAAGGTGTTGTTTACCTTTAATTTGATCTAATCACACATCCAGGCCTGTATTCAACCAGGAATAATAACAGGGCAGTGCTGATCAGACAGGGTCAGACTAAACTGCTTCAGACAGTAATGGCCAAGAAAACGGCATTGTAGAAACCCCTCGGCATGAATGTTTACAGTGTTGTCTTTCTCGGATATTTTTGACTAAGGTTTCTGTTTTTTAAGTACCTCAAAAATGCATATTTCAGAATATGACACTATAAAATAAATTGTGGCAAATTCTGAGAACCCGCCTGGGCTATGTGTGTGTGGAGTTTGCATGTTCTCCCCGTGCTGTGGGGGTTTCCTCCGGGTACTCCGGTTTCCTCCCCCAGTCCAAAGACATGCATGGTAGGTTGATTGGCGTGTCTAAATTATCCATAGTGTATGAATGGGTGTGTGAGTGTGTATGTGATTGTGCCCTGCGATGGACTGGCCCCCTTTCCAAGGTGTACCCCACCTCCTGCCCGATGCCTACTGGGATAGGCTCAAGGTTCCCCGCAAGCCTGAAGAAGGAATAAGCGGTTGAAGATGGATGGATGTATGGAAATTCTGACACAATGCACTGGTCTGAGCTATTACATATGCCATCAGACTTTATAAAATAAAAATGACAAACTCTGATTGGAAGTAGCTGATATGGCTTGAAATTGTAAAGTTTTACACTTTTGTAGAGAATGTTTTATTTGTCCTGATTTTATCACAGGGCAGTGTAACACATTCAGAGGAAAGCTCCATCTATCCTATTCCACATATGTGAGCTCATTGGCTAGTGTTGCTCTGACTGACAGGGTGGAGAGAGTATGTCTCTCCCACCCTGAGACCACGGCCAATTTTGCTTTCCTTGGATTCCTGTTCACGTTTGTCATAACTATGACATCATCAGAATGCGAACTCACCAATCTTCTCAATGATGAGGCGAGTGCTTTACTGTCGCACCACATGAGAGCCGAAAATTATTTTTAATACCTAATTGGACACTTAGGATAATTGTGCAATCCAAGGTAAAGATTGAAAGGCACATATACACTTTACACGGGCAATTTACATAGTAAAGGTACAAAAGACACATTCTGTGGTATGGCCTGAGAGACAATGGTTCACCCTGGTTATGTTTTTAAGTAAGTGATTCCAGTAAACAAATATCCGCTTAAACACAGCTCCTGTTACTGCAGTACTGAAATCTAGACTGCCATTTACACATGTGGCACTCAGACATATCCCCCCACCCCCTACAAACACACTCACAATCAAGCCAAGACCACACACACACAAACACACCCTAATCACATGCATACACATACACTGCTTAGCCTGAGACTTGAAATTGGACAATACTTGTGTTGTTTGTGTTAATTCTCACATTGTAAATGGTCTGCACTTATATAGCGCTTTTATCCAAAGCACACTCACACACCAATGGTAGCAGAGCTGCCATGCAAGGTGCCAACTTGCCATCGGGAGCAACTTGGGGTTCAGTGTCTTGCACAAGGACACTTCGGCATGTGGAGTCACCTAGGCCGGGAATCGAACCGCCAACCCTACGATTGGTGGACACTGCTCTACCACCTGCGCCACAACCGCCCCGTGGACATTCACAATGTGAATCCTGCATTTAGAAAATAAATAAATACATTACAAAACGAGGGTTAAAGAGTCAGAGCCGCATGAGTACCTGCTACTGTCTTACACATTCCTTGACCGACAAGTATGCAGATGTTTACAGACTTAACAGGATTCACTTTTTACAACAGGACATACTTACAGGTTACAAGCCACACACACACACACACACAATTTTCACACATCCATAATTTTTATTCAGTGTAAATTGTGTAAACTCCGTGAGCTCTCTGCTATAAATAGAAACACTTTTTGGCTTTAAGCTTACGTCGAAACTAACAAGTGCTATAAAAGTGGTGTAAAAAAGTGAAATTAGATGTTTGATGCTTAATCTGTCTGAGACGGTTAAATGTGGTGGAAGGAAAGAGGAGCCCAGAGGCATTTCTAGGATTTCAAAGCATCTGAGACTCTAGATAAAAATATGAGGGTTTATTAAAGCCTTTTTTTAAAGAGACTGCATTTCTACGAATCCCCCTCTCCCCCTCCCAATAATATTCATATTTTCTGTAGACTGTTTTTTTTTTTCCTTTAGATATGGACAGGCCAAAACTCTTCAGAAAGTGCCATCTCAGGACTCCCTGACAATTTTACTAAAGACATAATGAATGTTTACACTGTTGTGTTTGTGTTGTGGAGTTACTCTTACCACCTTGAAGTGGATTATTGTTCTATAACCACATGTCCGGAAGTGCAAGAACACAATTTTCCCAAGATTTTTTATTTACTAAAGTATGATACATTGAATGATTTTCAGTTTATAGTTACATTTAATCATAATGATAATGAGTCTTTTTGGTCACATAGAGATTACAGCACAGTGAAATTCTTTTCTTCGCATACTACAGCATGTCAGGAAGTGTGGGTCAGCACAGGGTCAAACATGATACAGTGCCCCTAAAGCAGAGAGAGAGGTTTAAGGGCCTTGCTCAAAGGCCCAACAGTGACAGTTTGGCAGTACTGGAGCTTGAACCCCGACTTTCCAATTAGTAACCCAGAGCCTTAAATGCCAAGCCATCACTGCCCCCTGGAGCCATAATCATGTGGAATGTCTGTGATACAACATAATCCTGATATCACTTGTGAATAACATCTATAAACAGTTGTTCCCTTAACAGCCTCTTTTTTATCACACAAATAATTTTTTTAATAGCATAAAATATGTAGCTTGTCATGTTACCAAGAAACCTAAAAATATCCTGTGTGAGCGCTCTGCCTTGGTGGAAATCTCTGTTCAGAAAGCTTCACCATATCAGCAATTATTTTATTATTGTGTAGAAGAGGGTTTTCTATTGTTTGTGTGCTTATACTGGTTCAAGCTAATAATATTAATTGGGGGTCTAAGCAGAAATGGTGGACTCCTTTTTTTTTCATGATTCATTTTTGTTGAACATTTCTGCTGAACATTTCTACAGAACATTTCTACAATTTTTGCTAAACCAGTTCTGCTAAACATTTCTGCTATACATTTCTGCATAATGTTTCTTTTTTATTAAACATTTCTGATGAACATTTCTGTTGAACTGCTAAGCCTATCTAAATCGCCTTTTCTGTTCTGTCCTCCCCACCATTTCCCAAAAATACAAAATTAGCAACAGCAGTAAATATTCACAGATTTTTTTCTTTTTATACAAAGAAAAACAAAGTTGAACCCACAACCCACCCCTCCGGCTCATCATGGCTACCCATTAACTGTCGCTGGTTATAGAGATATTATAAAATTCAACATCAGGCACCGTCCTTTAAGTGGGAGTCTTTATGCAGTCTGTAACTCCATAAAGTAGGCAATAAAGGGATGCCATTTATGAAAAATCTTACCTGTACATCCATTCATTGTATATCTTATTTTCTCGAGTTTCAGAAAAAACATCAGGTCCTTTATCCACTGGGAGATAGATGGGTATTTAGCAGACTTCCAATGTAACAGTAGGGAACGTCTTGCTATAAGGGATGTGAAAGCAATAACATCCTTTTGTATCAAGCTCAAAGGAATTGAAGCTTGAGGAATTCCAAATATCGCAATCAATGGACAAGGCTTTAAATCTACCCTGAGAATAGTGGACATGCTGGTAAAAAAAGCCAGACCAAAAACCATGGAGTTCAGTGCAGAAGAAAAACATATGGCCAAGATGACAGGGAGAGCCATGGCATTTATCACACTTGTCCTCAACATCCGGATACATCACAGACAAATCTCGACTTGGACAAATGGACTCTATTTAAAACTTTGAACTGTATAAGTCCAAGACGAGCACAAGAAGTGGTAGTCTGTACCCTCCCTATAGCATGTTCCGAACACTCCTCACTTATTTGTACTCCTAAAATGCTGGACTCCTATTGTTTTCCTTCTTCTTCTTTGAAAACTACTCATGTAGACCGAAACATATGTCATAGAAACTTGGTCAATAGATAGTACTCCCTCTCACTACACAGGTAAGAGAGAAGCGAAGCGTTTTACATTTTGGTTCATATCTCACGAACTGTGAATCATACAGTGAAAATACCCCTTTCCACTCATTTCATGGGTTCTAAATGGTTAGGAACCATTTAGCTCCACCTACTTAGATTCTGAGCTAATTTGCATAATATGCTAAACCTACTTTTGCAAACTAGTCCAAGACTTTTTGCCATATCGTCACAAAATTGTTGTCAAACTACTCACCAGAGTCTGAGTCTCAATAAACATGATATGTGTAAAGAATATGGCGGCCACATGCCAATGAATTCAAATGGAGTGGAGCCTAATTTATTTAGAAATCTGTAACTCATAATTGCATGTATTCACATGAAATTTTAAATGCTTGTTTATGACAAGGTTCTGAAGATCTCTGGATAATCTGGGGTATGGTCATACAGGGTTCCATTCAAATTGCTTTATGTTTGGAACCACGGGTCAGATCGAGCTGAAATGTGGTGTACTGCATCATCTGTAATAGTTTTTTTTTTAATGATGATTGGGTTATTTCAAATGCATGGCTGCTGTCAGACATTTGGCTGTCAGTGGAAGGTCCTCACAAGGATGTTAAGACAAACATGTTTGTGCCAGTGTGTGTGTGTGTGTGTGTGTGTGTGTGGTGTGCAGTGAGTAAATGTTAGAGTGAACGAACTGTATTTATCAGAAAGTAAACAACTTAACTGACGAGGTTTAAAATTGTTAGCGCGCATAATGTATGGCAAGCGAGTTAATGCTAGCAGATTAGGGGAAATTAACCAGTATATGATCTCGACAAAAAAGTCAGCGTCATTTCATCTGTGAGATCTAGTGACTTTACATAGAATTTTTTCTATTTTTCCTTTATTTCCCACAAGAGAACTTCTAGGTGTAAACAGGAGAGAACTGTATGTCAACTTTGCACTGCCATTTATTTGGTTTTGGTTCTGTCAGATTTGCAAACCTGCTCTGCATTTATTTCTTTTTTTTTTTTTTTGCTGCTGTTGTGCTTAATTACTGCTGATAAGAATCAGATCTTCACTAAAACTCTTCTCAGCTCCTGTGCAAAAAAGTCCTGGTTAGACTCTCAACATTCAGTGTCGAGCCTTGATTGATTAACATTGCGACGCCCTTGAGAGGGAAGAGTAGGAAAAGGGAGAGGGACGTGGTTAGACTGAGAGAGGCAAAGAGAGTGAGGGAGTGGACACAACAGCTGCATGAGGACAAGGTACCCTGTGTGTGTGCGTGTGTGTGTGTGTGTGTGTGTGTGTGTGTGTGTGTGTGTGTGTGGTGTGGTTGCGTGTCTTAGAGGTTTTCTGTAGACCTGAGCCCTATTTAATATTTTGGGAGAGTGCGCAGTCCCTCCTGATTTGTGGTATACACACACACATGCACGCACACACACACACACACACACACACACAAGAAGCCTAGTGTACCATATTATATATATATATATATATATATATATATACAGTTGCAATCAAAATTATTCAACCCCCACTGCAAATCAGGTTTATTGTCAGAATGTACAGACTTTTAGCTGTTTGCAATGAACAACTCAAACAAAAGCAATTGAAATAATTCAACACAACGAATGCTTCAAGTGGTTTCCCCAAATTCAAGTGAGAATGCAACTTATAATTATTTTTTTATTGAACAAAATTATTAATCCCCTTTATGGCATGCATTTTTAGTACTTAGTAGAGCACACTTTTGCTGTTATGACCTGCTGCAAACAAGATACATATCTTCTAGCAACATTCCTGAGGAATCTTATCCCAATTCCTGCAATGGCCTCCAGTTCAGTAATTTTCCTGTTGCCTGTTGTATTTTGCCTGTTGTAACTGCCTTCTTCAAATCCCTCCAGAGTTTTTCTATGGGGTTCAAGTCAGGTGACTGTGATGGCCCTGTAGAATCTTCCCAGACTTCTGAAAACCATCCTTGGTGGAAGCTTCAGCTTCCTCACAGATAGCATGGCGTTTTCTCCTAGGATTTCCTGATACTTCAATGAATATATCTCGCCTTCCACATGCTGCAGGTTTCCAGTGCCAGAGGATGCAAAGCAGCCCCAGAGCATCACCGAGCCACCACATTGTTTGACTGTGGATAGAGTCTTCATTCTTCTTCCTCCAGACATACCGCTGATCTCTCATGTCAAAAAGTTCCAGTTTTGTTTCATTGCTTCTTAGAACAGAATCCCAAAACTTCTGTGGCTTATTTATATGATTTTGACACGACATTTCTTGTGCTTTTTGGTCAGTAGTGGTGTACGTCTTGGAGTTCTGGCATGGAAACCTTTTGCATTTAGTACGCACCTTACTGTGCTCACTGAAACCTCTGTGCCTGTTGCCACCAATTCAGCCCTTGATTAGTTGCCTCAGGTGTGCTTGAGACAACACATGTTGTGGATATTTCTGCTGTTATGAGGGATTCTATTCAGGGGGTTGAATAATTTTGATTTTAACTGTTTTTGTGTCTACCTACTGCTTCTATTACACCCCCTTATTTGTGTGTGTGTGTGTGTGTTTGCAGGTGCTGCCATTCCCCAGTCAGGTGATCTATAATCGAGTAGGGAAGTGTGGCAGTCGCACTGTGGTGCTGCTCCTGAGGATTCTGGCTGAGAAACACCAGTTTAACCTGGTTTCCTCTGACATCCACAACAAAACCCGGCTCACCAAGCACGAGCAGGTCAGTGTGTGTATACACACGCACACACACGTCAACATCTACAGTGTTCTCTACCAATTTTGGCGCCCTTGGTAAATATAAGCAAAGAAGGCTGTGAAAAATTGTCTTTATTTTTTTTAACCTTTTGATATTTTGTTAAAACAAGATTCACAAAAATACCACGCTCTCATGGATATCAAACAATTGCAAACAAAACAGGTTTATAAAAAACATATCTTTGTTAAATATAGGGTTTCAATAATTATTGGCACCCTTTTAGTCAATACTTTGTACTACCTCCCTTTGCCAAGATAACAACTCTGAGTCTTCTCCTATAACGCCTGATGAGGTTGGAGAACAAATGGCAAGGTATCTGAGACCATTCCTCTATACAGAATCTCTCCAGATCCTTCACATTTCAAGATCCACGCTGGTGGACTCTAATTCAGTTCACCCCACAGGTTTTTATGGTTTTCAATTATATTCAATTATATTGTGCTGTTTTCAGAATTAGTTTGGTGTTGTTGGATTTCATTTCATGTTTTGTTTGTTGTTTCCTCTTCTTTAAAAAAAAAAAAGTGTTGTTGACGTAATGAAATACAGGCATTAACCATAGAACATGTCTCTTGCAATAAACCACGTCCAAGTAGTACTTTCAGAGGAGGAAAAACACACACTTTTCTTCATGGTGAAAAGAAAAAGAAAACATTCTTTCAGTCATTTTGGATGGAACTCAAGCCACTGCACCATCACGAACAACTGTGTGTGCGCTCAGTCTCTAAAGGTCTCACATGAAATGTTCTAATGAAATTAAACTCAGCTTTCTGCTGTCAGGTGGCATGAGAGAGAGAGAGAGAGAGAGAGCAAGAGAGGGAGAGGACATATTCATCAAGGAAGGAAGTGTACTCATATCCCCGTGGGTGACTGTAATGTTTGAAGTGGAAATGATACATGTACATAAATGTGTGTGGTAGCAATATGAAAAGTAATATTGATTGGAGGTGCACTAAACCTGAACACAGCAGATGTTGCTAGAATGTGACACAAGTACAGGATTTTGCATGTTCTTGTGCTTTTGCATCCTGCATGTTCTTGTGCTTTTGTACACATGTATACATGTATATAATTATAAATGATTTAATATATTATCAAAGCCCAACGTTTTTGGTCTTCTAAACACTGAAATGTGACTGTGCGATTAAATGGCACTTATAAATCACCCATCTACACTCACCATCCACTTTATTAGGAACATCTGCACATATATCTTATCAGCCAATCGTGGCATGGTGATATCAGGAGAGTGAAGAGTCCATGAGAAGGTACCAGACGTCATCAGACAATACCATAATGTCAAAATACAGTTCTCATATTGAGTTTTTAGCATCATGTTGGTGTGTTCTTTTAGTTATAATAGAGCCGTCATGATGGATGGGGTGACTTGATCTTCAGCAGTACCTATTCACAGTTGAAAATGTTGAACTGGCAGCTGGCTG